>CM065747.1:25851022-25901022 GCA_033310375.1 Conus canariensis
CTTTTAAAAGAAGAAGCAAGAACAAGTCAATCAAATGTCCATCAATGTACAACAGGCAATCGACACAACTAAACATCAAACAGTACACAATTAATTCTTAGCTACTTACTATACTTCGAATCCTAAATGCTTTGTACAAGAGAACAGCAAAACATTTTTTATGGTAGCTTCGTTCGTGGATGCCATGAGTAATGAATGTCGCAATAAAGAAGGATGCTTAGAACATTTTTGATCGATCAATTGACTCCTCAGACCATTCAAAATAAGACAACAGAACACAAAGTGAACCTCATTTTCTTCAGCACTTTACATGCGGAAATAAATGCTAACTGTTTTCACTTCTGACGACTTACTAGCGTCAGAATCGTTTTTCGTTCTTTTTACATTTTTCATAACGTCTAAACCGTGAATTTTTTTTTATGATGTTAAAATCAGTTTTCGTGTCACAAGTTCCATTTTCTCATAAGCATATTGACTGTTTTGACTATGAAAAAGCAGTAATTACTGTTTTCTTGAAGATCATTACTCATTTCTTCATAACACACTTCTGACAATCTTCTGAAGTTCCCATGTTTTGCTGTTAGTTGTCACTGTGTTGGCCGCTTGATAGAGCGATCCTAAGTTGACTTAACATACGTAATGTCAGACTCCTGTCCAAAGTGTTTGAACACACCTTGAGGTCCGATGGGAAGCCTACAACAATGCAGTGGAGTTTCATCCCCTCCATGAATGAGAATTCTATCCCTTTAATGCTTGAGAGTTGAATGGCAATGAGTTTCATTGCTTTAATGAATGAGATTTTATCCCCTGATTGATTGATTGATTGATTGATTGATTAATCTTTAATACGCAAGGGTGGAGGTTTCAGGCCAAAGCCTAGTCTTACAATCTGTCTTTCTCATGCATACATTGCTTCAACACATATCATTCATACTGACAATTCAACGTAGCAATAACGTAATGCAATTCTTCAATGATAAGCAGCCCATTCATAAACGTAATAATGACCTGGTGGGAAGTTAAACAGAAGGAACCAAAACAAACAAACAAACAAAAACAGAGGGAGAGAGAGAGGGTGGAGGGGGGGGGGAGAGAATGGAAGGTGGGGAGGTCAGGAGGATGGGAGACAGAGTGTGAATGGGGATGAGCGGTTTAATGGAGCAGGTCACATGTTCAGACGATGTATTCAATGTTTGGTTTAAAGAACACTTTGCGACTAGACGTTATGATTTTAATCGAATAATTAAATTATTGAGACATAAAAAAATTCTGTAAATGTGTCTTGAAAAGATTTAACGTATTCGTATTTTGTAGACTCGGTGGAAGTGAGTTCCAGACATATGGTCCAGAGTAAGCTATGCTGGGTTTTTATTGATCAACGCGTGGGTAGGGAGAAGGAATTTCTTCGAGCCAGAAGAGCTGTCCTATCTTGTAAAAAAAGGCATTGATACAGCATGGCATGGTATCAGCCGAGATTGTAAACATAAATGATGCCTTAATCAATTCTAACTGCCTACTCGGAGGAAGTATATTCAGTGCAGTTAGCTTTTCATCTGTTGTTAGAGATACGGCTGGAAGGAGTAGCTTTGCTGCACGTCTATGGAGAGACTTCAACCTTTTTGTGGACATCACAGTAAATGAGAGTGTGACTCTGAGAGTGCTGCTCTAACTTCCTGACCAGCTCTGTCAGGTGTCTTGGGAGATAGTTGACAGTCAGGTTTTAGGATCCAATGTAGCCCTCCTACGTCGACTCCGACCACAGTTAAACTATATGGCGTCCAGTTCATCGCCCTCGTTGGTTATCACAAAGGAGCCTGCAGTCTGGTATCCCGTCATGCTCTGGTTTCTTAGTGACGTCATATTTGTATTTTGCCCACGTCCATGTCCACGGTGAGGTCATGTCAAATTGGTCAGTATCAGTGAGGTCATGCCAGTTTGGTCAGTGTCAGTGAGGTCATGTCAAACTGGCCAGTATTAGTAAGGTCATGTCAAGTTGGCCAGTACCAACGAGGTCATGTCAAATTGGCCAATACCAACGAGGTCATGTCAAATTGGCCAATACCAACGAGGTCATGTCAAATTGGCCAGTATCAGTGAGGTCATGTCAGATTAGGCAGTATCAGTGAGGTCATGTCAAACTAGCCAGTACCAACGAGGTCATGTCAAATTGGCCAATACCAACGAGGTCATGTCAAATTGGCCAGTATCAGTGAGTTCATGTCAAACTGGCCGGTATTAGTAAGGTCATGTCAAACTGGCCAGTACCAACGAGGTCATGTCAAACTGGCCAGTATCAACGAGATCATGCCAAATTGGCCAGTATTAATGAGGAGGTCATGTCAAATTGGCCAGTATTAGTGAGGTCATGTCAAATTGGTCAGTATTAGTAAGGTCATGTCAAAGTGGCCACTATCAGTGAGGTCATGTCAAATTGGCCAGTATCAGTGAAGTCATGTCAAATTGGCCAGTATCAGTGAAGTCATGTCAAATTGGCCAGTATCAGTGAAGTCATGTCAAATTGGCCAGTATCAGTGAAGTCATGTCAAATTGGTCAGTATCAGTGAAGTCATGTCAAATTGGTCAGTATTAATGAGGTCATGTCAATTGGCCAGTATTAATGAGGTCATGTCAAATTGGCCAGTGTTAATGAGGTCATGTCAAATTGGCCAGTATTAATGAGGTCATGTCAAATTGGCCAGTATTAATGAGGTCATGTCAAACTGGCCAGTATTAATGAGGTCATGTCAAATTGGCCAGTATTAATGAGATCATGTCAAACTGGCCAGTATCAATGAGGCCATGTCAAACTGGCCAGTATTAATGAGGTCATGTCAAATTGGCCAGTATTAATGAGATCATGTCAAACTGGCCAGTATCAATGAGGCCATGTCAAACTGGCCAGTATTAATGAGGTCATGTCAAACTGGCCAGTATTACTGAGGTCATGTCAAATTGGCCAGTATTAATGAGGTCATGTCAAATTGGCCAGTATTAATGAGGTCATGTCAAACTGGCCAATAGCAGCGTGGCCATGACAAATTGGCCAGTATCAACGTGGTCATGTCAAATTGGCCAGTATTAGTGAGGTCATGTCAAATTGGCCAGTATTAGCAAGGTCATGTCAAATTGGCCAGTATTAGCAAGGTCATGTCAAATTGGCCAGTATTAGCGAGGTCATGTCAAATTGACCAGTATTGGCGAGGTCACGTCAAACTGGCCAGTATTAGCGAGGTCACGTCAAACTGGCCAGTACCAACGAGGTCAAGTCAAACGTCGTACAGAATTTAAGGATATGGTCGGTTGCCATTGGTCCCTCACCACAAAGGCACTGTCCACTCTGTCCAATGCCAAATTTTGTGTCCAGTCCTCAGGCGGAAGATCTGACCTGTTCCCGTCGTCCCAGCAAATGGTATGTGTCTTCTGGGTTGTATTTCGGATGCAGGAGGCGCCATTTTATTCCTTGCTATGCCTTGATGATTGTCCTAATTTCATCGTATGACACCAGGTTGTTGGCCTGCTCCTTCTGTGCACCGTCTTTTGCCAGAATATCCGCTTTTTCGTTGCCTCTGATGCCACAGTGTGCTGGTACCCATTGTATCACCACTTTCTCCACTCTGGCACTCAGGGCAACAAGGGCTGAAGTGAGATGGTTCTGTTCTTTGCAGCAGTTGTTCTTGAGGGCTTGGAGCACGGAGAGAGCGTCTGAGAACACCACCACCTGCCCTGTTGTTCTTGTGGAGTTCTGCAAGACTGTTGTGGTTGCCTCGCAGAGGGCTTCTCGCTCAGCTCGGAAGTTGGTGGAGTATTTTCCTGTTGGAATTGCAATTTCTTCATCTCCATCTTTGTATCGGAGGAAGATTCCAGCTCCACCATCCCTCGTTGCTTCTGTGGCGGAGCCATCTGTAAAGACATGGGTCCAGTCTTCCTGGGGGTACTGGTTGCAGATGTACTCCATGGCCAGGGCCTTCCTTTGGGTGTCTGACTGTGTTCCTCTCTTCTCCACTCCGGGAATGCTGGTGACGACTGTTGGGAACACCTGCTTCTTCCAAACTGGGTGGGTGACATTTGCCGGGATAGGCTTTGCGAACGGATAATGAAAGTACCTCTTTATCAAACAAAACAAAACAAACATCAAAATAAGCAAACCCAACGACAACAACAATAACAACAAAACAAACAAAACTAAGAAAAATACCAACACATTCTTTCGCAGTCTGGCATTTGCGACTCTGAAAATATTCCTCCGCTGTTTCTGATGTACATCGTAAAGCATGGTGTAGGCTTTGCCCAGCCCTCTGAAATAGAAACATTTTACATGTGCGCGATCAAAGTATCTTTACCTTTGCAGAATAAATAGCTGTTTGTTTCTGGAGAAGGGCGTTTGTAGACACAGAACAAAATGTGTTTTTTTCCTGACTTTTCTACGTTAAGGGTTTATTCAGCACGTCCTTTTCAGTGGGTAAAAATGCAGCAAACGTAATGCGCTTGGTGGTTCTGGAATAACTCTTCAGACCAGCTAATCCCTATCGCCTACTGCAGAGAGGAACAGCAACACGTGCCACAGGCAGTCATCTCCTTTCTCTCTTTTCCTTTGCTTCGTCTTGTGGACTAAAAACAGCCAGCACATTTGCTAGATTTGTGAATGCTCGGCTGACTTTAAAGTAAAAACAACAACAACAACAACAACAAAAAACCTTCCCCGAGCTATAAAACCAGGTCTGACAACGGCACATAAAACTTTGCGAAATGAGTTTTGTGTTTCTAGAAAGCAAGAATACTTGTCATGCTTTTTTTTTTTGTTCGTTTCTCGTTCTTTCCTTCAAAAGATTGAGACCACTTCTATATACAGCCCCAAGTTGTAACAACAGAATGGGAGGGGGAGGGGGGGGGGGGGGGGGGGGGGGGGGGGGGGGGGGGGGGGGGCAGCCAATTCTGAAACAGTTCCTTTAAAATTATTGAAAGCAGCCGATATAAACAGAATCAATTTGACTTTCATTGTAGACCATGCTACCGTTCGGAGCTCGTTCAAGATTGTCAAATGTCGACAACGGAGCCAACAACAAAAAAGCATGTAATCATTAAACGCAGTACATAACATTGTAGCACACCTATGGACATCCCTAGGGGAGATAACAGTAGGGGACGTCAGCCATGCGGCTTGATTTATGGCCCCTGGTTGAACATAAGAACAAATTAAAATGGCACATGTAAGAGTGGTTCAAAAACACACAAAAAGGTTAATGACGGTAATGGACACTGCGAAACGGACACAAGTACACATTCTACACCAAGTTTACAGTGCCTTTACCGAACGATCCAGATCGGAAAAGATTATAGTTAGCTGATACATTTCTAAATCATGCATAGTATTGCAGTGTGCAGTGTTTGGCATCGCATTTTAGTACCGTGGGGATGTTGTGTTGTATACATTTCTTTGTGTCAGAAATTACTTCTCTGTGCATTATTTAAACAGGCCAGTCTGCAGAGCGCGCGCTGTCATAGTATGGCAATTTTCATTTTAACGCGCTCACGCACGCACACACACACACACACACACACACACACACACACACACACACACACACACACACACACACACACACACATACAGAACTGAAACCATTTATTGTCAGATTAACTGTAGGTTGTACCGACATTTTAAACAAAATATGTAACACAAATTCAGAAAAGTCACACACACACACACACACACACACACACACACACACACACACACACACACACACACACACACACACACACATTCTCTCTCTCTCTCTCTCTCTCTCTCTCTCTCTCTCTCTGTGTGCACATATTCTCTCTCTCTCTCTCTCTCTCTCTCTCTCTCTCTCTCTCTCTCTCCTCTCTCTCTCTCTCTCTCTCTCTCCTTCTCTCATAAGTCGAATCAGTCGTCGCACATTAAAGACAGAGAACAAAAATGCTTACTAAGGTGCAAGGCGAGAGTATAATCATTAATTTTATTGAAGAGAAAAGAGAAAGACTTCAATAATTCTTTAGTTCAAAGACTTGTATTATCTACAAACTGTCGAAAGGAATTTTGGGACACTCTTCAGGGATTTTTTTTTTACAAAATAAATCAGCCCAGGAATTAGAGACTGGTGTCAGTAACGTGTGTGTTTTCCAAACACTTGATGTCAACAATGACAGTTATATTCATTATGAATCGACCATTTACACACGAAGAAGTATTATTAGTGTGTAGATTACTGAAAATCGCCAGGCGGCTGGCTCTGATGACATTATTGGTGAACTATTTAAACACGCTTCTGACTAAGGAATGCAATTATTTCTGAAATTGTTTAATATATAATTTGATAAAGGTACGTATTCAGAAAACTAGACGAAACTTACTGACTATGTTAACTGCTCTCGAGTGAGTCAAGCAGGGATATGCATGTAGCCCTCTCTTATTTTCTTTGTTTATCAATGAGTTAGCTCTTGATGTAATCAATAATGGTAAACATGGTGCTTTATTGTCGCTCGACGCTTTTTAATTGTGTATCCTGTTATATGTTGCAAACACAACTGAATAGCTTCCACCAAGCCGCTAAATCACTGCAGTTGAAAGTCAACATGGAAAAAAGCAATATCATAGTATTTTGTAAAGGTGGTTATTTAAGTGTAAGGGAAAGGTGGGTATACGATGGTACTCCTATGCCAGTTGTCAATGCTTACAAATATTTAGGAATATTATTCTCAACACGCTTGAGTTTTGCTGGTGCGTGCAAAGACCTTTCAAGTAAGGCTTGCATAATGAAAAAGTTACCTATTCTTAGTAATGTTTCATTCATGTTATTTATAAAGCTGCTTGATTATCAGGTTCAGCCGATGGTACAGTACGGCTCTGAGCTATGGGGACTAGAAAAAGTGGCTGTCTATTGTGAATCTGTTCATATGTTTGCTCTGAAAAGGTTTCTTAGTGTAGATAGACGGACTCCAAATGAGCTAATTTACGGTGAAACGAATCGATTTCCCATTTACATTACTTCTGCTGTCAGATGTATCTGCTACTGGCTCAAACTGATACACATGGAAGACTTTAGAATTTTGCATAAGGCGTACACTATGTTATATGACTCAGATACTAAAGGTAAAAATAACTGGGTGTCCCAAGTGCGCCTTTGTCTATTTGAATATGGATTTGGATTTGTCTGGCTGAATTTAGGGTTGGTAATATTAAAGAGTTTTTTATATGTCTTTTCCGTCAACGGTTGGTTGACAGCAGATGGCAAAAAATAACTGATCATATTCATAATAGTGACTGATGTGATTTCTACAGGAACTTTTGCAATGTTCATGACCTGAAAAAGTACTTAACCTTAGATATAGATAGACACCTAAAACATGAAACAGCAAATTTCAGATTAGGAATATCTGCATTAATTTAGATATCGAACATGCAATAATTGTGATTTGCTTTGTCCTTTGTGTAATGAATCAATAGAAACCGAATTACACTTCGTCCTGTCCAGCTCTCATGAGCATCAGAGGAAAGTTTATTACTCCGAAATATTACAGACAGCCATCCTTGTTTGAACTGAGCCTACTCTATTCATCTACTTCTGCAGAAGCTGTTAACATTTTTTCTTTGCTTTTGTACAAGGCCTTTAAGTATAGAGACATTTTCACTTCTTTAAATTTCCCTCTAATTATTCTTGTTTCTTTCCGTAATTTAATTTCATATTACTATTGTACTTGCGTGTTCACACACCCCTTCACTAGGGGCCTTGGCCTATCATATAAATAAATCATCTGAATCTGAATCTCTCTCTGTGTCTCTCTTTGTCTCTGTCTGTCTGTCTGTCTGTCTCTCTCTCTCTCTCTGTGTCTCTCTCTCTGTCTCTCTCTGTCTGTCTGTCTGTCTGTCTGTCCTTCCTCTCTCTCTCTCTCTCTCTCTCTCTCTCTCTCTCTCTCTCTCTCTCCACATAACTTCACTATGCAAAATATTTTCCCAGAAAGTCTATCAAATTACCAAAAATCAAACACTTTCTTGACTTTCATTCAAGTAAATTCTTTTTTCCATGCTCACACTCAGTCTTGTGTTGATTATGCATCGACTTTATGGGATTCCGCAAGTGCAAACACACTAAAACCATTGTTGAGCCTACACAAAAGAGTACTCAAGTTAATCCTTTAGAAGAAAACTAGCCTCGAAAGCTCAGATCATCAAAATCTTCATATACTTTCATTTAGCCAGGGACTAGAATACAACAAAGGGCTAATGATGCACAAGATTGTGACCGGGAAAGCTTCAACGACTTTAATGAGCCAATTCTCTAAAATTTCGTCGAGAAACTCTCCCAAACTCCATATCCCAATGCCCCGAATTGACCTATTCAAATTAAGCCTAACGTAATCGGGCTCCACTTTGCAGAAGCCCCTTCCAGAGTCCATCAAAACGATTTTTTTTGTACAGCAACGTTCAAAACCAGTTACCTTACCCATCTTCTGCGGTAAACTTACTAATAGCTATTAGCAACAAGTAATCTCAAAATCATAAATACTCCCATTTTCATGTACTTCATGTGTGTGTGTGTGTGTGTGTGTGTGTGTGTGTGTGTGTGTGTGTGTGTGTGTGTGTGTGTGTGTGTGTGTGTGAGTGTATGTGTGTGTGTGCATGTGTGTGTGTGTATGTATGTGTTTATTCTCTCTCTCTCTTTCTCTCTCTCTCTCACTCTCTCTCTCTCACTCTCTCTCTCTCCCTCACTCCCTCCCTCCCTCTCTCTCTCTCTCTCTCTCTCTCTCTCTCTCTCTCTCTCTCTTTACAAGAAAGTATAAACAAATTAATCATATGGTCTGAACTCAATCATATGTGTCTCCATCCTCAGAAAACGAAGTACTTGATAATCACCACCAGACAAAAGCGTCAAAATATTTCTTATGATTCCCTATCTCTTAGTATAAATAATGAAATAGTTGAAGAAGTTGATCATCATAAAGTCCTTGGTGTCATTGTAGACAATAATTTGTCATGGTCTTCTCATGTCACAATGCTTTGCAAACTTCTGTCTCAAAAGATTCACCAGCTTTCAAAACTAAAATATTTCTTAGACCAACATTGTCGTAAGCTGTTTTTTACTTCGTACATTGAATCTCATTTGAATTACTCTTCTACATTGTGGGATTCGGCCAGTTATAACGTATTAAAACCACTCTTCAGTCTTCATAGACGGCTGTGAAACTCGTTCTTCTCAAATCTACAACTGTAACTCCCTCTGATTATAAACGTTTAGACATTTTGCCTCTAAAATGGAAACTCACTTATAACAAAGCAATTTTCATGTTTAAGATAATGTCCAATCATGCACCACCAACTTTGAAAAACAAATTTAAAACGAACCTGATTCGCAATGTCAGAAAGATTCAGATACCCCTACCGAGGATTGATCTTTTTAAATCTAGCCTCATTTACTCCGGTGGTTGTTTGTGGAATGACCTAGTGTCTTCATTTAATGTAATTTCTAGTTTAAACGTTTTAAAAAAACAATACTTCTCATATCTGATGCTACGCTTCCTAAACAGTGTGACTAATGATAACATCATGTAACCTTCTTTATACGTTTTCAAAATTATTGTATGGATTCAAGTACAAATGATGTTTAAATGTATTTGAATGTTCATTTGTGTTCCTTCGTTACCCCTTCTCTATATCTTGTCATGACATACTGTTCACCTGTCCACCTTTCATTGACGTCCTTCATTTCTCTCCTTCTTCTTCTTCTTCTTCTATTTTTTGTTTTTGTTGTTGAATGCATTTGCAAAGTTGTTTTCTCTTTCTCTTTGTGTGTGTGTGTGGTGTGTGTGTGTGTGTGTGTGTGTGTGTGTGTGTGTGTGTGTGTGTGTGTGTGAAAAGTTGACTGTCATATTTTTGGATTGCCTTTTGTATTTCAGGCTAATATTCTTTTCACTATCTAGATGGTTCGTTGATTTTGAAGTCACATATTGTCATTATTTTTTCTGCTTCATCGAGGGCAAGATGTAAAAAAGCCTGTATTGTGCTTATTCTTTATCCCTCATTAAAGAAGATTCGTTCGTTCGTTCGTTCGTTCTCTCTCTCCTCTCTCTCTCTCTCTCTCTCTCTCTCTCTCTCTCTCTCTCTCTCTCTCTCACACACACACACACACCACACACACACACACACACACACACACACACACACACACACACACACATCTGTAATTGCATGTCACTAGGTTACGTACCTTCTACGTATTTACATGGCGTATAAAAATGAGTACATTTCGTGCCTTTGTTACTTTTCCCCATTTTACATGTTCCCTCTCTCTCTCTCTCTCTCTCTCTCTTTGTCTCTGTCTGTCTGTCTGTCTGTCTGTCTGTCTCTCTCTCTCTCTCTCTCTGTCTCTCTCTCTGTCTCTGTCTCTGTCTCTCCTCTCTCTCTCTCTCTCTCTCTCTCTCTCTCTCTCTCTCTCTCTCTCTCTCTCCTTCTTTTAATTGCAGGTCACTATGTTACATTGTATATTTCATGTATTTTCATGCTTATCAAAATGATTACACATTGTGCTTTGCTCTTTCTTCCCATTTCTCATGTCCTCCCGCTCCCTTACTTCCCCCTCACTCTCTCTTTCCCTCCACAACCCCCCCCCCCCCCACACACACACACACACCTCTCTCTCTCTCTCTGTTCCAAATTTTGTGTACTTTTCCATATTCATTTTTTTAATGTTTGTTTTATACATGCTAATTGTTGTCCATTGTACATTTATACATTCCACCCCCCCCCCCCCCCCACTCCTCTTCTTCCCTTTCATTTGTTTTCCTTCTTCTCTTCTTTCTTTTCATTTGATATTCCACTATGAATGCATTACCGTTTTCCTTTGTTTTTGTTCGTTGGTTTGTTTGTTTGGGATTCATTTCAAGACATATTGTAGTCCCCACTCAGGGCGAGGGCTGGATGTAACAAAAAAAAAAAAAAAAAAAAAAGCGCATAAGTGCTTATCTATTATCCTTGTGAATAAAGAATTTCTTCTTGTATTATCTGTCACACACACACACACACACACACACACACACACACACACACACACACACACACACACACACACACACTGACTGTTTTCTGTCACACACGCACTCTCTCTCTCTCTCATTCTCTCTCCCTTTCCCTCTCTCATTCACACACACACACACACACACACACACGCACGCACGCACGCACGCACACACGCACGCACGCACGCACGCACGCACGCACGCACGCATGCACACACACACACACACACACACACACACACACACACACACTGAGGTCCATTAATACATATGCCTCAGATATTATTTGTAATACAGAGCTGAACGGGAAAAATGTTGCAGTTAAACCTACTTTTTCTCCACTTCCAGAATGGGAACAAAATCAACCAATATTTGACATTGATCACACAGATTTATCAAAAAAACATTCCCCTAACCTATTAAAATGTTTAGTTAATTTTCACTTGGAAAGTAAGTATACAGACTATCTAAAGATATACACCGATGGATCAGTTCTTGAAGATGGAAATACTGGTGCAGCTTTTGTAATACCCTTATTAAAAACAGAAAAACGATACTACATTGGTAAACATTATTCCATTTTTACTGCTGAACTTGTAGCCATACTTATGGCATTAAATTACATTGTAGATCTTTCGACGGATACATGCAAAATCTTATTCTGTGTTGATTCAAAGTCTGTTTTACAAGCCATTAAATCCCGAGGCATAAGAAATCGACTGGAAATGACTATTGAAATAAACACTATCATTCATGAGTTGTCTATAAAGGGTGCCCCAGTATTACCTTTTGCTGGATTCCTTCTCACTCCGGAATCACCCCAAACGAGTGGGCAGATCATGCGGCTAAAAAGGCAGCGAAAAATTTAGAAGGTTCACAGCATCTCGACATTCAACTAGATCTGCATGAATTTAACCAGCGCATAGAAAAAGTGTCTCAAAATCAGGTTGCTGAACTGCACAAAAAAACAAATAGTCAGTATTACCAGCACTGTGTGCATGTAAAGAATGCAGCGAATCCGAAATCCTTTTTAAACAATTTATCTGTAATGCATTCCAGACATGTTACTAGTTTGATGTATAGGTTCCGATTGAATGCTTTTAGAACAAAGTATTCTAAAAATATACATTGCATATGTGGCAAACAAATTACTGTAAACCATCTACTTCTTCACTGCCCAGGAGTTAGGCACTTTGTTCCTAAGATAAAGTTAGCAGATCAATTGTCAACTAGTGCACCATTATCCACTGAAAATATTTTAAATAATCATGCATTACTCTGCATGTTCTCTGAAAATTACAATTCCAGTCCACTTGGTATCTATCTCTGATGTATTTTAAACTAGAATTGTTGTGTTGTACGACATTGATATAAAAGAGTTACGTTTATATGATATATATGGTTAGCCCTCCCCCCCCCCCCCCCCCCCCCCCCGCACTCCCTCTATTCCGTCCTCCTTTCCACCCTGATGCCCCCCATCCCCACCCGCAAACCCCCCTCCCCCCACCCATCCCCCTGCATTATGTTCCAATCCTACTAAACTTGTTTCGTTTGATATACTTTAATTTCCCCGATTAACATACACCAAAGGCTAGATAAGCAACCAGGATAAGTAAATATCTACATATCTCACCACCCATCCCAACCTCCCCCTCTTGCCCCTAGCACAGTCCTCTCTCTCTCTCTCTCTCTCTCTCTCTCTCTCTCTCTCTCTCTCTCTCCTGTGTGTGTCTCTCTCTCTCTCTCTGTCTCTCAGGCGCACACACACACATAATTATGCACGCACACACACGCACTCAAACGCACACACATGCACACACACACACGCGCGCGCGCGCGCGCACGTCCACGCACACACACACAATACGCACAATTCTCCTCCCCCCCCCCCCCCCCCCCCCCCCCCCCGTCTAATAACACTTATAGTGAATAGACGTTAAACTAGAGAACTAACTAACACACACACACTGTTTTCTGTCACACATGCACTCTCTCTCTCTCATTCTCTCTCCCTTTCCCTCTCTCATTCACACACACACACACACACACACACACACACACACACACACACCACACACACACACACACACACACACACTGTTTTCTTCTGTCAGTGTGTTTGTTGGTGCACCAAGAGATGATCTTTTTTTTTTCAGTACAATATTGGCAGGGACAGTTCTCCTTTCGCTGAGTCTTCTTTTACAGTCGCCCAATACAGGCAGCCAGTAAAACACACACCATTTTGGGACCCCTCCCCCCCCCCTCCCCCTCCCTCCCAAAGACAAGGTCCCACACCACCATTAGTGCGCAGCGGGGAAAGGGGAGAAGAATCTCGCCCAAAATAGGACTGGAAACAAGGTCTGGGAAATGTCCTTCGTGGTATAAAACAGTGCGACAGACTGGGCCTTCACTTCACAAAAAGGTCTGCCACCTTGATGTAAACCTGCGGTAACTCATCACTCTGTGTTTGTTTTATCTATTTCTCTGTCTTTTTATTTACTTATTCATCTGTTCATTTATTGATTTATTTATCTATTGATCTATCTATTTGCTTGCTTGTTCATTTATTCATTTATGTATATATGAATTCATATATCAATTGACTAATCAATTTATCCAATTCTTCTTCTTCTTCTTCTTCTTCTTCTTCTTCTTCTTCTTCTTCTTCTTCTCTTCTCCTCGTCATCATTATTACAGTTATTATTGTTGTTATTATTGCTGTTGTTATATTTTTATTAGTAGTAGTAGTATCATTATTATGAATATTATTATTATCATCATTATTATCATTATCGTTGTTGTTATTATCATTGTTATTATTGTCATCATTGTTATTTTTATCATTATTATTATTACTATTATGTTGTTGTTTTGTTGTTGCCGTTCTTGTTGTAAATAGGCAGATCTGGCTGGCTCGGTGGTTAAGACACTGTTCTCTGGATTTAGGAATCCTGGGTTCAGTTCTGTGCGGACCCAGTCAGGCTAAAGAAGATTTTGTCTTCGGAGTCCGAACTCCAGTCCAGCCCCAATTCTCGGATGAGATTTTATACCAAGGTCCCACGGCTGGACGTACGCATTAAGAGAACAAGAGCAAAACGAGCCAACACAGGAACAAATAAACAACAGGTTGCCTGCACGTTGACTCATCCTTCATTGAAGAGCGGACCATCGTATGGTGGTACGATGGGTTATACTACACACACACACACACACACACACACACACACACACACACACACACACACACACACACACACACACACTCACTTGTGTGAGTGTGTGTGTGTGTGTGTGTGTGTGTGTGTGTGTGTGTGTGTGTGTGTGTGTGTGTGTGAGAGAGAGAGAGAGAGAGAGAGAGAGGAGAGAGAGAGAGAGAGAGAGAGAGAGAGAGAGAGAAGGAACGAAATTTTATATTTTTTTTACCAAGGTAATGAGATAAGCAAATTTAAAATGCTTTTATCCACCCAGCCCTGGGGGGAGGGGGAGAGAGAGAGAGAGAGAGAGAGAGAGAAGAGAGAGAGAGAGAGAGAGAGAGAGAGAGAGAGAGAGAGAGAGAGAGAGAATGTAAATACGAATACTAATGGTTTAATGTATCAGGTTTTTGGCCCGTTGACACGACACGGATATCCAAACTGAAACGAATACGAAACGTATTTCATACGATAATAATGGACAGATTCTTCGCGTCATGGAATCCAGATGGCGGTATTGTTATGACTGACTCTGACAAACCAGTCCTGTCACTGTGGTCACCAAGGAGAATGCACGGAAATGATTCTACAGTCTATTACGATAGATGCAGACGGGAGTGTTCTTGTTTTCTGGGTTGTCAGTCGGGGTTTTCATCCTCACCACCTGTGGAGTCGTCTTTCCGTCTGATGCCGTGTCGCAGTCTGTCCATTCTTAAATGTCTTTGAGGATTCTCAGAAGATTAAAAAAAAAAAGAAAAGAAAAACAGAACAAATATCAACGTTTCGGTCATAGACCGTCTTCAGGACTTGTGACAAAAAGAAAAACAAATAAATACGTATAGGAAATGTCACAAGTCCAGAAGACGGTCTACGACCGAAACGTTGATATTTGTTTTGTTTTTTTTTTGTTTTGTTTTTTCATCTTCTGAGAATCCTCAAAGACATTTATTGCTTTCTTTCCTTTTTTTTTTTTTTTTTTTTTTTTTTACAGAAGATCTGCGGTCAAATATCTGTTTTATTATTCTGTCCACTCTTGTTCATGTTTCTTGTAAACAATTGAGTGTTTCCCTACATGTCTTATACCACAGGTTCGGAAGCTTGTTGTCTTTTTGAATAATCTTCTGGAACTTTAAGACTGCCCCCCCTTTTTAATCCCACGAGTTTGTAGTCTGGTACCGGGGAAATTTCCTCTTGGCTCTATCATTTGCAGTGTATGTCGGCAACGTACAATGTCCTCTGGTGGTTTTCATGTTGCAGACTGTAGTCTGGCCCGTGGAAATGTCCTGTGGTGCTCTGCGGGTTTTGCAGACTGTATTCTTTCGGGCCCGGGGAAAGTCCTCGTGTGCCCTTCAGGTCACAACGGGGTCAAAAGGCGATCACAATACGCAGCACATGTTCGTTTTTTTTTTTTTTTTTTTTTTTCCGCAACAAATTCTAGAGTCAACCCCTTTCTTTCACTACTCTTTGGAAAGGTTTACAAGTTTGTGGAAATGGTCAGAGTTAACCAGTGTTGTGAGAGTGGTCAAAGTTATACAAGTTGTGTCAGTGGACAGAGTTATATACAGTGTTGTGACAGTGGTCAGAGATATCACAGTGTGTGAGAGTTCAAGTTATAACACATCTGAGAGTGGTCAGAGTTCTTACACGTGTGTGAAGAGGTCAGAGTTATACACAATGTTTGAGAGTGGTCAAGTTATTACACAGATGTTGTGAGAGTGTTCAGGTTTATACACAGTGTGTGATAGTGGTCAGGTTATACACAGTGTTTGTACAGTGGTCAGCGTTATACACTGTGGAGTGTGTCACGTTATACACAGTGTGTACAGTGGTCCAGTTTATAACACTGCTGTGAGGAGTTGTCAGAGATATACACAGTTTGTGACAGGTCAATATACACAGTGTTGGAACATAGTCAAGTTAACACAGTTTGATGACAGTGTCAGAGTAATACACAGGTTGTGACAGTGGTCATGTTAGACTGTTGACAGTGTCAGAGTTACACAGTGTTGTGACATGCAAGAGATACACAGTTTGGACAGTATCAATTATACCGTGTAGACAGTGGTCAAGTATACACAGTGTTTGACAGTGTCAGAGTTATACACAGGTTGTACAGTGGTCAAGTTATCAGTGTTGTGACGTGTCAGAGTATACACATGTTGTATCAGTGTCAATTTATACACATTTTTGAGAATGTCAAGTATACACAGTGTATGTGACATGGTCGAGTTATACGTGTTGTGGCAGTGTCAAGTTTATACGTGTTTTGACGTGGTCAGATTATACACATGCTGTGACAGTGGTCAAGATATACACGTGTTGTCAGTGTCAAGTTAACACAGTGTGTGACAGTGGTCAGGTATACACGTGTTTACGTTGGTCATGTATAACAGTGTTTTTACAGTGGTCAAGTTATACACAGTGTTCGTGACAGTGGTCGAGTTATACAGTGTTGTGCAGTGGTCAGAGTTATAACAGGTTGTGACAGTGGCAGAGTTTAATACAGTGTTTAGTGGTCACTTATACATGTGTGACAGTGGTCAATGTCATACTGTGTGCTTCTTATCATGTAGGGCAGACTGTATGTCTGGCAACGTTAGCAATGTCGTCAGTGTTTGGTTTCAAGTGTTGCAGACTGTATGTCTGGCACACTTTTGGAAATGGTCATGTGTGTGTTGTCAGTGTTCGCAGACATGTTGTCTTGTTCAGGTACCGTGGAAATGTCTCTGTGTGCTCTGTCAGTGTCACAGACTGGGTCAAGGCTGATCACAATACGCAGTTGGACATGGTCGTTTTTTTTTACAGTGTTGTCATGTTTCCAGTAACACAGTTTAGATTTCAGATTTAATACACAGTATCTCTGACTGGTCAGAGTTATACACAGTGTTGTGAGAGTGGTCAGAGTTATAAAATGTTGTGAGAGTGGTCAAGTTATACACAGTGTTGTGACAGTGGTCAGCGTATAAACAGTGTTGTGACAGTGGTCAAGTAATACACAGTGTGTGACAGTGGTCAAGTTATAAACAGTGTTGAAGTGGTCAAGTAATACACAGTGTTGTGAGAGTGGTCAGAGTTATAACATTTGTGACAGTGGTCAGAGTAATACACAGTGTTGTGACAGTGGTCAGAGTTATACAGTGTTTGAAGTGGTCAGCGTTATACACAGTGTTGTGACAGTGGTCAGAGTAATACACAGTGTTTTGACAGTGGTCAAGTATACAGTGTTGTGACAGTGGTCAGAGTTATACAGTGTTGTGACAGTGTCAGAGTAATACACAGTGTTGTGACAGTGGTCAAGTTATACACAGTGTTGTGACAGTGGTCAGAGTAATACACAGTGTGTGACAGTGGTCAGTTATATACAGTGTTGTGACAGTGGTCAGAGTTACACAGTGTTGTGACAGTGGTCAGAGTTTATACAGTGTTGTGACAGTGGTCAGAGTTATACACAGTGTTGTGACAGTGGTCAGAGTTATACACAGTGTTGTGACAGTGGTCAGCGTTATAAACAGTGTTGTGACAGTGGTCAGAGTTACACAAGTGGTGTGACAGTGGTCAAGTTATACACATGTTGTGACAGTGGTCAGAGTTATACCCCAGTGTTGTGACAGTGGTCAGAGTTATACGGTGTTGTGAAGTGGTCAGAGTTATACAGTTTGTGACAGTGGTCAGTTATACAGTGTTGTGACAGTGGTCAGTTTACATGTTTGACAGTGGTCAGTTTACAGTGTTGTGACAGTGGTCTCGGTGTCGTTCGCCCCAGTTTGTCAGACTGCCATTGGCAGTATTTCCAAACATGTTTTAAAAAGTCGGAGTTTTGTGTGTGTCAATTAACTGGGGGGGTGGGGGGGGGGGGGGGGGGGGGGGGGGGGGGGGGGGGGGGGGGGGGGGGGTTGTTTAAGAAAGAGACAGACGGGGATGGTGCTTTCTTAATGATGGAACATATAAACGGTAACACCAGCCTATTTCCAAGAATGAAAACAAATAAAAACCAAACCAAAAAAATCGCACACACAGGTTACAGACACCTCACGCGCGCGCGCGCGCGCACAACAACACAACACACACACAAACACACACACACACACACACGCACGCGCGCGCGCGCCGCGCGCGCGCGGGCGGAAATAACAGCATCAAAGTTCTGCCTACTATGTATAAACATGCATTTATAACAACTGCATTCAACGAATTAGTGTGATGTTTTGTGTCGTTTAGTTCTGTTTTGAAAAATTACTCAAATAATTAAAAAAAAAAAAAAACAATAATGACTATTCGGAAAAAAATAATCTTCATAGTTCCATTGTCAAATTCATTTAAATGTTGTCATATAGTTGGAGATGCTATTCGTTGTTGTAATGCCCTGCGCAACACAGTTTGAGTTTACGATGAGGCAAGAATTGTAATGTGATAGTACGTTTTCTTACCGTAGATTACACTGCATTGTTTGCGGTATATTGCTTTGCTTTGTTAGTCACAACCAACGCATTACAACACACGCACGCACGCACGCACGCACCACGCACGCACGCACACACACACACACAACACACACACACACACATATATATATATATATATAATATAATATATATATATATTTATATATTATATACACAAACGCACACAACACACACACACACACACACACCACACAACATATATATTATTATGTGTGTGTGTGTGTTGTGTGTGTGTGTGTGTGGTGTGTGTGTGTGTGTTCATGATAATGTAAAATCGTAATTTTCAGCTTTTAAAAGAAAAATTAAATAAACGATTGTGTAAAGTCAGTGAAAAAATTATCTCATTGAAATATTAAGATACTTTTCCTCCGACAAAATAAAACTAGCATCATTGTATCATTTTCACAACTCGTAGAATGTTTTGGTTTCTTTTTCTACACTGATCACAGTTCGTAATGCAATTTCGAAATCATTTAGATGTAGATACCCAATAACAAAGTCACAAAATTGTTATAACAGATAATATTAAGCATAAACTTGCAATGTGTCAAAAACTCTGGCGGGTTTTCTTTAAATTTAAAATACCTCTCAGTTACATCATAATCTTTTTTTTTTTTTTTTCCAAATGCCATTTTTTGGCGTTGTCATTCTAAAAGGTTACATTCAGATACAATTAATTCAAGCTCCTCGGTATCATATAAATGTTAGGTAACCTGCTTGCTTTTAAAGCGTGTGTCCATAATTCCAATTGTTTCCCATATTCTCGACCAGTTTTGCTGAGCCGTACATTTTTTTTCTTTTTTGCGAAATGAAAGCTACATTTTGGAATCCACTCCCATGGTTCATGGCAGATTTACAGCAAATATTTATTTGGTGTGGAACTGACGGCTGTGAACTCGACCCCTGCTGGTGGAATCAGTTTTTTTGCGACGACTTGGAAAACAATGCAAAATGTCTTTTAAGATGCTTAGAAGATTTTAAAATTGGAAAAAAAAAAAAGAAGAAGAACAAAAATTTACAACGTTTCGGTCGTAGACCGTCTTCAGGACTTGTGACATAAAAAAGAAAAACAAATAAATGCGTATAGGAAATGACGTATGAAAACATATACGTAAACGGACGATGACGTGTTTAAAGGTGTGTGTGTGTGTGTGTGTGTGTGAGCGAATGCTAGTGTGTACGAACACGCGGGCGTGTGTGTATGAATGGATATATGCTGTGCGCTTGCTCGCGCGTGTGAGTGAGAGGGTGTTAGTATACAAGCTAAGGTTAATCTGAAAATAAATTGGTTTTAGTTGGTCAACATGGAATGTACCTACGCGCGCGCTCTTGTGTGTGTGTGTGTGTGTGTGTGTGTGTGTGTGTGTGTGTGTGTGTGTGCATGCATTTTGTGTGTGTGTGTGTGTGTGTGTGTGTGTGTGTGTGTGTGTGTGTGTGTAATGGGGTAAAGGAAAAAGAGAGGCAGATAGAGGGAAAAGACAAACAGAACTGGAGAAAGAGAAAAGGAGAGTGGTAGAGGAGGAGTCTTATGCTTGGAAAGGGGCGCCTTAGGGTGTGTGAAGGAAAAAAAAAAACACAAGAAAAAGAAAAAACAAAAAACACAGAAGTGGTGTGTGTGTGTGTGGGGGGGGGGGGGGGGGGGGGGGGGGGGGGGGGGGGTTGGGTGGAAACTTCTATAAAAAAGAAAAATATAGGTGCATATGGATTGTTCACATGTGTGTCTACGAGTGTGCATACCTGGATGGTGGAGATGGTGTTTTGGGGATATATATTATGCTCTACATGTTATGTTATAAATAAGCTGTATATGTACATCGGGTGTGAATGTAGATATGGTGGAATGGGGAAATTGGAGGAGGGGGTGTAGAGAGAAAGGGATGGAGGGGAGGTCGGGGGAAAGGAAAGCGAGGGCAAAGAGCTGGAATAATTCAAACTAAAAAAGTCAGAGGTGGGCGTTGAGTCCATCAGGGACTGTGGTGCCAAGGCGAGAGATGGTCCTGGACTCCATGAATTTTCTTTCTGGAGCTGAGGGTGGTTTTGCCAAACAGCAGTGACGGAAATATGGGTTTGGCTGTGGCAGTCAACATTGAAATGAATCCCCACCGGTGTTGGATGAGATGACTGGATGGCTCTGAGGTGTTCCACAAAGCGTTCGTTGAGGGTACGATATGTTTCCCCTACGTACAACTTTGGGTAGAGGCTACATCTCAGTTCGCACACCAAGTTGGTGGACTGGCAGGTGAAATGGGATTGGACACTGACATAAATACACACAACCTTCTGAAATAAAGACACACAACCTTCTGACATAAAGACACACAACCTTCTGACCTAAAGACACACAGCCTTCTGACATAAAGACACACAACCTTCTGACTTAAAGATACACTACCTTCTGACCTAAAGACACACAACCTTCTGAAATAAAGACACATAACCTTCTGACATAAATACACACACCTTCTGACATAAAGACACACAACCTTCTGACATAAAGACACACAACCTTCTGACCTCAAGACACACAACCTTCTGACATAAAGACAGACAACCTTCTGACCTAAAGAGACACAGCCTTCTGACATAAAGACACACACCTTCTGACCTAAAGACACACCACCTTCTGATATTTTGTTCTTATATTAGAACACAGATCCATTTTTGTATCGAAATTCTGATCTCCCCCACCCCCTCTATATTTCATCAATATCATCATAACAGCAACT
Organism: Conus canariensis; assembly: GCA_033310375.1. Lineage (NCBI taxonomy): Eukaryota > Metazoa > Mollusca > Gastropoda > Neogastropoda > Conidae > Conus > Conus canariensis. The sequence goes on from CM065747.1 coordinate 25,872,434, forward strand.
GCAACAACGACAGCCATGATAATAATAATAGTAACAATGATAACAATAATTATAATGATTATAATAATTATAGTAATAAAAATAGTAATGCTGCTGTTGCTGCTGCTGCTGCTGCTGATAATAATAATAATAATAATAATAATAATAATATTCATATTAATGATAACAATAATACTAATAATCATTATAATGATAATTATAGTAATTATTATAACAAATAATGATAATAATGATGTTATGACTGTTGACGTTTTTGTTGCTGTTGTTGATGACGATGATGATGATGATGATGATGATGATGATGATGATGGTAATGATGATGATGATGATGATGATGATGATGATGATGGTAATGATGATGATGATGATGATGATGATGATGATGATGATGATGATGATGATGGTAATGATGATGATGATGATGATGATGATGATGATGATGATGATGGTAATGATGATGATAGATGATGATGATGATGATGATGATGATGATGGTAATGATGATGATGATGATGATGATGATGAATGAGAATGATGATGATTGAGATGATGATGATGGTATGATGATGATGATGATGATGATGATGATGATGATGATGATGATGGTAATGATGATGATGATGATGATGATGATGATGATGATGATGATGGTAATGATGATGATGTATGATGATGATGATGATGATGATGATGATGATGGTAATGATGATGATGATGATGATGATGATGATGATGATGATGATGATGATGATGAATGCAAGATTATCATGAACCTTATCTGCTCACAGCACTAGGCGCTTATCTCCCCTGCCCCCTCTCCACCTCCTCAACTATATAGTGAAAGAAATTAATAATTCAATAAGGTAAAGAAAAAAGAAACGACTCGAAGATACTACAAATCAACTGTTATACAGGCATACCTTACATACATACACCTTTGCACGCGCGCGCGCGTGTGCACACACACACACACACACACACACACACACACACACACATACACACACACACACCACACACACACACACACACACACACACATGCGCGCGCGCACGCTGAGAGAGAGAGAGAGAGAGAGAGAAAGAGAGAGAGAGAGACAGAGACAGAGAGAGAGAGAGAGAGCAGTTTATTGGCTCTTCTCTCTCTCTCTCTCTCTCTCTCTCTCTCTCTCTCTCTCTCTCTCTCTCTCCACACACACACACCACACTGACTGTTACCAGTTTAAAGTTATGAGTGTACCTTCTCTCTCTCTCTCTCTCTCTCTCTCTCTCTCTCGGGGGGCACGTGCAAGATGGCGGAGTGACAACAGGCCCTGTAATGTGCTCTGTTTGAATTGTAGTAGTTCAATGTCTTCAGTGACTCTGCTCCGGTTATTTGTTTAAAAGCAAACTGTTAAAGTGTCAGTGAAGTTGAAGCTCTATCAACATGTGTGATTTACTGACGTGGAGGGGGAGAATTGGACATTTTCATTCGGCCGTTACACGGAAAGCAGCAAATCTGCTGAAAGGCAGAAAGGTGAGCGGTGAAGCGTGCAATCGCAGGAGTGTGTCGGTCGGAGATGTCATGTTGACATTTTGCTGTTGTGGTCTGGTGATTGCACTTGCGGCTTGTTTCGAACGGAACCTCAGAAGATCCTTTACATCTGAAACTTTGTGGTCATACGAAGAAAAAGGTTTGGTTGGAACTGTGTTGTGGGGAAGAAATGTGCTGGAGCACGGTGGCAGTGTCAGTCCGTGCGTTCTGCACGTGACAGCGCTTGTTGCCATGATGTGCGCGCTACACACTGCGTACTCCTTATGGCATCTACGACTCAGTGGTGACGTGGAAGAAAATCCTGGACCGTTGAATGAAGATCTCAAGTCACACGGGAAGGAGATGGGAGCAACGGCAGCAGCAGTTGACGCGGACGACATCGTCACGAAGATTATGCAGTCACTCCAACAACATCTGAACGATCAAACCAATATGATTAGAACCGATCTGAGAGACATCAAATCTGAACTTGCGTATGTGAAAGACCAGTGTGTAGAAATCAATCAAAGGTGTGACAGACTTGAAAGAGATCAGAAAGACATTGCAGGAACAGTGACTCTTTCATCGTCAGACTTGTCAGAACTACATGAAGAAATGACAGACAGAAAAGAGGAAACCAGGAAACTGACCAAGGCTGTGAGTGAACTGAAAGAGGACATCTCACACATGAAAATAGAAATGGACATACTAGAGCAACACTCAAGTAGAGATCATCTTCGGTTGTTCGGGATTCCCCACAGAGGCGAACGTGAAGATTTTGACATGTGTGCTGAGGCAGTGATCGACGCTCTGAACAGTGTGGGTGGCCCAAAGGAGTGGAGCCTGGATGACGTCGTCAGAGCTCATCGGGTGGGGCAGGCCAGAGTAGGACAGCCCAGGCCCATGATCGTCCGTTTCAGTCGTGGGAAGGACAAGATGTCTCTTCTTACGGACAAGGAGGTACGGAATCAACTGAAGCAAAACGGTGTCAGTGTGGCCAATGATCTGACCAGAGCCCAGGCCCACATGGTGGCCGAGGCAAGAAGAGACGGGAAGAGAGCCTACTTCAAAAGAGGAAGGATGGTGATCGGTCCTGCTCTCCCCGATCCACGCACGTATGCAGAAGTGGCAGCATCAGTCAACAGCAGAGGGGATCACAACAACACACGTGTACCAGTGAACACAGGCGATACACGGCACGCCAGGGGTCAGGGTCAACATAGCGACACAGCGGACCAGTGCACGACTTCCACGTGTGATGTTGACCTCACGCCTTCTTCAGCTGTTGATGTCGACAGGCAGTCAAGTTGTGGGGTGGCTGTTGGGGGTGGGGGGTCTCCTGCCAGTGTGCGGCCCTCACATAGTGAACGTCACTGCCGTGACCTTGCGCGTGATGGTGGGGGGCCGCATCGTGAGAGGGAAGATTCGCCAGCTGTGCGGCCAGGTGTGACGGAGGGGGCCGGTAGTGACCGTGTTTCGCTGCGTGTTGCGGGGGTTCCCCCGGTGAAACAGGGTGGCGGAGTGAGGGGTGGTGGGGTTTCCTCTCACCATGACGTCACGGGTGCTGCAAGCGGTGTGCGCGGAGGACGGAGAGGGTCGGCCGGCAGACAGACTGAACTCCACACACACTGGGCAAACCGTGACCGTGGCGCTGACAGACACTTGCGGAGCAAGAACAAATAGGACAGGCTCGACCATCCAAATGAATGGACATTCCTCAACTATAATGTTGAAAATCTTTATACGAAATTGACAGACGTTATGTTTATTAGTTATGTCAATTCTTTTCATTTCATTTGCCTAACAGAAACATTCGCTGACGCTTCTTTTGATTATAACAGTATTTTTCCTGATTATGTAAAGTATTTTGCTCCTGCAAAAAAATTATCTCAACATGGGAGAAAATCAGGTGGTGTATTAGTATTAATAATGAAATGCTTAGAATGGTTTGTGAAAAAAACAGATATTGTTTGTGAAAATACTGTCGTTCTAAAAGTTGATAAAAGTGTTTTCAGCTTAGAAAAAGATGTTGTCCTTGTGTCGACCTATGTAGTACCAGAAGGGGACCACTGTACGAACGAACAGATTTGAAAGATGGCATATTAATGTTGGAAGAAAGTTTACTGGAACATATGCAGGATGAAGATGTATACATGTTAGTGTGGGGAGACTTAAATGCACGGACAGGCTGTGAACAATCGGATGTGGAAGACATGGGTTGTGTTTCTGAATTCGGATATAACAGCAACGAAGCTGACGTGAACTTGCGTCGTTCTAAGGATACTACTATAAATAATTTCGGGAAATCCCTGTTGGACCTTTGTTTTTTATTTGATCTCATGATTTTGAATGGTTTTTGTGAAAGTGATTCTGAAGGAGATTTTACTTTTGTGTCACCACAAGGATGCAGTGTAATTGATTATTTTCTTGTTTCAGATTGTTTGTTAGAAAAATGCAACATGTGTGTTGGTGACAAGCTATTCTCCTGGCATTTGCCAGTAGAAATGAAATGGAAAAACGCTTTGGGCAAAAAGGAATGTATTTTATCTGAGAAAGGTGAAGAACGGATAGTATGGTCTGACGAGTACGTGGAATGTTATAAAAACGAACTTAACAGTCATCATTTCAAAGATGGTTTACAAAACGCTGTGGACTTGTTATCTGTTGATATTAATGTTTGTGTTGATACTTTTTCACGTGCGTTGTGTGGAGCCGCTGCGTGTATGGTTCGAATAGTTGGAAAGAGAAGGAAAGAATGCAATGAATGGTTTGATGATGAGTGTGAAAAAAAGAAAAGAGTAGTCAAAGGTCTTTTAAAAAGTTTTCAAAGGTGTAAAAGTGAAGAAAATAAAATACATCACGGGGAAAGGTATGTAAACGAAAGAAGAGAATACGGGCAGTTGAAAAGAAAAAAGAAACATGCATTTGAAGAGTCAAAATTGCAAATGCTGAAAATTCAATCAAACATTCAAGTTTATTTTGGGCAATAATCAGATCAATTAATAGAAAGTCGTTTGTTTATAATAATATAAGTTCGCAACAATGGTATGATCACTTTTCTGCAGTCTTTGGGGCTACAGATGACAGAAGCGACGAGAATGATATAGTGATTGAGGATGCTGGAGATTTTGATGAACCTTTATTTAATGATCGGTTAAGCAGACAGGAGGTAATTGACAGTATAAAAAAAATTAAAAACAGGAAAAAGTGCAGGCCCAGATATGATTTTAGGTGAAATGCTGAAACATGCCAACTCAAAGATAATTGATTTCCTTGTCATGTTATTTAACAGACTGTTTAACGATGGCGACTTCCCTGCATCTTGGGCCAAGTCTATAGTTATTCCCATTCATAAAAAGGGAGATCCCAACAACCCAGACAATTACCGTGGTGCTGCGCTTACAAGTGTCGTTAGCAAAATCTATACACATATTTTAAATAAAAGACTGACAACGTGGGCAGAACGAGAGGAAAAAATCATTGAAGAACAGGCTGGGTTTCGATCAGGTTATAGCACTACAGATCACATTTTTACCCTTTTCGCACTAATTCAAACGCATTTATTGAAAAACAAAAAATTGTACGTCTCATTTGTGGACTTTAGAAAGGCTTTCGACTCCGTGAATCGAAACATGCTGTGGATGAATTTACGTAAAAGTGGAGTGGATGGCAAGCTGTATATGGCTCTTCGTGGTGTCTATGATTCTGTGTTAGCATGCGTGCGTGATAGGTGTGTTTATTCAGATGTCTTTAACTGTCCACAAGGAGTGAAGCAAGGTTGTTTATTAAGCCCACTTATGTTTTCATTTTTTATTAACGAATTGGCAGTGGAGATATGTAAAAATGGAAAACATGGTATTCAAATGATCCCAGGAGCGGCTGAATTTTTCCTTATGCTATTTGCAGATGATGTAATATTGTTGTCCAGCACTGCTGTAGGTCTTCAGAATCAGTTAAATAGATTAAAGCAAGAGGCAGATCGTCTATTTTTAAAGGTTAACCTTGATAAAACTAACATAATGGTGTTCAGAAAGGGTGGTCATCTCTCCCGTCATGAAAAATGGTTTTATGGCACCAGTGAGGTTAAAGTAACTAATTCCTACAAATGCTTAGGCATGATTTTTACAACAAAGTTGAGTTTACAAAACGCAGTAACAGAGACTTGTAGAAAAGGAAAAAAAGGTGTTACAGAGATCTTAAGAGCTTTGCGCAAACTTAACTCAATTGATCCAAGAATATTCTGGAAATTCTTTGATGCCAAAATTGAGCCAGTTCTTACATATGGTGCTGAAATATGGGGACTTTATAACAACAAAGATTTAGAAAAAGTACATACGTTTGCAATTAAGCGCTTTTTAAATGTTCCCTTACATTCTTCGAATACTGTAATCTATGGTGAAACCGGCAGATACCCATTGTATATTAGGTCAAATATAAAATGTATAAAATACTGGCTAAAACTGTTGAGGCTTCCTGCCTCAAGACTTTGTAAACAGGCTTATGAAATGTTACTGAATGAGCATGATCGGGGGAAAGAAAATTGGGTATATTTTAAATAAATGTTAGCGAACCGCCCAGAGAACGTGGACAAACGAGTCACAAGACGAAACACAACTAGTTTCGACCTCTTAGGTCTTCATCAGGTGAGACATTAACGAATAAAACAATGAAAATTCACTTAGCTTTGATCGCTTCAGATCACTTGGTAGGGTTCAGCGCAAGGAAAGTATACCCATTGTATATTAGGTCAAATATAAAATGTATAAAATACTGGCTAAAACTGTCTTTCCTTGCGCTGAACCCTACCAAGTGATCTGAAGCGATCAAAGCTAAGTGAATTTTCATTGTTTTATTCGTTAATGTCTCACCTGATGAAGACCTAAGAGGTCGAAACTAGTTGTGTTTCGTCTTGTGACTCGTTTGTCCACGTTCTCTGGGCGGTTCGCTAACATTTATTTAAGATTTGTTTAGATTTCCGCCTGCAGTCCTCTCGCTTTGCAACTGGGTATATTTTGTTAAGAAGATTTTGACAACTCACGGATTTGGGATTGTATGGATGTGCCAGGGAGTGGGTTATGAGGATGGTTTTATTCTGGAATTCAAAGACAGGATGATAGCTTCATATAAACAAAACTGGCATTCTAAAATGGAAAACACGGATAAATATAACTGGTTCTATGGCTTTAAAAGTATATTTGAAACAGAAAAGTATATCTCAGTAGTAACGAACAGATGGCATAAAATTTGTCTCTCCAGACTTAGAACAAGGACTCTTGGTCTAAACGCCCATAAAAGATGGTTCTATACTGAATCATCTACAGCGTCACCTTGTCCATTGTGTGGCTTCCTTAGGGAGGATGAATCGCATTTTTTGTTTCATTGTCAAAATTACAGTGCTGTACGTGATAAGTGTGTCATTTTTCAAAAGAATGTTGCCATAAATCAGGACACATTTGGAGTTTTAAAATTGAATTATGATGATAATTCAGTGAAATCACTTGCAAAATATATCGCAGAGGCATTGAAAATACGATCAGGGGCTATCGTCAACTAGAATTAAAGACGTTTGAATGAAAAATGAATGCTACAGGAAGTAGTATAATATTTTTGGTTATGGTATTTACATATTTTCTTTTATGAACAATATCAAATTGGATGGTCGAGATACTCGCCTATTTTGCTTGTATTTCAGGTTTTCAATTGATTGATGTTTATTTTATGTTTGTTACTTTCGTTTTTGATATGATAATTTTGTGTTGTACCCCCATGTCACAAAGGCTGTAAAGCTAATGACATTAAACATGTTCAGTGTTCAGTGTTCAGTGTTCAGTGTTTCTCTCTCTCTCTCTCTCTCTCTCCTCTCTCTCTCTCTCTCTCTCTCTCTCTCTCTCTCTCTCAGCATACCAGTGGTAATAATATTAGTTTACAACATGAAGTATTAAACATCACGAACATCAGCAAAGTAAGCAGCAACAACAACTGGAACAAACAACAACAACAACACCAACCACAACCACAAAAAACAACAACAGCCATAACCACAAAACTGACGATGAATAAGTTAGCAAACACTATATGTTAAGATTTCCTCTCACACCACTGAAATCAAGGTCACCTGCATTTGTGACTGTTCGTCCGTGTTTTTCTTTGACTGGATTCAAGATGAATAAGGCTGTGCTAGTCTTGAATAAACGCTAATTTGTATTTTGTCCATTTCTCCAACTCCTGTTGCTGTGTAGGTGTATCAGGCACAAGGCATGTGGGCAAGCTTGGAACATCCTTTTTTGTTGTTGTTGAATTGCTCCTTGTTTGTTCTGTGGGCTCTGTGACGTCATTTCTGCGAGTCGATTCGGTGTCGTAAGCAGCATTCGTTTGGAGTTATGGGCCTGTGTTTATTTCACACCACGGGAGGAAGAGTTACCCCGCTTGTTTGTTGTTTACTGGTTGCTGTTCCCCGCCTCATTTAAGATTTCATTTAACTCTGAATTTTGCATCCTAGTTCTCTTGTCCGCCTAGCTCAGTGCCAGACAATGTCTAGCTACCAGAAGAGGCTCCACAACGTACAGAACTAGTTCTCCTGTCCGCCTAGCCCAGTGCCAGACAATGTCTATCTGCCAATAGAGGCTCCACAACGTACAGAGCTAGTTCTCCTGTCCGCCTAGCCCAGTGCCAGACAATGTCTAGCTGCCAGAAGAGGCTCCATAACGTACAGAACTAGTTCTCCTGTCCGCCTAGCCCAGTCCCAGACAATGTCTAGCTGCCAGAAGAGGCTCCACAACGTACAGAACTAGTTCTCCTGTCCGCCTAGCCTAGTCCCAGACAGTCATTGACAGTATATGTGAAATATTCGCTGATGACATCACTATACAAACTAGTCATACAAAATTGAAAAGATATTTACAAGAAAATATGAACAAGTTAAACCTATGGTCTGAATTCAAGTTGGTTATCAAAAAGTTCTTGGTGTTAATGCAGACGACCAATTGTCGTGGTCTTTTCATGTCACAATGCTCTGCAAACTTCTGTCTGAAAAGAGTCATCAGCTTTCAAGGCTAAAACATTTCTTAGACCAACATTGTCGTAAGCTATTATTTTTGAACTTCGTATATTAATCTCATTTGAACGAGTCTTCTGCATGATGGGATTTGGCCAGTTATAACATATCAAAACCGCTCTTCAGTCTTCGTAGACAGGGTGTTAAATTAATTCTTTTGAAATCTACAGCCGTAACTCCCTCTGCTTTTAAATGTCTAGACATATTGACTCTAGATCTAGACATAATGCCTCTAAAACGAAAATTCGCTTATAACAAAACAGTTTTCACGTTTAAGATTAAACTCGCTTATGGCAAAGCAATTTTCATGTTAAAGATAATGTCCAATCATGCCCTGCCAACTCTGAAAAATAAATTTAAAACGAATCTGATTCACAATGTCAATAAGATTAGGTACCCTTACCAAGGATGGATCTTTTGAAATTTAGCCTCATCTATTCTGGTGGCTGTTCGTGGAATGGCCTATTGTCTTCATTTAATGGAAATATTTAAATGTTTTCAAAAGACGGTACTTCTCATATCATACGCAAAACGTTTTGAACAGTGCTGACTAATAATAACATAATTTTACTTTTTCTTCATACATTTCATACTTTATGTGACTGGATTCAAGCACAGTAATCTTTAAATGTATGTGAATGCTTTTTGTGCTCCTTCTCCATCTCTTCCGTCGACATACTCTTCCCCATTCCAACCTTACTGACGTCCTCCCCTTCTCAGTTCAAAAGAACTGCGATTTGTGATTTGTTTTTCAGTCTAGTATTTTTTGTTTTCGTCATTTTGATCGTTCATTCACTTTTGAAGTCGCCTGTCATTATCCTTTATGCCTATCATTACCATTTTTATCTGTTTGAAGTCGCCTATCATTATCCATTTTTATCTGTTTGAAGTCGCCTATCATTATCCATTTTTATCTGTTTTTCTTTTTTCTTTTTACTTCATTGAGGGCAAGATGTAGAAAAGACTGAACCGTAATTATTCTTTTCCCTCATTAAAATAGAATCGTTCGTTCGTTCGTTCTCTCTGTCTCTGTCTGTCTGTCTGTCTGTCTGTCTGTCTGTCTCTGTCTCTGTCTGTCTCTCTCTCTCTCTCTCTCTGAATTTTTATGGGATATTCGAGAATTACCATAACCACAGTAAAGAATACGTTTCGCAAATACGATAAAGAATAAGTTTAAGATTGAGAGAAAAAGCAGAAGTGAGAGTCAAGAAAAGACCTTCTAATGCTTTACTTGTATTTGGCAAAAAAATCCCCCCCCCCCCCCCCCCCCGAAAAAAAGAATGAAAAACAAAAGAAAAAGAAAAAGAAAAACCCCTAGGGAACCGCCAGAACACACTGCAAGTACTGACATGTCAGCAGCAATGTTTATCATAAAAGCCATGACACGACTGTTGGTTGTCACTCAAAAGCTTCATGTCAACCCAGTGCCCATCAACGTACATTGATTCCCCATCCTTCGCCGCCAGCAAGGCACCAACACTAAACTGCAGAGTATGTCTGTTCTTACACAAAGATCTCTGCGAGCAGGATACTTCAAACACCAAACTGTATACTTACACAAAGATCTCTGGGAGCAGGATACTTCAAACGCCAAAGTGTATACTTACACAAAGATCTCTGGGAGCAGGATACTTCAAACACTGGGAAATTATCCTGAGTTGATTTCTTGCGCATAGGGCACAACAAGCATCTTCGCATTATGACATGCTTTTTATACAGCGATGCAAGAGGACGTTAACGAGAGAGAGAGAGAGAGAGGAGAGAGAGAGAGAGAGAGAGAGAGAGAGAGAGAGAGAACAAACATATCTCCACATAATGATTTTTTTTTCGTTTTGTTTGATGAGAGAGAGAGAGAGAGAGAGAGAGAGAGAGAGAGAGAGAGAGAGAGATGGAGAGACAGACAGACAGACAGACAGACAGACAGACACAACGTAAAGGGCAAACGGCTTCTGAAGCACCGGGAAAACGAACGAACAAACAAACAAACAAACGAACAAACGAACAAACACGGGCGGGAAGGAGAAAGTTGAGCGGATTCCGGGCAAACAGAGTGACCACGCCTGGCCGCCCAATGCAAGGCCATGCGCCACTGACGGAAACCCTGGAGTTGCCTGCACTGCTATTGGCTTTGTTTGAGGCTCGTTTACACACGGTAATCACATCGCTGCCAGACGAAGCTCTGCGAGGCAAGCTATCGTGTGCGCTGTCTGTGCGTTCATCTGTCTGTCTGTCTGTCTGTTCATCTGTCTGTCTGTCTGTCTGTTCATCTGTCTGTCTGTCTGTCTGTTCATCTGTCTGTCTGTTTATCTGTCTGTCTGTCCGTCTGCAGACAGGACAGCCCGGAGTCCAGTGGTTGGAGCCCACGCTTGCAAAGCTGACGGGTTGTGCGTTCGAACCACTCTTTGGTGTTGTCCGTCCTTCGATGTCGAAGATGACCATGACTTCAATCTCAGATGGGAGAGCGCTGAGTGTGGGTCCGCAGGTGGCTGGTGAGGCCGATCTGGGCCCGGAAGGAACGCCCACATGTGGGACACATGTGGGTGGGTGCTACAGTGGAGGTGGAGGTAGCTCTGGCCTTGCGGTGGCTCGCTTTCTCTCAGCTTCTGCTGTGCGTCTCTTCTCTGATGTACATGCACCCTTTGTGAGGCTGCTTCGTCAGGCTGGGCGGTCCAGGGCAAGCGACTCCCAGGTGTTCAGGTTGATGTCCAGGCCTTTGAGGCACACTTTGAGGCAGTCCTTGAAACGTTTCTTCTGCCCCCCAACTTTGCGCTTGCCCTGACTCAGTTCTCCGTACAGCAGCTGTTTAAGCGGTCGACTATCTGGCATTCTGACGATGTGGCCAGACCATCTGGCTTGGGATTTCTGAAGGAGAGTGTAGATGCTGGGGATAGTGGCCCTTTCCAAGACCTCTTCTTCTTCTTCTTCTGCGTACGCAGGCCGATACTCCTGCGGACACTCCCTATATGGACAGGCAAGTATTAATCCCATCTATCCAACAAAGGGAGTGGAGTTTTGTGTGCATGACCGTTTTTTGTCCCGCCATTTTCCAAGACCTCAGTGTCTGGGACTTTGTCCTGCCGCCTGATGTGTAGGAGTCTGCGGAGACAGCTGAGGAGAAAATGGTTGAGCTGTTTCGCGTGTCTGCTGTAGACAGTCCAGGTCTCACTGGCATAGAGGTGGGTGGTTAGTACCACTGCATGGTAGACCTTCAGCTTGGTGGTAAGGCTTAGTCCTCTCTGCTCCCAGACATTTTCACAGAGTCTCCCAAACACAGAGCTGACTTTGGCAATCCTGTTCCTGAACTCTGCGTCAATGTTCACAGCTCGTGAGAGTGTGCTGCCCAGATAGGTGAAGTTGTCAACTGCCTGTAAGTTCTGCCCCTTTACCATGATGTGTGGTTCCTGGTAGGGTTTACCTGGCGCAGGCTGATACATCACTTCGGTCTTTTGGTGCTGATGGTGAGACCGAAGTTGTCGCAGGCTCGTGAGAGGCAGTCCATTTCATGCTGCATCATCTGCTCTGTACTGGCATTGAGGGCGCAGTCATCAGCAAACAAGAAGTCCCTGATGACGGTCTCTTTCACCTTTGTAACAGCCTGCAGTCGCCTGAGGTTGAACAGTCCACCGTCAGTTCTGTGTCTGACGTGTATACCACCCTGGCAGTCACGGACGGCATCAGTCAGCATGGCGTAGGTTTGGAGTTCTGCAGCTTGAAAATATTCCCTTTACGGCCAGGAGTAAATGGTACGGTATTCAGCTCAGGGATTGTTCAGGCTTCCGAAGAAGGAGGGAGAGGAGAAGAGAGGAGAGAGAGAGAGAGAGGAGAGAGAGAGAGGAGAGAGGAGAGAGAGAAGAGGGGGGGGGGATCTTTCAGAATGCTGTGAACTGGACACGGTGAAGTTTTGATAGTTCACCACGCTGCAGCAATAAGGTGTGAGATTGTTGACGTTCTTTTACATACCGGTTTTGTCTGCTAGATGAACTCCCCCCCCCCCCCCCACCTCCCACCTCCTTTTTACTAAAAACAGTTGACTGAATGTTATCACTTGGCATTGTCTGTCTGCCTGTCTGCCTATCTATCTGTCTATCTGCCTGCCTGCCTGTCTGTCTGCCTGTGTATCTGTCTGTCTGTCTGCCTGCCTGTCTGTCTGCCTGCCTGCCTACCTGTCTGTCTCTCTTCTTCTTCATGTACACACACACACACACACACACACACACACACACACACACACACACACACACACAATATATAATATATAATTATATATATATATACGCATATACATACATACATACATACATAATATATATATATATATATATATATATATATATATATATATAAAGCATAAAGCTTAGCCCGTCAACTTTTTAAGTTTCAAGTGTCTCCCACGCACTACTTAAAAAGAAACCAGAGGCCAGATAAGAAATGGCTGAAAGAACACGACCACTGTTCATAAAATCACGTAATTGACTTCCATCATTTGACAGCAATGTTTGAGACAAAAAAAAAATCATCTGTAAACTGATTCCATTGATTGATAATGGAAGTCAAACAACCCCACCCTCAAACGTTCTGGTCAGAGACATTGTCTGTGCCCTTTGAAACAGCCCCAAAAGTCCATGTTGCCACAGGACGTCCTGGGCAACTGTCTGTGCTCTTTGACACAGCCCCCAAAAGTCCATGTTGCCACAGGACGTCCTGCCAAGCCAGTAGTTTCTTTGAAGGGAGACAATCTGTGCATGCTGCGAACTCTAACCAGATGGGTCACGTGTGCTGGTGGTGGGTGGTTATCCCTGGACGCAGCGTCCCAGGATGTGTGGGGAGTGTGGATGGGAGCTAAGTCTGGCGAACCTTCTGGTCGGTCAGGCCCCTGAATGTTGTTGTTGCGGCTGCTGCTGCTGGCTGCTGCTGCTGCTGCTGCTGCTGCAAGGGCTACGTCACTGAGGGAGCACGATGGGGAGTGGCGTTGTCAACCGGCGGCATGGAATCTGAACACACAGCCTGCAAAACTCACACACTAACACACACACAGCCTGCAAAACTCACACACTGTAAAACACACACAGCCTGCAAAACTCACACACTGTAAAACACACACAGCCTGCAAAACTCACACACTGTAACACACACAGCCTGCAAAACTCACACACTGTAACACACACAGCCTGCAAAACTTACACACTGTAACACACACTGCCTGCAAAACTCACACACTGTAAAACACACACAGCCTGCAAAACTCACACACTGTAACACACACAGCCTGGAAAACACTGAGATCGTAAAACACAGACCGTAAAACACAGACCGTAAAACACAGACCGTAAAACACGACTTCAAAACACACAGCCTGTAAAGCACACAGACCATAACATAAAACACACAGACCATGAAACACACAGACTGTAAAACACTGAGACCGAAAAACACACAGACCTTAAAACACCGAGACCGAAAAAACACACAGACCGTGAAACACATAGACTGTGAAACACACAGACCGTGAAACACATAGACTGTGAAACACACAGACCGTGAAACACACAGACCATAAAACACTGAGACCGTGAAACACACAGACTGTGAAACACACAGACCATGAAACGCACAGACCGTAAAACACAGAGACCGAAAAACACACAGACAGTGAAACACACAGACCGTAAAACATACAGACCGTGAAACACACAGACCATAAAACACTGAGACTGTGAAACACACAGACCGTAAAATACACAGACCATGAAACACATAGACTGTAAAACGCAGAGACCGTGAAACACACAGACCATAAAACACACAGACCATGAAACACACAGACCGTGAAACACACAGACCATGAAACACAGACCATGAAAAACACAGACCGTGAAACACACAGACCGTGAAACACAGAGACCGTAAAACACAGTGACCGAAAAACACACAGACTGTGAAACATATAGACTGTGAAACACACAGACCGAAACAGACAGACCGTGGAACACACAGACCGAAACAGACAGACCGTGGAACACACAGACCGAAACAGACAGACCGTGGAACACACAGATCGAAACAGACAGACCGTGAAACACACAGACCGTGAAACACACAGACCGAAACAGACAGACCGTGAAACACACAGCATGACAGACAGATTCAGCCTTATTTTACTTCTTCCTGGAGAAGGCAGGAAGCAGGGAGAATAGCAGGTTGGAGAGGAAAGAGGGGAGCAGTAGGGGGAAGTGTCTCTACCCCACGCCAAGCCCCCCACCCCACCCTCCCCCTCACACCTAATCCTCCCCTGTATCCCGTGTTCCCTTACTTTCCAATGCCCAGCATGAAGACACTCCAGTAACCGAAGTCCGACCCGGGACAATGTAAGATCGGTATTGGTAATTCGATTACAAGGCTCCCATGTCACGTGATGAGGGCGAGCCGATAGCACTTAGAGAATGAAAAGGCCATGCCCCCTCCTCCTCCCCTCTCCTCCCCCCCCCCCCCTGCCCCGCCCTTAACCCCTTCCATCCCAACCCCCTACCCACCCTTTCCCCAGCCTCCCCGCCCTGGTTTCTTTGGGTCTATCTCTGTGGCTTGTGGCGTGCTATCCATGTGTTTCTGGGATGGATTGGTTTGTGGGCGTTTGTCGTTTCAGATTGAATAATGGTGCTCGTTTGTCTGTTGTCTCCCTTGATTGGTCTAGATCACGTGTCCACTCTGTCTGATGGGCTTCTCTGAATCGCTTCTCTGTCTGTCTGTCTCTGTCTTCTATCTGTCTGCCTCCTGTAACTCCCTTCTCCCTCGTCTCTCTGTGTGTCTGTGCATGCATGCTCCTCTCTCTCTCTCTCTCCTCTCTCTCTCTCTCTCTCTCCTCTCTCTCTCTCTCTCTCTCTCTCTGTGTACACATGCGTGCATGCATGAATGTGTGTGTATGTGCGCATGTGTGTCTATATGTGTAAAGAGAGAGACAGACAGACATACAGACAGAGAGAAAGAGAGAGAAGCGTATGCATGGAAGAGAGAGAGAGAGAGAGAGAGAGAGAGAGAGAGAGAGAGAGAGAGTGCCGCTTGCTTGCTAGAGAGAGTGGCATATGTATGGATGGAGAGAGAGAGAGAGAGAGAGAAGAGAGAGAGAGAGAGAGAGAGAGAGACAGACAGACCAGACAGACAGACAGACAGGCAGAGAGAGAGAGAGAAAGAGAGAGAGGGAGGGAGGGAGGGAGGGAGAGAGCGGCTAGCTTGCTCGCTTGCTTTAGTATTTGAGTATGTGTCTACGATTAACTAGATTATTCATTATGTTAGTAATGATGCTGTCAACTCATTTTCAGCCAGATCCAATTATTTGATGCTGCGATGTGTGAAATACATGTCTTGTTTTAGTAATGTTCTGGCCTTTGCCGACTGAGATGTGAATGAGCACACTCCACAGCACTCACACAGTCACTGCACGTGCAAAAGATCGATGCACACCGAAAAGACAGGAGCAACGTCTTTATAGCTTTAGTTCCAGACCTGTTCCAAATATTTCTTGCTGACGTTCGTTAAAACAAAAAAGATATGAAGCTATATTTCGGCTGAAGTAGACCGGAGTCACAAATATAACACTGTTTTTTTTTTTTTCATTTAAAATTTACGTGAATATACCACCTACGCGAATTTGTCCTGCATTGATCTGTTCATAGTGTAGTTTTCTACAATTTGTGTCAGATCAGTTTGTGTGGGAACAGGGAAAGCTGTTTTAAACAGGTAGCTTACCATGAATACCACGTGCTAGAATCACCATCAATGATGATCACTTCATACAGTTTTGCTTCAGTCATGGTTGGCAAATGCATGGCTTGATAGATGGACGGCGGCCTTTCCTTGTCCAGTACGATGCCCTCTTACCTCTTCTCTTCTGCTTGGTACACTGTGGTCCTGCATGGGCCGGAGGTGGATAGAAAGTAACTGAAGGGGTGCTGCACTTGTTGCAGCCTGCAATCATTCCACACTCAGGGGTTGGTGCCACGTGTCAGGCTCGGGTCTGACATTCAGGCAGCAACATGTTGTGCTTTTAAGTCAGGCCTGGGAAACATCCTCACCTTCTTTTTTTTTTATTGTTGTTGCTGTTATTGTTGTTGTTTGTTTGTGTGTTTATTTGTTGTTTGTCTCCGTGTGCGATTCTTGTTATGATGTAAACTTACGTACCTTAATTCAAATTAAAAAAAAGAAAAAAAAAAACCCAAAGCATTTTACAGAAGCGCTTTCGGCTTTTGGAAACCTTCCTCAGCTGACCATGGAAGTCGGCGTCAAAACTATTTGACGTAATGTGTGTTTTTTACGTCATTAATCCCCCCACCCCCCTCATTACTGTATGATAAATAGTGATGCCTGGGTGAAGTCTTGATTCAGTGAGGGGCAAAGTTCCCAGGGCAGATTGTTCATGTGAAACCAACTAATCCCACACATTGAGATCAAACGGGTAGTTGGTCTTCAACTTGTGTCTCCACATCCTCTCTCTATCTTTTCTTTTCTGTGCATCTGTGGTCTTTATGAGTTCGATCAAACTTACAGACCTTCCTTGTTATGTTGCTCGTATCTCTTGTTTTGCTAGGAAGCAAGGTCCCAAGAGGGATAACTGTGGTTTTGTTTGTTTGTGTGTTTGTTTTTTGAGTTGCCAACTACTGACAAACTGCTTTCGTCGATATCCTTTCAAGGCCTCAGTCTTTCCCAGCTTTACCAGGACTTCCTGGCATAAACAGCAGACCACTGCTTGTGTTCCGTGCAGTAAAAACTGACCGACGTTCCAACAGGGACAGACCCGATGTCGTCATCACGAGGACCAACTGTCCTGACACGATTTCCCTTTGACGCTCTGTGGTTTGCTCTGTCGGTGGATGAGGGCTTACAGCTATGTTTGTGGATGAGGGCTTACAGCTATGTTTGTGGATGAGGGCTTGACAATGTCAAGGGATTTAAAGAGGGAGGCTACAGCTATGTTGGTAGAAGAGGAATTACAGCTATGTTGATGGATGAGAGATTACAGCTTTCTTGGTAGATGAGGGCTTACAGCTATGTTGGTGGATGAGGGCTTACAGATTTGTTGGTAGATGAGGGCTTACAGCTATGTTGGTGGATGAGGGCTTACAGATTTGTTGGTAGATGAGGGCTTACAGCTATGTTGGTGAATGAGGGCTTACAGCTATGTTGGTGGATGAGGGCTTACAGCTATGTTGGTGGATGAGGACTTGCAGCTAAGTTGGTGGATGAGGGCTTACAGCTATGTTGGTGGGTGAGGGCTTGACAATGTCAAGGGATTTAAAGAGGGAGGCTACAGCTATGTTGGTGAATGAGGGCTTACAGCTATGTTGGTGAATGAGGGCTTACAGCTATGTTGGTGGATGAGGGCTTACAGCTATGTTGGTGAATGAAGGCTTACAGCTATGTTGGTAGATGAGGGCTTACAGCTATGCTGGTAGATGAGGGCTTACAGCTATGTTGGTGAATGAGGGCTTACAGCTATGTTGATGGATGAGGGATTACAGCTGTGTTGATGGATGAGGGATTACAGCTATGTTGATGGATGAGGGATTACAGCTATGTTGATGGATGAGGGCTTACAACTATGTTGGTGGATGAGGGCTTACAGCTATGTTGGTAGATGAGGGATTACAGCTATGTTGGTGGATGAGGGCTTACAGCTATGTTGATGGATGAGGGCTTACAGCTATGTTGGTAGATGAGGGCTTACAGCTATGTTGGTAGATAAGGGCTTACAGCTATGTTGGTAGATGAGGGCTTACAGCTATGTTGGTGAATGAGGGATTACAGCTATGTTGGTGGATGAGGGCTTGACAATGTCAGGGGATTTAAAGAGAGAGGCTAAAGCTATTTTGGTGAATGAGGGCTTACAGCTATGTTGGTGAATGAGGGCTTACAGCTGTGTCGGTGGATGAGGGCTTACAGCTATGTTGGTGGATGAGGGCTTGACAATGTCAAAGGATTTCAAGAGGGAGGCTACAGCTATTTCAGCCTCAAGTGGAGCGTGAAGAACAAGTGGAAGTTGTCTTGTTTCGATGAGTGTCATGATCAGGGAATCAGGAGAACACATGGTGTTACAGCTTCGCTCTTTCGGAGCGTTTATCGCACGTTGTCATGTGGGCAAATCCCCCCCCCCCCCCCCTCCCCCTCGTCCCAAACCTAGTTTTTACAAACAGTTGCAGGCTGGAAAGGTTCTCCTCCTCCCCCCCCCCCAACCTCTCTTCTCACCCCTCACCTCGCTTCCCTTCTCCTCCCTCCATGCCTAAGTATCAAAGAGTCACTGTAGTGCAGAGGACAGACAAGCGGAATGAAAGTTGTTGTTGTTGTTGTTGTTGATTTATAGTCTGTTCACACTTGGTGATATTAGACTTTACAGGAGGGGGGGGGGGGGGGGGAGGAGGGGGAAGGAGGACAGGGTGGAGGAAAAGGTAAGAAATAATGTCAAGAACAGTACAAATCTAAATATAAACTACACTATCATAATTATAAAAATATGCTAATTTGAGATTGAGAGATAATTTTTGCAACCTCAACCATTTCTGAACTGAAAGAAATAGCGTGAACCGGTTTAGATTTCGAAATTTCAATGTTTGCTTTTGAATAAAGAGCATTTAAAATGGGGCAATGGAAAAGTATATGTTCACCAGATAATGGCTTAGAACATGCACACGCTATATCTTGGGAATATTTGGTCTTCCAAGAGTTCAAACGTATCTTGTATATTAAACTAGAAATATGTCTAGGATATGTTCCCATTACATATTTATCTTGAGACTTCTTAGTTCGGAAACAGCTTTCCAATAACGAATGTATTTCATATATATCTAACTTCAAATTACTTTTTGCAGCATTGCCCATTACCCCGCGTCTGGCTAGTTTATCTGCTATTTCATTCCAATAAATACCACAGTGTGAAGGGACCCAGCAGAAGACTATATTTATTCCTGTGGAAATAATGTAATTAATTAGATGCTTTATTTCAAAGATTACATCTTTCCTTGCTTTAACATCCCAAACTTTCAAACTATCTAACACTGCCTTAGAATCAACACAAAATAAAATGTTACAGAAAGAATGATTACTATCACAAATAAAGAGTAATGCCATAAGAATAGCATACAATTCTGCCGTGAAAATAGAAAATCCTTTTCCTAGGCTGTATGCTTTTTGAACTTTTAAAGCCGGAATAACAAAACCTGAACCTGCACTTAACTGGCAAACGGAACCATCCGTAAAAATTTTTAAATGATTTGAATATTTGTTTTCTAAGTTTTCTCTCACTTTAGAAGTTAAAATGTTAATGTTATCATTTTTCCGGACATCAGTGTAATCTACATCAAAGACAGCTTGGCTATGTTCCCATGGAGGCACCGGGGGAACAACAGGGGCAGGTGAGAGTGAAGTGACATCAATATTGCATTTTTCAAAAGAATCTTTCGTGTTATTTCGAACAGGACAAAGATAACCTAGCTGTTGAGCTCTTTTGGGATATTCAACATTTGAATCCATCAACACTTCGTTTTCGACTGAGTTAGGTACTGAAAGACTTCTTGCGATATATTTGGCCACAGCTAATCTACGTTGATCTGACAGTGATAGCATGAATATAGAATGAAAGTTGAGAGGCTGTGGGTTCGCATCTCAAGAGAGGCATATTCAGCTTTCTCTTTTTTTTTTGTACTCCCAGTTCTTATAGAACAGGGAGTACTTTACAGTAGGAACGAAGAAATGCTCTGTGTGTGTGTGTGTGTGTGTGTGTGTGTGTGTGTGTGTGTGTGTGTGTGTGTGTGTGTGTGTGTGTGTCTGTTTGTGTCTGCCTGTCTGTCCGTCTGTCCGTCTGTCCGTCCACGGTCAAAATGTGTTCCACTCGCTCCAGACAAAACTACTGAGCCGATCTTTCTGAAAATTTGTAGGTATGTTCATTATGTTATGGGTCACGAATAATGCCCGATGTGTTATTTTACCGTTATGTCCGTTACTAACGGCTATAACGGCCCATAACGGTTTTTCTTCCTTATAGAATGTCTCACTTGGTCGATCTTTCTGAAAATTTGTAGGTATGTTCATTATGGGTCACGGATCATGCCCGATGTGTTATTTTAACCGTTATAGCCGTTACTAACGAATATAACGGCCCATTACGGTTTTTCTTCTTTATGGAATATTTTAGAAAGTACTTGGCTAATCTCTCTGAAAATTTATAGGTATGTTCATTATGGGTCATGGATCATGCCCCGACGTTTCGTTTTACCGTTATAGCCGTTACTAACGGCTATAACGGCCCATAACAGTTCTTTCTTTATGGAAAATCTCAGAAAGTACTTGGCCGATCTTTCTGAAAATTTGTAGGTACGTTCATTATGGATCGCAGGTGATGACCGATGTTTACCAGAATAACCGTTACTAACGGCTATAACGGCCCAAAACGGGTTTTCCTCTTTATGGAATATATCTCACGCGTATTCAAGATAAACTGGCAGTACGTTAATAGCTTTGCATCTTGTTACTTCTTTGTCTGTGCCCCAACAGAGAGCCACCATCACATTCTCAATGTGCAGTGGGCTGGCATAGGAAGACTGGGGCCGCAGAGCCTGGTTTGATCCATGTACTGGATGGGTCTCCGAAGGTATTGCAAACATTTCACAATCTATATTACAGGTATCTGTATCTCTTGGTCTTGGCTAACGATGAAATTTCTTTGGAAAATCGAATTTTCTTTTCAAAATGAACTCTCTCTCTCTCTCTCTCTCTCTCTCTCTCTCTCTCTCTCTCTCTCTCTCTCTCTCTCTCTCTCTCTTGTGAGTGTGTGTGTGCGTATGTGTGTGTGCGTGTGTATGTGTGTGTGTGTGTGTGTGTGTGTGTGTGTGTGTGTGTGTGTGTGTCTGTCTGTCTGTCTGTCTGTGCCTGTGCGTAAATGCATGCGTACGCGCGTGCATGTGTGCGTGTGTGTGTATGTGTGTGTGTGTGTGTGTGTGTGTGTGTGTGTGTGTGTGTGTGTGTGTGTGTGTGTGTGTTGCATTTGTAACATGATTAACTTTTACAAACACACACACACACACACACACACACACACACATGAACGCGCGCGTGCGTGCACACACACACACACACACACACACACACACACACACACACACACACACACACACGCACACACACACACACACACACACATAAGCACACACACATATAAGCACACACGCATAACACACACACACACACACATGCACACACACACACACACACACACACACACACACACACACACACACACACACACACACGCACACGCACACACACAAGGAGGAGAGAGAGAGAGAGAGAGAGAGAGAGAGAGAGAGAGAGAGAGAGAGAGAGAGAGAGAGAGACGCACAAACATAAGCACACACTTGCGCATGTACGCAGGTGTGCACATCCAAAAGATAGGGTCTATACATACTTATATTGTCATATACAGGAGTCAGTATAGCAGCCCATTTATTACGGGTCAGAATGGCAAAACCACAGAAATAGAAGACACAGGAACCAAATAAAATTCGTTTTTTTTAATTTCTAGCCACAGGAAAATTAAACAAGAAAATTTGATAATTTGAGCAAGATATCTAAAATGTAAATGAAAGAAAGCCTATTAGATCGACCAATTAGTTCAGCAGTGCCATTGATGATTTTCTTGAAATTAAGATATCAAACACACGAACCTGCACTTGCACGCGCGCACGCACGCTCACACACACACACACACACACACACACACACACACACACACACACACACACACACACACACACACACACACACACATTTGAACCTACTTAGAACATGGAGAACAGAAACTCAGTAGTACTCACCCAGCATCCTGTTAAACAATTGAAAAAGGGGAAAAGTGAGCGTTTGTGCACTCACACGGAATAATAAGAAGGATACCGCCTAACTGTGAAAAAGACGTCCAGTTGAACACATCAACTAAAACATATACAGTAGGTTACGAAACTTAAGGACCACAAGAAGCTACATCATTTTACTGAAGTGAATACATTTTCTTAATTTTAGTTGGTAACTTCAGCTGAAAAAAAGAAACCAGCAAAACATTACACGGATGAATCATAGTTGCGGGGGGGGGGGGGGGGTATTCTTTCAATGTAAATGTCTGCCCCAGATCAGAGTATTTAGAGTTTCCCATTGTAAGATTGAATTAATCTTCCAAAGCCCCCACGTCACAAGACTTTACTAACACAATTTCCACGATTCCTTCGTCCTCACTCAATTTCATGTTCATAGCCGCAACACGAAAAACGAATTAATTGAAAATTAAACGTATCTCGTAACTGCAAAATGACTTGCTTTACCTGATACCGTTCGACGACATTTCTATGCAAAATACATTTATTGTTTCGTTTTTGGCTCTGTTTCCAATTATGTGTATGATTATCCATAAGATATGATGTCACATTTTTACAAAGGTTATCTTCTAGAGAGAACGATAGTGACGGCCAAACGCAGTCTATGACACTATTGACGAAAACACTTTGAATATGTGTTTCATAACGGAGTGACTGAGGGCGGAGAACGAAGCAAAATTTAGACAGAGAGGGTGTTAGTTACCGCCAAGGACATGGACAAACAGAGTACAGACCTCTTGGGTCTTTCGACCTCTTGGGTCTTCTTCAGGCAAAAACAAATAACATTTAGGACAGTGAAAACGAAGAACGAGAAACCACTTATCTTCTCATATTCACGCACGATCAAATTGGCCAATTGAATATGATCGATCAGCACTGAACTAACTCTCTCTCTCTCTCTCTCTCTCTCTCTCTCTCTCTCTCTCTCTCTCTCTCTCTCTCTCTCTGTTTTATCTGTATATCTCTTGTCTGTCTGTCTATCTGCCTATCATCTGAAAGCAAATAACAAAATATGAAATCTAACTTAGAGGAATATGTAACCTGCACCACAATTTCGCAATCAACCAATGCAGAAACAGAAAACAAACCAAAGTCAGTACCCACCAACATGGTGCATATTGTGCATCAGTACAGTTTAAACAAATGTTTCTGGATCTGTGAGCACTGACCATTGGCATTTCACAACCACAGAACGGAACAGGAAGTACTGCAGTTTTACACAGTTCCGGTACAACGCCTTAAGTAATGAACCGTCTTCCCATGTGCTTCTTGTGCAGCAAACAAGGCCTCTCTCTCTCTCTCTCTGTCTCTGTCTCTGTCTCTGTCTGTCTGTCTGTCTCTCTCTCTCTCTCTCTTCTCTCTCTCTCTCTCCAATCTTTGTTCTTTTGACCCTTGATCTCTTGATAGGTATGTATGTGTGTGCGTGGTTAGCCCGCTCTGATAGTCAGTCGATCACAGAGAGAGAGAGAGAGAGAGAGAGAGAGAGAGAGAGAAGAGAGACAGAGAGAAGAGAGAGAAGAAGGGAGAGACAGAGAGAGGAGAGAGAGAGAGGAGAGAGAGAGAGAGAGAGGGAGAGAGAGAGAGAGTTCTCAAAGATCATACCCTCTTTCCACGCCTGATCTGCACCCTGTCTCCCTTTCTCCGCCTCCACCACATCTTTTTATGAATTTTGAAGGAGCAGTTACAACACTGAAAACAGCCTCATTTAGCATGTCAAATTAACTAATTGGTTTGATCAATCATCAGCTCGTTAACTCGTCCGTCCGTTGGTTGGTTGGGTCCTCTCGTCAAGGAATTCATTTATTTGATTTAATTTAAGCGTCCCTTCATCTCTCTTGTTCTGGCTTTCTGGTATTCATGAATGGGGGGGAGGGAAGGGGGCATCTGTCCCCATCTGTCATGCATGACTAAGGAGAGGGAGGGATTAGGGTGAGCTACTTCAGAGCATCTGTTGCCATCTGTCATGCATGAATAAGGAGAGGGAGGGATTAGGGTGAGCTACTTCAGAGCATCTGTCCCCATCTGTCATGCATGACTAAGGAGAGGGAGGGATTAGGGTGAGCTACTTCAGAGCATCTGTCGCCATCTGTCATGCATGAATAAGGAGAGCACGGCTGTTCAGAGCAAGTTACTTAGTTTTGAGAGGCAGGGGAGTTTACAGCTCGCCCGCAGCTGCAGAGGCCAAGCCGTGAATGCAGGTCAGGGAAAGGGGTGTTTTCTGCAGGCCGCTCTCCACCAGCCAGCTAACCACGCTGTACTCAGGGAACTGAATGTCATCTGTGCATAGCCGGTCTGGCAGCAATGTGTTTGGCATTGTTGAGTGGCCATCATCGCTTTGATAATTAGTGGTTGTCATGAAAAATGTAATATGTCTGCACTCTTGAGATGACTGAATTGGTAAATTTCCGACAATTCTTTTAATACCAAACTCAACTGGGTTTATTTTCCTGTAGATAATATAGATGCGGCATGAAAGCTTGTACGCAAGTGGTCAGGCAATATTAGAACAATGACAACACACACAAAATTGTGCAAAAATAACGTCTTCACTTTCTGGGTATTTAATTTTCCCTAGTTAACTAGTGCACAGGCTTGATACATGCCTCTGCTTGGACTACAGCAACAAAAATGTTGGATTAGAAATGTGTAAGCCTTGCCTGTTCGCCCTTTTTCTAAGTGTCTCGCACAGGACGGAAAAAATAGAGCTGTGAGAGGGCGGGATTAGGGTGAGCGACTTCAGAGCATCTGCCCCCATCTGGCATGAAAAGTGAGAGAACAGGATGGCTGAGAGAGAGAGAGAGAGAGAGAGAGAAGAGAGAGAGAGAGTGAGAGACAGAGACAGAGAGAGACAGAGTGAGAGAGAGAGAAAGAGAGAGAGAGAGACAGAGAGAGACAGAGAGAGAGAGAGTAAAAATCTTCCCACATAACCAGCAGAAGGCTCAGAGGGACAAGGAAGATGAAGGTGCTGATGAAGAATGAACGAATGAAGGAAGGAAGGAAGGGACCGAGGAATGAAGGAAGGAAGAAGGAATGAAGGAAGGAAGAAGGTATGAAGGAATGAAGAAAGGAAGAAGGAATGAAGGAAGGAAGAAAGGAAGGAAAGAAGGAGGTAAGATACGATAATGTTGCTTATAGCCCAGCCGACCGCAAAGGGCCATATCAGGGCTGTCACCACGTTAAAATCAACTCACAAGTCATTCATTCACACAATTCTTTAAAATACATCTTTTGAAAACCCATCCGAAATTTTGTTAAAAATCTTTCCACTGTAAAATCCCAGATCCACTGAAAAATGTTAATCTCTTTCAAGAACTCAAAGATCGCGTCAGGCGAAACATCTCTGAACAACGATTTCATGGAATCTGCTGAAAAATGTTTGTGTCTCACATCATGCAAGTCCCAACACTCTAAAAGAACATGTTTCATTGTGAGTGGCACATGACACGGAATGCACCATGGAGCTTCTTCACTCTTTAAAAAGTATGAATGAGTAAAAGACGAAGGCAGAAAAGAATCTTTGATGGGTAAGGAGCGAGGCTCAGCGATGGCCTTCACAGTCTGCGCAATCAAACTTGTCGAAACAATATTCTCAAAGAAGAATGAGGCAAAGGGGAATAGAATCCAAAAGAGGAAACTACCTTGGAACAAATGTAAGGTTTACGTTATGGCCACAATACCAGTTTCATGTCTGAACACAAACAAACTCTGTCTGTCTCTCCGTGTTTGTCTGTCTCTCTGTCTCTGTCTTTGTCTGTCTGTCTGTCTGTCTTTCTGTCTTTCTGTCTCCCCCTCTCTATGTTTCATTCTGTTCCGTCATCAATCTTATCTATGTATCTATCTGTCTATTTGTCTGTCTGTCTGTCTATCTGTCTGTCTGTCTATATATCTATATATTTATCTGTCTATCTATCTATCTGTCTATTTGTCTATCTGTCTGTCTGTCTGTCTGTCAATCTATTTATCTGTCTATTTCTCTCTCTCTCTCTCTGTCTCTCTCTCTTCTCTCTCCCCCCCCCCCCCTTTGTTTCTCCCCCATCTATCTCTTCCCCCCCCCTCTCTGTCTCTCTTCTCTCTCTCTCCCTCTCTCTATCTCTCTCTCCCTCTCTCACTCTGTCTCTCTCTTCTCTCTCTCTCTCTCTCTCTCTCTCTCTCTCTCTCTCTCTCTCTCTCTCTCTCTCTTCACCCTCTGTCCTTCCTACGCACTCCTTTTCTCTCTACCACCTGTCTCTCCTCAACTCAGAACACAATGTGGAGATGCTGTGGAACCGTGTCAGTCTTCTCTTCAATCAGTGTCCCACTTCAGCGTTCAGTTCCCCCTCAGGTTCCACGACACGACGAAAACTACCCCCCCCTCCCCGCCCCCACCTCCCACATACCCCCCCCCCCCCCCCCCCCCCCCATGCACCAAATCTGTCCTGGAAGGATATAGGATCGATCGTCACAATTCCGCTACACTTTCCATTATCTCCAACAAAATGAACATGGTAAACTCCAGTAAAGGATCACTTCATCTCTCATCTGTCGGCCCCTCTCTCAGCATTTTGCTGTGTGTGTGTGTGGTGTGTGTGTGTGTGTGTGTGTGTGTGTGTGTGTGTGTGTGTGTGTGTGTGTGTGTGTGTGTGTGGACGCGCACATGTGAAGACAGATAGACAGACAGACAGACAGACAGACAGAAAAAGAAACAGAGACAGACAGAGAGAATGACAGAAAGAGAGAGAGAGGTGTGCATGTATGGATGGGAGAGAGAGAGAGAAGAGAGAGAGAGAGAGAGAGAGGAGAGAGAGAGAGAGAGATTACTACTTGCTTGCTTGCTTGCTCTAGTATTTGAGTAAGTGTCTGTACAAGTAACGATTAACTCGATTATTGAGTATCTAACTAATGATGCTTCAGACTTAGGTTTAGCTATATTGAATTACTTGATATCGTGATGTCTGGAATACACGTCTTGCTTTAATAAAAATAAGAGGAGTTGTTGGCCCGTTTCGACATAGATACGAATGAGTACACTCCAAAGAAACCATGCAGTCAGTCACTGCACGTGCAAAAGGTTGATGCAAACCAAAAGAGACGGGAGCAACGTTTTTACACCTTTAGTTCCAGACGCGTTCCAAATATCTATTGTGAACTTACGTTTAAAAAAAAATGAAGCTTTATTTCAGCTGATTAGACCAAAGTCACAAATATAACATTTTTTTTTTTTTAATTTCACTTTACGTGGATATACCACCAATGCGAATTTGCCTTGCATTGACGTATTTCTGGTGTACCTTTCTAGTTTTTGTCAGATCAGTTTTTTGTGGAAACAAGGAGAGCTGTTTCACAGGTATAGTTACAAAGTGAAACGACTGCAGGCGGAAATCCAAACAAATCTTAAATAAATGTTAGCGAACCGCCAAGAGAAACGTAGACAAACGCAGTCACAAGACAAAACACGACGCGTTTCGACCTCTTAAGTCTTCTTCAGGCAAGATACAGACAAATAGGATAATGAAAATGAACGAGCAATCACTTAGCTTTGATCACTTCAGCGCAAGGTATACAGAAACAAACACATATTTGCACATACACTAATGCACTCATGCACACACGCACACACGCACACGCACACACACACACACACACACACACACACACACACACACACACACACACACACACACACGCACATGCACAGACACAGCACACACTTAAGCATGCACACAGAAAGCACGTTCGAAAGCTAGTGTCCATAGAGACTTATACTGTCTGACACCAAAGTCAATAAAGCTAGTGTCCATACAGACTTATACTGTCTGACACCCAAGTCAATAAAGCTAGTGTCCATACAGACCTATACTGTCTTACATCCGAGTCAATAAAGCTAGTGTCCATACAGATCTATACTGCCTTACACAGGAGTCAATAAAGCTAGTGTCCATACAGACTTATACTGCCTTACACCCAAGTCAATAAAGCTAGTGTCCATACAGGCTTATACTGTCTGACACCCAAGTCAGTAAAGCTAGTGTCCATACAGACTTATACTGCCTTACACCCAAGTCAATAAAGCTAGTGTCCATACAGGCTTATACTGTCTGACACCCAAGTCAATAAAGCTAGTGTCCATACAGGCTTATACT
>CM065747.1:25906022-25911022 GCA_033310375.1 Conus canariensis
CTTGTGAATTGTTTGTCCATGTTAACTTGCAGAGTCATTTTGAATTCTTTTAAAGAATATCATAAATGTATCCACACTTAACAGATAAGAAAGGCAACTCGTCCTGCCAGGGGGGGATATCAAGGGGAAGGGAGATAAGTTAGAGAAAGTTGTCACTCTTTATTTTGCTCTTGACGATTTACATCTTAACTCATTACATAGCTTCTTTCTTATTCATGTTCAGCTAAAGATTTATGAAAGATCAATTTGTCATCGACTTCGTATTGTCTACATCATATGTAGTCAAATGTAGTCGTTGGACGTAAATGGACTGATAATTCACTGTGGAGAGTCATTTACAGTCTTAGTACCTACACACAAAAGGACTGATAATTCAACAGAGAGAGAGTTCAGTTCATAGTCTGTGTACTACCAGAAGGACTGATAATTCCACAGTGGAGAGTTCAGTTCATTAGTCTGTAGTACTTAACAAAAGGACTGTAATTCAACAGGGAGATTCAGTTCATAGTCTGTTGTACTACACACATAAGGACTGATAATTCACACTGTGTAGAGTTCAGTTCATAGTCTGTAGTCTAACACAAAAGGACTGATAAATCAACTGTGTAGAGTTCAGTTCATAGTCTGTTGTACCTACACACAAAAAGACTGACTAATTTCAACAGTGGAGAGTTCAGTTCATAGTCTGTTGTACCTACACACAAAAAGACTGAATTTCAACAGTGGAGAGTTCAGTTCATAGTCTGTTGTACCTACACACAAAAGGACTGATAATTCAACAGCGGAGAGTTCAGTTTCATAGTCTGTAGTACCTACACACAAAAGGACTGATAATTCAACAGCGGAGTTCAGTTCATATCTGTAGTACCTACACACAAAGGTCAAGCACGGAGCCTTTCCAAACTCCGCAGCATTTTCACAGAACGACTGAAAACGATCTGAGTGATAAACTGTAAACAAGTGGGGTATTTTTTGCTCCCATAAGAAAACTTAACACAGAGTAACTTTTATTCAAGACTGGCACAGCCTTTTAAACTTGAATAAAGTCAGACAATTACATAGACGAACAATCTAATAGTGGGGGAAAAACCAAGCGCAGGCCAACAACTGAACTGTCTTCATAGTAATGACTTGGCAAAGATTAGGACTTAAGGAGGGGGGGGGGGGGGGGGATTTGAAGATGGAGAAACTGGGAACATGAAATTAAGAAAATATGTTACAGATATGAAAACTCTTCACTAGCTGCGTAAGGGAACCATTGCAATCCCTTTTGAAGGCAGATATATTTGTATTGCCTGCTCCGAGGCCTTTCGTCCGCTGGGTCGGACTCATCAGGGAGACACGGCTGGTTGTGTCTGCGCTCCTGGCGTCAAATAGAGACACACCACAGTCCATAACACTGTGGTGTTCTCACTACCAAGGGTGCCAAAAAAGAATCCAATAGCACCCCCAAAGCAGCCAGCGAAGAGCAGCAAATGAAACCAAACGAAAGTGTGGGGAGGAAAAAAGTTGCCGAAAAAACTAAAGACATTATGCAAATAGTATAAAATGTAGGGGACAATCTTTGAGCCTACGCTTGAGGATCCACCCAAAGATGCAAGGGAGATCAAAAGACAAACACACAGACGGACAGAAACAAATACAAATAACCTCAACTTAATCAAAACAAAATCGGAAATGAAATGAGGCAGGGAACAGTAAACGATAAACTGTAAACAAGTGGGGTATTTTTTGCTCCCATA
Organism: Conus canariensis; assembly: GCA_033310375.1. Classification (NCBI taxonomy): domain Eukaryota; kingdom Metazoa; phylum Mollusca; class Gastropoda; order Neogastropoda; family Conidae; genus Conus; species Conus canariensis. Next base: position 25,907,765 of record CM065747.1, read on the forward strand.
AGAAAACTTAACACAGAGTAACTTTTATTCAAGACTGGCACAGCCTTTTAAACTTGAATAAAGTCAGACAATTACATAGACGAACAATCTAATAGTGGGGGAAAAACCAAGTGCAGGCCAACAACTGAACTGTCTTCATAGTAATGACTTGGCAAAGATTAGGACTTAAGGAGGGGGGGGGGGGGGGTTTGAAGATGGAGAAACTGGGAACATGAAATTAAGAAAATATGTTACAGATATGAAAACTCTTCACTAGCTGCGTAAGGGAACCATTGCAATCCCTTTTGAAGGCAGATATATTTGTATTGCCTGCTCCGAGGCCTTTCGTCCGCTGGGTCGGACTCATCAGGGAGACACGGCTGGTTGTGTCTGCGCTCCTGGCGTCAAATAGAGACACACCACAGTCCATAACACTGTGGTGTTCTCACTACCAAGGGTGCAAAAAGAATCCAATAGCACCCCCAAAGCAGCCAGCGAAGAGCAGCAAATGAAACCAAACGAAAGTGTGGGGAGGAAAAAAGTTGCCGAAAAACTAAAGACATTATGCAAATAGTATAAAATGTAGGGGACAATCTTTGAGCCTACGCTTGAGGATCCACCCAAAGATGCAAGGGAGATCAAAAGACAAACACACAGACGGACAGAAACAAATACAAATAACCTCAACTTAATCAAAACAAAATCGGAAATGAAATGAGGCAGGGAACAGTAAACGATAAACTGTAAACAAGTGGGGTATTTTTTGCTCCCATAAGAAAACTTAACACAGAGTAACTAAACACAGAGTGAATAAAAGTTACTCTGTGTTAAGTTTTCTTATGGGAGCAAAAAATACCCCACTTGTTTACAGTTTATCGTTTACTGTTCCCTGCCTCATTTCATTTCCGATCTGAGTGATGTTAAGTAATACCACCCACGATCTTCATTACTGAAGTGATGTAATACATGTCAGATGTGAGGTCGAGTGGTTAGAATTTGCAAATGGCACGCAATAGGTCAGAGTTTCGAATGCCATAAGGAACATCTTTCATTATCTTAAATTGTATACGGAGTGTTGACAAGATTGCTCCAACGGGTAAAGATCGAGTTCGTGATAAACAATGAAACGGAACGGGAGACCAAGTTTCTCCTTGTCCTACACCTCAACATCAAGCACGCCAGTTTGTAACTATCAAAAAACACAGAACATTTCGTATTATTTAACATCCTTATGAAGACAGGTTGTACTTTTTAGGAAACCCTTCTTTCAAAACTTTATATTGATGTGCCTGTCGCAAAACAAAATTGAAAGCCTGTCTCAAGTCAAGAAATGTACAATCCAACAACAAAAGAACATCTGGAAAAAAAATTATGAAGGTTTGTGCAAGTGTCGGAATCCACTTGAAAATTAAGTTCATCTCACACAAACAAACGCGCGCGTGTGTGAGCACCCGCATGCACACACACACACACACACACACACACACACACACACACACACACACACACACACACACACCACGCACACACACACACACACACACACACACACACACACACGTGTACTAATTCCAATATGTTTTAGCTTATAAAGCAGACGAGCATGCCATACACTGTCATAAGCTTTTCTAATATCAAAAAAAGTAGCATGTGTACTTTTTCTTCTGGAAAACTGTTTTTTTAACTTGATTCGTAATTTTGACCAGATGATCATATTGGAATTAGTGGAGCAATGTATCAATTTGTAAAATGTTTCTTGTCTGGGAGATCTATTTGTACAAGAATTGGCACATGTTATTCGTCATTCAAGGACATTGATATTGGAATTCCTCAAGGATCTATCATTGCTCCAATTCTTTTTACTATGCTTATTCATGATCTCCCAAACGTTCCATCTAACAATATCCATCTCGTTCAATATGCTGATGACATTGCTATATGGATGAATACAAACGTCAGAAAACAAACAAATAAGAGAGTTGTAACACATGTTCAAAAACTATACCAAGCTGAGCTAGATAAGTTAGATTTATACATGAAAGAAAATAGTTTAGAACTTTCGGGAGAAAAGACACAATTAATGCTTTTTATTAATGGTGATACTCCAAAGCATCCTCCTCAGCTTGTTATAAAAGGCAACACTCTTAAATATTCAAAAGCTGTAAAATTTTTAGGAGTCTATTTAACCCCTAAGTTAAAGTGGCGATATCATATTGAACACATAATAAGTAAAGCTAGACAAAGATTAAATTTTCTCAAAATAATTAATGCTCAGTCATGGGGACAAGATACTCAAACACTTTTACACCTTACTACCAGTTTAGTTCGATCGAAATTAACTTATGGTCAAGAGGTTTATTTCTCAGCTCCACAGACGCTGCTAAAAAAATTACAAAGCATAGATAGTAAGGCTGTTAAGTTGGCACTTGGTGTGCCAGTACACACAAATACGCTCAAAACATACAGAGCAGCTAATCTGTTAACTCTTGAGGACCAACGGAAGTTGGCCACCGCAAAGTATGTGACTAGATGTCTTTCAGTTTCTAATTCAGTGACAAATGACATTTTTCTTGACTCAAGACAGGATTTCCCTAAAAGAGCGCAAAACATTTCATATCTTCAACCTGTTAGAAACTATACAGATGATCTTTTTAAGAGTTGTGATATTGATATTACATCAATTTCAAGTAGTCCCATAATACCCATTATTCCTCAATGGGAGCATATTTCTGCTAGATTCGATACAGATTATACAACTCTAAAAAAAAGAGGATAACATCAATCTTATATCCGTTGAAGCAAAAGAACATCTAGAAAATAAGTATCCGAATCATTTAAAGATTTTTACAGATGGTTCAGTTTTGGAATCATACACAGGGGCTGGATTTGCTATTCCTGCTTTCAAGATAAGAAAGTCATTTTGTTTAGGAAAAGGTTTTTCTGTATTTACTGCAGAACTATATGTAATTCTTATGGCCTTATCCTTCATAGCTGATATTGATACTGTGATTTATAGCATTTTACTTTGTGTTGACTCAAAATCTGTTCTTTACAGTCTGCAAAACTGGAATGCAAAAGTTCGAAAAGATTTGATATTTGACGTAAAATACTTAATACATTCAATTATATGTAAAGGTATTAATGTAGAATTTTGTTGGATTCCATCTCACTGTGGTATCTGGGGGAATGAAATGGCTGATAGATCAGCGGAAGAAGGAGCTATTAGAAAATATCCTGATAGTACACTAAAATTAGAAAAACATGAAATAAATTCGATGT
>CM065747.1:25918522-25921022 GCA_033310375.1 Conus canariensis
CAGTCAGTGCCCTTTAAAAGAAGCACCAGAAACTATGAAAATCTTTGAACAATTAGATATTGGCCACTGTTGAATTTATGAATACAACAATTGCTGAGCGACAAGTTTGTCACACCATGCACATTTATTATAGCTCTTGTGCTATTGCCCTTTTCAGGGACTATCAGATATCATGTAAATCTGTACGGAATCTGGTGTTAGGGGTGCTGGTATTGGGGTACTCAACATCAAGGGCACCAGGGTGTAAGCTAGTTTATATCTTTTTCTGAAAACACCACAGCCATACCATGTGGGTATTAGGTAGGCTACATGACAGGTGATGAAAAAGAACCACCTGATGATCTTAGGGTCAAGTACATCTGTACATCCGGTACCAGGTGCTACAAGATTATCAGTTTGTGCGTTTTTTTTTAACTCTCTCTGTAGCTCTGTCCACAGGGGGTATGTTGTTCCACACAAGGGGAATGCATCTTAAATCAGCGAAAGCTGGAGGGATGTTAAACTAAATGAACAAACAAACTGCTCAGTTTTTGCCAGAACCTTTTAGATGTTTTATCTATTCTGTATATATATATATATATATATATATATATATATATTGTGTGTGTGTGTGTGTGTGTGTGTGTGTGTGTGTGTGTGTGTGTTGTGTTCAATTCAATTCATATTGTTTATAGCCTAGTTGACCTGATTGCGTCATCTCAAGGCTGTATCCTGTTGACTATGTACAGTCATGTTAGGATGACCTACACTGCCCCCCCTCCCCCCCCCCCTCCCCCCTCCCCTCCTCCCCCCCCCCCCCCCCCCAAAAAAACGTCAATGGACATGTCTCACCAGCCCTAACGATGGGCCATGCTCGCAGGATCATAAAACTGGGAGGTGCTAGGAACGTTCAACATTCCCTGAATTTTTTGAATGGATCCTCAAGCATAGGCTCAAAGATTGTCCCCTACATCTTATACTGTGTGTACATAATGCTTTTAGTCTTTCAGCAACTTTTTTCCTCTCCACACTTTCGTTTTGTTCCATTTTGCTACCCTTCGCTGGCTGCTTCGGGGGTGCTGTTGCATTCTCTTTTGAACCCTTGGTGGTGAGAACACCACAGAATTATGGACTGTGGTGTGTCTCTATTTGACACCAAGAGCACAGACACAATCACCCGTGTCTCCCTGATGAGTCCGATCCAGCGGACGAAAGGCCTAGGAGCAGGCAATACAAATAGATGTGCCTTCGAGAGGGATTGCGATGGTTCCCTCAGGCGGCTAGTAAAGGGTTTCTCATATTTATAATATATTCCCCCCATTTTCTTCATCTTCAATTTTTTTTTCTTTTCTAAAAGTTCAAATCTTTGCCAAGTCATTACTATAATGACTGAAGAATTGTTAGCCTGCACTTGTTTTCCCCCCCTACTTAATTGTTCAGCATTGAATTTTTTAATCTAGGTTAAAAAAAAAAAGTCTATAACGATTCATTAAAAAATTCACTGATAAAGAAAAATACATAAAAAGGTGGCAAAAATAGCCTAATACTAACAATCTATAACAAACATTTCTATGATACTGTTACCTAAACTTTGCATCCACTTTTCCTACCTATCTTATACTAATACAAAATGGATGTACATGGCCCAAGCAGAGAAAGATGACAGACATCCAATGGGAGGAACACGGGAGTGCAAGTCAAGAGCATGGTAATGATTTCTTGAAAAAAAGGAAGGTGAATGATCTAAGGGGAGGCAGAATGTTAAGAAGGAGTAGCAGACGACAGCAAAGCAAGAAGGGAAAAAGGCAGAGTCACAGAGAGCAATAGAAAAAGAGGAAATTACTAGCACAGAATTTCTAGAAGGCGGGAATACGATTTATTCAGAAGAACCGGCAGCATCCCAATGCAGGGATGTGTGTGTGTGTGTGTGTGTGTGTGTGTGTGTGTGTGTGTGTGTGTGTGTGTGTGTGTGTGTTTAGTGTATGTATGAGTGTCCATCCGTGTTATGTTGAGTATGCATGATTTTTTCTAATGTTGACAAATGTTTATGATGTGCTTTATATCATTTTGACACATTTGTTTTTATCACTTTGGAGTTTTTTCTTATTCTTTTCTAGGTTATTAACTATGCCTATGGTGGTGATGAATATAATATTCAGTCAACGCTCTATAACTCTAAAACAAGGCTAGCTACAGCAACCCCCCCCCCCCCCCCTCTCTTTTCTTCCCGACGCCGTTCGATGTCCGTTCGGCGATCTTTGACATACAAAGTTGGGAGTAACTTAGAATAAGCTAAACCTTTCAATTATGGTCATTAGAGGCAGCAATCAATGGACTTTTATCACAGTAAATATCTTATATATCATAAATTAGTTTGGAGCTAGAAGGAGAAGATCGCAGTACCCAGTAACGGGAAAAACGTTTGATAGTCTGCTTGACATTTTGATATTCAATGTTGGGTACTTAGCATAGCGCTAGAACCTTGAATATTGCATTAGAAGCAGAAATGAATGGCATTTCA
>CM065747.1:25931022-25941022 GCA_033310375.1 Conus canariensis
CCCTGGCTCTTTATTCTTTCTTCCTGTCTGTCCCTGGCTCTTTATTCTTTCTTTCTATCACGTTCTTCTTTCTTCCTGTCTGTCCCTGGCTCTTTATTCTTTCTCTCTCGTCTGTCCCTGGGTCTTTATTCTTTCTTTCCATCACGTTCTTCTTTCTTCCTGTCTGTCCCTGGCTCTTTATTCTTTCTTTCCACGTCTGTCCCTGGCTCTTTATTCTTTCTTCCTGTCTGTCCCTGGCTCTTTATTCTTTCTCTCTCGTCTGTCTCTGGCTCTTTATTCTTTCTTTCTATCACGTTCTTCTTTCTTCCTGTCTGTCCCTGGCTCTTTATTCTTTCTTTCCCGTCTGTCCGTGGCTCTTTATTCTTTCTGTCCATCACGTTCTTCTTTCTTTCCCGTCTGTCCCTGGCTCTTTATTCTTTCTTTCCCGTCTGTCCGTGGCTCTTTATTCTTTCTGTCCATCACGTTCTTCTTTCTTCCTGTCTGTCCCTGCCTCTTTATTCTTGCATTCCATCACGTTCTTTTTTTCGTTCGTTCTACTATCCCACCCCTTTCTTCTGCCCCCCCCCCCTCCCCCCCACTCTTTTACTCGTCTTTCTTTCTGTCTGTCCTTTACGCACTATATGGAGGGGGGGGGGGGGGGGGGGAGCGAGTGTATGTACACCACCCTTCTGTCATCTTTACTTGCCTTTCTCACTGTCTGTCCTTTAAGCGTTAAATAGGGGGAGTGAGCAAGTGTCTGTACACCACCCTTCTATACATCATCATGAAACTAATTCTGCAAGGAGATATATTTGTAGTAGGACGGAAGTGGAGGAGGGGGGGGGGGGGGAGTAGCGATGGAGGAGTGTTGGAGGATGAGAGAGGGTGTGTGTGTGAAGCATAAGCTGACGATATGGAATTGGGGGGGGGGGGGGGGGGGGTGGTAGTTCGGATGGTTTAAGGGTAAGAGGGTAGGGAAGAGGATGGTATAGTGTCGTGGGAATGATTAAATCCATCAGTGAAGTGGGTTCAATGTCTTCTTCACTGTACTGGTACCATTCGTTGATGACACCCGCTCTGGGTCGTGTGTTCAAATCTTAGAGAAACCCAGACAGACGGTTCTGTACCTTTGTGATTCGTTCATTTATCAATGTATCTTTTCTTTCTTCTTTTATTCTTTCTTTGTGAGCGTGTTTGTTTGCTTCTTCTTCCCTTCCTTCACCTTATTCTTTTTTTGTTTTCTTTCTTCATTCTTCTTTCTGCCTAGTTCGATTTTCTCTCAGTGATCTGAGTTTTTTTTCTTTCTCTATGCTTTCTTTTTTCTTCTGTCTTTCTGTCTTTTTTTTTTTCCTTCTGTGTGTCTTCCTTTTTCCTTCGTTTTATTTCTTTCTTTAATTCACCCTCCCTTCTTCTTTCATTCTTATTTCGCACTCTCTTTCTTTTTGTCTGTCTGTCTTTTTTTTTTTTTTTTCCCCTTCTCCTTTCCTTTTCTCCTTTTTTTTTTTTTTGTTGTCGTTTATTTGTTTCCTTCATTTTCCGCTGCTCTGTTCTTTCTTTTCTGATTTATTTTTTCTCATTTCTTCCCCGTCTTACACCTTTTTCTTGTTTATTAGGGTTTTTTTTTTTTTTTTTCAAACTTGATCTTTTATTTTCAACTTGATCTTCTTTTTTTTTTTTTCTTTCTTCGATCACCCTCATTTTCCATTCCACCTTTTTTTTTCTTTTTGTACTCCCAGTTCTTAGAGAACAGGGAGTACTTTATAATGGGAACGAAGAAAATGCTGTCTGTGTGTCTGTCTGTGTGTCTGTCTGTCTGTCTGTCCGTGGTCAAAATGTGTTCCACTCGCTCCAGACAAAATTTCTGGGCCGATCTTTCTGAAAATTTGTAGGTATGTTCATTATGGGTCACGGATGATGCGCGATGTTTTATTTTACCAGAATAGCCGTTACTAACGGCTATAACGGACAAAAAGTTTTTCTTCTTTATGGAATATCTCTGCAAGTACTTCGCCGATTTCTTATCTCAGTGACGAAATACATTATGACGCACGCTTGATTGAGACATTTTTTTGTTTGTTTGTTTGTTTTAATCATGACGCATGTTTGATTGCGACTTTTTTTTTTTTTTTTTTTTAAATTTTTTTTTAGGCATCAGTTGTCGGATCAATGGAGCACCTAAGGCGGCGACTTTTTTTTTCTTTTCTTCCTAAGGCCAAAATCCACCTCTTCATTTTTTGGTGCTTCACACCGTCCTCTTCATCTGCCAAAAAAACAAAAAGCGGGAAAAAAAAAACAAAATCAATTTCCACGACTAGGTTTTTTTTTTTATTTTTTTTTATTTTTTTTACAACCAGTCTCTTACACGCCATGCATAGTCTGTATGTTCTCTCTGAAAATGAACAAACTTTTGCTGATTTTAGTGCTTTCGCATTTGATACAATGTGTCTGGGTTTGTTAATGTTCTAATGTGTGGTGTACTGGCACACTCACTCTGATAATGTCTGCTTAAAAAACAAAACAAAAAAAAAACGGACAGACAGAGAAAAAGAATGAAAGAAAGGAAGGAAGAAAGGAAGAAGAGAAAGAAGGAAAGAACACAAAAACGAAAAAGAGTTCGTTACTATGTAAAAACAAACGAAATATCGAAATAAATATACTGCTGTAAACTAATGTGAAACACGATAATCTTCCGGCCTAATTGTGACCAGGTTGAATAGACTGAATACAACAAAGATTTCCTTTCGCCTCCTCCGTTCTCTCCTGTGCGTCCAAACGTTCCCCGAAAGCCCTCCTTGGAACAAAAACATCCCAGAATGACCGAAGGAACGAGCGAACATGGAACGAAAGGATTAATAAATTTTGTGTACTACAATTATAAGTAGTCTCGCACCTACCAGTTCCCCAGGAACACCATCCTTACGATGAAGAAGAAAAGATGAAATATTTTGGTGTGTGTTGTGGTGTGTGTGTGTGTGTGTGTGTGTGTGGTGTGTGTGTGTGTGTGTGTGTATGTGTGTGTGTGTGTGTGTGTGTGTTTTGTGTTGTGTGTGTGTGTGTGTGTGTGTCTGTGTGGTGTGTGTCTGTCTGTGCTGTGTGTCTGTGTGTGTGTGTTGGAGTGTACGTGTGCTTATGTGCGTGTATGCACGTGCGCGCGCGTGCGCGTACCACTCTACAAGCCTACGAAATCAATCGTCAATAGTCAAAAGCACATACAAGTTAATAAATACTACCCGCAAATATACATAGTTCTAGAAAGACTAGGCACAGATACAGTGAATCACGGTCTTCCGCACCCCCACCCCATCCCCTAGAGGAAATGAAAGACGGAATTACCCCCGTTCGCCAGTTCGTTCAAATGCCGCAATGGGATCAACCTCCAGTTTTCATTCTCTTTGGCACTATATAGTTTACCCATCCATCGTAAGTTTAGAAGCTTCTGGAACTGAAGCATGTTGATCATGTTCAGACCACCTTCGTCTACGTTTGATTCCATTACTTTCCTCTTCACTTTCTCCAATGCTTTCCTGTTACTGAATTTTTTCTGCCATACAAATCGGTATAACGCTGTATTAATTTTACGCAGCACTGCATCTAGAAGACCAATAGACTGCATTACATAAACAAATTGATTTATCAGAAACGTTTTTATAACAATCACTTTACCTTGAATGGAGAGATCTCTCCTTTTCCAATTATTTATTATACTATTCATTTGATCGATTCTTTCATTCCAGTTTTCATCAATGTTCTTCGCCATCTCGTTGGTATCAAAATGAATTCCCAGAACTTTCATTCTGTTCACTGTTGTGAATGGAAGATCTGGGTCTTTTTTCATAGTTCCCATTAGTAGAGCTTTTGTTTTCTGAACATTCAATATTAATCCAGAAAACTTTTCAAACGATGACAAGATTTCTAATGATTTAAACATATCATATCGGTCTTTGAGAAACAATGTTGTGTCATCTGCCATTTGTTTTATCTTTATACTAGAATTTCCATTTCCAGAAGGTAAAGGAACTTTGATGCCTGCAATCGAACTATTCCGAATCTTAATGGCTAGTAACTCGACAGCTAGCACAAAGGCTAATGGTGAGAAAGGTCAGCCTTGTCTTATTCCACAATTCACATCAAAGGGCTCGGAAATCCAACCTCCGTGATTTACAGAGGTCATGTTTCCGTTTATCAAAATAGATACCTACTTTTTAAAATCTGGTCCAAAACCAAAAATGTCAAACACTTTCAGCAGAAAACTCTTTGATATCGAATCAAATGCTTTTGCATAATCAATAGCGAGCAAAAAGCCGGCTCTATTAGTTTTATTTAGGTAATTGATTACGTCATCAATCGATCTTATGACTGTTGCGATGTTTCTACCTTTGATGTAACCTACCTGATCTTCATTTACCACGCTAGTGATGACTCGTCCAAGTCTTAACGCAAAGACTTTGGCTAATAATTTGTAATCACTGTTAGTTAACGTGATTGGTCTCCAGTTGTTTAATTTGTCTCTATCTAAATCTTTTCCCTTATGTAGCAGAGTTATTACACCATATCTTTGAGAATATGACAGCTTACCAGCATGGAAAGCTTCCATGAACGACTGAGTAAGTGTTTTACATATTTTATTCCAAAAAAATTTTATAAACTCTATTGTCAGTCCGTCGTTGCCAGGGGCAGATCCATTTCTCATATTCTTCAGAGCGCTTGTCATTTCCTCCACTGTCACCATGCCCTCGCATGAAACAGCTTCATTAGCGTCTAGTCTTGGAAAGTTTTCATTTTCCATAAATGCATTTATTGCTCCCCTAACATCTTTTTCTGCAGTTTCTTGATTATAAAGTTTCCTATAAAATGAGACTTGTTCTTGCAAAATTTCTGTCTGATCTGTAATTATCTCACCTGAATCTTTAGTTAATCTCGTTATTACTTTCTTCTTTCCGCATTGCCTTTTCCAGATTGCAAAAATATTTTGTATTCCTTTCACCTTCTTCAATCCATTTAACTCTTGCTCTAATTTGCGCTCCTCTCGTTCTCTCAACCTGCAACAACTCTATTTCTTGTTTTAGACTAAGATACTGTTTCTGCACCCCTACATCAGACGGATTACTGACTAATGCCTTTTCTTTTTCCACAAGCTGTGTGTTAAGACGATATTCATGATTTCTTCTTTTGCATGCAAGTGACCTTCCATACTCAGTACAAAAAGTACGAATTTCAACTTTACATAGATCCCACCGTCTTATATAAGACACATCATCGGGAGAATTATTGAGATGCTTATCTAATAAATCGTTCATCTTTGCAACAAACTTAGTATCTTTTAAAAAACTATTGTTAAATCTCCAGTATCCTGGACCTCTTTCAAAATTACCGTTGTTTAGTTCCGTTATTGAGAGCTTTGTCATCTGAATGCGCAACCGTCGTGAGTTCACACGAAACACACAAGGGTAGCATTTCCTCTGACACAAAACAGTAATCCAAACGCCGAGCAATGAAATGGTTATTCTTGCTCCAGGAGAAATCTTTTTCTTCATTATGAAAAATTCTCAAGATGTCTGTCAGATTCAAATTTCTTACTGCAGTATTTAACTCTTTTACTTCTGACTCGTGATGACATTGACCCGTAATAATATCAAGACTGTTCTTCATAACACAATTAAAATCACCAAACAACAACAGATTTTGCTCACTATATTCAGCACACGTTTCCTGTAACTTTGTCATGAAAACTGATTTATCTTTCATATTATTTGGAGCATATATATTTGCCAATTTAAAGTCATATAGTTCACTTTTGACTGACACAACTAAGATTATCTCTAGAGCCAGTTCAACATCTACGTTACCATCAAAATCTTTTGATATTAGAATAATCTCTCCTTGACTCCTTTTCGTACCCTCATTGTAAAATAATTTTCCTCCCCACTGTTTTTCCCATAGCAACGCATCATTCTCGGTTACATGGGCTTCCTGTAAACAGGCAATATCAATTTTATTACTTTTTAAATAACGAAAAATAGCGGCTCTTTTAAATTTATTCCTGAGACCTCTTACATTCAAAGAACATATTCGTATTTTGTCCATTGGAAGTATTATACGGATATTACACTACTACACATTTTCCGAATTCCTTACTCAATGTCCGTTATTCAAACGAGGCCGCAACCATGAGGTCTGTCCTAGGAAGCCGGGCGTCTACCCACACTGGTCGCTTACCTCAGTGTTGGTACTGCGGGGAGCCTGACGGGTGGATTTACCACTGTCCTTTTTCGGGTGCTTACCCCTCCCCGCTACCTCTTTAGGGCTGGACCCCTCCTTGGATCGCCGGCGTTTCGGGGTCTCCGACCTGCTCTGGGATAGGCTCTCCAGCTGCAGGGAGGCGGAGAGTGTGGCCTGACGCTCGCTGGGCCTGCCTCTGACTGCACGGTCCTCCCGTCTGTGGCTGTCGTCGGGCTGGTCGCTGTCCGTCGGCGCGATGTCCCCCACTCCGGGTGTGTCCTCTCTGTCCTCAGCTGGAGTCCCTGAAACAGAAAACTGGCACAGAGGATCCCCGCGCTTATGGCCGGACTGTCTGCACTCACGGCAGACAACCTCTTTGTCGCACACCGAGGCATGGTGGTTCTGTCCCAGGCATTTGGAACAGATGAGGGTTTTTTTTTTTTGAGCCAGCTTTTGTTCCTTATGATATATTTTAGCCCAGAACAGACTTACTTTCACGAACTTTTCCAGGGGCACGTCAGGGGCGACTTTTTTTTTTTTTTTTTTTTTTTACACGCGTATTCAAGATAGGTCTAAACTGGGAGTACGTTTATATGCTTTGCATCTTGTTTTCATTTCTTTCCCTCATCATTTTTTTTTCTTCCTCCCAATTCCTATATTTTGTTCCGTTCCCTTCTTCGTTCCTTCTTTATATTTTTCCATTCTCTGTTCTTGTTTTCAGTCTTTTTTTTTTTTTTCTTATTGGTCTACAATTTTTCTTCTTTTTTTTTTCTCGACCTGAATGTCTGTTGTCCTGCTTTTATGTCGGTACTGTTGTTGCTGCTATTGATGGTGTTGCTGTTGTCATTTATTTGTGGATTTTGTGTCGTAGACTTCAGTTTACTCCGTTCACTGTGTGGTTTGCCCCACCACCACCCCTCACTCTCCTCCCACTACATTCTATGTTTCTGCCTCACTTCTTTCTTTTCTTTTCTTTCTTCCTTTCTTCCTTTTCGCTTCTGTCTTCCTTCCTTTCTTTTCTCCCCCCCCCCTTCCTTTTTTTTCCCTTTCTATCGTCCCTTTTTCCTGTCCATTTCATTTCTTTCTGTCGTTCTTCTTTCCCCCGTGTTTCCTTCTTTCTTGTTTCTTTTATTTCTTTACTGTTGCTTTTCTTCTGTCCTTTCTTCCTTTCATCCTTCTTTCCTACGCTATCATCTTTTTCTCTTCGTGTTCTGCTTCCCTTCGCTCCTGTCTTTCATTTCCCTGTTGTTCTTTCCTTCTTGTCTTTCCTTTTCCCTGTTGTTCTTTCCTTTTTGTCTTTCATTTCCCTGTTGTTCTTTCCTTCTTGTCTTTCCTTTCCCTGTTGTTCTTTCCTTTTTGTCTTTCATTTCCTGTTGTTCTTTCCTTCTTGTCTTTCCTTTTCCCTGTTGTTCTTTCCTTTTGTCTTTCATTTCCCTGTTGTTCTTTCCTTCTTGTCTTTCCTTTTCCCTGTTGTTCTTTCCTTCTTGTCTTTCCTTTTCCCTGTTGTTCTTTCCTTCTTATCTTTCCTTTCCCTGTTGTTCTTTCCTTCTTGTCTTTCCTTTGACTGTTGTTCTTTCCTTCTTGTCTTTCCTTTTCCCTGTAGTTCTTTCCTTGTTGTCTTTCCTTTGACTGTTGTTCTTTCCTTGTTGTCTTTCCTTTGACTGTTGTTCTTTCCTTCTTGTCTTTCATTTCCCTGTTGTTCTTTCCTTCTTGTCTTTCCTTTTCCTGTTGTTCTTTCCTTTTTGTCTTTCATTTCCCTGTTGTTCTTTCCTTCTTGTCTTTCCTTTTCCCTGTTGTTCTTTCCTTTTTGTCTTTCATTTCCCTGTTGTTCTTTCCTTCTTGTCTTTCCTTTTCCCTGTTGTTCTTTCCTTTTTGTCTTTCATTTCCCTGTTGTTCTTGTCTTTCCTTTTCCCTGTTGTTCTTTCCTTCTTGTCTTTCCTTTTCCCTGTTGTTCTTTCCTTCTTGTCTTTCCTTTCCCTGTTGTTCTTTCCTTCTTGTCTTTCCTTTGACTGTTGTTCTTTCCTTCTTGTCTTTCCTTTGACTGTTGTTCTTTCCTTCTTGTCTTTCCTTTCCCCTGTTGTTCTTTCCTGTTGTCTTTCCTTTGACTGTTGTTCTTTCCTTCTTGTCTTTCCTTTTCCCTGTTGTTCTTTCCTTCTTGTCTTTCCTTTGACTGTTGTTCTTTCCTTCTTGTCTTTCCTTTGACTGTTGTTCTTTCCTTCTTGTCTTTCCTTTTCCCTGTTGTTCTTTCCTTGTTGTCTTTCCTTTGACTGTTGTTATTTCCTTGTTGTCTTTCCTTTTCCCTGTTTTTTCTTTCTTTTTTGTCTTTCATTTCCCTGTTGTTCTTTCCTTGTTGTCTTTCCTTTGACTGTTGTTCTTTCCTTCTTGTCTTTCCTTTTCCCTGTTGTTCTTTCCTTCTTGTCTTTCCTTTCCCTGTTGTTCTTTCCTTCTTGTCTTTCCTTTTTGTCTTTCCATTCCCTGCTCTTTCCTTTTTGTCTTTTCTTCTTCTTCCCTTCCTTCCCTTTCTCTGCGTTCTTTTTCTTGTTTATTTTCTTCTCCGTCCTTTCCTTTTTTCCCCCTCTGTTTCTGTATAGAAAAAATTGTTCTCTTGTGTGTCCGTTCTTTATCTCTTCATTCTTGTGTTTCTCAGTTTCTCTCTTGCTTGCCTCCTTTCTGTTTTTACACCCCCTTTCCTCTCTTTCCTTTTCCCATTCATTACTTTTCTTTCTTTTCCCTTGTTTCTTTTCTTTTCTTTCTTTCAATTCCAAGCATTTTGCTCCTTTTGTAATTTGTCTTTCATTCTCTCCTTCTGCTCCCCCCCCCCCCCCCCCCCTCCCTTTTCTCTTTTCTTTCTCCATTTCTTTTCTTCTTTGTTCTTGCTCCCTCCGTCTTTCCTGTTCTGGTTTCTACCTTCCTTCTTTTCTTTCTTTCTTCAAGCGTCCTTCTTTCCTTTCTTTCTTTGTTGTCTTCCTTCATTCTTAGCTGTGTTTCCTTCTTTCCTCTTTCTAACTTTCATTCTTTATTCTTCCTTTCTTTTTCGTTGTTCTCTATTCTCTTCCTTTCTTTGTTTGTTTCTTTCTTTATTCCTCCCTTCATTTTTCCGTTCGGTCTTCCTAACCTATTCTTTGTTTCTTTTTCTGCTTTCTTGCCTTTTTTTTCATTTCTTCTTCCTTTCTTTTTCTTTGTTCTCTCTTCTCTTCCTTTCTTTTTTTCTTTATTCCTCCTTTCATTTTCCCGTTCGTTCTTTCTTCCTAACCTGTTTTTTTTTCTTTTTTTTTCTGCTTTCTTGCCTTTTTTGTCATTTCTTCCCCTATTGTTTTTGTCTTTCTGCTCTTCACCCTTCTTTCTTTCCTTTCTTTCTGTTCTTGTGTTTCTTTTTTTTATCTTCTTCCTTCTTTCCTTTCTTTCTTTCATTCCCCCTGCCTGTTTTGTTGCTATTTTGTACTCCCAGTTCTTATAGAACAGGGAGTACTTTAGAATGGGAACGAAGAAATGCTGTCTGTGTGTCTGTCTGTGTGTCCGTGGTGAAAATGTGTTCCACTCGCTCCAGACAAAACTTCTGGGCCGATCTTTCTGAAAATTTGTAGGCATGTTCATTACGGGTCACGGATGATGCCCAATGGTTTATTTTACCAGAATAGCCGTTACTAACTGCTATAACGGTCCCAAACGGTTTTTCTTCTTTATGGAATATCTCAGAAAGTACTTGTGGCCCATTTATAAGCGGTTTGGATGATCTTGTGACAAATCGGAGCCTCTTTCCATATGTAAGTGATGTAATGCTGACAAGATGCAAAGCATATAA
>CM065747.1:25946022-25948522 GCA_033310375.1 Conus canariensis
TGGAGGAAGGCAAATTATTCCATGCGGTCCCTCCAGAGTACAGAAAACTTGATATATATGCGTGCGTGATGTAGCTATATGAGTGTACAACGGTCACTCTCAGTTTGGTTCTTAAACATTCGTTTTATAGAGCTAGTCTAACAAGGTAATAATGACAGTAGGTGTGTAGTGTGACGTGCGTCGGGTTTAACCAGTCATGTTTGAGAGGTATGTTTATTGTTGTTGCGATGATGATGATTTTTTACTCACTTTATTGTTACACTTTTTTTCCTCAGCAGTCGTCTTTGTTGAAAAGAAAGTTACTCTCATTCGTAGTTTGACTAAAACACAGCTCTCCTTACTCTGTTCCAGATCCATGATGTTGTTCACCTCCCTGATCTTCTTCTCTCAACCAATCAAAAGCTTCGAAATTTCACTGGATCCCCAATCTGAGCGGTCCTGGCCTTTCTCATTGGCTGACTGTCAGGACCTGGCCGCCAATCAGCAGGCTGGATGGAAAGAAACGTACAATATCTGCATGAAGCTGTTCTTGAACAAACCACGTGACCTCCCGGAAACCGGCCAATCCGGTTCACTGCAGGGCGTCTCCATGACGACCGACGGGCAGTTTCAAGGCGTGGCGAACATAGACACGCACATTCTGCCCCTGAAGCCAAAGAAAGTGTCCAGGGTTCGATTCCTACCTGACCACCACGTGGAGGAGGACATCTTCATGGATGATACAACCAGTGACAACGACAGTGACGACGGCGATGACAACGACGGCAGAGACGACGACGACGGCAGTGAGGGGGACCCATGGAGACCTGACTCGCAGCAGAAGAAATGGTCCTCACTCTTCAGCAGCCAAGTTCTCCGAACCAGGCGACAGCACTCTCTCTCCATCAACAGCGCGCTTGTCTCCCCTTGCTGACATGCTGGTGGCGCGAGACTACAGCAGGAAGAAGGAGAGACAGCGAACTTTCCGTCAGCAGCTTCTGGGTCTGGGTCGCTGATTGGTCAGAGGGAGGTTCCGATGATGAAAGCGACGTTGTCATTGGTTGAATTGGGGTGTCATCTTTCTGAAGTGAGCGAGGACTGGTTGCTTGCTATGGAAGAGCGGAGCACGTGCACGCACTGGAACTGAGGTCCACAAAATGCATATCAGCTGCTTTACTATTGTCTTACACACACACACACACACACACACACACACACACACACACACACACACACACACACTTGAATTCAGCCATTTTGGTGGGATATGAAGATAGATAACAAATAATCAACAAACACAGCCACAATATGAATATTCTGTTGTGTGTGTGTGTGTGTGTGTTGGTTGCACTCACACACGTACAAAAGTCATCACTTTTTGACAATGAAAAGAGAGAAAACTATACAACTTTACCATTTAGTTTGAAAGCTTTCAAGTTTCAATAGTACTTCTCCCCTCCAGACATCATTTGACAAAAGTGATAATTAGATCTCTTACTGCAAACGTAAGAGGATGGTGCAACAGTCGTAATATGCTATATTTCGGGCACTCAATTATAAAACGATATTCATCACCAATAAGTTTTACATGACCGTTCATGTTTTCCTACACAAAACGGTCTTCCTGTCAGAGTTGAGAGTTTGTGATCACCGTATCTAAACTGAATGATTTTTCCCAATGAAAACATTCTGTTCTCTTTGAAATGAAATTCAATAGGGTCTGTAATAATACAGTTACTTCTAGTTTATACAGCTTCCTATCATATCCGCTTGGAATTGTTCTTGAGCAGTTCCACAAAGTGTTTCTCTATGGATGAAAGATTTGAGTCCAGAAGACGTACACCCACTTTCACTCAGAATCTGCTTCAAAGTTCAGTTAAGATGATACCAAACTATACAAAGAGCGACAGATTTAAATGATACCAAACTATACAACAAGAGACAGATTTAAATGATACAAAATTATACAAAAAGCGACTGATTTCAGCTGTGAATGTATGTAGGTGTTGCTAATACAATGCTAGACCAAAAAAAAACATTATTCAACATTTGATCAAAACAGAAATCGGATAAATCGAGGGTTGTTTTTTTGTTGTTGTTGTTGTTGTTTTTTGTTTTTTTTTTGGTTTTTTTTTGGTTTTTTTTTTTTTTTTTTTTTTTTTGGGGGGGGGGGGGGGTTTGCTTTCCTAAACAGACAATTTATAGTTTTTTTATACTCAATTTGAATAACTATGTTCAAAATTTCAGTCGCATCTTTCACAAAGTCATTCTTGTACTCCCGGATCTCAAATCTATACTGTAAATCCGGAACCACAGTTGCTAAAAAACATCCAAAAGTAAGTCAGTTGAAGTTCATTGGTTTTCAGACGCACGCAATAAAGCAAATATTGTCTTTGTGCTTGATCGTAAACATACTTCATTTCTTTTTAAGATCATTCCCACTCTGATTAAAAGCTGCTACGACACATGAAAGTAGATGAACAATGTCACGAACAATGTCACAATCTCTAAACGCACCCAG
>CM065747.1:25953522-25963522 GCA_033310375.1 Conus canariensis
TATTCCATAATGAAGAAAAACCGTTATAGGCCGTTACAACCGTTAGTAACGGCTATAACGGGCAAACTAAAACATCAGGCATCATCCGTAACCCATAATGAACATACCTGCTAATTTTCATAAAGGTCGGCCAAGTACTTTCTGAGATATTCCATAAAGAAGAAAAACCGTTACAGGCCGTTACAGCCGTTAGTAACGGTTATAACGGTAAACTAAAACATCGGGCATTATTCGTGACCCATAATGAACATACCTACAAGATTTTCAGAAAGATCGGCCAAGTACTTTCTGAGATATTCCATAAAGAAGAAAAACCGTTACAGGCCGTTACAGCCGTTAGTAACGGCTATAACGAGGTAAACTAAAGCATCGGGTATCATCCGTGACCCATAATGAACGTACCTGCTCATTTTTACAAAGATCGGCCAAGTACTTTCTGAGATATTTCGTAAAGAAGAAAAACCGTTACAGGCCGTTACAGCCGTTAGTAACGGCTATAGCGGTAAACTAAAACATCGGGCATCATCCGTGGCCCATAATGAACATACCTACAAATTTTCAGAAAGATCGGCCCAGTAGTTTTGTCTGGAGCGAGTGGAACACATTTTGACCACGGACACACCACACACACACACACACACACACACACACACACACACACACACACACACACACACACGCACGCACGCACCACACACACACACACACACACACACACACACACACACACACACACACACACACACACAGCATTTCTTCGTTCCCATTCTAAAGTACTCCCTGTTCTATAAGAACTGGGAGTACAAAAAATGCAACAATTGCTTGCATGAGAACCTTTGACAAAAGAAGAAAGAAGAAAAAGAAACCAATAAATACCACCACCACCACTACCAACAACAACAACAAGAAAACAAAATGATCAGGGCAAGAAGGGGGGGGGGGGGGGGGGGGGGAATGGAGAGAGAGGAGGAGAAGGAGAGAGAGAGAGAGAGAGAGAGGAGAGAGAGAGAGAGAGAGAGAGAGAGAGAGAGAGAGAGAGAGAGCAACTGATCGACCGACCGACTGGCGATAGATAGTCAGAGATAAAGGAAGAGAAAGACAATGAAGCAGACATGGAGAAACACCCGCGAAAAGCTTTGAAAAAACACATTAATGGCATAGGATGATCAGTGCAATTTGCGTAGAATTGAGTCAACTTCGAACATCACATGTTTGTAAAATTAAATCTGAATTGACAATGTTCAATACATTTTAGGGTATAGTGCAGTCAAATCTGAGACATTCATAAGATATTTTTGAAAATAAGACTTGAATTTTTTAAAGTTTGATTGATTTTTTAGTTCTTGAGGAATATGGTTCCATAGCCAACCTCCGGAATACGCCAAACTAGACTTGTATAGATTAATCATTGCAAACGAGAGGTTTATTTTATGTGAATGTCGATAGTCATTAAAAGTGAACATATTTGTTAGAGAAAGTGGAGCGTTTCCATGGAGTACCTTATGCATAAAGAGTCCTTTATTGTATAGAAGTTTGGCTTTAAATGGGAGAATGCCTGATTGCTTATAGTCTGAATCTGCCAGTGAGGATGGTCGACCTAACGTTACTTTGACAGCTCGTTTGTGAAGGCTAATTAGGGGTTTGAGTGAATTATTGCTCGCTGAGTCCCAAAGTGTTGAGGCATAGTCAATAAAAGGCTGAATGTAAGAATGAAAGAATAGTTTTCTTGCATGTAAATTTAAGAAGTTCTTAATCCTTTTTAGAAGATGTAGTTTTCTTGCAACGTTTCTAGATAAAGACTCTAAGTGTATTTGACCAAGTTAGATTATTATCTATTGTTATTCCCAAGACTTTATGACTGGTTACTTCTTCGACGTTTTCGTTAGAAATGCATGTACTGGCAGATTTTGGCTTAGAGTTTGACGTTTCTGTCTTGTAGTTATCATCATGAATTTAGTTTTGTGAGGATGGAGAGCCATGTGATTAAATCGTGTCCATTTAACCAAGAGATTGATAAACAGTAAACAAGTTGGGTATTTTTTGCTCCCATAAGAAAACCTAACACAGAGTAACTTTTATTCAAGACTGGCACAGCCTTCCAAACTTGAATAAAGTCAGACAAATACATAGACGAACAATCTAATAGTGGGGGCAAAAAACAAGCCAGGCCAACAACTGAACTATCTTCACTAGTAATGACTTGGCAAAGATTTGGACTTAAGGAGGTGGTGTGTGTGTGTGTGGTGGGGGGGGGGGGGGGGGGGGGGGGATTTGGAAGGATGGAGAGAACTGGGAACATGAAATTAAGAAAATATGTTACAGATATGAAAACTCTTCACTAGCTGCACAAGGGAACCATCGCAATCCCTTTTGAAGGCAGATATATTTGTATTGCCTGCTCCAAGGCCTTTCGTCCGCTGGGTCGGACTCATCAGGGAGACACGGCTGGTTGTGTCTGCGCTCCTGGCGTCAAATAGAGACACACCACAGTCCATAATACTGTGGTATTCTCACCACCAAGGGTGCAAAAAAGAATCCAATAGCACCCCCAAAGCATCCAGCGAAGAGTAGTAAATGAAACCAAACGAAAGTGTGGGGAGGAAAAAAGTTGCTGAAAAACTAAAGACATTATGCAAATAGTATAAAATGTAGGGGAACAATCTTTGAGCCAACGCTTGAGAATCCACCCAAAGATGCAAAGGAGATCAAAAGACAAACACACAGACGGACAGAAACAAATACAAATAACCTCAATTTAATCAAAACAAAATCGGAAATGAAATGAGGCAGGGAACAGTAAAGATAAACAGTAAACAAGTTGGGTATTTTTTGCTCCCATAAGAAAACCTAACACAGAGTAACTTTTTATTCAAGACTGGCACAGCCTTCCAAACTTGAATAAAGTCAGACAAATACATAGACGAACAATCTAATAGTGGGGGAAAAACAAGCGCAGGCCAACAACTGAACTATCTTCACAGTAATGACTTGGCAAAGATTTGGACTTAAGGAGGTGTGTGTGGGGGGGGGGGGGGGGGGGGGATTTGAAGATGGAGAAACTGGGAACATGAAATTAAGAAAATATGTTACAGATATGAAAACTCTTCACTAGCTGCACAAGGGAACCATCGCAATCCCTTTTGAAGGCAGATATATTTGTATTGCCTGCTCCGAGGCCTTTCGTCCGCTGGGTCGGACTCATCAGGGAGACACGGCTGGTTGTGTCTGCACTCCTGGCGTCAAATAGAGACACACCACAGTCCATAATACTGTGGTATTCTCACCACCAAGGGTGCAAAAAAGAATCCAATAGCACCCCCAAAGCATCCAGTGAAGAGTAGTAAATGAAACCAAACGAAAGTGTGGGAGGAAAAAAGTTGCTGAAAAACTAAAGACATTATGCAAATAGTATAAAATGTAGGGGACAATCTTTGAGCCAACGCTATTGGATTCTTTTTTGCACCCTTGGTGGTGAGAATACCACAGTATTATGGACTGTGGTGTGTCTCTATTTGACGCCAGGAGTGCAGACTACAACCAGCCGTGTCTCCCTGATGAGTCCGACCCAGCAGACGAAAGGCCTTGGAGCAGGCAATACAAATATATCTGCCTTCAAAAGGGATTGCGATGGTTCCCTTGTGCAGCTAGTGAAGAGTTTTCATATCTGTAACATATTTTCTTGATTTCATGTTCCCAGTTTCTCCATCTTCAACCCCCCCCCCCCCCCCACCACACACACACACACCTCCTTAAGTCCAAATCTTTGCCAAGTCATTACTGTGAAGATAGTTCAGTTGTTGGCCTGTGCTTGTTTTTTCCCCCCACTATTAGATTGTTCGTCTATGTATTTGTCTGACTTTATTCAAGTTTGGAAGGCTGTGCCAGTCTTGAATAAAAGTTACTCTGTGTTAGGTTTTCTTATGGGAGCAAAAAATACCCAACTTGTTTACTGTTTATCGTTTACTGTTCCCTGCCTCATTTCATTTCCAAGAGATTGATGTTTTCTCGGATGTCACTGCAAACCTGTTTGGCGTCAGAATTACTTGTGTCTAAGGTTGTATCATCAGCGAACATTTCACTGTTTATTTTCAAGTACAATGGCAGATCATTGATGTACAATGAAAACAATAGAGGACCTAATATTGACCCTTGTGGGACACCAAATTTGTTGGGAAGAAAATCAGATTTGTATGTGTTTACGGACACAATTTGTTGTCTGTTGGAGAGAAAAGATGAAATCAGTTTCAGTGTTTTGTATGATAGCTTATACAAAGTTAGTTTTCTGAGTAAAAGTTCATGATTTATAAAGTCGAAAGCTTTTGCGAAATCTACAAAGAGAATTCCTGAAAATTGCTTGTTGTTCATGTTTAAGAGCCATCTATCTATTAATTTAGTTAGCACTGTGTGGCACGAATGGTTTTCTCTGAAGCCTGATTGATTTGGGTGGATTAAATCGTATTATTCTGCATGGGAATGGAGACATTTATTGATGTGGAGTTCTAATGGCTTAGAAAGAACTGATAGAATCGAAATAGGCCTATAATTTGATGGATCAGTAGTGTTTCCTGATTTGTATATTGGTATGATTTTTGCTTTTTTTTCAGGTATCTGGAAAGCATTGTTTATCTATACAGAGGTTGCAAATGTAAGTTAACGTTTCTGTATAACGGGTGCAGAGAGCTTTAGAATTTTACCGTCTTTACCGTCAATTCCACGAGTGGCTGTCTGTTTCAATCGCCTAAGGGACACGAAAACAGAATGAACATCTAGAAGGGCTGATATCTAAATCTGAATGGATATTTTTCCCCTGCAGTATTTCTGTAATTCTTCTAGGTCATTATCATTTGATTTATCATCATGAATTATTTGATCTGCTACTGTTGTAAAATGGTGATTTAGTTTATCGGTATATATATCATTCGTTATGTTTGAAACAGAGGAAATATGTTTATTTGTTAATCCATGGATGGCTTTCCATACGGACTTGCTGTCTTTCTTTTCACTAATTAAGTTTAGAAAATATTTCTTTTTCTCTGCTCTAATGAGAGAGGGTACTTTATTTCTTTGGTTTTTTGTATTCTTCACGAGGGCCATTTTTTAACAGGTACTCTCTTTGGTAAATAGCGTTCTGTATCTCTTTTGTAAGCCAGGGAGGTTTTATCCGATGTTTGACTCTTTTGGTTTGGAGCGGGGCATGTTTGTTGTATACACTATAGAAGATGGAATACCAAACTTCTAGAGCCTGATTGGGTTCTGTATATTGATACACTTTATTTAGAGGGGAATTTAAAAGGTCAGAGAGAAATTTGTCAATATCAAATTATGAAAAGTTTCTAAAGGTAATCGTTTTATGGTTTAACCTTGGAATTTTGATACCCTTTTTTTACCAAGTGCAACAAATTGGGAAGTGATCACTGCATCCATAAACAGGTACACTAGTCTCAAGAATGGTTTCTGGATTTGTAACATATAAATGGTCTATCAGTGTTTCAGAAATCTCAGAGACCCTTGTAGGAGTTTTGATTAGCTGTGTGAGACCAAGTGACTCAAAAACATAGTTCCACTGTTTATTTATTTTTAGTAGATCTATATTAAAATCCCCTAATATCATGATGTCTTTGGATTCATCATGTGCGTTTTCCATCATTAACGTGAAACGGTCAACCCAGTCGACATGTTCAGCTGGATTTCTGTACAGAAAACATATAAGTATAGGCTTATTAAATTTAAGCTGGATCTCAATCCAGATTGTTTCTACGTTAAATTGTTCTAAAAATGCATCCTCTGGAATTTTACTGACTGATGAAGATATACCATAATACCAGTTTCCATGTTTTGTTTAGGATCTCCACGAACAACATTATAACCTGAAATTGCAGTGTCATTGTTTGATATGAGACCGGGCAGATGTGACTCCGAAAATCCAAATATGTGAAAATTTTTTCCCGAATTTGATATGACTGATGCTATTTCAGTCATTTTGTTAATCGCATGGTTGACATTGAGATGCCCAACTCTAAGTCCTTCTCTTTTCAGCCAAGGGTTGTTGTCTTCTGTCATATCTAATACAGTCAATACAATAACAAACTAAACACACAATGATAATAACAAGCAGACAAAGCTCTTACAGACTGACAAGTAAGATCTGACTGAAACAAAGAAGAAAAAATTGTCAGGCAAACTGGATGACAACACAATTAATAGCTATGAAAGAAAAAATTCAATTGTAGATCAATAAACAATGACGAATCCACGAAAGGATAAAAGCAAAACAAGCTGAAAATTCAAAGGCAAAAGTGTATATAGAATATTAGAATAATTTCAAAATTTCAGCAGAAATTGTACCGTAGTCCAAAAACGTTATCAGTCACAATCGACTTTCTCGAGTGAGATCACGACTATAGTACATGCAGAACCGGCAATTTCAACACGCACGCACACACACACACACACACACACACACACACACACACACACACACACACACACACACACACACGCCTACGCACATACATGCAAGCAAGCACGCACGCAACACACACACACACACACACACACACACACACACACACACACACACACACACACACACACACACACATGTGCTCGCGCACGTGCGCGCGAGTCCCTTATCAATATTCACAGGAGCAACTTCATTCAAATCAGTGTTGTGACAATAGCTGCAATGCCATCCTGCACAGTTCAAGAGCACAGGCATTTACAACATTTCCATCAGGAGCCGGATGATTAAACCTTTGACCAGGAATATTTTGTGGATATGTTGGGTTTTGGAGGGAAGCGGAATATTCATTAGAATAATCCCGTTCATGACTAAAGTGGCTAGATAGGGGTGGGATTCGGTCTGCTCTGTTTACATTACTGGGGAGGGGTTTTTTTTGGAAGAGAGGGATCTGCAGAACATGGTTCCATCGGAGTTTTTTTCTTTTTTTTTTAACGAACGAGAGAGAGAGAGAGAGAGAGAGAGAGAGAGAGAGAGAGAGAGAGAGAGAGAGAGAGAGAGAGAGAGATACAGAGAGTGAGAGAGAGTGAGAGAGAGAAAAAAATAGTGAAAAGGTGTCATCGTCATGATCAACGTCGCACACACACACACACACACACACACACACACACACACACACACACACACACACACACACACGTATACACACGACACACAAAAACACACATACACAAACACACACATACACGCACACACACACACACACACACCACACACACACACACACACACACACACACACACAGGAGAGAGAGAGAGAGAGGAGAGAGAGAGAGAGAGAGAGAGAGAACAAAAGGAAACGTGATACAGCTTCGCAGGTAAAGCCTGCTCACATAGTTAGCAATACGCTCCGTGACTTATTGATTAATGACCAGCCAGTGCAGAACAGCGCTGCATGAACATAGTTCTGTTTCCCCATGCAAAACGTAAGAAAGAAACTTTACTTTCATGTTTGAAGAAAAAGAAACAGATACACCCGAAGGTGCGGGTAGGACCCAGAAAAGTACTGTCCTCACCTGCCGAACCAATTAGCCGGGAGCACTCCTGCACCACCTTGGAAAGCCTGCATTGTGTTCACATGGGGTGCTGGCACGCACAGGGCATTCCATTGACACATGCATGCACATAGATGCTCCCTGGCAGATGCTATTGTGTAATGGCTACCGGATGTGACACGACAGAACCACCACGGGAGCATTGCCATGGGTGCACCAGTTCATAATTCATTACTGCAGAGACCACCGGCAAAAAAAAAAAAAAAAAAAAAACCGCCGCCTTGAAGCAACTATCGTGTGCATCCCGCAGCCTCACTCGTTGCTGTTCCGCTGACAGGTGAGGACAGTACAACTCCAGACACGGCCAAGCTTTCGCCATGAGGTATTACGTAGTCTCTGAAAGAGAACCCCAGGTCACTTTCGTTATTGACATGTACCGCTCCCTCCCGGCAGGCCCAGTGTGGTGGACTGCACCACACTAACAAGAGATCTGTATAGACGAAAGGACGAGATTGGAACTGTTGAAGAAAGATGCTGGCGATAGGCCTCCGCAAAAGCAACAACAACAACAACAAAAGCAAACAAAAAAAATAAAATAAAGAAAAAACACAAATGAAAACAACAAACAACAACAACAACAACAACAACAGCAAAACAACACAAAACACAAAACTAAAGCCCTTGTCACACATAGCGAGTCTCTTGGTGAAGTGACGAACGAGACTCTCTCTCCCGTCCGTTCTTTCTCTCACCCCACCTCTTCATAGTTACGCATGGCTGGTTCGAGGGAAAGCAGTAAGCGGATTATCAATGGTCAGGTTTAGTGCAGAGACGACTTTGTAGTTTATTGGTCAGGTTTAGTGCAAAGGTGACTTTCTAGTTTATTGGTCAGGTTTAGTGTATAGGTGACTTTCTAGTTTATTGGTCAGGTTTAGTGTATAGGTGACTTTCTAGTTTATTGGTCAGGTTTAGTGCAAAGGTGACTTTCTAGTTTATTGGTCAGGTTTAGTGTATAGGTGAGTTTCTAGTTTATTGGTCAGGTTTAGTGTATAGGTGAGTTTCTAGTTTGTTGGTCAGGTTTAGTGTATAGGTGACTTTCTAGTTTATTGGTCAGGTTTAGTGTATAGGTAACTTTTCACTAATACTTCAGGAAGTTTATTCGATGAAGGTTGAGGGGTCGGGAGCATTATTTCAATGCCTTAGTGTTAATTCCGGTGGAATTAAGTTGTCCCTCGCTATAATTTTTAGACAGAATATTCCAGAGAAAATGATACTGCTGCAGTTCAGTAAAAGTTTCTCGGGATGAGATTGACCCCCCCCCCCCTCCCCATCCCCCCTTCTTCTGTGTTGCCATTTTCTATCGTCACTGCAGAGCACACAACCTTTCACCTGTGCTCTGACTGGACAATGACCGATGCAGTAAGAATGTCTGGACTCACAAATGTTGCCATGCTTTGACCTGAATGAATGGAGTGGCAATGCCATTAGGTTACAGCATAGATGTTGCAGTCAGATGTTGCGAGGTCGAATCACGCTGTTGCCCAAGACAAAAAAAAAAAAAAAAAGAAAATGAAAGTGACCACTCTGACTGAAAAAAGGCGCTGCAGGAAGAACGGTGATGCTGTGACATTGAACCCTAGGAAGACTTTGACCTGTGATGTGTGACATTGAACCCTAGGAAGACTTTTACCTGTGATGTGTGACATTGAACCCCAGGAAGACTTTTACCTGTGATGTGTGACATTGAACCCCAGGAAGACTTTTACCTGTGATGCTGTGACATTGAACCCTAGGAAGACTTTGACCTGTGATGTGTGACATTGAACCCTAGGAAGACTTTTACCTGTGATGTGTGACATTGAACCCCAGGAAGACTTTTACCTGTGATGTGTGACATTGAACCCCAGGAAGACTTTTACCTGTGATGTGTGACATTGAACCCTAGGAAGACTTTTACCTGTGATGTGTGACATTGAACCCCAGGAAGACTTTTACCTGTGATGTGTGACATTGAACCCTAGGAAGACTTTTACCTGTGATGTGTATCATTGAACCCTAGGAAGACTTTTACCTGTGATGTGTGACATTGAACGCTAGGAAGACTTTTACCTGTGATGTGTGACATTGAACCCTAGGAAGACTTTTACCTGTGATGTGTGACATTGAATCCTAGGAAGACTTTTACCTGTGATGTGTGACACTGAACCCTAGAAAGACATTTACCTGTGATGTGTGACATTGAACCCTAGGAAGACTTTTACCTGTGATGTGTGACATTGAACCCCAGGAAGACTTTTACCTGTGATGCTGTGACATTGAACCCTAGGAAGTCTTTTACCTGTGATGTGTATCATTGAACCCTAGGAAGACTTTTACCTGTGATGTGTGACATTGAACCCCAGGAAGACTTTTACCTGTGATGTGTGACATTGAACCCCAGGAAGACTTTTACCTATGATGCTGTGACATTGAACCCCAGGAAGACT
>CM065747.1:25968522-25973522 GCA_033310375.1 Conus canariensis
GCACTATGAAGAGAATCCCGGGTTACAGTCTTTCCCGCCTTCAACAGGACTGTCCCTGTGGTCAGTAAGCCTTTCCTCACCGTCACCGAGCCTTTCCCCAGAGTCGGCCAAAAGGCAGACAAGAAAACAATACACCCGAAGGTGCAGGTAGGACCCAGAGAAATACTGTCTTCAACTGCTGAACAAACCAGCTGGGAGCAATCCTGCACCACCCTTGGAAGCCTGTGCTGTGTTCACATAGGGTGCAGGCAGGCACATGGCATTCCATTAACACGTTAAGGGACATAAGTGCTCCCAGGCGATGTCATTGTGTAATGGCCACCAGATGTGACAGGACAGAACCTCAAAGGGGCGTTCCCATGGGTGTACCAGCTCATATTTCATGACTGCAGAGCCCACCGGCAAAACATGCCACCGTCTTTCTTATTCTGTTGCCTGCCAAAATGTTTGTCATTTACAGAGTCATTCAGTTGACGAACTTGCCAAAAATCAACCTCCTTTCTGTTGCAATGCTGATAACTTGGACATGATGTGCGGTACCAGCTGGTCAGTGAGGGTGCGCATGTAATGTGACGCAAACCTTTAATGTTTTTATCAGAGCTGTTGCCATAGAAATTCACAACTGTGACAAATGTACATGTAGACCATGTTTGCACACTGTTCTTTGCATGTTAATGTCTGTTTCTAGCATTGTTCAGATGTTGTATTGGTTTGACATTATTATATTTACAGTGACGGTAATAATTTGTGTGTATGCATTTGTTGAGAGTGTTTCCGATAGTGCATTTGATCTACTATAATGTCGGAAATGAAATGAGGCAGGGAACAGTAAACGATAAACAGTAAACAAGTGGGGTATTTTTTGCTCCCATAAGAAAACCTAACACAGAGTAACTTTTATTCAAGACTGGCACAGCCTTTTAAACTTGAATAAAGTCAGACAAATATATAGACGAACAATCTAATCGTGGGGGAAAAAAACAAGCGCAGGTTAACAACTGAACTGTCTTCACATATATCTGCCTTCAAAAGGGATTGCGATGGTTCCCTTATGCAGCTAGTGAAGAATTTTCATATCTGTAACATATTTTCTTAATTTCATGTTCCCAGTTTCTCCATCTTCAACCCCCCCCCCCCCCCCTCCTTAAGTCCAAATCTTTGCCAAGTCATTACTATGAAGACAGTTGAGTTGTTGGCCTGCACTTGTTTTTTCCCCCACTATTAGATTGTTCGTCTATGTATTTGTCTGACTTTATTCAAGTTTAAAAGGCTGTGCCAGTCTTGAATAAAAGTTACTCTGTGTTAGGTTTTCTTATGGGAGCAAAAAATACCCACCTGTTTACTGTCTACTATAAGGTATTTTTCCTGGGTTACACTTTCACTTGGACTATTGTGTCCGCTTCACTGTTTTGATCTGCTACTTTCTGTGGTCACATCTACCTCCTCTGAACTTTTTAATTCTCTATTTAAGCTTCGTTTCGGCTGCACTGGCCACATATGTTAATCACAGACGTCACTCTGCTGTTCTGGGTGTTTACAGAGACACCTGACTGTTCACAATTCAATGTTTTTCTTTTTCAGCTGGCCGCAGTTATGATTTAAAAAAATTCTTTTATTCATTTAGATTATTTTAAATGAATTGTTTGTGCAATATTTTGCCAGTAATGAAACGATGTTCTTATAAAGAAGAAAATTAGGTTTCTTGGGGAAACCTGAATACATGTTTTCGCCAAGAATCATTAAACCAAGAAGAGGCCGCAAATGTTCGTGACACTTGGTACTTGCCCGTGAATGAACAAAATTGCTTCAAACCTGTACCGTGTTCCCTGGGTCGCATACGACCCAGAGCCATAGTAAAGCAGTGATACGTGAAAATCTTTCAATGATGTACATCTTCCAGGTCCCATGCTCTTTACAGACAGGCCAGCGGAGACCTGTGTCGTTAGAAGTGTGTAGCTGAAAGCAAGGTCCGGTAAGGGTGAACAAAGAAAGTCACTGGTTGTGAAACCACTGATGGAGACAGGTCACTTCTACAAACCCGTACATTCCACATAACATGGTAGGCTTTGTTTCTTGGTTTATTCAGAATGCATTGAAACTTTCATTGGTACTGTCTTCTGAAATGTTTGAAGAGACGAAATAAATTTAGCGGTGTTTGCTGGAGGGTCCCAACTTACCTTGTGAATGTGTCCAGTTGATAAGCCTCTGCCGTGCTTCATGACTTAGATACACAGTGAAACCGTAACTTGAACTAGTCACACTATTTGATTGAAATTATTTGCCAAAATCAAATGATGTACTTGTCATCCAATGTTTATTTCATAATCCAAAAAAATCAATTGTATAATATGAACTACACGCTTCTTATTCCTTACTGGATCCATACACTATTGTATTTACCGGGAATTGCTTTTGACCACATACTCCTAACAGTGTGGGTGTCTCACGGCCCTGACATTTCACAGAAGCTTTACCATGTGTTACTCTCCTTCAGTGATGCGAGTTTTTCAATATACGTGTTGGTTAAAGACAAATCGTCTGTGAAGGGTATGGATAATGAGAGACTGGCATTGTCAGGAGCAGGAATGTGTAGTGAAAAGCAACGTCCGTAAAGGTGCATGTTTACCTGCATGACCCCGGCTCCAACGTTATAGCTAGAGATGAGCCCCTTGAAATTCTCCAAGTCAAACCCCCAATGATCTCTGTCAAACCCCCAATGATCTCTGTCAAACCCCCAATGATCTCTGTCAAACCCCCAATGATCTCTGTGCAACGTGACACACGAATCACTCGGGCATTGCTCTTGTCACAAAGACTTTGCAATGAGCTCTGAAACGAACGTCACTTCATCACGAGAAAACGTAAATAAACAGCTTTTGCTGCCTACAACCAGACAACAAATTTCATTATGATTCTCTTCACTACATCTTAAAATGTTCCTGTTGAACGGGTCACACATCATAGAGTACAAACAAAACTTGTTAATAGGAATATCAGTTGACATCCTCACATAACTTGACAAAACTCTCAAGTTAAATGCATGGAACACAAAATATTCTTGCCATGTTCTTTGTACTTGTGGTAAGCCTATTTCAGTGCATCATCTATTGATGGAATGTTCTGTCTTAACTCCAATCTATAAAGGAAATTCTATTGACATCAAAGTCCACGATATCAGCCAGATATTGTCCAGCCCTACTATCATAAACATTGCTACTATTATCGCACAATCTAAAATTGCCAAGTTGCTTTGATGCGTTTTTTTTTTAATAACATGAATTTCAATAAGTTATTTTTGTTTTGTTTTGAATTTTCATTTTGAGGTTAAGCATTGTTAGATAGTAATGACGTTTTAGATTATTTTTCGTCTAATATCATCAATGGTGAACAGACGTTAAATAAACCACTGAACTGAACTGAACTTATCACATAACGTGGTCGTGAAAAAAATTGTCAGAAAATGTATTAACTCTCCAAATCAAACACTTTCTTGGCAATCTTTCTCGCAAGTTGTCTTTTTTTTCATGTTCATATTCAATAATAGTTGAATAGGTGTCTACCTTAAGGAGCTCTGCTAGTGCTGTTGCACTGTAACCATTGCCAAGTTTCTCAAAGAGCGCTCAAAGTAGTCATGTAAAGCACTAGCACTCGGACCCAGACTCTCGGAAACTTCACATCTGTCACTCCACTGCCACAAGGGCTCGTTATGCAACCTCAAAATCAACTGACAGATTGTCAATTGACAACTTGAGGTCCTATTTCCAAGAATTGATTTCTGCTGTTCAAATCCAGTTTGTCTTGTGGCGTCTTCAATCTAACGACGCTAGAGTTTGTCCACCTTCGAAGACTAAAATTCCAACCATCTAATGTGCCAGTATCTTAAAACTTGCTTCCATCCCCACCAAGACCAAGTCTCCACCCCCTTTCTTCACATTTAGCTCAGCAGTTACAGAAGAGCTTTCTACTTTAACTATTTGAAATGTTTGCGAAGATATTTTGCTCGATTGCTTCTCTCTCTCTCTCTCTCTCTCTCTCTCTCTCTCTCTCTCTCTCTCTCTCTCTCTCTCTCTCCTCTCTGAGGTATCTTCAAAACAGTTCGTAACTGCGTTGTAAAGATCCGTTACACTCAGTTGTGAGGTGTCAGCTGATTCAGGAACATCCGCTGTGTTGTTGCCTGTGCCTTTCTTTGCGACAGTCTCCTGCGGATGGAAAGTCAGGATTTCGCCGTGCTCCCCCTGTGTAACCCACTGTGTACCGTTTTCTAATGTCATCGTATCCGTGGTGTATTCCTCTGACTGGGTTTCGAAATTTTCACAATCGTCACTGATTTTCACTTCCTGAAAGTTAATATCATTTGCAGCGGCAGGCGATGGACAATACTGTTGATCTATATCTGTCTGAAGGGCACAGCTCTCAACACATGTAGAAATGTCGTCGTGGATAATGTCTGACACATTGTTATTTCCCGTTTCGTAAAACAAACTTGGGGGAGTAGGAAGAAATAAGCCAGAGGGGGATGAAGAAAAACTTGCCTTCTGTCGTATTCTGTGCTCCTCGGCCCGAAAATGGACAGCCTTATCAATACCCTTAGATCAGAGAAAAAAGACAGATGCGACAGCAGTGCTGATTACAAAGGAAATCTTGGTTTAGAAGCAACCTAACTATGACGAAGTTCCTTGTTAAACTGTTCAGACATCAGTGAGGTTAGAAAGGAAATCATGTTTAAAATATGGCCCAACTACTATACAGCTACCATTTAGACTTGTGATCAGAGTTCTTGTCAAAAAGGAAATCTTGGTCTTCATGTGATGTAGACTGTAAAGTTTGTTATCATTATTTGAACTTGTTATGATCTTGGTACAAAAGCTCATGTAAACTATTGACTGCAAAGTTGTTATTGTACTTTAGCAGATTGATCTTGAAATGAGTTGAATTTCCTTTATGTGGCTTCCACGTCATGATGACTTAACTGATCTAAGTTTGATTATACATGTTTGTAT
>CM065747.1:25978522-26038522 GCA_033310375.1 Conus canariensis
CCGATGGTTTTGGTCATGCTTACGGTTTATCTTCTGAGGGAATACACCTGGTTTATCTTCTGTAGGAATACACCTGGTTTATCTTCTGTGGGAATACACCTGTCTTGTGTCATGCTTACGGTTTATCTTCTGTGGGAATACACCTGGTTTATCTTCTGTGGGAATACACCTGTCTCGTGTCATGCTTACGGTTTATCTTCTGTGGGAATACACCTGGTTTATCTTCTGTGGGAATACACCTGGTTTATCTTCTGTGGGAATACACCTGTCTTTGAGAGACGCATAACTGGTTTCACTGGTATCATTCGTTGACAGAGTGGCCAAGAAAGGTACCAACATCAACACAAACATTCATAACAATCATCATCACCATCATCACCATCATCATCATCATCATCATCATCATAATCATCATTGTCGTCGCCGTCGTCGTGGTCGTCGTCTTCGTCATCATCATCACCTTCATCATCATCATCATCATCACCCTCATCATCATCATCGTCGTCGTCGTCGTCGTCGTCATCGTTTCTATGCGCCCTATCCATTATGCGCCCAGGGCGCTTACAGAAACAAAACCATGCAAACAAACATCGGCGTTCAAAAACACATGTCTGCATGCACTCCTTTCAAATAAAGTTGGAATGCTTCCTGTATTGACTTTGCCCCAGGCGTGTTGAAGATCACTGACATCCATCCTTGTGTGAAATATCTCATTGCTGAAAACAGCACAAACAGCACAGTCCTACAGACTAATGTATCGAATATCTCATTGCTGAAAACAGCACAAACAGCACAGTCCTACAGACTAATGTATCGAATATCTCATTGCTCAAAACAGCACAAACAGCACAGTCCTACAGACTAATGTATCGAGGTGTGACACCTACTCGGTCCCTCACACCACTCATCAGGGAGTGGTATACGGGTGTGTGACCATGTCACACCTTTCTGTACTCTGCATGTGCATGTACCCCAAGGTAGCTATGTGCGTGTTCATGTTCAACGGCGATCAAACGGCTGTGATTCCAGACACTGGAAAATTTTGATATTATCCCTAGGAAAGAACACTCGTAAATTTACTCTGGATTGTCACTTTCACGACATGAAGGAGTGCTTTGTTGAGTCAGACGAGAATAAGATTTTGATTGTCAACATCGACAGCCCTGTAGTTAACGTTGAAAGTAAGCCAGTAACCTATCACAATTTCATTGTGAAACATGCAGTTGAAAGTTCCATGTATTTAATCGTACCCTACAGAACACAATTCTTTGAATCATTCGTGCGTTTTGTTCGTAAGTGGGAAGAACCTACAACGTGCATTACAAGTACGAAACAGATGGAAAGAATAATACGGGGTGCGTCGAAAAAAGTCATAAGTTTAATTTTCTCAAACAATACGGGTCCCAAAAGAGTTAGGCATATGTGTATCACATGTCGTCCATCATGCATTATCATCGACACTTCATACCTTGAAATCAAGTACCGTCATGATTATCATTTGCCAAGTGGTCTGAAACTCCTGGTGTCAGTGTTTCCTAGAATCAAATAGCCAGTGAAGCTGCCCAGTGGTTTGTTCAACTGTTCTGTGCCATACTATTCTGATGTTCAGCCTCACCTGCACTGTAATCAGTGGACAGACTGTGAAGACGGACCGGATGAAACAGGGGACTGTCCCTTCAGCAGTGCTGACTGCAAGGGACTGGTGGCATCACGTGACAAGTGTTTCAGTTTAATCTTTGTAGAGACGGGTGTACCCCTTGTATTTTCTGACAATGAATGTCATAAGATGGGTAAAAGACAAGCGTCTGCGAAAACATGGAAGGAAAAGTTAGATTTTCACAACCTGTTTTCCATCTATATTTATTTTGAAGTATCATTCGGTCTCAGGCTGGGTTGGTCTTCTGTGCCATTTCGATACAGCAAATTTCTATGGTGGTTGGACAACACCATCGTTTATAACATGAACCACTTGCGGTTCGTGAACAAATTTGTTCCTTCAAGGACTCCTTCTAGCACTAAGGTCACAAACAAAGCCATTACCATCCACGGTGTTACAACTTATTTTATTACATGTGAAGAAACATTGCAGTCACAGAACACCTTTAGTTCGTCTATGTCATGGCCTCAGTCATGGCCCTCTGAATATCCCTGCCAGAGCACACGGCAACGTCTGTCCATTTGCACTGCAAATTTGGCTGCGCATACATTTTTGTCGAATGATGCCAAGAGTCACTGCATGAGAGAGGCAGATATAAACCTCTCTGAATTGTTGAACACTAGCTGTGTACAGCGTGGAGACAGGTCTGTAGCAGGAAGACGGTTCCCTTACGCCCAATTCACATGTGATGACGACATGACCACAGTGCACCACACTATACTGTGCGACTTCAGACAGGACTGTCCAGACAACAGTGATGAGTCATTCTGTCAGGTTGTATGTGCCGGGTTTTTGTGCTCAAATGGTCCGTGTGTGTCAACCAGTCAACGCTGCAATCAACATACAGATTGTGTGGACGATTCTGATGAGGTCGGGTGTCGTGATGATGCCACTTATCTTGCTCCAAGTAGAGAGCTCTACATAAAGCATCTGTACGTGAATCTGGATGGGGCAGGTTACTTCACCCAACACCTGATGACAGCTGACCACTCATGTCCTCACAGTCATTACCGTTGTACGTCTGAGTGGCTGTACTGTCTGCCTGTCTACACTAGATGTAATGGATTCTCTGACTGTGTCTATGGAGAGGATGAGCACGAGTGTGAGACAATGAAGTGCCCTGGTTTCTACCGATGTCGAGCTTCCAGAATCTGTGCGCATGGAGATCATCTGTGTGATGGCTGGGGTCAGTGCCCACAACGTGATGATGAACTGATGTGTGACAGGAGCTGCCCCGAAGGATGTCAGTGTCAAGGTCATGTTTTCCTGTGTTCTAAACCATTCCATTCTGGCCGCTTTCCTAAGTTGCGGTATGTTGATGCAACAGGTTCAAACATGTCGCTGATATATGTTAATACAAATACATACCTTGTTGTTTTGATCTTATCTCATTGTTCTATTCAAAACATTTCACGTACTGAATGTGTACACCTGAAGTATGTGGATCTTGCTCATAATAATATTAACTCTTGATATCGCTTTTTTCCTTGAACTACCAAATTTAAGAAGTCTTCACATCGAAAACAATCCTCTCAGCAAAATGATAAGCAAGTGGACCAAGCACATTGTTTATTCTCTGAATCACATAGACTTGTCTCTAACACACGTAAGTTTTCTCAACAGTAATGTGTCTGTATATTTACCCAACCTGGAAATGTTAAATATCTCCCTTTGTGCTGTTGAAACAATTGGCCTGACTGGTTTAAAAAATGTTCCACAAATCCAGGAGCTAGATTTCAGGGGGAATCCACTTTGCAGCTTTCCACTGGATCTGTTGTCAAAGTCAGGCCAACTACGACGCATTCTTTCATCTAACTACAGAATTTGCTGTAAGAAGCTGCTTCCTAAACACTCGGATGAAGTCCATTGTTTTGCTCCTGACACTGCACTCCCATCGTGCCAAACACTGCTACCCACTGACCTGCACAGGGCTTTCTTCGGGCTGACCAGTGTGTCTGCTGTGACAGGATATGTGGCCTGCTTCATGGCTTCTTCTGCAGTCAGCAACATGATTGGAAGCAATGTTATCACGGCCATTGCCAATTTGCAGTTTTCTGATATCTGTATGGGCTGTCATATCAGCATAATCGTGGCAGCAGACCTCATATTCCGTGGACAGTACATGCAGACTGAAAAAGCATGGACCAAGAGTGTAACCTGCAAACTAGCTGGCTTTCTGTTTGTCTTGTCCTGCATAGTCTCGCCAATGGTTATCTGGTTTATCACTATTCATCACGTAATTGCCCTTTGCTTCCGCAACGATTCATGGATGTTCAATAAAATGTTAACGGCCATAGTTTGCGGGGCAATATGGATCCTTGGAATAGTGTTGGCATTAATCCCATTTCTTCCAGGACTGTCCCACTGGGGTCTCCAGGGCCAGTCAGGTCTGTGTCGTCTGGCTTTAGTTGACCAGTGTCTCTCAAGGTGAAGGTTGACATGGCTCACAGTTATTGTGTCCATCAATTTTATCATCTGTTTGATGACTGGAGTTGGTCAAGGTATCATCTTTTCACAAACACCAAAATACAGGATATTGCTCAACCCTACCCACAGATTGTTGTATACCTCTATCTATATTATGAGAAAAGTGGCTGTTACAGAAGCTGCTTGTTGGTTCTTATTTGGAATCATTATGTTGACGAGTTTACATGAAGTTGCCATTTTTGACCAAATCTATGACGTCATAGTCATATTCATAGTACCATTCAACTCTGCCCTCAATCCTTTGCTCTACATGTGGACTGTCAACATGCAACGGCAACGGCAACAACAAGAAAGAAAATTAGTACGCGTGTTAAAATCTCGTAACAAGACAACAAAACACTCATGTCGAAATAACCAGCAAATACGTTGATAAGAAAGAAAGAAGAAAAAAAAGAAGAAATTTCAGTACCACAACGTTTTAGCGGGTTTCATTTTTGCATGTGATCATTACTTTGGTTCCTCATGCTTCTGTGCACTTTCGCCGGATATGCTGTTTTGGACGTGTGCTCATTATGGAAGCCACAGCATTAAGGTAAGGCATTCCATGGTTCGCTCAGTATCTTCCGTCAATGACCATCCAGATCTGTCACGCCACAGGAGTGTGTCAGCTACACAAATACTGATGTAAACATAGGTATGTGCTTTGATACACAAATGCTGATGTAAACATAGGTATGTGCTCTGATACACAAATACTGATGTAAACATGTGTTCTGATATACAAAGACTGTTAACACAGGTATGTGCTCTGATATATCACAAAGACTGATGTAAACACAGGTATGTGCTCTGATATATCACAAAGACTGATGTAAACACAGGTATGTGCTCTGATATATCACAAAGACTGATGTAAACACAGGTATGCGCTCTGATATATAACAAAGACTGATGTAAACACAAGTATGTGCTCTGATACACAAAGACCGATATAACCATATGTATGTGCTCATCTACACAAGACTGATGTAACACAGGCTTAGCAGCAGAGCATGCAGCCAACACTGTCACAGGATCCAGGCAACCCCACTGTCCTCTACCACACAGCTCCAGTTCGTTCACAGTTGTCGTCCGTTTGAGCACAAAGTTAGATCACATAATCCAGCTGCCCCTGTCATAACTCTAGTGCATTCCAAGCTGTCATCCATTTACACACAGACTTAGATCATGCAACCCAGCTGCCCCTGTGATAACTCTAGTTCATTCTGAGATGTCATCCATATAAACACAGAGTTAGATCATGCAACCCAGCTGCCCCTTAGGGCCACCTACTACTGATAAAAACATCAAAGACCAACTTCGATTTTCAGCAATTCCAAACAGGAATAAACTTTCAAAACAGAAAGGTAACTGCAATGACCTAACACCATGCACGTGAATCAACTTCTGCCTGCTCGGCAGATCATTCATGCTGAGGATGATTTTGGAAAATCGTGGGATTTTGCACTCAGCTACAACCTGGTTTAGGTAACAATCCATAATAACCACCGTGAAGACACATGATGCACGTGCAAGGAGTACCCAGTGTTAACACAGCTCACCACCTGCTCAGCAGAGTACTGTTGTAAAAACCCAGTAATTAGAGCTGAAGCAGACGTACCCCACCCCCCCTCCCCACCTCCAGGCAGTCCTCATTATCCTGAATTGTGCATGAGTTCTGAAGCAGACCATAGGATGGTCAGCCTTGATATGTTTCCAGCCTCCATGAACTCTGAAGTAGACCATAGGATGGTCAGCTTTGATATGTTTCCAGCCTCCATGAACTCTGAAGTAGACCATAGGATGGTCAGCCTTGATATGTTTCCAGCCTCCATGAACTCTGAAGCAGACCATAGGATGGTCAGCTTTGATATGTTTCCAGCCTCCATGAACTCTGAAGTAGACCATAGGATGGTCAGCCTTGATATGTTTCCAGCCTCCATGAACCCTGAAGCAGACCATAGGATGGTCAGCTTTGATATGTTTCCAACCTTCATGAACTCTGAAGTAGACCATAGGATGGTCAGCCTTGATATGTTTCCAGCCTCCATGAACCCTGAAGCAGACCATAGGATGGTCAGCTTTGATATGTTTCCAGCCTTCATGAACTCTGAAGTAGACCATAGGAGGCTGGTCAGCCTTGATATGTTTCCAGCCTCCATGAACTCTGAAGCAGACCATAGGAGGATGGTCAGCCTTGATGTGTTTCCAGTCTCCAACATTAGACCCTATGTTTAGAAAGAGAAGGGGGGTAGTTACCACCAAGGACACAGACAAAAAGTACAGGACAAAACACAATGCATTTCAATGTCTTGGGTCTTCTTCAGGCAAAAACAAATAACATTTACGACAGTGAAAACGAAGAACGAGAAACCACTTATCTTCTCATATTCGGTACCGAAACTAAATTAGACCCTATAGTCATCTAGGCTTTCAGGTCTGCTTCTTCAGTCTTATATCCTTCTTCCACCCCACTTCCCACACCCACCCTATACCCTCCCCCGTTCCCTTCTCGCCTTCCCTCATTGCACCTCCTTCTTCCCCAGTTGTCTCCTCTGATCATTCATCTCCCCTGAAAGCGCTACTGTCAAGTCAGGGATTACTGTCCCCCACATCAAGAGGACGCATCTGATGGGAAACCAACCTGTGACTTTTTGTTTATCTATTTACTGTGAGTGAACATTTTTCCACACACAAAATAAACACATGCATACCCACCCACACACTCTGCCCCCATCCACCCAACCACTCACTCCTCCTCTCCACCCTTCCTCTTCCCCCTCCACAGACAATCTTTCGTCATCTGTACGACGTCAGTTAACGCTGCAGCAATTTAATTTTTCCTCGGTTGGGTTATCTTAGATTATCTTCTCTTAATTGTAGTCAATTTAATTTTTCCTCGGTTGGGTTATCTTAGATTATCTTCTCTTACTTGTGGTATGGAAGGGTCTTTGTTATTGTTGGTGATAATCTCTGTTTCTATTGCTCCCTTATAGATAGTCTTTGTTATTGTTGGTGATAATCTCTGTTTCTACTGCTCCCTTATAGATAGTCTTTGTTATTGTTGGTGATAATCTCTGTTTCTATTGCTCCCTTATAGATAGTCTTTGTTATTGTTGGTGATAATCTCTGTTTCTACTGCTCCCTTATAGATAGTCTTTGTTATTGTTGGTGATAATCTCTGTTTCTATTGCTCCCTTATAGATAGTCTTTGTTATTGTTGGTGATAATCTCTGTTTCTATTGCTCCCTTATAGATAGTCTTTGTTATTGTTGGTGATAATCTCTGTTTCTATTGCTCCCTTATAGATGTGCAGTTTTTGGTGATAATCTCTGTTTCTATTGCTCCCTTATAGATGTGCAGTTTTTTTTTCCTTCTACCAGGGATGGAAGCCTGTTGTCTATGGCTGCCAGCTGGAAAGGTAGTTGTGAGGTTTGGCCACCTGATCTGTACTGTGCATATGGTCTGTCCTCACCTAGTTTTCTACCCTGCAATGGTTGCACTCTCTTTGGCTTGTTCTTGTGTGAGCTACTGGTTTCCGCACAGTTTTTCCCATCATTTCCTCGCTATTTTAGCTTTTGTTTAACTTTTTTTATGCTGGTGAGTTCTCCTTCTCATAATTTCTTCTTTACGTTTCTTCTTAACACAAACATGTAAACAAGTGACTCTCTCTCTCTCCCTCCCTCTCTCCCTCTCTCTTTCTCAACAATGTCTTTATCACGAACATACATTGCTCATCATTTGAAAGAGTTCATTACCCATTGATTCATTGGATGTCGTCGTATGATTTACGAGTTTTCACACGTGCCAGTGATAATGGTACAGTGCATGTGATATTGGTACAGTGCATGTGATGATGGTACAGTGCATGTGATAATGGTACAGTGCATGTGATAATGGTATTGTGCATGTGATAGTGGTTTACCCTAGAGCCGATGCGAGAGAAGCAATGCACGTGGCTACCAGCCACAAACACGATCTTGAAGCAAAGGTACTTGACTCTTTGAAACTGTTAATTGCAGATTTTGACCACAGCTGTCTTAACTTCCTCGCTTTTACCAGCATGTCACATTCCAGCCCATGGAGATTAAGCGACTGACTTGCTGCATTCTAAGTGCTGGATGCTGATTCTTCTTTGCAGCTGCCATCTCCTGAACCTTCTAACCACTGCCTTACCCACTTGTTACACGCTACAAACCGTTAGTCAAACATCAGCCGTGCACCCTTTGTGAATACTGCACAGGCGTCCAAGTGTGGTGCAAGATTGCGTCCAGCTGATTTGTTGGGAAGTTGAGGACAGTACATCTCTGGTTCTCACCCACACCTTTGGGTGTATCTTTTCCTTGTCTGCCTTTTGGCCGACTCTGGGGGAAGGCCCCGTGACGATGAGAAAACACTGACCACAGGGAAAGTTCTGTTGACAGCGGGAAAGACTGTAACCCGGGATTCTCTTCAGAGAGCACGTAAGACCTCATGGCGAAAGCTTGGCCGCGTCTGGAGTTGTACTGTCTTCACCTGTCAGCGGAACAGCTACGACAGAAGCTGCGGGATGCATAAGGCAGTTGCTTGACGGTGGCGGTTTTGTTGTTGTTGTTTTTTTTTTGTTTGTTTGGTTTGGGGGGGGGGGGGGTTGCTGGTGGGCTCTGCAGTCATGAAATAGGGGCTGGTACACCTGTGGGAACACTCCCGTAGAGGTTCTGTCTTGTCACATCCAGTGGCCATTACATAATGGCATCTGCCAGGGAGCAGTTATGTCCCTTGACGTGTTAATGGAATGACCTGTGCCTTCCTGCACCCTTTGTGAACACAGCGCAGGCTTCCAAGGGTGGCACAGGACTGCTTCCAGCTGATTTGTTCGGCATTTGAGGACAGTACTCCACTGGGTCTCACCCACACCATCGGGTGTCTTTTCCCCGTCCATCAGTTAACCATCAGCCGCCTGTGAAAGCAACGGTGCATCAGCTGACTGCACTGACCAGTTGAGAGGCGTTGTATGGAGAGCACGGGTTGCAGTGTGTGTGTTGAGGCAACAGAGAATGTGAGCGGGCAGACGCTGGCACCAAGTAGTTCAGATGTCATGAAGGTAATATAATTCCAATAAGTGACGTGAAAATAACCGCCAACAACAAACCTTGGATTTCTAAACAGGTGAACGTTAACTTGAACTCCGAGATTTCTGATTCCTTTCTTTTTTTTTTTTTAAATTCTTTTTCTTTTCTTTTCTTTTTTTACAGTGGGGTGAAGGACGATATCATGAAAGGGGCACAGACAAGTTGATACATATTTACAACAGGGCAGAGGGATCGACAGTTTCAACATAGAAAACAAACTGGTACACAACGCCATGAAAGGGAGGTGGAAAGGCATCAAACTGAACGTTAAAAGAGGGGGGGTGGGGGGTGGGGGGGATGCC
This sequence comes from Conus canariensis, assembly GCA_033310375.1. NCBI lineage: Eukaryota > Metazoa > Mollusca > Gastropoda > Neogastropoda > Conidae > Conus > Conus canariensis. The sequence goes on from CM065747.1 coordinate 25,988,059, forward strand.
ATGATATGAACACAGAAAGAATGGAGTTGTCTGCTAACTGAATGCCATGATATGAACACAGAAAGAATGGAGTTGTCTGCTAACTGAATGCCATGATATGAACACAGAAAGAATGGAGTTGTCTGCTTGATATGAACACAGAAAGAACGGAGTGATGTGCTAACTGAATGCCATGATATTAACACAGAAAGAATGGAGTGATGTGCTAACTGAATGCCATGATATTAACACAGAAAGAATGGAGTGATGTGCTAACTGAATGTCATGATATTAACACAGAAAGAATGGAGTGATGTGCTAACTGAATGTGATGATATTAACACAGAAAGAATGGAGTGATGTGCTAACTGAATGTCATGATATTAACACAGAAAGAATGGAGTGATGTGCTAACTGAATGTCATGATATTAACACAGAAAGAATGGAGTTGTCTGCTAACTGAATGCCATAATATGAACACAGAAAGAATGGAGTGATGTGCAACTGAATGCCATGATATAACACAGAAAGAATGGAGTGATGTGCTAACTGAATGCCATGATATTAACACAGAAAGAATGGAGTGATGTGCTAACTGAATGCCATGATATGAACACAGAAAGAATGGAGTGATGTGCTAACTGAATGTCATGATATTAACACAGAAAGAATGGAGTGATGTGCTAACTGAATGCCATGATATTAACACAGAAAGAATGGAGTGATGTGCCAACTGAATGCCATGATATGAACACAGAAAGAATGGAGTGATGTGCTAACTGAATGTCATGATATTAACACAGAAAGAATGGAGTGATGTGCTAACTGAATGTGATGATATTAACACAGAAAGAATGGAGTGATGTGCTAACTGAATGCATGATATGAACACAGAAAGAATGGAGTGATGTGCTAACTGAATGCCATGATATGAAAACAGGAAAGAATGGAGTGATGTGCTACTGAATGTGATGATATGAACACAGAAAGAATGGAGTGATGTGCTAACTGAATGCCATGATATTAACACAGAAAGAATGGAGTGATGTGCTAACTGAATGCCATGATATGAACACAGAAAGAATGGAGTGATGTGCTAACTGAATGCCATGATATTAACACAGAAAGAATGGAGTGATGTGCTAACTGAATGTCATGATATGAACACAGAAAGAATGGAGTGATGTGCTAACTGAATGTGATGATATTAACACAGAAAGAATGGAGTGATGTGCTAACTGAATGTGATGATATTAACACAGAAAGAATGGAGTGATGTGCCAACTGATTGCCACACTGATAAGAAAGACGAAAGCATTGTCGTCTTTGAAGAGAAAGTTCTTTTTTCATTTAAGAAGACTAAATATCAAGCAGAGTGCTTAGCCCTGATGGGATTTGAACAAACGCCTTAAAATACTGTGCAGGTCAATTTGACCAAATCTTAGCAAATGTTTCAATAAATCTCGCGATCAGTGTTGAATTACTCTCCATCCAGAAAACCTGCATTATACCTGTCAAGAAAAACCCCGGAAGACAAATGAATGACCTTCGACCTGTGACGTCAACGTCTGCAGTGATGGAAACATTGGGAGTGTGGTGCTGTTCCACCTGCAGGAGTTGTCTGATCCTGGCTGCATGTATTACAGGCAACAGATTCACATGTATTACAGGCAACAGATTCACATGTAGTACAGACAACAGATTCACATGTACTACAGGCAACAGATTCACATGTACTACAGGCAACAGATTCACATTGATACAGACAACAGATTTAATCAAACAGCACAACAGATTCACATGTATACAGGCAACAGATTCACATTAATACAGGCAACAGGCAACAGATTCACATTAATACAGGCAACAGATTCACAATATAATACAGGCAACAGATTCACATTAATACAGCCAACAGATTCATATTAATACGGTCAACAGATTCACATGTACTACAGCCAACAGATTCACATTAATACAGGCAACAGATTCACATGTACTACAGGCAACAGATTCACATTAATACAGGCGACAGATTCACATGTATGTCACAGACGACCTCCTCCCTTCCCCCTTGCTGAGTGGTTTAATCAGGGAGAAATGGAGTGAGCTGTCCGTGCAATTCTTACCTTCCCTTTCCATCCCCCAACCTCTCCTCAGTGTGCCGTGTCGCTCGTCGCAGCACGAGCAACTTATGATACATGTATTTCCCATCGTTTACGACAGTGTTTGCGACAACTCTTTACCGTTCTAGTGCTTGCAGAGGGTGTGTGTGTGTAGCAGATTTGTTTTTCACTCCTGAGCCGTTCCTTGAGCGGAGAGCAGCGTCTTGCCTTTGGAAACTGTCACCGAGCATTTCTGCTCTAGGGCCACTTCGTTGAGGTCTAGTCTACAGAGGTTCAGGTTGTCCCGTCTTCGCTGACGCGGGGCGGACGATCGTGTGTTTTCTTCTTTAGTTCCATGTCTACAGAGGTCGGGTTTGTCCCCGGGTCTTCGCTGTACGCGGGGCGACGATCGTGTGTTTTCTTTTTTAGTTCCATGTCTACAGAGGTTCAGGTTGTCCCGTCTTCGCTGACGCGGGGCGACGATCGTGTGTTTTCTTCTTTAGTTCCATGTCTACAGAGGTCCGGGTTGTCCCGTCTACGCCGGCGTGGGGCAGCGGTCCTGCTGGAAGTCCTGTCTGCAGAGGTGCGGGTTGTCCCGTATTCACCGACGTGGGGCGATGGTCTTATCGTTATCCTTTTTTTTTTTTTTTTTCTCTCCCCGTCCACCATCCTGTTTGTAAGCATTAGAAGAGCTTGTATTTATGTGTAGATGGGGGAGGCCGGTAGATGGGGGAGGCCGGTAGATGGGGGAGGCCGGTACGAGTCGGAATTCCTATTCATTGCTTATGGTAGCAGCTTAGAGGTCCTGGTTTCTTTGTGTTTGGAACTAGTTGTTACTCGGTCATTTCGTTCCAGGAAGGGTTTTTTTTTTTAACCTGTACAAAGGTGAGGATATAGAACTCGGAAAAATACCGTTTTTCCTTACAGCAAATAGGACTCTACTTCAACAAATGCTTGTGCATGTACAATGAAATGAATGGATCAACCCCGAAGAAAATCATTGAAAGCTTTGTCATCAACAGTTACAGACATACACATAAACTGTCTTTTCCCAGACATGGAAGTAATCTTTATAAATTAAGTTTTCTGTATTCTGGAAGGACCGCATGGAATAATTTGCCTTCCTCCATAAAATCATGTCCCCCAAAACAGGCATTTAAAAAACCACTAAAACTGCATCTGATAGAAACTCTGCACATCAGTCAAAGTCATTCTATCAATATAATCCCCTTATCCCCATCTTCTCTCTCTCTCTCTCTCTCTCTCTCTCTCTCTCTCTCTCTCTCTCTCTCTCTGCTTGTACTTGATATTCCAACAATAGTTTCATTATTGTTTCATATTTGATATACGAGTTATGTATTTGCATGATAGAAATTGTATGCTTTTCAAAATGTTTTTGAGCTGGTGGTTATATGTTGTAATAGTTTTTTTTTTTTCTTGTTTATGAAGGCAGGATGTAAAAGAAGCTGGAAAAATTATTCTTTAACCCTCAGTAAAGATAATCTTGACCTAATTTGACTTCACACACACACACACACACACACACACACACACACACACACACACACACAACACACATGTATATATATATATATATATATATATATATATAATATACACACACATACAAGATACAAGAATACTTTATTATCTCAATTCTGAGAAATTACAATCGTGCTGCTGACTAACTATACATTAGTGACATAAATAAAAATGAAAAACAATGAACAATAAACAAGTATGGTAATGTATATACATGTGTGTGTGTGTGTGTGTGTGTGTGTGTGTGTGTGTGTGTGTGTGTGTGAAGTCAAATTAGGTCAAGATTTAAAACTGCTCAACCGTACTGGGAGCAACATTTGTTAAAAGGTAAGGCTTAAAATTCTATCTACAGCGCTGTTTCATGCGATTGCAATCGTCAGGAAACAGCGATGTAGATAGAATTTTAAGCCTTACCTTTTAACAAATATATATATATATATATATATATAGAGAGAGAGAGAGAGAGAGAGAGAGAGAGAGAGAGAGAGAGAGAGAGAGAGAGAGAGATACACCCCTGTAGGCTTAACTCGAGTAAGGGATAAGTCGAAGTTCGCGTAACTCGACATCTTTTTCATTTCCCGGCCTTCGTGCTCTTTGAAAGACTAATTTTCAAACGGATATGTCGAAGTCGTGTATCTCGATTTTCATGTAACTCGAAGTGTTTTTCCCACCTGTATTCACTGATAAGTCGAAGTCGAGAGAGAGAGAGAGAGAGAAGAGAGAGAGAGAGAGAGAGAGAGAGGGACAGACAGACAGACAGAGAGAGAGAGAGAGAGAGAGAGAGAGAGAGAGAGAGAATTTCTATCTGTTGTTGCTGTTTGTATGATTAAAATGTAACCATGAGTTTGTGTGACAGTGTATGCGCCTGTGTGTGCGAGTCTCTCTCCTCTCTCTCTCTCTCTCTCTCTCTCTCACCTCCCTCCCTCCCCCCACAGCACACGTCATTGTCTTTTTGCGTGAATGTAGGCCAAAGTTTGGATCTATTCAAGTCACTTTTCACCCAATTTAAAAAAAAAAAAAAAAAAAAAAACGTGCTCCGATACTGTTGACTTTGTTAAGAGGACAAATTGTGAAGCCATACGACTCATTCTGCGATCATAGTTCGCCATGGCTGAACGTAAATTAAAACGCTCTCCCTGAAGCGCAAACTGGATCTAATTCGTGAAGTTGAGAGGAATCCTTTGAAGAAACGGAAAAAACACAGCAGAAGAGTTTAACATTCCGCCCAACACATTGTCAACTGTCATGAGGAACCGCGAGAAATACAAGAAGCTGTATTTCAGCAGCGAGACTGACTCCAGAAAGCAGAGAGTTCGCCATGCTGCACACCAGAGCATCGACCAAGCTCTTCTTGACTGCTTCGCCAATGCAAGATCAGCTAATGTTCCTGTTAGTGGTCCAATTCTCGAGCAGAAAGCAGAGGAGTTCTCTCGGAATTTGGGCACACCAGACTGGCACTGCAACAATGCCTGGCTATCCAGATTCAAAAAGAGACATGCTATCGTTTTCAAGACAATGAGCGGTGAACGACACTTTGTAGACGAGCAAGCTACAAACGCATGGACTGAGAGCGTGTTAATACCTACCCAACGCCGATACCAAGCAAAAGACATCTTCAACGCTGATGAAAGTGGCCTCTTTTGGCGTCTTTTGCCAGATAAGACACTGACGTTCAAATCTGAGAAATGCTTTGGTGGCAAGAAATCAAAGGAAAGAATTACATCCTTGCCTGCACGAACATGGATGGCTCTGGGAAAATGCCACTCTTCACCATAGGACGGTTTAAGAGGCCACGGTGTTTCACGGGTGTCAAAGCGCTACCAGTTGAATACGATGCTAACGTCAAGGCGTGGATGACTGCAGAACTATTTGAGAACTGGTTGACAAAATTTGATCTAACAATGCATTCTCAAAAGCAGAAAGTGTTGCTGGTGATGGACAATTGCTCTGCACATGGAAAGTTTCATCATCATCTGAAGGCCACGGAGCTGTTGCTCCTACCTCCCAACGCCACAACAAAGCTGCAGCCACTTGATCAAGGGATCATACAGAATGTGAAGGTGCACTACAGAACAGCCAACCTATCGAAACTGGTCACAAATCTGGATGCTGGAATGCCAAAAGAAACCTTTCACATCAGTCTTCTCGAGGCCAGGGCAACACTGAAACAGGCGTGGGATCCAGTGTTCCAAGTGCATGCTCCAGCGATGAAGATGCTGAGCCGGAACCACTTCTGTCCAGACTGTGCAGTGAATGGGCCATTAAAGCAGAGGATTATTTTACACTGATGCAGATCTTCAGACATCGAGCTGCGAGGCGACACCAAAGAACACATCACACTGCCCACAGCCATCAACTCCATGAACAGCAGCAGTCAGTGACCATTCTGACTCGGATTCCGAGCATGATGACTGTGGGGAGCCAGAGCGTGTCACCTACAAAAAGGTACTGGATTATGTGCACAAAATCAACATCTACTGTATGCAAACTCGTGGGTCCCAGAGTCTCCTGGACCAATTCCACGAGTTTACAGAGAGTCTCAACAGACATGTGGCCAATGTTATGAGTCAAACTACAGTCGATCAGTTTGTTGGAAGGAAAGGAACAAAGAGAGAGGAAGGCGTGAGGAGTGAAAGCGAGAAAATGCCAGCTGGAAGTGAGAGAACATGGTGTGAGAATCAAAGGAGTAAGAATGAAAAGCTGAAGCAAGGCCAGAAAGACAACAGAGAAAGTACATGTGTGGAAAATGACAAAGACTGGGAGAAAGAAGACAGTGACAGAGAGAGGAAAGATGGCAACAGAGAAAGCGAAGGCGAGTGTGGAGAGAGAGGAGAGCGAGACATAGAGGAGAGTGAAGGAGACTGTGGGAAGAGAGGAGGAACAGACATAGAGGAGAGTGAAGGAGATTGTACAAAGAGAGGAGAAACAGACACAGAGGACAGTGACAGAGAGTGTGAAGAGAAAGGAGAAACAGACACAGAGGACAGTGACAGAGAGTGTGAAGAGAAAGGAGAAACAGACACAGAGGACAGTGACAGTGTGAAGAGAAAGGAGAAACAGACACAGAGGACAGTGACAGAGAGAGTGAAGGAGACGGTGGAGAGAGAAGAGAAAGAGACACAGAGGAGAATAACAGAAAGAATGAAGGAGACTGTGGAAAGAGAGGAGAAAGAGACATAGGGAGGGGGGGGGGGGGACAGAAAAGGGGGTCGGAGAAAACGGGAGGAAATAGGGGACGAGAGAGTCTTCGTCACAGGCTATCAAATGGGACCTGAGCAAGCATTCGTTCCAACGAGTGCATGCTGGCGTGCGCGACAATGTGCACGGCTTGGTCTCCCCTGGCCCCGCATGTTGCCAGAACAGACACGGCAGGCAGTCCTGACAGCCCCCAAAGATGTCAGCAATACAGTTGGGGATGGCAACTGTCTGTGTCGTGCCTTGAGTTTAGAAGTGTGTGGGACACAAAACTTCCACAAAGAAATTCGAGCACAAATCGTAGATTTTTTGTGCGTACATCATGAGCCATTCTCCAGATACTTGGGACAAAATCTTGAAGAATATCTCGATGAGAGCACACAGGAGCTAGAGTCATGGGGCTCAGACGTGGAGATTTTGGCAGCTGCCACCATGATGCAAACAACAGTCGTGGTTTACACAGCTGTCTCCCCAACAAGCAGGATGTGGCGGGCTTACAAGCCGCTGTGTCCCGGGCCTCTGATCAACTTCAGCGAAGAAACAATCTACATCAGAAATCTCTGTAAGCACTTTGAAAGAGTGCTTTGTGTGCTTTCAATTGACCGCTGAAGTCTGCTGCTGCAGAAATTTGGTGTGGCTTTTACATCTGTTTCAGTTGATTAGTGTTGTCATGTGTTACATTGAACTGAATGTAACAAAACTACATGGGCCTTTCTATGCTTCGCTGTTTTAGCTCTATTTTAATTCCGTACTATTTTTTTTTCTATTAAATTACTCTGCATTAGTTTTAGATATGATTTTGGACGTGTCTGTACACAGATAAAACGAACAGAATACGTGAGGGGGACATTAATTAAGACAAAAAACATTTTTGTGTTGTTCTTTTTACAAATAATAATTGCGTTACACCATGAATTCTAATGACGAATAATTACCGTTCAACGTCTATAGGGTAGTCGTTACTTTTCCCAGGAGTTCATTCCGTTCTTGCTGTTGGTATCTCCCCATTCTCCCCCCGGATTGTTTTATTTTTTTTCCGTTGAGAAATATGATTCTTGGCAGTTTGCTTTTGCATCAAATCATTTGTGTCACTTAGATGGTGACATGATACTATCTTCTGAAAACTATCTAGTAGAATATCCCTCCCCTGTCCCTCAACTTTGATTCCCTTTTGGAAGTCGCGTGTTTTTCGGTCACTGTCTGAAAATTTTGCTCCACTGAACCTGATGTGTGTGTGTGTGTGTGTGCGCGCGCGCGCGTGCCGACGTGTGTGCATGCGTGCGTGCGTGCGTGCGTGTGTTGTGTGTGTGTGTGTGTGTGTGTGTGTGTGTGTTCTGATTTTTTTAATCATCTGTACCATCTTATCAAAACAGACTGGACATGAGCGCATGGGTCTGCACAAACCTTTTTTTTTTTTTCAAGTGTGATTGTATAATGTGCTGTAACAATACCTTCATGATCAGTGGACTCAGTTTTGCACGGTTTGTATGTTTAGGAAGGTTAAGTAAACAAAGCTATTGCTTTAACGTAAAGATTGAATGGATGTCAAGGTAATGAAGATGCTAATCTTGTGAGTTCAGTTTCTTTTCTGCGTGCATGAAGTGAGAAAAACACACACACACACACACACACACACACACACACACACACACACACACACACAAAGAAAACAGAGAGATCATAGGAGGGGGGAGGTGGGGGGGGGGGAGATGATTCTGGTGACATTTAACAAGAATCAGTAATTCTGATAGCCCTGGGGATGAAATAAGGCTGTGATGGAGTTAATCGGAGTCCTAGTCTGAGATAGATACATGTATTTGGAAGGGGGAGGGGAGGGGGGGAGGGGGGGGGGAGAGAACGGAGGGAGAAGAGGAGATTCTAGGGGAAACAATTAGAATCGGTTAATTGTTAGATCAGTAAAGACGATCATAACTGTCTCAATAATTGTTTCATTCAGTTTCAGGACCTTCATTACAAGTAAGTCCCCTTTGAATTTAAAAGATTATTTTGATTTCAATGTAATTGCTAAACCGATAAAAAGTATTTATCTGTGTGTGATCATTTCTTTCCGTTTGATTATTTAGATCAAAACAAATGATTCAGATGGTTTCTAATGGCAGAAAAATTGCTTGTAGGCTTAAGCGTTGTGTTTGCCGAAAAAGGTTTATTTTAATCTTTATTTTCTCTTATTCTTTTTTTAAATATACTTGCTTGTTTTATTGTCATTTTTAATGAGCTAACATAGATTTATTTTGGCTTTGGATTCCCAACACTTCAACATTTCAAGGAGCAAGGATTTGGTTTCGTCTTCTTTAAAAGTTTCTCTGTTCAAATGTACTTTTTTTTCCCCACAAAGTGATTATGATGTGTGTTGTTGCTGGTGTTGTTATTAGTTTTTTGTTTTGTTTTGTTTTAGTCAGTTGAAATGATTAAATGGAAAATAAATCCCCCAAAATCGAATGTCTTAAAAAAAAAAGGTGTTGAAAAAGTGTTTTTGAGTTGAAGAGAGAGAGAGAGAGAGAGAGAGAGAGAGAGAGAGAGAGAGAGAGCACCCCCCCTCACAAACATTCACAGAGCTCTCTCTCTCTTTGTCTCTGTCTCTCTCTCTCTCTCTCTCTCTCTCTCTCTCTCTCTCTCTCATACACACATCTACACGCACTTCACGTTCTGCCCCCCCCCCCCCCCCTCCACATATGAAAGGTATACAAGGCACGTCTAGCTAACACACACACACACACACACACACACACACGTGCCCGTGCTATACTGTATAATTCACGTATAGTAGTTACATGTAAGTCGACGTGTCTTCTCTAAAACTACAGTAAATTCGAGATATCCGTGACAAACGGGTACGTCGAAGTACGCATAACTCGACGCAAAATCTGTTTCCCCGGGAGCGTCGACTTAAGCGTGCTCGACTGTATATATATATATATATAAGAGAGAGAGAGAGAGAGAGAGAGAGAGAGAGTAATAGGTAACAATCAAAACCGCTGTAGAAAAGAATATCACAAGAGAACTGTTCCAAATTTACTTCAATGACGTCATTTTTAAAATGTTTAGGTAATAATGACATTGAAATAGAACAAGGAGACCGACATGGTGCAACACAGTATACTATTTTCACCATTGGATTATTGTGATTCAGATGTATAGATGGTGAGGCGTTTAGATCTATTTCCTGATAATTATTTGCAACAAACATCATATTACGTGTTCTTCAGTTATGTTTGAAAAACAAAACTCTTATATTCTTCTTTTTAAATTCCACATTCCTTGTTTCAGTCGGTTTTCGAAATTCATAGCGCTTACCATCATACTATGATCACCTTATCATGAATGATTCATAGTGAAAGTTGTTTGTGGCAAGGCAAACTGATATTCTAACCTATAAGACATAGTAAAATACCATTTTGCCTGCTCTATCTGATTTCAGTGTACCAATTTCAGGTTTTTCTCTTTAAAGTTAGATGCCAGAATGATCGACATATTGATTGTAAACTCACCCTCAGCAGCAGGAGAAAATGTAGGAGTTTGTATTTCAATTCTTCACAGAAGGTGCTCTGTCTATATTAAGTGTGACCAGCTTCTCACATTCACATTTGTCAAGACCGGCGGAAGCAATGGCTCGCTGTGTTTTGTCTGGTTGATCTTGAAAAAAATGTTAAGTGCAGCCTGCAACTGTAACAAAAGAGATTGGTGAAAAAAAAAGTCCGTAGACCGGTAACCCAGTAAATACTGAAAACACACACACACACACACACACACACACACACACACACACACACACACACACACACCCCGTGAGTAAGTTGGATTATGAACCACCTTCACCAGCAAAGTTTCAGGGACAGCACCCTCACCCACTTGCGCTAGTGCCCACTGAAGGAGAGGAAAAGAACCCAGTCTGGCAACCCTCTTCCAGTTCCACAAGTGAGAGGTTGCCGTCAACACCCTTACACAGGCCAGCCCTGTTCCCCACCCCCGAGAGACAAGAATGCCAAATATCGAAGCTTACCCTTCTTTCTGCCTGCAAAAACCAGCAACAGGATGACCCCCCCCCCCCCCCCCCTCCCCCAAGGGACTGTATACAGTTATGACCGGAGCTTTCTTCTTGAGGCAGTTTCAACTACTTCAGTTGAATTCCTGGATATTAGCCACTACCTCCCCCCCCCCCCCCCCCTCTTAAAGTCCCTACCAGCCCCCGGTCCAGTACATCCTCCCTCCCCCTCCTCTCCCTTGTTTATCCCCTCCCCTGACCAGAAGCATCCGGGTAGCTTCTATATCCAGCTCACATTCGGAATTTACAGCTTCCTTTCCTGTACTACCACTACCGCCCCCCCCCCCCCCCCTCCCGTCCCCACTCCCACTCCGCCGCCCCATCACAATGATGATGGCGGATGCACTACGAAGAAAGAAGTTCTGACTGAGGATATATTCCATTTTTATCCAGTGTCCTCACGGTCGTTGATTCATTCAGTGTACTGCGGAGGGCGTTCACATTATCATGATGGACAGAGATTGGCATCATGTCCATTCCTGCGAAACAATATTCAAGGCGGTGCTACTTCAGTAATGTTAGCATTTCCTCAAAATCCAAATTACTGAAGCGAATGGTCTGTTTGGTAAGTCTTTCCTGCACATCTTCCGTAAGGACGACGATGACGACGACGACGACGACGACGACGACGATGATGATAGTGATAACAATGATGATGATAATAATAAAAATAATAATAATAATGATAATAATGATGATAATAATAATAATAGTAATAATAATAATGATGATAATAATACTAATAATAACAGTAATAATGATGATGATGATATTAACAACAATAATAATAATAGTAATAATCATCATCATAATGATGATAATAGTAATAATAATAATAATAATAGTAATGAATAGTTGGTATAGAGCACGATATCTTGCATTTGCAACTCTGTGCTGTCCATTCGCCATTTCCCAGCTAAACTACACAGAGTAATTTCCTCACTCCTCCCATCTGCCCTGACTTCCCACAGCAATGCAGCAACCCCCTTCCCCTCTTCCACATGACGCACACAGTTTGCCACAACTGATGCTAGTTCAATTAGACATGTCTTTTGAATTTGGGCAAAGACGAGATGTTGCGGAGTGGATAGCAGCGAGTTGTGCCCACAGGGTGCAGAGAAATTAACACTGCTTCTCCCAGTTGTCTTTATCTGGCGTCTCTCAAGTCTCAGGAGCTTTTCGTTGGAAGAACGAAGTGCGCGGGAAAAATGAGAAGCGCTGACTGACAGAGACAAATATGAAGGAAGTGACCCGTCAAGATGGCGGAAAATATGAACTTCCGTCTTGTACTGGCACCTTAACTTAACAGGGAGCCAGTGGAGTTCCTTTGACAGTGGTGCTGTCTGTTCTCCGTTTTCATCATTGTTTTTGTTTTTTTCAATACGGGTCTTGCAGCACTTGGTTGAATTCTTTACTGACGGTTAATTTGTACTGCCGGAAGACCGTGGTAAAGAGAGTTGCAGTAATCTACCTTGGATGTGACTGAGGCAGTGATGATGCCCATCAATGAATTATAACATAGCAATGATCTAATGAATGCTGTGTGTCTAAGTTGAAAAGATGATCGACAGACATTATGGTCTTGCATTGAAAGACTTTGACCCAGTCTTGTAGTCGAGATACTTTATACACATGTTTGAAATGAAATATTGGTTCCTGCAATATCTGCAGACTCACTGGCAACCAGTCTGGTGCAAGACAGAATGCCAACAGGTATCAGCTGGCTTTGTCAGGGTTCAGCATCAGTTTGTTACAGTTCATCCACAGCAAAGCATCATTGATACATAACTGAATATCGGTTTGCACAGAATGAAAATATTCAGGCGAAATGCCCTTAGACATCTCTGTATCACCTGCACAATTATTTTTTGCAAGCAAATTTTGTCTGACAGTCGCTGCGTGTACAGAGTAAACAAGACAAGTCATAGCACTGATTTCTGAGGGACACCATAAGAAAGGGGCCTTGGAGCAGATTGAAACTGGTCAACAATGACTGACTGGGTCCAGTCACTTTCAAGGAGTTATGTATTTTCCTGCCATGTACTTGTCGGTTAGGTTAATCAGGGCTACATATAGGGAGCTGTGACAGAGAACTTGACGAAAGGAAAAGAACTATCAAAAGGCACAAAGAACTTAGTCATCGTTGAGTTTAGCACCTCTCCAACCCATGGTCTGTTTGGCGTGTTTCGAGGGTGCGGTGTCTTCCGTCTCAAAAAAAAGAAAGAAAGAAAGAAAGAGAAATACTAAACAAAAACAAAAACAAAACAAACAACACACACACCACACACACACACACACACACACACACACACACACACACACACACAATATATATATGTACAATATGTATGTACTAGTAAACCAGATTTTACAATCCTGTGGCACCACTTCGAGCCAGTTCTGATTTGATGCCAAGTCAAAATGGACCAAAACAAGCGAACCATAAAGAAGTCGTGATGTGACCATGCATATCATGCCAGGTTTGTCGTTATTGATGACAAAATAATCAGACTGAATACATTGCTCAAGAAGACATTTGGTGTACATTTTGCTTGCCTGTTTACTAATGCGCCTGTGTTCGTGTGTGTGTGTGTGTGTGTGTGTGTGTGTTGGTGTGTGTCGTGCGTGCGTGCATGCATGCGTGCGCCAGTGTGTGCGCGCGCACGCACGCGTGCATGTGTGTGTGCTTGGACAGATATGTTGCAGTATGTAAAGATGATTTAAAATGGATTCATGTATGTGTCGTTCCATTTAGTCATAGGAAACAGAGTTTATTTAGCACAAGAATACAGACAGTGTGTTCGTTCCATTTCATGCTCCAATGTGTTCGTTCCATTTAGTCATGCAAGGAATCACAGACAGTGTGTTCGTTCCATTTAGTCATGCAAGGAATCACAGACAGTGTGTTCGTTCCATTTAGTCATGCAAGGAACACAGACAGTGTGTTCGTTCCATTTAGTCATGCAAGGACACAGACAGTGTGTTCGTTCCATTTAGTCATGCAAGGAGCACAACAGGTTCTTCCATTTAGTATGCAAGGATCAGAGTGTTTCGTTCATTTAGTCACGTAAGGAGGCAGAGACAGTGTGTTTGTTCTATCTAGTCATGTAAGCAGACACAGACAGTAGTTCTTCTATTCAGTCATGTAAAGAGTCACAGACAGTGTATTCAGTCATGTAAGGAGACACAGACAGTGTATTCTGTCATGTAAGGAGACACAGACAGTGTATTCTGTCATGTAAGGAGACACAGACAGTGTATTCTGTCATGTAAGAAGACACAGACAGTGTGTTCTGTCATGTAAGGAGACACAGACAGTGTGTTTGTTCTACTCAGTCATGTAAGGAGACACAGACAGTGCATTCAGTCATGTAAGGAGACACAGACAGTGTGTTCTGTCATGTAAGGAGACACAGACAGTGTGTTTGTTCTACTCAGTCATGTAAGGAGACACAGACAGTGCATTCAGTCATGTAAGGAGACACAGTGTATTCTGTCATATAAGGAGACACAGACAGTGCATTCAGTCATGTAAGGAGACACAGACAGTGTGTTCTGTCATGTAAGGAGATACAGACAGTGTGTTTGTTCTACTCAGTCATGTAAGGAGACACAGACAGTGCATTCAGTTATGTAAGGAGACACAGTGTATTCTGTCATATAAGGAGACACAGACAGTGCATTCAGTCATGTAAGGAGACACAGACAGTGCATTCAGTCATGTAAGGAGACACAGACAGTGCATTCGGTCATGTAAGGAGACACAGATGGTGTGTTTGTTCAATTCAGTCATGTAACGAGACACAGACAGTGCATTCAGTCATGTAAGGAGACACAGGCAGTGTGTTTCTTCTATTTAGTCATGCAAGGAGCTACAGACAATGTGAGTAGATTTGGGGGTGGGTAAGTGTGTCCTGTAGGGGAAGGACGTAGAAGTTTTTCTCTGTTAGAGTTACAGAGTAGTTGTGTATCATCATTTCCCCTCTGCCCGTTTTCTTACCAGTGATGGAGGAGCAACTTGCCAGTACTAGCCATCGAAAAAATTTTTTTTCTTGGGACTGCTTTAATATACCCAAAAGTGGCTCAGGAATAATTTACCTTAGGCTTGTGCACTTAACAGTGCTTGTGGCTCAAAGTAGAGATAAGTTCAAACATTCAATTCTATATGAACAACAAACCCAACTTAAGTATACTTTCACACATCAATTTACTTGTATATACAAGGGTAAAATATACAAATGAATAAACTTCAGTCTTTGTTTGGGCTGACCTTTTCCCACATTATCTCATCATTAAGAGAGGAAAAGTTCTGGATGAACTGAGTTTAAGTCCATTTGGTATATCTGAACTTATCTAATGTTGAAGAGGAGTGTGGATCTCTCTCCAGTTGCTGGTGACTGGCTGACCTTCTCTAGAGGCAGGCTAATCTGTTTGGGCTGTTGAGCTTGGCAAGAACCAGACCGACCCAGGGCAGGGATAGAGACCCAGGATCTCTTCACAAAACAGAATCTGGTTTGTGGTTAAGTAGCTGAGAGTCTGGTTTGTCAGTTCTCACACTTGCTCTCTGGCTTTCACTACATGGGTGTTGTCTCAGCAAACAAAGGATTAGACTAGCATAAATATATCTGCCATAATGATCAGTCTCCACTTTAGTTCTTCATTAGATTTCAAGTGGATGTTTATAAGTGGTAGGAGATAGTTATAAAATGCTGAATGATTGGATGGAAACAACTCTTCCATTTGTCTTATACATTAAATACACTTAGCCCAGGCACGCATGCTAAATAGTTTTAATCAGTTAAATTCACTACTACAAAGCATTAAGATAATCAACAGTATCATGAATCATTTTAATCCAGTATAAGCGTTTTTTTCTGTCAGAAGATACCTTCAGTAATCATCTTAACAGATAGTATGGAATACTGGGGAAAAGTCATATTGTTAACATGGAATATTAATCAAGCATCTTAACAGATTTTACCAAGTTGTGGTGAACAAACTATTACAATAGAATATTCATTCATCCGCTTAATAGATGTCAACAAGTACTGGCATAAAGTCATATTGGTAAGACATAAATCACGACACACATAAAGCCATACATAGTCTCAAAACTTAGCTTCAACTTAAGAGTTCTGATTTTTTTTTCAGTGAAACCTTACACAAGATCTCCGAGTAGGAGAGATGAAGCTGTGTTATGACTTGGCTCACTGTTGGTGATCAGCCTTCTATGGCACAAGATCTCCGAGTAGGAGAGATGAAGCTGTGTTATGACTTGGCTCACTGTTGGTGATCAGCCTTCTGTGACACAAGATCTCCGAGTAGGAGAGATGAAGCTGTGTTATGACTTGGCTCACTGTTGGTGGTCAGCCTTCTGTGACACAAGATCTCCGAGTAGGAGAGATGAAGCTGTGTTATGACTTAGCTCACTGTTGGTGGTCAGCCTTCTGTGACACAAGATCTCCGAGTAGGAGAGATGAAGCTGTGTTATGACTTGGCTCACTGTTGGTGGTCAGCCTTCTGTGACACAAGATCTCCGAGTAGGAGAGATGAAGCTGTGTTATGACTTGGCTCACTGTTGGTGGTCAGCCTTCTGTGACACAAGATCTCCGAGTAGGAGAGATGAAGCTGTGTTATGACTTGGCTCACTGTTGGTGGTCAGCCTTCTGTGACACAAGATCTCCGAGTAGGAGAGATGAAGCTGTGTTATGACTTGGCTCACTGTTGGTGATCAGCCTTCTGTGACACAAGATCTCCGAGTAGGAGAGATGAAGCTGTGTTATGACTTGGCTCACTGTTGGTGGTCAGCCTTCTGTGACACAAGATCTCCGAGTAGGAGAGATGAAGCTGTGTTATGACTTGGCTCACTGTTGGTGGTCAGCCTTCTGTGACACAAGATCTCCGAGTAGGAGAGATGAAGCTGTGTTATGACTTGGCTCACTGTTGGTGGTCAGCCTTCTGTGACGCAAGATCTCCGAGTAGGAGAGATGAAGCTGTGTTATGACTTGGCTCACTGTTGGTGGTCAGCCTTCTGTGACACAAGATCTCCGAGTAGGAGAGATGAAGCTGTGTTATGACTTGGCTCACTGTTGGTGGTCAGCCTTCTGTGACACAAGATCTCCGAGTAGGAGAGATGAAGCTGTGTTATGACTTGGCTCACTGTTGGTGATCAGCCTTCTGTGACACAAGATCTCCGAGTAGGAGAGATGAAGCTGTGTTATGACTTGGCTCACTGTTGGTGGTCAGCCTTCTGTGACACAAGATCTCCGAGTAGGAGAGATGAAGCTGTGTTATGACTTGGCTCACTGTTGGTGATCAGCCTTCTGTGACACAAGATCTCCGAGTAGGAGAGATGAAGCTGTGTTATGACTTGGCTCACTGTTGGTGATCAGCCTTCTGTGACACAAGATCTCCGAGTAGGAGAGATAAAGCTGTGTTATGACTGGGCTCACTGTTGGTGATCAGCCTTCTGTGACACAAGATCTCCGAGTAGGAGAGATGAAGCTGTGTTATGACTTGGCTCACTGTTGGTGGTCAGCCTTCTGTGACACAAGATCTCCGAGTAGGAGAGATGAAGCTGTGTTATGACTTGGCTCACTGTTGGTGATCAGCCTTCTGTGGAGCAGTGAAGTGAGGAGACTTGGGTTCCCTTTTTGTATGCTAAGTTACACATCTGGTCTCTGATGCCTGTCTGAGTGACAGGCTGTCAGAGAAACATGACAGCCAGTGACATCACTATAGAAAAGAAGGAGGGATATGTGTTAGTAGATTATAGGGGGTTGGATCATCCCCCACCGCCTACAATGTGAGAAAATGTGTAGAAGATTCAAGAACACCATCTCTCAGATGTTGGCAGCCTGTGTAGCCTTTGTGCGAATAAACAAAGCTACGTTGTCCCCACCTGTCCAGGAGTGGGTAGAAGGGACATCATGCTGCTTTAATGTAATTACATCATGCAAGGACACTCGCATCAAGGCCAGGGTGAGTAAGGGGATAGTAGGGAAGGAAAGAGGTTGATGGCTTCTCTGAAGTACAGGAGACAGCACACGCCCTATATTTCAACCACGCACCATCACCTGCATGACTGGATAGGGAGGCAGGGGAAGAGAGGAGAGAGAATGAAGTGCGTTACCATTACAAGGTCAGCGCGCTTCAAAGGAAACACCTGGCAGACTGTGGGGAGAGTGGTGAAGGGAGGAGAGGGCTGAGGGAGGGGAGGGGGTGTTGAGGCGTGAGAGATAGAGACTGAAAACTGACTTAGATTGGTAATCTTAATTGCTGTTTGTAAGATAAAGAGAGAGAGAGAAAGAAGGAAGGAGGGGGGAAGGATGGGGAGTAGAAGGGTAGGGGGGTGTAGAGGGTTGTGTGGCCGGCAATTGTCATGCCACATAAGTTTGTTCATTCTGCCTAGTCATGTAAAGAATCGCAGACAATGCGTTCATTCTGTTTATTCATGTAAAGAGTCACAGTGTGCTCATTCTGTTTATTCATGTAAAGAGTCACAGTGTGTTCATTCTGTTTAGTCATGTAAAGAGTCACAGTGTGTTCATTCTGTTTAGTCATGTAAAGGGTCACAATGTGTTCATTCTATTTAGTCATGTAAAGGGTCACAGTGTGTTCATTCTATTTAGTCATGTAAAGGGTCACAGTGTGTTCCTTCTATTTAGTCATGTAAACAGTCACAGTGTGTTCATTCTGTTTAGTCATGTAAACGGTCACAGTGTGTTCATTCTATTTAGTCATGTAAAGGGTCGCAATGTGTTCATTCTATTTAGTCATGTAAAGGGTCACAGTGTGTTCATTCTATTTAGTCATGTAAAGGGTCACAGTGTGTTCATTCTATATAGTCATGTAAAGGGTCACAGTGTGGTCATTCTGTTTAGTCATGTAAAGAGGCACAGTGTGTTCATTCTGTTTAGTCATGTAAAGAGTCACAGTGTGTTTATTCTGTTTATTCATGTAAAGAGTCACAGTGCGTTCATTCTGTTTAGTCATGTAAAGGGTCACAGTGCGTTCATTCTGTTTAGTCATGCAAAGGGTCACAGTGCGTTCATTCTGTTTAGTCATGTAAAGGGCCACAGTGCGTTCATTCTGTTTAGCCATGTAAAGGGTCACAGTATGGTCATTCTGTTTAGTCATGTAAACAGTCACAGTGCGTTCATTCTGTTTAGTCATGTAAAGGGTCACAGTATGGTCATTCTGTTTAGTCATGTAAAGAGTCACAATGCGTTCATTCTGTTTAGTCATGTAAAGGGTCACAGTATGTTCATTCTGTTTAGTCATGTAAAGAGTCACAATACGTTCATTCTGTTTAGTCATGTAAAGAGTCACAGTGTGTTCATTCTGTTTAGTCATGTAAAGGGTCACAGTGTGTTCATTCTGTTTAGTCATGTAAAGAGTCACAGTGCGTTCATTCTGTTTAGTCATGTAAAGGGTCACAGTGCGTTCATTCTGGTTAGTCATGTAAAGAGTCACAGTGTGTTCATTCTGTTTAGTCACGCAAGGAGTCACAGACAGTTGAAGCCAAGTTATGTGGCCAGGGGTGACCCTCCATAGTTCTGTGAAATGATGTCAGTGTCTTCTGCCCCAATGGTAGTCCTCGTCACCACCATTCAGCCGGTAAGAATCGTCATCGTCATTATCACCATCATAATCATCTCATTGTCATTGACATGGTTTATAGTTTGTTTTGTTATCGCTCTAGGCTTATTAAGGGATGAAAAACACAGTGAAAAGGTCACATCCTGGGAAAAAGGTCACATTAGAAAAATAGATAAATAAAAAGAAATGAAGAACAGAAAGCAATAAATGATACGACAACTAAACTATTGACATATTAAAAGTGAATCAGACTAGGTTTTTCTGAGAGGGTGTGACGTGTCACAAAATGTATCACTGTCCGAGTTTCCTTCACAAAGGTAAGCATCTACATGTAACAAAAATACATAAAAAAGGCCATATAGGCAAACATTTCTCATCTTTCGGCACCTTCCTCCTCCCCCTATTTATGTACATGCCCTTCTTTTTGTTAATGAGCTTCATATTCTTTTTTTCAATTATTGATTTCTGTGATGATCGATATGAAATTGACAGACTTCCAATATCATATTGTGACATGAACAATGACACAGGTGCCAAGAACAGTCCTAGAGACCAATTTGCAGATATTTTCAATAAATGATATCAAATGACTAATGAGTCTGACTGTAGGAAAAGAGAGAAATACAGGGTGTATCACTGTGACGATATTTTCAATCAGTAATATCAAATGAGCCTTGGTTTTCTCACTGTAGGAACAGAGATATATACAGGGTGTATCACCATGGTGAGATATTCAATTAATAACATCAAATGAGTCTCGGTTTTCTCATTGTGGGAACAGAGAGAAGCACCGGGTGTATCACCATGGTGAGATATTCAATTAATAACATCAAATGAGTCTCGGTTTTCTCATTGTGGGAACAGAGATATATACAGGGTGTATCACCATGGTGAGATATTCAATTAATAACATCAAATGAGTCTCGGTTTTCTCATTGTGGGAACAGAGATATATACAGGGTGTATCACCATGGTGAGATATTCAATTAATAACATCAAATGAGTCTCGGTTTTCTCACTGTGGGAACAGAGAGAAGCACAGGGTGTATCACCATGGTGAGATATTCAATTAACAGAGAGAAGCACAGGGTGTATCACCATGGCGCCCAGTGACTGGTTTGTTGACAGGAGTGGAGGGAAAAGAACATGACCAAGCCTCCTTTTCCCAGGGAAAGAACATGACCAAGCCTCCTTTTCCCAGGGAAAGAACATGACCAAGCCTCCTTTTCCCAGGGAAAGAACATGACCAAGCCTCCTTTTCCCAGGGAAAGAACATGACCAAGCCCCCTTTTCCCAGGAAAGGAACATGGCCAAGTCTCCTTTTCCTACTAGTCGCCTTTGTCAGTCTCCCGTTCGCTCGCGCAGGTCACGGGCCTCTTCCCAGCGAGAAAAGTGTTCAGTAAGCAGGGATGCACTCTCCAGTCAGCACGTATGCTGTTCGCTGTTCATTGAGGGCAACCTGCTGCCTGTACACAGGCTCGGCCAGCCAGTCGTGCGCCATGTGTGTGCTTCAAACGTGATCCCCTGACACTGTCCCCAATTCAAGGTGTGAACAGGCAGCCGACCAGTGATCAGGAGGCAGACTAACCAACCAACCGAAAGAGGTGAATGGTAATAGTACGCGCAATGAAACACCCACTGGTGAAAGATGAAGACGCCATTCATTTATCCATCAGCTGTGTGAATCGTGCGCAGTGTGGTCTCGAAACTTTAACAGATGTGGTGTAGCATAAATGGACTAGTCCGCACGCAGTTATACGTCCTTGATGAAACTGTAACTGAAACGCCGTAGGTATGCCTCCACCATGACAGTGTGACACTATCAGATGTACAGTGTGACACTATCAGATGTAGAGCGTGACACCATCAGATGTACAGTGTGACACCATCAGATGTAGAGCGTGGCACCATCAGATGTACAGTGTGACACCATCAGATGTACAGCATGACACCATCAGATGTACAGTGTGACACCATCAGATGTACAGCGTGACACCATCAGATGTACAGTGTGACACCGTCAGATGTACAGCGTGACACCATCAGATGTACAGTGTAACACCATCAGATGTACAGCGTGACACCATCAGATGTACAGTGCAGTGTGACACTGTCAGATGTACAGCGTGACACCATCAGATGTACAGTGTGACACCATCAGATGTACAGCGTGATGCCGTCAGATGTACAGTGTGACACTATCAGATTTACAGCGTGACACCATCAGATGTACAGTGTGACACTAACAGATGTACAGTGTGACACTATCAGATGTACAGTGTGACACTATCAGATGTACAGTGTGATCACCCGCCAGCTGACCCTCCACCTTGACAGTGAGACACTATCAGATGTACAGTGTGACACTATCAGATGTACAGTGTGACACTATCAGATGTACAGTATGACACTATCAGATGTACAGTGTGACACCATCAGATGTACAGTGTGACACCATCAGATGTACAGCGTGACAACATCAGATGTACATTGTGACACTATCAGATGTACATTGTGACACTATCAGATGCACTGTGTGATCACCCACCGGCCGACCCGAGGACAGACGACAGACACAGACCCTTCAACCAGAGTGACGAAAAATGGCTGCACTGTGCTCAATGGAAATCCAGCAAACGACAGACGAAGCGATTCATCCTAGCTCCCTTACTTTTTTTTTAATTGAATGTGGTCAGTAATAAGCAGTTTTACGAAGACTGGTCGCCTTCTTTCCTTCTCTAACCCTCGCCCTCTCCCCCTCCCCACCCCCGACCTCCTCCCCACCCCCACCCCCTCCCCTGGTGTGTGACAGTCTAAATGGCTGGGGCTGTGGACGACGCCAGAGCGGGAGACGGTGAGAGTGGTGTTGGTCATCACGGTCAGCGGGTCGTCTCTCCTCATCCTCTGGGCCTTCTTCTTCATCGTCTGTGGGAGCCGTGCCAGGCAAGTCGCTTTGTCTGCATGTCTGGCTGGCTGGCTGCCTGCCTGTCTGTCTGTCTGTCTGTCTGTATGCCTGCCTGCCTGCCTGCCTGCCTGCCTGTCTGTCTGTCACTATGTCTGTCTGTTTCTGTCTGCCTGCCTGCCTGCCTGCCTGCCTGCCTGTCTGTACCTCTGTCTGTCTGCCCATCTGTATTTCTGTCTGTCTGTCACTCTGTCTGCCTGCCTGTCTGTCTGTCTGTCTGTCTTTCTGCCTGCCTGTCTGTCTGCCTGCCTGCCTGTCTGTACCTCTGTCTGTCTGCCCATTGTACTTCTGTCTGTCTGTCACCCTGTCTGTCTGTCACTCTGTCTGTCTGTCAGTCTGTCTGTCTATCACTCAGTCTGTATCTCGGCCTGACTTTGTGTGTGGCTGACTGTTCTGGTCTATGATGCTCTAGTTCTGCTGTTACTCCCTGTCCTTCAGGCCTGTCCTTTATGGTCTGTGGTGTCCTTGTACTGCCGTTACTCCCTGTCCTTCAGGTCTGTCCTTTATAGTCTGTCCTTTATGGTCTGTCCTTTATGGTCTGTGGTGTCCTTGTACTGCCGTTACTCCCTGTCCTTCAGGTCTGTCCTTTATAGTCTGTCCTTTATGGTCTGTCCTTTATGGTCTGTGGTGTCCTTGTACTGCCGTTACTCCCTGTCCTTCAGGTCTGTCCTTTATAGTCTGTCCTTTATGGTCTGTCCTTTATGGTCTGTGGTGTCCTTGTACTGCCGTTACTCCCTGTCCTTCAGGTCTGTCCTTTATAGTCTGTCCTTTATGGTCTGTCCTTTATGGTCTGTGGTGTCCTTGTACTGCCGTTACTCCCTGTCCTTCAGGTCTGTCCTTTATAGTCTGTCCTTTATGGTCTGTCCTTTATGGTCTGTGGTGTCCTTGTACTGCCGTTACTCCCTGTCCTTCAGGTCTGTCCTTTATAGTCTGTCCTTTATGGTCTGTCCTTTATGGTCTGTGGTGTCCTTGTACTGCCGTTACTCCCTGTCCTTCAGGTCTGTCCTTTATAGTCTGTCCTTTATGGTCTGTCCTTTATGGTCTGTGGTGTCCTTGTACTGCTGTTACTCCCTGTTCTCCAGGCCTGTCCTTTATGGTCTGTGGTGTCCTTGTACTGCTGTCACTCCCTGTTCTCCAGGCCTGTCCTTTATGGTCTGTGGTGTCCTTGTACTGCTGTCACTCCCTGTCCTTCAGGCCTGTCCTTTATGGTCTGTGGTGTCCTTGTACTGCTGTCACTCCCTGTCCTTCAGGCCTGTCCTTTATGGTCTGTGGTGTCCTTGTACTGCTGTCACTCCCTGTTCTCCAGGCCTGTCCTTTAGCACTGGCAGTCTCTCTCTCTCTCTCTCTCTCTCTCTCCTCTCTCTCTCTCTCTCTCTCTCTCTCTCTCTCTGTGCCACTGTGTCTGTCACTGTCTCTATCTTGTGTGTGTGTGTGTGTGTGTGTGTGTGTGTGTGTGTGTGTGTGTGTGTGTGTTTCAGAGAGACAGAGAGAAGAGAGAGAGCGTGTCATTATGCATGTGTGTGTGTGTGTGTGTGTGTGTGTGTGTGTGTGTGTGTGTGTGTGTGTGTGTGTGAATCATGTATTTATAATCCTGTGTGTCCGTCAATTTCTATTGTTTTTCTCTCCCATTTTTCTTCTTTAAAAAAAAAAAGTCTCATCGCATAATTCAGTTTAGCAAGGACAGATAATAAAATAGGTTCTCCCTGAAATCTCAGTCCTTTATCAAATAAAGGTTTTCTTCTCTCTCTCTCTCTCTCTCTCCTCTCCTCTCTCTCTCCTCTCTCTCTCTCTCTCTCTCTCTCTCTTACCTACATCATTTACCTGTTAAACACAAAAAAACTGTTGATCAGTTAGTAAACTACTCTGAACTCAATCCTAGGTCCTAAGATGAACAGAACAAAGTATAAGGTCATAACAAAAATGTTTTCCGTGATACCGTCTGTATAGACTGGTAATAGCTTGAAGAGGAAAGAACTCCTAACATGTTGGAAATCACCTGGACGATAATCTCTTCTTATATGTATTATATAGAATTATAAACTGCGGTCTATCTCCATTTGATGCCAAGGGAGCACAGACAATCAGTCGTGCCGCCCTGATGAGTCCGATCCAGCGGACAAACTGCCTCGGAGCAGGCAATATGAATGGATCGGTCATCAAGATGGCTTACAACGGTTCCCATCTGCTGTTAGTGAATGGTTGAATGGTTATACTTCCCTGATTTTTCGTTCTCGTTTCTTTTTTTCCCCCTGTATGTATGTATGTATCCACAACACACACACACACACACAACACACACACACACACACACACACACCACGCAAGCGTTTTACCACACATATTCAGTTATCGGTCTACTATGTTTCAATTACTGTAAATTTCTTGAATCTTGATAAGTTGAAAACTTAAGCTGGAGTCCATAGGCTTGTTCTTAACGCTATAGCTATAAATCATCTTCATCAAGACCTCAGAACTATATCAAGCTGAATATGTTTCCTTTTACGTGCGAACCTAAAATACAACACAATAATAACGACATATAGAAATGAACGGTTCGCATCTAGAACGCAAACAGCCAAATTTTTCGCTCAACCAATCAAAATGCACCAACATGATTCTTACTGATTTCTTGAAAATCAGTCTAGTTTACTCAGGTGGATCGTTTTGGAACTCACTGCCAATAATCATAAAACGAAAAGTATCCTTTGGGAATCTGTTTAAACATTTGATCATAATCAAATGCCATTATGTCATATTCAAACAATATCTGTATGTGTGTGTATTGATGTTTCCATGTGTGTTCACACACACACACACACACACACACACACACACACACACACACACACACACACACACACATATATATATATATATATAGAGAGAGAGAGAGAGAGAGAGAGAGAGAGATTGAGAGAGAGAGGCACACACACACCACACACACACACACACACAACACACACACACACAAACATATATATATATATATAGATATATATATATATATAATAACAATAAACTAATAAATTACAACGATAAGTACCACACCATTCCAGCAACTTACAAGAACTGGCCCTCAGCACTTGTGTCTTAAGAGGTTATCTTTTTATATTTTCTACTTTTCACAAGAAAATGTAGCTTGTTTTGTTCCTACATGAGTTCCTTTTGTTTCTTAGGTGGCACCTTTGGTTGGTTTTTTGAAAACTCAACAAACATACTACGGTATTGCACACCAGCCTTTTCTGGGATAGCATTCTTCTTAAAACCGAAAAGGCAGAGGAGTCAAATTACCACTTTCCACGGTCACTGAGGAGAAACAATCAGGTTTCGAAATATCGGTATCTGACCAGGAGTTATATGTTAGTGAGTTTCCTCCCTATTGGAGATTGTCTTCCCCCTTGGAGACTATATGCTTGCTGAAGGCTCATTTTGAGAAGCATTTATTTTATTTTTCCCCATTCACCCATTCAAGCACATACTGTTAGTTAGGCAGAATTGTCTGCCACTGCAGATATGAATGCTTATCTCCCCCTATTTCTTCAATCTAAGACATAAGAGCAAGCTTTGTTTATAATTGAATATTTCTTGCAGTCATTGCAACACCAAGCTGCTCTGAAAGTTGCTGGAATGGTGCGGTACTTATCCTTGGAATTTATTAGTTTATTGTAATTTAGTCCCTTGTGGATTCATTCCAAGAACTGGCCCTCAGCACTTGTGTCTTAAGAGGTTATCTTTTTATATTTTCTACTTTTCAAAAGAAAATGTAGCTTGTTTTGTTCCTACATGAGTTCCTTTTGCTTCTTAGGTGGCATCTTTGGTTGGTTTTTTGAAAACTCAACAAAGATACTACGGTATTGCACACCAGCCCTTTTCTGGGATAGCATTCTTCTTAAAACCGAAAAGGCAGAGGAGTCAAATTACCACTTTCCACGGTCACTGAGGAGAAACAATCAGGTTTCGAAATATCGGTATCTGACCAGGAGTTATATGTTAGTGAGTTAACTCCCTATTGGAGATTGTCTCCCCCTTGGAGACTATAAGCTTGCTGAAGGCTCATTTTGAGAAGCATTTATTTTATTTTTCCCCATTCACCCACTCAAGCACATACTGTTAGTTAGGCAGAATTGTCTGCCACTGCAGATATGAATACTTATCTCCCCCTATTTCTTCAATCTAAGACATAAGAGCAAGCTTTGTTTATAATTGAATATTTCTTGCAGTCATTGCAACACCAAGCTGCTCTGACAGTTGCTGGAATGGTGCGGTACTTATCCTTGGAATTTATTAGTTTATTGTAATTTAGTCCCTTGTGGATTCATTCCAAGAACTGGCCCTCAGCACTTGTGTCTTAAGAGGTTATCTTTTTATATTTTCTACTTTTCACAAAAAAAATGTAGCTTGTTTTGTTCCTTCATGATTTCCTTTTGCTTCTTAGGTGGCATCTTTGGTTGGTTTTTTTGAAAACTCAAAAAACATACTACGGTATTGCACACCAGCCTTTCTGGGATAGCATTCTCTTAAAACCGAAAAGGCAGAGGAGTCAAATTACCACTTTCCACGGTCACTGAGGAGAAACAATCAGGTTTCGAAATATCGGTATCTGACCAGGAGTTATATGTCAGTGAGTTTCCTCCCTATTGGAGATTGTCTCCCCCTTGGAGACTATAAGCTTGCTGAAGGCTCATTTTGAGAAGCATTTATTTTATTTTTCCCCATTCACCCATTCAAGCACATACTGTTAGTTAGGCAGAATTGTCTGCCACTGCAGATATGAATACTTATCTCCCCTATTTCTTCAATCTAAGACATAAGAGCAAACTTTGTTTATAATTGAATATTTCTTGCAGTCATTGCAACACCAAGCTGCTCTGAAAGTTGCTGGAATGGTGCGGTACTTATCCTTGGAATTTATTAGTTTATTGTAATTTAGTCCCTTGTGGATTCATTCCAAGAACTGGCCTCAGCACTTGTGTCTTAAGAGGTTATCTTTTTATATTTTCAACTTTTCACAAGAAAATGTAGCTTGTTTTGTTCCTACATGAGTTCCTTTTGCTTCTTAGGTGGCATCTTTGGTTGGTTTTTTGAAAACTCAACAAAGATACTACGGTATTGCACACCAGCCTTTTTCTGGGATAGCATTCTTCTTAAAACCGAAAAGGCAGAGGAGTCAAATTACCACTTTCCACGGTCACTGAGGAAAAACAATCAGGTTTCGAAATGTCGGTATCTGACCAGGAGTTATATGTTAGTGAGTTAACTCCCTATTGGAGATTGTCTCCCCCTTGGAGACTATAAGCTTGCTGAAGGCTCATTTTGAGAAGCATTTATTTTATTTTTCCCCATTCACCCACTCAAGCACATACTGTTAGTTAGGCAGAATTGTCTGCCACTGCAGATATGAATACTTATCTCCCCCTATTTCTTCAATCTAAGACATAAGAGCAAGCTTTGTTTATAATTGAATATTTCTTGCAGTCATTGCAACACCAAGCTGCTCTGACAGTTGCTGGAATGGTGCGGTACTTATCCTTGGAATTTATTAGTTTATTGTAATTTAGTCCCTTGTGGATTCATTCCAAGAACTGGCCCTCAGCACTTGTGTCTTAAGAGGTTATCTTTTATATATTTTCTACTTTTCACAAAAAAAATGTAGCTTGTTTTGTTCCTTCATGATTTCCTTTTGCTTCTTAGGTGGCATCTTTGGTTGGTTTTTTTGAAAACTCAAAAAACATACTACGGTATTGCACACCAGCCTTTTCTGGGATAGCATTCTTCTTAAAACCGAAAAGGCAGAGGAGTCAAATTACCACTTTCCACGGTCACTGAGGAGAAACAATCAGGTTTCGAAATATCGGTATCTGACCAGGAGTTATATGTCAGTGAGTTTCCTCCCTATTGGAGATTGTCTCCCCCTTGGAGACTATAAGCTTGCTGAAGGCTCATTTTGAGAAGCATTTATTTTATTTTTCCCCATTCACCCATTCAAGCACATACTGTTAGTTAGGCAGAATTGTCTGCCACTGCAGATATGAATACTTATCTCCCCCTATTTCTTCAATCTAAGACATAAGAGCAAACTTTGTTTATAATTGAATATTTCTTGCAGTCATTGCAACACCAAGCTGCTCTGAAAGTTGCTGGAATGGTGCGGTACTTATCCTTGGAATTTATTAGTTTATTGTAATTTAGTCCCTTGGGGATTCATTCCAAGAACTGGCCCTCAGCACTTGTGTCTTAAGAGGTTATCTTTTTATATTTTCTACTTTTCACAAAAAAAATGTAGCTTGTTTTGTTCCTTCATGATTTCCTTTTGCTTCTTAGGTGGCACCTTTGGTTGGTTTTTTTGAAAACTCAACAAACATACTACGGTATTGCACACCAGCCTTTTCTGGGATAGCATTCATCTTAAAACCAAAAAGGCAGAGGAGTCAAATTACCACTTTCCACGGTCACTGAGGAGAAACAATCAGGTTTCGAAATATCGGTATCTGACCAGGAGTTATATGTCAGTGAGTTTCCTCCCTATTGGAGATTGTCTCCCCCTTGGAGACTATAAGCTTGCTGAAGGCTCATTTTGAGAAGCATTTATTTTATTTTTCCCTATTCACCCACTCAAGCACATACTGTTAGTTAGGCAGAATTGTCTGCCACTGCAGATATGAATGCTTATCTCCCCCTATTTCTTCAATCTAAGACATAAGAGCAAGCTTTGTTTATAATTGAATATATATATATATATATATGTGTGTGTGTGTGTGTGTGTGTGTGTGCGTGTGTGTGAGTGCCCACACGTGCGCTCGCGCGTGGACGAGCACGTTGGTATACATTGCCCCCATGCATGTGTGTATGTTTGACGTTTTGACTGAACGTTCTTCTGTCCAGACTGGCTTGATTAATATTGTATTTTTCTTTCACAATTCGCGCAGGGAACATAGGGTCATCTTCGTCCTGAACCTGCTCTACATCAGTTGTTTGCAGGTCACCCTCATCTTTCTCATCGCCTCTCTTTACGTCACCCCCTCTGACGTGAGTATGTCGTCACATTGACGTCATTTGGACATCATTCACATGGGTTCGATTGGCTGTGTGGTCATTCAGAGGGAGTTTAATCCATCTGTTTATTGGTCTGTTTTGGTTTGCTTTGGCTTGGTTTTGCGGCTGAAGTTTTATTTATTCATTAATTGATTTATACACCTGTTGTTATGCTTTTTATTTATATCTTATTTTATTTCATTATTTATTTATTCATTTACTTGCTGTAAAGTTTATTTTTGCTTTGTTTTGTTTGATTGTGAAGAGTCGTCCAACAACATAAATGCGTTATTAGAATTTGTTTGAAAAAGTGTTGCAGTAACAGTGGTAGTGAGGAGTGGAAATAGCAGTAGTAGTAGCAGCAATGGTAGTAGTGGTGGTTGTGGTGGTGGTGGTGGTGGTGGTGGTGGTAGTAGTAGTAGTAGCAGTAGTAGTAGTAGTAGTAGTAGTAGTAGTAGTGGTGGTGGTGATGGTAGTAGTAGCCCGATTGTTCTCTGCGTGAAGGCACGCCTCTTCTTCCCCCCCCCCCCCCCCCCCCCCACCACCCCTCCCTTCTTTCCACCCCACTCACCCCTGCCCTCTCCTGACTGGATTTTTATGTTGAAAAAGACAACTCAGCACACGTCCCTTCTTTCTCATTTCCTTCCTTCCTTCTTTCCTTTCTTTCGTTACTTCTTCCATCTCTCCTTCTTCTCTTCCTTTCATCGTTCCTTCCTTTCTTCCCTCCATCTTCCCTTCCTTTTCTTCCCCCTTCTTTCCTTCTTCAGTTATTTTTTTTTATGGTTAATGAAATGTACTCAAAATGTCCGTCCTTTCTATCTCAGTTTCTTTTCCATCCTTCCTCCCTTCGTTTCTCCTCCCCCCCCCCCTCCCTCCCCCCTTCCTCCCTTCCTTTCTGTCGTCCTTCCTTCCATCGCTTCTTCTTTCCTTCCTTCTTTCCTTCCTTTCCTTTCTTCCTTTTTTTTCCTACCTTCCTTCCAACCTTTCTTTCTCGCTTTCTTCCCTCCTCTTTTTTTTTTTTTTTTGTTCTTTTTCTTCTCACTTTCCTTTCTTCTTTCTCGTTCAGCGTCCTTTCTTTACCGCCACCTCCCTTCATTTCTGCCTTTCTCTTTTTCTTTTCAATTTCCCTCTTTTCATTTCAATATCCTCCTCTCTTTTTCATTTCAATTTCCCTCCTTCTCTTTTTCATTTCAATTTCCCTCCTTCTCTTTTTCATTTCAATTTTTCCTCCTGCTTCTCTTTTTCATTTCAATTTCGCTCTCTTTTACTTCTCTTTTTTCATTTCAATTTTCCTCCTCTCTTTTTATTTCAGTTTTCCTCCTGCTTCTCTTTTTCATTTCAATTTCCTCGCTTCTCTTTTTCATTTCAATTTCCCCTTCTCTTTTTCCTTCAATTTCCCGCCTTCTTTTTTTCATATCAATTTCCCGCCTTCTGTTTTTCATTTCAATTTTCCTCTTACTCTTTTTCATTTCAATTTCCCTCCTCCTCTTTTTCATTTCAATTTCCCTCCTCCTCTTTTTCATTTCAGTTTCCCTCCTTTTCTTTTTCATTTCAATTTCCATCCTCCTCTTTTTCATTTCAATTTCCCTCCTTTTCTTTTTCATTTCAATTTCCCTCCTCCTCTTTTTCATTTCAATTTCCCGCCTTCTCTTTTTCGTATCAATTTCCCTCCTTCTCTTTTCCATTTCAATTTCGCTCCTTCTCTTTTTCATTTCAATTTCCCTCCTTCTCTTTTTCATATCAATTTTCCTCTTACTCTTTTTCATTTCAATTTCCCTCCTTCTCTTTTTCATTTCAATTTCCCTCCTCCTCTTTTTCATTTCAATTTCCCTCCTTTTCTTTTTCATTTCAATTTCCCTCATTTCAATTTCCCTCTATTTCATTTCAGTTTCCCTCCTTCTCTTTTTTCATTTCAATTTCTCTCCTTCTCTTTTTCATTTCAATTTTCCTCCTTCTCTTTATTTCAATTTCGCTCCTTCTCTTTTTCCTTTCAATTTCCCTCCTCGTTTTCATTTCATTTTCCTTAATCTTTTTCATCCCTTTCTCTCTCCCCCTTTTCCCCTCCTTTCTTCATTCCTTCGCTTTTTCCTTAAGTATCTACCATCCTCACTTTCTGCCCCCCCCCCCCCCCCCAGCCGGCCCTCTCTCTCTCTCTCTCTCGCTCTCTCTCTCTCTCTCTGTCTCTCTCTCTCTCCCTCTCTCTATCGCTCTCTCTCTCTGTCTCCTCCTCCTTCTCTCTCTCTCTCTCTCTCTCTCTCTCTCTCTCTCTCTCTCTCTCTCTATTTTTTCCATCCCTCCTTTCTTAATTCTGTCCACGTATTCCTAGTTCCCTCCTTTCTCCCCCACCCCCACCCCCACCCCCTTGTCCTTTTCTTTCTTTTCTTCACTCCATCGCTTATTCCTTCCTTTCTTCCCTGCCTTTTTCCCCTTCTTTCTTCCCCCTTTCTTTTTCCATTTCTTTTTCCTTCCTTTCTTCCCTCATTGTCTCATTCTTTATTCCCTACTTCTCGTTTATCTTCCTCTCTTCCTTTTTCGCTCTTTCCTTCTGTTCTTCCCTCGTGATTTTCCTTCCTTTCGCCCTTCTTTCTTTGTACTTCTAGTTCTTAGAGAACAGGGAGTACTTTACAATGGGAACGAAGAAATGCTGTCTGTGTGTCTGTCTGTCTGTGGTCAAAATGTGTTCTACTCGCTCCTGACAAAACTTCTGGGCCGATCTTTCTGAAAATTTGTAGGTATGTTCATTATGGGTCACGGATGATGCCCGATGTTTTATTTTACCCGTTATAGCCGTTACTAACGGCTATGACGGCCCCTAACGGTTTTTCTCCTTTGTGGAATATCTCAGAAAGTACTTGGCCGATCTTTCTGAAAAATTTGTAGGTATGTTCATTATGGGTCGCGGATGATGCCCGATGTTTAATTTGACCAGAATAGCCGTTACTAACGGCTATAACGGCTCAAAACGGGTTTTCTCACGTTACTAACGGCTACAACGGCCCAAAACAGTTTTTCTTCTTTATGGAATATCTCAGAAAGTACTTGGCCGATCTTTCTGAACATTTGTAGGTATGTTCATTATGGGTCACAGATGATGCCCGATGTTTTATTTGACCAGAACAGCCGTTACTAACGGATATAGCAGCCCAAAACGGTTTTTCTTCTTTATGGAATATCTCACGCGCATTCAAGATAAACAGGGAGTACGTTTGTATGCTTTGCATCTTGTTTTTTTCTTCTTTTTTTTTTTGTTTTGTTCCTAATTTCCTCCTTCCTTTGTTCTCCTGCCCTTTTCCCTGCTTTTTTCCCTCCTTCATTTATTCCTACTCTTCTTCTTGCCTTTTTTTCTTCCTTTCTTTCCCCCTTCATTTTTCCTTTCTCCCCTTCCTTTTTTCCTTCCCTTTTTTGCTCCTTCTCGTTTTCATTCCTTTTTTTCCCCTCCATTGCTTCTTTTTTCCCTTCTTTCCTCTTTTGCTTCTTCCTTCCTTTCTTTGCTTCTTCCTTTCATTCCTTACTCTTTCCCTTTTTTTTTCTTCCTTCTTTCGCAGCTTCCTTTGTTTGATTCCTTCCCTCTTTCCTTTTCCCTTCTTTCTTTCTTCTTACTCTTTTCCCTTCTTTCTTTCTTCTTACTCTTTTCCCTTCTTTCTTTCTTCTTACTCTTTTCCCTTCTTTCTTTCTTCTTACTCTTTTCCCTTCTTTCTTTCTTCTTACTCTTTTCCCTTCTTTCTTTCTTCTTACTCTTTTCCCTTCTTTCTTTCTTCTTACTCTTTTCCCTTCTTTCTTTCTTCTTACTCTTTTGCCTTCTTTCTTTCTTCTTACTCTTTTGCCTTCTTTCTTTCTTCTTACTCTTTTCCCTTCTTCTTTCTTCTGACTCTGCTTTTTCCCTTCTTCCTTCTTTCTTCTTCTTACTCTTTTGCCTTCTTTCCCTTCTTCCCTTCTTTCTTTCTTCTTACTCTTTTGCCTTCTTTCCCTTCTTCCCTTCTTTCTTTCTTCTTACTCTTTTGCCTTCTTTCCCTTCTTCCCTTCTTTCTTTCTTCTTACTCTTTTGCCTTCTTTCCCTTCTTCCCTTCTTTCTTTCTTCTTACTCTTTTGCCTTCTTTCTTTCTTCTTACTCTTTTGCCTTCTTTCTTTCTTCTTAGTCTTTTGCCTTCTTTCCCTTCTTCCCTTCTTTCTTTTTTTTTTTTTAACTCCCGCTTTCTTCCGTTTCCTTTCTAAGTCTTTCTTTCATTTATTCTTCCTCTCTTTCATTCATTCATCACTTACTTATAACAGAAATTTCATGTGCAGTGCAACTGTGCTGGGTGGGTCTTTCTTCCTCCCCATCCCCCTTTCTGTGTGTTCAGCCCATCTGCCCTTTGGTCAAGTGCCTATCTCACCTCGCCGTCATGCTCACCATCTCCCTGAATGTGTTGGTGTCACTGCATACCTATCTGACGTCACAACACACCTTGCTGATGTCACGCATGGCTGAAATGCCCCGCCAGTTGATAGCTTTCGTCGGCATATATTTCTTCATTGCCATGGGTGAGTGGGCGTGACAATGACGATGGTAATGATGGGGGACAGTCGTGGCGGAGACGATTGGTAATGCTGGTGTTAGTATTACTGGTTGTTCTCCACGGCTGGTGAAGTTTTGCAAACATTCCTGTTTCACATGTCTTCGTTGTTGTTGATTCGCAGCAGTTCTCGTGTGCGAACTACAGGTAATGGGACAAGAGTCTGTCCCCTCTAATGGCGGACAGATTTGAAGCGGTTGTTTCCACTAGATTTTCTTGCCAATATTTCAGTATTGGTGGCATGTTCGTGTACCGAAAAGCACTAACATTTTCACTTTTTCATTTTTACAAGTCTACTCTTTAGTGTGAAGTAAATAAAATTGTTGAACTGTCGTTTGGTGCTTGCGATCTGCTGTTACATCTGGCATGGTACTGGCAAACAAATAGCTCACAGAGGAGACGAAAAAAATACACTGTCGTTGATAGACCAGGGGTTTCGGGTGATTGAGGTGGCAAATGTGTTGAACAGATCAACCGTCGGAAAAGTTGACAAGATTTATTGTGACAGAACAACAGTAGAAAACAAAGCTAGGAGTGGTAAGCCAAGAGTGTTCACAAACAGGTGCGTGTCTGCACTGTCAACGATCGTAAAACGGAACAGATCTGCCACAGCGTCAGAAATTTCAGCCGAATTCCGTGCATCAACCTCCGTTGAAGTCAGCCAAAAGACGATCAAGCGAAATCTGCATGGACTTGGCTATTCAAAGCATCCCCCAGTGAAGAAACTAGTCATCAAGGAAGTGAACAGAAAGAAGCGGCTGCAGTACTGTAGGAGTAAACTTCACTGGACTGTGAACGATCAGTGGAAGAATGTTATTTTCAGTGATGAAATAACCATTGTGATCAAACCCAATGGACGTGTAAAACTATGGAGGAAAGTCGAAGAGAAGTGGTCAGTGCTTTCTCCGTGCAGCGTCCATCTGGGCCCGAAGACTACATTGAAATCGATGGTATGAGGATGCATTTCGTATGACAGAGTCGGAGCAATGGTGTTCGTGGAAGGCAATATGAACACTCAGAAGTACACTGATGTGCTGGAAAACAACTTTCTGCCGTTTGTTGCCGACCACTACCCAAGTGTACCTGCAAGATGACAACACCTCTATTCACAGCTCGGCTTACACCGAGACCTGGAAGCGACAGCACAGAGTTCCCGTGTTTTTCTGTCCCTCTCAAAGTCCAGATCTAAATCCGATCGAGAACGTGTGGCAAGTCCTCAAGACTCGCGTGAAAAAAAAAACAACAAAAAAACATTCGCTGCATTGTTACTGTCGCAGATCTGCGCTGTGCACTCACCACTTGCTGGAATCAACTGACTGTTGCCTACCTCCACTCACTGTACGACTCTCTCCCAAGATGCTGTCAGCATGTTTTGAGTTGTAAGGGCCAGATTACCAAGTACTAGCAAGTTCTGTTCAGCTTTAAGGTAAGAATAACAAGTGTAACCCGCCGATTTGTAAGCAGCGCCGATTTGTAAGCGCTTACAAACCGGCACACTTGCATGACTTGTAAAACCGCTGATTTGTAAGCAGCGCCGATTTGTAGAGCGCTTACAAATCGGCGGGCTAGGCTCCCGCCGATTTGTAAGCGCTAGCTTAAAAAACGGCGGGTTTCTGTTACAAATCGGGGTTATTAGCCCTCGCCGTTTTGTAAAGCGCTTTACAAAACGGCGGGCGCTTTACATCCTGCTTCTTTGGATTAAAACGATAAACTATTATTACGCTTTCAGTGATTATCCTGCAATTTTTGATGACTTTCTATTCATCAAAATGGCGGACTGAATATGCGGTGTATGTGTGTGTGTGTGTGTTCATAGTTGTATATGTGTATGTATATCAGTTTGTGTATGTAAGCCTGTGATATGTGTATGTTGTGGGAGGGGGGGAGTAGTAAACAAGTCTATTTTTTGCCCTGACTCACTTCACTCAATCAAATTTCGAAGTCGAAAGCAAGGACATTGTTGACATGTTTTTATTCATATTTGTTCATTTCTGTAAACGTTACATGAACGACAAAGTGATTGAGAGAGAGAGAGAGAGAGAAGAGAGAGAGAGAGAAGAGAGAGACAGACAGACAGACGACAGACAGAGAGAGACAGAGAGAGACAGACAGACAGACAGAGACAGACAGGCAGACAGACAGAAAGAAACGGACAGAGAAACAGAGTCAGAGACAGAGAGGGAGAAAGCGAGAGATAGAGAGGGGGAGGGGGGGGGGTAGTAAAATAAGTTAGCAGACTTGTCTTTTTCTATTCGTTAAAGCGCTCCTCAAAACGACGCGTGTCAGTCCGCCATCTTGATGAGCAAAATAGAAAGTGCTCAAAATTGCGGGACTAATCACTGAAAGCGTAATAATAGTTTATCGTTTTAATCCAAAGAAGCAGGATATAAAGCGCCCGCCGTGTTGTAAAGCGCTTTACAAAACGGCGGGGGCTTAACCCGCCGATTTGTAAAGCACCCGCCGATTTCTAAGCAGCGCTTACAAATCGGCGGGGGCCTAGCCCGCCGATTTGTAAGCGCTCTACAAATCGGCGCTGCTTACAAATCAGCGGTTTTACAAGTCATGCAATGTGTGCCGATTTGTAAGCGCTTACAAATCGGCGCTGCTTACAAATCGGCGCTGCTTACAAATCGGCGGGTTACAACAAGTTTTCAGCAACACGTGCCTGTAGGTAGTCAGCGCCAGAAGTGCCAGGAGGGGACAGACTTTTGTCGTATTTAACACTGAGTACTGTTGCTTTGCAGCAATTCCTGTGTGCAAAATATATTTCAATATTGCTGTTTCGGAGCAATTCCCGTTTGCAAACGATTATTCACGGAGTATTGCTGTTTCGTGGCAATTTCCAGGTGCTAACAATGTTTAGTATTCTTGTTTTGCAGCCATTCCCATGTTCAGCCTTTCGTTCAGAACTGTTTTGCCGTAATTTCTGTGTACAATATGTCTTTTTCAGTATTCTTCTTTTTCAGTGATTTCTCCTACTCGGTATGTCCAATCGGAGGTTGTGTGTGTGTGTGTGCGTGCGTGCGTGCGTGCGTGCGTGCGTGCGTGCATGCATGCGTGTGTGCGTGCGTGCGTGTGTGTGTGTGCTAACTATTGTTTTTCACCAGTCCCTGTACCTATGTATTCTGGAATTGTTCTGCAACGGTCCTCGTCATAAGCCTGATCATTTCAATAGTTTTGTTTTGCAACAGTTCCCATGATGAACAAGTCTGTGTTGACACTTTGTCATAGGAGACAGACATAACACACAATCAGCCGTGCTGAGCGTTGGTTTCACAGAACAAGAAATAGAGTAAAGAGAGATAAGAAAGTACAAAATTTAAAAAGTTGTTCCGCCTTTTCACCACGAACACACACACACACACACACACACACACACACACACACACACACACACACAACACACACAGTACGCGCGCGCTGTGTGCACACACAAATATTTTAAATTAGAAAAGAAAGTTAAGTAAACCAATAGAACAGTAAATAAAGAAAGGAAATACATGTATAGTGTAAGATAATATAAAACTGAACTAAATTAAATGAAAGAAAATCAAGAGAAATTAACAGAAAGAGATCAAACCTTGTTAATAAGTAGATGACAAGACACAACAAATGGAAAAGATGTTCAAAAAAAAAAAAAGAAGGAAGAAAGAAAAAAAAAGGACAAGACAAATGAAGAAAAAAGACAGAAAGAAAGAGAAAAAGAAAGAAAGAAAGAAAAAATTCAACCAATAAAAACAAGACTAAGATGATGAAACAAGTAAATACACAAAAAGAAATATAAAATTATGACAATGAAATGAAGTGAAGTAAAGAAATACATACACACATACATAAACAAGTAGATAAACAACTAAAAAAAAAAAAGTGCAAAAAATACAAAGACAAATAAAAACAAAGTGCATTTAAAAAAATGATATAAAGAAATAAAATACGTGTATAAAGGAAATTAAATAAGAAAAGAAAAGTGTTCAATATGTCTGTTTTCAGTATTGATGTGGTACAGCAATTCCCGTGTTCAACATGTCTGTTTTCAGTATTGATGTGTTACAGCAATTCCCGTGTTCAACATGTCTGTTTTCAGTATTGATGTGGTACAGCAATTCCCGTGTTGAACATGTCTGTTTTCAGTATTGATGTGCTTACAGCAATTCCCGTGTTGAACATGTCTGTTTTCAGTATTGATGTGGTACAGCAATTCCCGTGTTCAAAATATCTGTTTTCAGTATTGATGTGTTACAGCAATTCCCGTGTTGAACATGTCTGTTTTCAGTATTGATGTGTTACAGCAATTCCCGTGTTCAACACGTACTTTTTCATTTCTATGGAACAGCAGACGTTCGCCTCTCGACGCCGAACTGTGTGAGTTAACCTTGGATGTCTTGAAGACGATGGTGACAAAGATGACAGCAAAGACATTAACAGTGACAACAACGATGACAACTTAGACATTGACAGTGACAACAACGATGACAGCAAAGACACCGGCAATGACAACAGTGATACACAAAGACACGGCAATGACAACAGCTGATGACAGCAAAGACATTGACAGTGACAACATGATGACAGCAAAGACACTGGCAATGACAACAACAATGACAACAAAGACACCGGCAATGACAACAACAATGACAGCAAAAACATTGACAGTGACAACACCGATGACAGCAAGACATTGACAGTGACAACAACAATGACAGCAAAGACATTGACAGTGACAACAATGATGACAGCAAAGACATTGACAGTGACAACAATGATGACAGCAAAGACATTGACAGTGACAACAATGATGACAGCAAAGACATTGACAGTGACAACAACTATGACAGCAAAGACATTGACAGTGACAACAATGATGACAGCAAAGACACTGGACATGACAACAACGATGACAGCAAAGACATTGACAGTGACAAAACCATGACAGCAAAGACACTGACATGACAACAAGATGACAGCAAAGACACCGGCAATGACAACAACGATGACAGCAAAGACATTGACAGTGACAACACATGATGACAGCAAAGACATTGGACAGTGACAACAACGATGACAGCAGACACCGGCAATGACAACAATGATGACAGCAAAGACATTGACAGTGACAACAACGATGACACAAAGACATTGACAGTGACAACAGATGACAGAAGCAAGGACACACTGACGACGCAATGACACAGCAGCAACACGATGACAGCAAAGACATTGACAGTGACAACAATGATGACAGTAAAGACATCGGCAAAGACAACAATGATGACAGCAAGGACACCGGCAATGACAACAACGATGACAGCAAAGACATTGACAGTGACAAGAACGATGACAGCAAAGACATTGACAGTGACAACAACAATGACAGCAAAGACATTGACAGTGACAACAACAATGACAGCAAAGACATTGACAATGACAACAACAATGACAGCAAAGACATTGACAGTGACAACAACAATGACAGCAAAGACATTGACATGACAACAAATGACAGCAAAGACATTGACAATGACAACACCGATGACAGCAAAGACATTGACAGTGACAACAACAATGACAGCAAAGACATTGACAGTGACAACAACAATGACAGCAAAGACATTGACAATGACAACAACAATGACAGCAAAGACATTGACAGTGACAACAATGATGACAGCAAAGACATTGACAATGACAACAACAATGACAGCAAAGACATTGACAATGACAACAACAATGACAGCAAAGACATTGACAATGACAACAATGATGACAGCAAAGACATTGACAGTGACAACAACGATGACAGCAAAGACATTGACAGTGACAACAACGATGACAGCAAAGACATTGACAGTGACAACAACGATGACAGCAAAGACACCGGCAATGACAACACCGATGACAGCAAAGAAATTGACAGTGACAACAACGATGACAGCAAAGGCATTGACAGTGACAACAATGATGACAGCAAAGACGCATGACACATGATAACAAAGACAGAATGACACAACAATGACAGCAAAGACATTGACA
The DNA here is from genome assembly GCA_033310375.1 of Conus canariensis. Lineage (NCBI taxonomy): Eukaryota > Metazoa > Mollusca > Gastropoda > Neogastropoda > Conidae > Conus > Conus canariensis. The sequence continues at coordinate 26,028,122 of CM065747.1, forward strand.
ATGACAACAATGATGACAGCAAAGACACCGGCAATGACAACACTGATAACAACAAAGACATTGACAGTGACAACAACGATGACAGCAAAGACATTGACAATGACAACAATGATGACAGCAAAGACACCGGCAATGACAACACTGATAACAACAAAGACATTGACAGTGACAACAACGATGACAGCAAAGACATTGACAGTGACAACACCGATGACAGCAAAGGCATTGACAGTGACAACACTGACGACAGCAAAGACACCAGCAATGACAACAACGATGACAGCAAAGACACCGGGAATGACAGTAGGAATGACAGCAACATCAACGATTCAAGAAAACAATGTTATTGGAGTTCTACTTTAAAAAAAAAAAAAAGAAGAAATGGGGAATTAATTTATACACCAACCAATTAAAGGAAGACTAAAATGAAGTCAGTTAATTGAAAATAGTTTTGAAAATTAAACAGGGGTGTGTGGACGGGCTGGGGGAGGGGTGGAGAGGAAATACACATACGACAACAGAATCATGCTCCTGAAGATGAAAATCCCCATCCTCCACAAGGGAGTGCGAAAACTTAGATTTAAAAAGAAAACGACCAACAACAAAAAAGGCGTTTCTACTTAATGGGTTGGGGTGGAGGATAGATAATGGTCGTAAACAGACGGCAAAGATGTTCTTCTGTGGCCTTTCGGTCCTTGAATGTGACATTCACCTCGCCTGTATTGAAGGTGAACGGATCTGATGCGGGAGAAAGTGAACTCAAGAGACTTTGTCATTTCTGTCACTTTTGTGTGGGCTTGGGGCTTCGTTCAATTATGTCAACTGTTCACCATAACTGGTACGTATAGGAGCTCAATCCCCATGCTAAAGGGGCTAGTCCAGTCTGTCAGTCACTGACGTCAGAAGGATGGGGGGGAGGGGGGGGGGGGGGGGGGGGCGCCAGCCTGAACCTCGCACCGGCATTGTGAACACCATCTGAGAGATTGGGCATTGTGAACACCATCTGAGAGATTGGGCATTGTGAACACCATCTGAGAGATGGGCATTGTGAACACCATCTGAGAGATTGGGCATTGTGAACACCATCTGAGAGATCGGCATTGTGAACACCATCTGAGAGATTGGGCATTGTGAACACCATCTGAGAGATTGGCATTGTGAACACCATCTGAGAGATGGGCATTGTGAACACCACTGAGAGATGGGCATTGTGAACACCATCTGAGAGATTGGGCATTGTGAACACCATCTGAGAGATTGGCATTGTGAACACCATCTGAGAGATTGGGCATTGTGAACACCACTGAGAGATTGGGCATTGTGAACACCATCTGAGAGATTGGGCATTTGAACCACCATCTGAGAGATTGGGCATTGTGAACACCATCTGAGAGATTGGGCATTGTGAACACCATCTGAGAGATTGGGCATTGTGAACACCATCTGAGAGATTGGGCATTGTGAACACCATCTGAGAGATTGGGCATTGTGACACCCTGAGAGATTGCATGTGAACACCACCTGAGAGATTGGGCATTGTGAACACCATCTGAGAGATTGGGCATTGTGAACACCATCTGAGAGATTGGGCATTGTGAACACCATCTGAGAGATTGGGCATTGTGACCACCATCTGAGAGATTGGGCATTGTGAACACCATCTGAGAGATTGGGCATTGTGACACCACCTGAGAGATTGGGATTGTGCCCACTGAAGATGGCATGTGAACACCATCTGAGAGATTGGGCATTGTGACCACCATCTGAGAGATTGGGCATTGTGAACACCATCTGAGAGATTGGGCATTGTGACCACCACTCTGAGAGATTGGGCATTGTGACCACCACCTGAGAGATTGGGCATTGTGAACACCATCTGAGAGATTGGGCATTGTGAACACCATCTGAGAGATTGGGCATTGTGAACACCATCTGAGAGATTCGGCATTGTGAACACCATCTGAGAGATTGGGCATTGTGAACACCATCTGAGAGATTGGGCATTGTGAACACCATCTGAGAGATTGGGCATTGTGACCACCATCTGAGAGATTCGGCATTGTGAACACCATCTGAGAGATTCGGCATTGTGAACACCATCTGAGAGAGGATTCGGCATGCATTGTGACACACCATCTGAGAGATTGGGCATTGTGACACCCTAGAGATTGCAGTGACACCATTGAGAGATTCGGCATTGTAACACCATTGAGATTGCATTGTAACACCATCTGAGAGATTCGGCATTGTGAACACCATCTGAGAGATTGGGCATTGTGAACACCATCTGAGAGATTGATTGGACATTGATGAACACCATCTGAGAGATTGGGCATTGTGAACACCATCTGAGAGATTGGCATGTGACACACTGAGAGATGGATGTGTGAACACCACCTGAGAGATTCGGCATTGTGAACACCTGAATTCGGCATTGTGAACACCACCTGAGAGATTGGGCATTGTGAACACCATCTGAGAGATTGGGCATTGTGAACACCACTGAGAGATTGGGCATTGTGAACACCACCTGAGAGATTCGGCATTGTGAACACCATCTGAGAGATTCGGCATTGTGACACACACCTGAGAGATTCGGCATTGTGAACACCATCTGAGAGATTGGCATTGTGAACACCACCTGAGAGATTGGCATTGTGACACCATCTGAGAGATTGGGCATTGTGAACACCATCTGAGAGATTGGGCATTGTGACACCACTGAGAGATTGGGCATTGTGAACCACCATCTGAGATGACATTGGGCATTGCATGGACCACCATCTGAGAGATTGGGCATTGTGACACCACCTGAGAGATTGGGCATTGTTAACACCATCTGAGAGATTGGGCATTGTGAACACCATCTGAGAGATTTGGCATTGTGAACACCATCTGAGAGATTGGGCATTGTGACCACCACCTGAGAGATTGGGCATTGTGAACACCAACTGAGAGATTGGGCATTGTGAACACCACTGAGAGATTGGGCATTGTGTACACCATCTGAGAGATTGGGCATTGTGAACACCATCTGAGAGATTGGGCATTGTGAACACCATCTGAGAGATTGGGCATTGTGAACACCATCTGAGAGATTGGGCATTGTGAACACCACCTGAGAGATTGGGCATTGTGAACACCACCTGAGAGATTCGGCATTGTGAACACCATCTGAGAGATTGGGCATTGTGACCACCACCTGAGAGATTCGGCATTGTGAACACCACCTGAGAGATTCGGCATTGTGAACACCATCTGAGAGATTCGGCATTGTGACACCATCTGAGAGATTGGGCATTGTGAACACCATCTGAGAGATTGGGCATTGTGACCACCACCTGAGAGATTGGGCATTGTGACCACCACCTGAGAGATTGGGCATTGTGAACACCATCTGAGAGATTGGGCATTGTGACCACCACCTGAGAGATTGGGCATTGTGAACACCACCTAAGAGATACGGCATTGTGAACACCACCTGAGAGATTGGGCATTGTGACCACCACCTGAGAGATTTGGCATTGTGAACACCACCTGAGAGATTCGGCATTGTGAACACCATTTGAGAGATTCAGCATTGTGAACACCATTTGAGAGATTCGGCATTGTGACCACCATTTGAGAGATTGGGCATTGTGAACACCACCTGAGAGATCGGGCATTGTGAACACCACCTGAGAGATTCGGCATTGTGAACACCACCTGAGAGATTCGGCATTATGAACACCACCTGAGAGATTCGGCATTATGAACACCACCTGAGAGATTCGGCATTGTGAACACCACCTGAGAGATTCGGCATTATGAACACCATTTGAGATTCGGCATTGTGACCACCATTTGATAGATTCGGCATTGTGACCACCACCTGAGAGATTGGGCATTGTGACCACCACCTGAGAGATTCGGCATTGTGAACACCATCTGAGAGATTCAGCTTTGTGTACACCACCTGAGAGATTCAGCATTGTGACCACCACCTGAGAGATTCGGCATTGTGACCACCACCTGAGAGATTCGGCATTGTGACCACCACCTGAGAGATTTGGCACAGGTGCTGCTCTGATGGGGGATGGAGGGCTATCCGTGATTTCTTTTTTAAATTGTGCTGTCACATCTTCAGTGAAACCTCAGCGCCATTACTCAACGCCGCCCATTGCAGCTTTCTGTTCGTGGCTACACGCCGCTCATTGCAGTTTTCTGTTTGTGGCTACACGCCGCCCGTTGCAGCTTTCTGTTTGTGGCTACATGCCGTTCATTGCAGCTTTCTCTTTTGTGGCTACACGCCGCCCATTGCAGCTTTCTGTTTGTGGCTACACGCCGCTCATTGCAGCTTTCTGTTCGTGGCTACACGCCGCCCATTGCAGCTTTCTGTTTGTGGCTACACGCCGCCCATTGCAGCTTTCTGTTTGTGGCTACACGCCGCTCATTGCAGCTTTCTGTTTGTGGCTACACGCCGCTCCTTCCAGCTTTCTGTTTGTGGCTACACACCTGCTCATTGCAGCTTTCTGTTCGTGGCTACACGCCGCCTATTACAGCTTTCTGTTTGTGGCTACACGCCGCTCCTTCCAGCTCTCTGTTTGTGGCTACACGCCGTCCATTGCAGCTTTCTGTTTGTGGCTACACGCTGACTCATCCAGCTGGCACTGGCATAAGGCAACCCTTCGGAGGCGGCACTGCACTATTGCCAAGTTGCTTCAGTGGTGTTCAGAGGTGCCATATCTAATCTAACATAGGCAAGGCACCACCTGCTAAGGCCAAACCGATGACCACAACTTCTTAGTCGTGGAGCCAGTGTGAGTGAGCGCTTCCTCCAGAGACAGCCACCACATACGTCCAACGACATCAACCTGCCGACAGCTTATCAGGACATAGACAGGAAATTGACTCAGAGATCACTACGGGGGCAGAGCATAGATGGCTACAGAAGCCACGTGACACGGGAAGTAAATGGCATCATGAATTCCTATGTACAAGTAATGCTCTGCTCCTGTGTTCAGCAAGGGAGCTAAGGCACCAAAGCCAGCGACTGCCGTTTCGTCCAGGGAGAAAGCATCAGGCTTGCTCATTCTGATAGCCAACAACCGAAACTATGGCCACCAGTTGTGTGAGGTTGCGTGAAGTCCTCCCACTTGTTTTGTGTTGCGCAGTGTGGTATTAGACAGAAACGATGGTGGCACTCGTTTGGTTTCAGACACTTGGTTTGTTGTTGTTGTTTTTCTGGTTCACTGACAGTGATAGTCTGTTCCCTTTTTCTGGCAGATACAGGATTACACCTGACGTGGTTTCTTGTTGTTGTTTGTTTTTGTTTGCTGTTGTTGTTGTTGTTTTACTGACAGATGCTAGATTACAGCTGACATGGTTTGTTGTTGTTCTTGTTTTTCTGACAGATGCCAGATTATAACTGACATGGCTTGTTGTTGTTGTTGTTTGTTGCTGTTGTTTCTGACAGATGCTAGATTATAATTGACATGGTTTGTTGTTGATTGTTGTTTTTGTTTGTTGTTGATATTTTTCTGACAGATGCTAGATTACAGCTGACATGGCTTGTTGTTGTTTGTTGTTGTTGTTGTTTCTGACAGATGCTAGATTATAATTGACATGGTTTGTTGTTGTTGTTTGTTGTTTTTGTTTGTTGTTGATATTTTTCTGACAGATGCTAGATTACAGCTGACATGGCTTGTTGTTTGTTGTTGTTGTTGTTTCTGACAGATGCTAGATTATAGCTGACATGGTTTGTTGTTGTTTGTTGTTGTTGTTGTTTCTGACAGATGCTAGATTATAGCTGACATGGTTTGTTGTTGTTTGTTGTTGTTGTTGTTTCTGACAGATGCTAGATTAGATGCTAGATTATAGCTGACATGGTTTGTTGTTGTTGTTGATGTTTTTTCTGACAGATGCTGGATTACACCTGACAATATATTATGGTTGGTGGTACCACTGGTGATGTATGTGACGGTAAGTGTGCGTGTGCGTGTGCGTGCGTGCGTGTGTGTGTGTATGTGTGTGTGTGTGTGTGTGTGTGTGTGTGTGTGTGTGTGTGTGTGTGCGTGTGTGTACCTGCGTGCGTGCATGCGTGAGCCGCTGTGTGTGTGTGTGTGTGTGTGTGTGTGTGTGTGTGTGTGTGTGTGCATTTTCATTGATAACAAAGCGTCGTATAATTTTCTTTGGAGCTACCTCGCTCACCACACTATGCGTACATCAGCACTTTCAGAAGAAAGGTCTGGCTTTTGATGGAAGAATACTTACCATTTTGCAATCATTCCATGTCGAGATATTAGATTTCAACGGAGTTAATGTTACGGGTCTTTTAAGTAAACGACTTGCTTATTTCAGATCATGTTCACTGTCGTTATCCCATGACATGAAAGTGTAGTTTATAAGAGACAGAATATCGGCACATAGCTCTAGACTGAAGATATAGATTTTTTTAAATGCAGATCAGTGTGTGTGTGTGTGTGTGTGTGTGTGTGTGTGTGTGTGTGTGTGTGGTGTGTGTGTGCTTTTTTTTTTTTTTTTTAATTAGAAATGCGTTTTCCCAGGTCGGCAAGGTGGTTAGACTGTGTTAAGTCGCCGTCAATGGTAACTTCTAGGACTTCATGCGATGTTACTTCTTTACTTTTATCTTTTTTTACTTTGAACATGCAAAGGCGCGATTAAGGAATTTCTTTTTGTTTGTTTGTTTTTTTTATGGTCAGACACACACATTCGTTTCACTAGTATTGAGGTACATGCGGTTCATTTCGCTCCATGTAATCAATTAGTATATGTTTGTAGATCACCAGCTGGTTCAGTATGATTACTACTTTGTGATTAAAGTAAAGTGCCATCAGAAAACATTTCACAATCACACTGTAAATATAATGGTAAATCTTTTATACAGATTCTAAATAAGAGGGGTCATAATATTGACGCTTGGGTAACACCCAACTTCAGAGAGTAACTTTGGCCTATTTCAATTAATGTCAAGTTAATGATGATAAGTGAAAAAAGAGTAATACTTCATTTAATACTTTGTAATACGTAATGTTTCTAATTAGAGAAGAGTGGGTGATAAGGTTAAATGCTTTAGTAAAATCAACTACAACAATTCCAGTTAGGTCATAGTTGTTTATAGCTGAAATATATCTATCGGTAAGTGGTATAAGCGAGGTACCGTAAGTGATTTTTCTCAACACTCCGATCGATTCTTGTGAACCATATCGAAACGATTAAGATGAGAATATAGGCATGTTTGAACTTGTCTTTCAAGTGCTTTAGACAAAATAGGTACGATTGAGATAGGTCTATAGTTTAAGGCATTGGCAGGATCGCCAGTCTTACATAAAGGTATGATTTTCGCTTCCTTAATATTTAGCTGAAACCAATTTTTATCTATAGATGAATTACAAATATAAGTGAATGTATGGACAAGAGCGAATGACGTTGTTTTCAATATGTTACGGTCAGTTCCATCTAAATCTCTGGTTCCTGATTGGTTTAATGATATTAAACCAGTGAACACCTCATCCAGAGACATTCAGTGGCTGGTCGAAAGATGAAGACGTTTTTAAACATGAATATTATTCTCATGCCTGTACCGTATTTTCGTTTCGTTCAGTGATTTACATTTAAATCACTGGTAACGATTACAAAATGAACATTTGTGTGTGTATTGGTTTTTCTGTGTGTGAAAAAGTGTGTGTGTGTGTGTGTGTGTGTGTGTGTGTGTGTGTGTGTGCGTGCGTGCGTGCGTGCGTGCGTGCGTGCGTGCGTGCGTGCGTGCGTGCGTGCGTGCGTGCGTGTGTTGTGTGTGTTGCAGGGAAGCGTTCTTATTGCAGCATTTACTCGTGTAAATTACGATATAATTCCTCCTACAGTCCGGTGAGTTTCATGTGTAGGCTAATGAGAAAAGAGACCTCTGTTTCTGGATCCATTTTTCTTCCAGCATATGATCAAAACTAAACACTCTCTCTCTCTCTCTCTCTCTCTCTCTCTCTCTCTCTCTCTCTCTCTCTCTCTCTCTCTTGCGCACACACACACACAACACACACACACACACACACACACACACACACCACACACACACACAACACTTTACTTAATTACGTATATATTTCTTTATTTTGTTCTTTTCAATTTTTTTGCAACATTTTTAGATTTCTACTTGCAGATTTATCTTTTGTTTCATAAATTAAGCATTCAGAAGATGTACATCATTTTCAAAATCTTTCAGATCACAAACTGCGATAAGATCTGTGCGAACTCAGACTGGACTTAATGGAAAAGTGGTTTATTGAACAACACTTGATGGAAAAGTGGTTTATTGAACACTTCATGGGAAAAATGGTTTATTGAACAACACTTAATGGAAAAGTGGTTTATTGAACAACACTTCATGGAAAAGTGGTTTATTGAACAACACTTAATGGAAAAGTGGTTTATTGAACAACACTTCATGGAAAATTATTTATTGAACAACACTTCATGGAAAATGATTTATTGAACAACACCTAATGGAAAAGTGGTTTATTGAACAACACTTCATGGAAAATGATTTATTGAACAACACTTAATGGAAGAGTGGTTTATTGAACAACACTTCATGGAAAATGATTTATTGAACAACACTTAATGGAAAAGTGGTTTATTGAACAACACTTAATGGAAAAGTGGTTAATTGAACAACACTTGATGGAAAAGTCGTTTATTGAACAACGCTTCATGGGAAAAGTGGTTTATTGAACAACACCTAATGGAAAAGTGGTTTATTGAACAACACTTCATGGAAAAGTGGTTTATTGAACAACACCTAATGGAAAAGTGGTTTATTGGACAACACTGTCTTCGTGGAAAATGGTTTATTGAACAACGCTTCATGGAAAAGTGGCTTATTGAACAACCACAACTACAAAATGACACTTTCCAGCTTTTTGACCAGTTTAAACCAACACACACACACACACACACGCATGCACATTCACTCACACTCTCTCTCTCACACGCTCGCATGTACGCACATATATATATATATATATATATATATATATATATATATAATATATATATTATATATTATATATATATATATATATATATATATATAATATATATATCAGGCATAGGCTCAAAGATTGTCCCCTACATTTTATACTGTTTGTATAATGCTTTTAGTTTTTCAGCAACTTTTTTCCTCTCCACACTTTCGTTTTATTCCATTTACTATCCTTCGCTGGCTGCTTTGGGGGTGCTGTTGGATTCTTTTTGAACCCTTGGTGGTGAGAACACCACAGAATTATGGACTGTGGTGTGTCTCTATTTGACACCAGGAGTGCAGACACAATCAGCCGTGTCTCCCTGATGAGTCCGATCCAGCGGACGAAAGGCCCAGGAGCAGGCAATACAAATAGATCTGCCTTCAGAAGGGATCACGATGGTTCCCTCAGGCAGCTAGTGAAGGGTCTTTCATATTTATTATATATTTCCCCCATTTTCTTCATCTTCATTTTTTTTTCTCTAAAAGTTGAAATCTTTGCAAAGTCATTATTATAATGACGGAAGAATTGTTAGCCTGCACTTGTTTTCCCCCACTACTTAATTGTTGACCAACTTCCTTTCCTTGACGTATTATTATACTTAGAGAATGGCTTTATCCAAACAGATCTGTACACTAAACCCACTGATGCACATGCTTATTTACACTACAAGTCTAGCCATCCCCCTCTCTGCAAAAGGAATTTACCCTACAGTCAGTTTTTGAGAATCAGACGTATATGCTCTAAACCAGAAGATTTCATTGCCCGCTCAGAGCAGATGTTCGAATTTCTCAGACTAAGAGGCTACAAACCCCAAACTTTACGCACTGCTCGTGAAAAGGCAAAAAAGACACCCAGACATGATACTCTTGTTTACAAACCTAAGCTGTCCAACCCTAGAACACCCGTTATTGTCACTCATAACCCTAGCAACCCCCCTCTCCGCCAATGGTTTAAAGAATTATATCAGACAGTTTTCACCAGTGACAAACTTAAACGGGCCATACCTTACCCACCCATCCTAGGAGAAAGAAACAGCCGTTCTCTCAAACACTTGCTTATGCCCTCAGCCCTCCCCATCAAATTAAATCCTAAAGACCCTAATGGTTTTTTCAAATGTTCCAACAAATGTATTATTTGTAGAGAGCACGCCTTGGAGTCCACCAATTTCATTAGCCACCAGACCAAAGAAACATTTACTCTAAGACACCATATTGACTGTCAAACCAATAACATCATTTATCTCATGTTCTGCGAACTCTGTCAGAATTCTCAATACATTGGTGAAACAAAAAATTCACTCAGAAAACGTTTCTATCTGCATAGATCTCACATCAAGAACAACATCGGGACTCTAGTCACGCAACATTTCAACCTGCCCAAC
>CM065747.1:26043522-26058522 GCA_033310375.1 Conus canariensis
GGTGGGAGGGACAATGAGGGAATAAATAGGGAGAAAGAGATAGAGGAAGGAGGGTAATGAAAGTGACATACAGAAAGAGAGACAGTAGGACAAGAGGGGAAGGAGGAGGGGGGGGGGATGAAGGGGATTTAGCAGAAAGATACAGCTTATGCTCAGAGAGAGAGAGAGAGAGAGAGAGAGAGAGGAGGAGAGGAAACTCAAAGCTCCGAAAACTTGTATTCGATCAAGGATTGAGATTTTAGGCAGAGCCTATTCTTCCGATCTGTCCTTGCTAAGCTAAATTATGCAATGAGATTTAAAGACAAGAAAATAAAGAGAAAAAAAAATACAGGCACACATGATTATAGAGTGCCTGATTCACACACGCACACGCAATTGTGTCAGAGAAAGAAAGAGAGAGAGAGAGAGGGGGGGGGGGGTTCTCTCTGTGATAGTGCAGGCGCATACGTGCGTGCTTGCTTGCGTTTCCTGTGTGCGTGCATGTGTGTGTGTGTGTGTGTGTGTGTGTGTGTGTGTGTGTGTGTCTGCCTGTCTGTCTGTCTGTCTGTCCGCGCGTACGCGTGTGTGTATGTGTGTGTGTGCGTGTGTTCGTGCGTGTGGTGTGTGTGTGTGTGTGTGTGTGTGTGTGTGTGTGTGTGTGTGTGTGTTGTGTGTGTGAAAGACAGACAGACAGACAGAGAGACTGACGGATACACAGACAGAGGGCTATACCAGTTGACCTTTCAAGGTGACCACTATGTGTATCCCGTCCAGCAATGCACCGTCACATCCATTCTTCCATGTATTCACTCACTCATCCATTAACCTACCCCTCATTACATACACATAAATCTTAAATCAGCCCATCCGTCTATCTACCCATGCTGGTCATCCTTACCTTCCCATGTACCCACTTAACCTACCCACCTAAACCACCCATGCAACCACCCATCCACGCACCAAACCCGTCACATACCATGCCACCTTCCTCACCATCTTTCCGTTCATCCAGCCATCCTCACGCCCATCGATCTTTCCGTTCACCCAAGCACACTTTTGATGCTGTATTTTACTCAGTTTCCTCATGGATTTCTTTTTATTACCGTTTTTTTTTTTCTCTTCTCTGTACAGCTGTGTCCATGCTCGACCGTGCCCTCAACAATACCAGGTTGGTATTTCTTCCCTGTTCCCACGTCAATAAATCTGACACTAATAACAGTTTAGTATTTCTCCTTTGTTTCCATGTCAATAAATCTGACACTAGTAACAGGTTGGTATTTCTTCCCTGTTCCCACGTCAATAAATCTGACACTAATAACAGTTTAGTATTTCTCCTTTGTTTCCATGTCAATAAATCTGACACTAGTAACAGTTTGGTATTTCTTCCCTGTTCCCACGTCAATAAATCTGACACTAATAACAGTTTAGTATTTCTCCTTTGTTTCCATGTCAATAAATCTGACACTAGTAACAGGTTGGTATTTCTTCCCTGTTCCCACGTCAATAAATCTGACACTAATAACAGTTTAGTATTTCTCCTTTGTTTCCATGTCAATAAATCTGACACTAGTAACAGGTTGGTATTTCTTCCCTGTTCCCACGTCAATAAATCTGACACTAATAACAGTTTAGTATTTCTCCTTTGTTTCCATGTCAATAAATCTGACACTAGTAACAGGTTGGTATTTCTTCCCTGTTCCCATGTCAATAAATCTGACACTAGTAACAGTTGGTATTTCTTCCCTGTTCCCACGTCAATAAATCTGACACTAATAACAGTTTAGTATTTCTCCTTTGTTTCCATGTCAATAAATCTGACACTAGTAACAGGTTGGTATTTCTTCCCTGTTCCCACGTCAATAAATCTGACACTAATAACAGTTTAGTATTTCTCCTTTGTTTCCATGTCAATAAATCTGACACTAGTAACATGTTGGTATTTCTTCCCTGTTCCCACGTCAATAAATCTGACACTAATAACAGTTTAGTATTTCTCCTTTGTTTCCATGTCAATAAATCTAACACTAGTAACAGGTTGGTATTTCTTCCCTGTTCCCACGTCAATAAATCTGACACTAATAACAGTTTAGTATTTCTCCTTTGTTTCCATGTCAATAAATCTGACACTAGTAACAGGTTGGTATTTCTTCCCTGTTCCCATGTCAATAAATCTGACACTAGTAACAGTTTGGTATTTCTTCCCTGTTCCCACGTCAATAAATCTGACACTAATAACAGTTTAGTATTTCTCCTTTGTTTCCATGTCAATAAATCTGACACTAGTAACAGGTTGGTATTTTTTCCCTGTTCCCACGTCAATAAATCTGACACTAATAACAGTTTAGTATTTCTCCTTTGTTTCCATGTCAATAAATCTGACACTAGTAACAGGTTGGTATTTCTTCCCTGTTCCCACGTCAATAAATCTGACACTAGTAACAGTTTAGTATTTCTCCTTTGTTTCCATGTCAATAAATCTGACACTAGTAACAGGTTGGTATTTCTTCCCTGTTCCCATGTCAATAAATCTGACACTAGTAACAGGTTGGTATTTCTCCTTTGTTCCTATGTCAATAAATCTAACACTAGTAACAGGTTTGTCGTTCTTCGTTTTTACTTGGCTGGTATTTCTTCACCATAAACAAGCTGATATTTCTTCACCACAAGCAGGCTGACATTTCTTCATTATCACCACATGGTATTTCTTCACCATTACCACATTGGTATTTCTTCACCGTTACCAGACTGGTATTTCTTCACCACAAACAGGCTGATATTTCTTCACCACAAACAGGCTGATATTTCTTCACCATAAACAGGCTGATATTTCTTCATTATCACCACATTGGTATTTCTTCACCGTTACCAGACTGGTATTTCGTCACCATAAACAGGCTGATATTTCTTGACCATAAACAGGCTGATATTTCTTGACCATAAACAGGCTGATATTTCTTGACCATAAACAGGCTGATATTTCTTCACCACTACCATCCTGATATTTCTTCACCGTTACCAAACTGATATTTCTTCACCGTTACCAAACTGATATTTCTTCACCGTTACCAGGCTGGTATTTCTTCACTGTTACCAGGCTGGTATTTCTTCACTGTTACCAGGCTGATATTTCTTCACCGTTACCATCGTGGTATTTCTTCACCGTTACCAGGCTGGTATTTCTTCACTGTTACCAGGCTGGTATTTCTTCACCAATACCAAACTGGTATTTCTTCACTGTTACCAAACGGGTATTTCGTCACTGTTACCAGGCTGATATCTCTTCACCGTTATCAAACTGGTATTTCTTCACCGTTACCAAGCTGGTATTTCTTCAGCCTTGGCATATCTGCCTCGTATCAGGTTTGTATTTCTTCACCATTTCCGGGTTCCCTGCATTTTTCCATCGCTGTTACATTGCTATTTGTGCATCGTTGCTGGGTTAGCATTCCCGCACCGTTAGCAGCTTACATAGATATCTGTGCATCGTCACAGGGTTAGCATTACCGCGCCGTTAGCAGCTTACATAGATATCTGTGCATCGTCACAGGGTTAGCATTACCGCGTCGTTAGCAGCTTACATAGATATCTGTGCATCGTCACAGGGTTAGCATTACCGCGTCGTTAGCAGCTTACATAGATATCTGTGCATCGTCACAGGGTTAGCATTACAAGACAAGACAAGACAAGACAAAATTCTTTATTTACGAGGATAATAGATAAGCACTGACGTGCTTTTTTACATCCAGTCCTCGCCCTGAGTAGGGACTACAACATGCAGTGAAATCAATTAATGTAAGAAAGCAAAGAAGCAAGCAACGCGGTCATGTAATCATAGAGGAACATCAAATGAAAATAGAAGAGAAATGAAAACAAAACAAAAAATAAGAATAATAATAAACAAAACAAACAAAATAATAATAATAAGAGAATAAAATAAAAATAAAAATGAGAATAACAATAATGAAGAGGAAGGGGAGAGTGGGGGTAGGGAGTGAGGTGGGCTGGGGGAACATATGTAAATGTACTACAACGTACAAGATTGGCATGTATGAAAACAGACAGTGAAGTGAATATGACAAAGTGCGTACATATTTTTGAACACACACGTACACGCACGTTCGCACGCAGAGAGAGAGAGAGAGAGAGAGAGAGAGAGAGAGAGAGAGAGGAGAGAGAGAGGGAGAGAGAGAGAGAGAGAGAGAGAGAGAGAGAGAGAGAGAGAGGCAGAGCAAGGCACAACATGTAATCATTTTTCGCAAGGCATGAAAATACGTAGAAGGTATTAAGCAAAGTGAGATGAAATTGGGGGAGGGGGGGGGGAGGAGAAAAAAAGAAGAAAAAAAAAAAGAGAGAGAGAGAGAGAGAGAGAGAGAGAGAGAGAGAGAGAGAGAGAGAGAGAGGATGGAAGGGAGAGGGGGAACAGCATGAAATGTAACGATTTGGAATGGAAATGTACTAAAACGTACATTACCGCGTCGTTAGCAGCTTACATAGATATCTGTGCATCGTCACAGGGTTAGCATTACCACGTCGTTAGCGGTTTGTTACATCTTCACGTCTGACCAGGTGGTACTCCTTCCCCATTAAAGCTTGATGCTCTGCATCATCATCGGCAGGTGTGTTTTTTGTTTTTTTTTTCGCTATTTTCAGGTCAGTATTTCTGCGTTATTACCACACTTGTACTTCTAATTCATTAGCAGACAAAGGTTTCTGCACTGTTACCACATTTGTATTTCTAAAGCATTAGCAGACTGAGGTTTCTGCCCTATTACCACACTTGTATTTCTGAACCACGCGTTGATACTTTGCACCATCCTCTTCTTCTGTGCCTAAGTGTGTGAAGAGGAAGAGGACTGCAGCACCACACAACTGTTCACTACTTCCTACAGCGCCGTGGGATCTGTGCTAGGGCCAGGTTCAGTGTCAATGGTTTCCCTGTCCACTCTGCACTGTTCCTGTCCATTCTGCACTGTTCCCTGTCCACTCTGCACTGTTCACTGTCCACTCTGCACTATTCCCTGTCCACTCTGCACGGTTCCCTGTCCACTCTACACTTTTCCTTGTCCACTCTGCGGTGTTCCCTGTCCACTCTGCAATGTTCCCTGTCCACTCTGCACTGTTCCCTGTCCACTCTGCACTGTTCCCTGTCTACTCTGCACTGTTCCCTGTCTACTCTGCAATGTTCCCTGTCTACTCTGCGGTGTTTCCTGTCCACTCTGCACCGTCCACTCTGCACTGTTCCCTGTCCACTCTGCACTGTCCCCTGTCCACTCTGCACTGTTCCCTGTCCACTCTGCACCGTCCATTCTGCAATGTTCCCTGTCCACTCTGCACTGTCCCCTGTCCACTCTGCACTGTTCCCTGTCCACTCTGCACTGTTCCCTGTCCACTCTGCACTGTCCCCTGTCACTCTGCACTGTCCCCTGTCCACTCTGCACTGTTCCCTGTCCACTCTGCACCGTCCACTCTGCACTGTTCCCTGTCCACTCTGCACTGTCCCCTGTCCACTCTGCACTGTTCCCTGTCCACTCTGCACCGTCCACTCTGCACTGTTCCCTGTCCACTCTGCACTGTTCCCCTGTCCACTCTGCACTGTTCCCTGTCCACTCTGCCACTATTCCCTGTCCACTCTGCACGGTTCCCTGTCCACTCTGCACTTTTCCTTGTCCACTCTGCACTGTTCCCTGTCTACTCTGCGGTGTTCCCTGTCCACTCTCCACCGTCCACTCTGCACTGTTCCCTGTCCACTCTCCACCGTCCACTCTGCACTGTTCCCTGTCCACTCTGCACGTTCCCTGTCCACTCTGCGTGTTCCCTGTCCACTCTGCACTGTCCACTCTGCGGCGTTCCCTGTCCACTCTGTGGTGTTCGCTGTCCACTCTGCGGTGTTCCCTGTCCACTCTGCGGTGTTCCCTGTCCACTGTCCAACTCTGCGGTGTTCCCTGTCCACTCTGCGGTGTTCCCTGTCCACTCTGCGGTGTTTCCCCTGTCCACTCTGCAATGTTCACTGTCCACTCTGCGGTGTTCCCTGTCCACTCTGCACTGTTCCCTGTCCACTCTGCGGTGTTCCCTGTCCACTCTGCACTATTCCCTGTCCACTCTGCACTGTTCCCTGTCCACTCTGCACTGTTCCCAGTTCCACTCTGCGGTGTTCCATGTCCACTCTGCACTATTCCCTGTCCACTCTGCACTGTTCCCTGCCACTCTGCACGGTTCCCTGTCCACTCTGCACTATTCCTGTCCACTCTGCACTGTTCCCTGCCCACTCTGCGTGTTCCCAGTCACTCTGCATCTGTCCACTCTGCACTGTTCCCTGTCTACTCTGCACTGTCTACTCTGCACTGTTCCCTGTCCACTCTGCACTGTTCCCTGTCCACTCTGGTGTGTCCCCAGTCCACTCTTCCCTGTCCACTCTGCATGTTCCTGTCCACTCTGCACTGTTCCCGTCCACTCTGCACTGTTCCCTGTCCACTCTGCACTGTTCACTCTGCATATTTCCCTGTCCACTCTGCACTGTTCCCTGTCCACTCTGCACTGTTCCCTGTCCACTCTGCACTGTTCCCTGTCCACTTCTGCACTGTTCCCTGTCCACTCTGCACTGTTCCCGTCTCACTCTGCAATGTTCCCTGTCCACTCTGCACTATTCCCTGTCCACTCTGCACTGTTCCCTGTCTACTCTGCAATGTTCCCTGTCTACTCTGCGGTGTTCCTGTCCACTCTGCACCGTCCACTCTGCACTGTTCCCTGTCCACTCTGCACTGTTCCCTGTCCACTCTGCAGCTGTTCCCTGTCCACTCTGCACTGTCCACTCTGCACTATTCCCTGTCCCTCTGCAATGTTCCCTGTCCACTCTGCATGTTCCTGTCACTCTGCACTGTCCACTCTGCACTATTCCCTGTCCACTCTGCACTGTTCCCTGTCCACTCTGCAATGTTCCCTGTCCACTCTGCACTGTCCACTCTGCACTATTCCCTGTTCACTCTGCATGTTCCCTGTCCACTCTGCAATGTTCCCTGTCCACTCTGCCACTGTCCACTCTGCACTATTCCTGTCCACTCTGCACTGTTCCCTGTCCACTCTGCAATGTTCCCTGTCCACTCTGCACTGTTCCCTGTCCACTCTGTGGTGTTTCCCTGTCCACTCTGCACTGTCTGCCCTGGTCCCACTCTGCTGGTGTTCCCTGTCCACTCTGCGGTGTTTCCCTGTCCACTCTGCACTGTTTCCTCCGTTACTCTGCATGTTCCCTGTCCACTCTGCACTGTTCCCTGTCCACTCTGCCTGTTCCCTGTCTACTCTGCAATGTTCCCTGTCTCACTCTGCGCTGTTCCCTGTCCACTCTGCACTCCGTCCACTCTGCACTGTTCCCTGTCCACTCTGCACTTGTCCACATCTGCACTGTTCCCTGTCCACTCTGCACGTCCAACTCTGCACTGTTCCACCTGTCCACTCTGCACTGTTCCCTGTCCACTCTGCACGTTCCCTGTCCACTCTGCACTGTTTCCTGTCCACTCTGCACTGTCCCACTCTGCAAGTGTTCCCTGTCCACTCTGCACTGTTCCCGTCCACTCTGCAGTGTTCCCTGTCCACTCTGCACTTTCTCCCTGTCCACTCTGCACTGTTCCCTGCCCACTCTGCGGTGTTCCCAGTCCACTCTTGCACTGTCCACTCTGCACTGTTCCCTGTCTACTCTGCACTGTTCCCTGTCTACTCTGCACTGTTCCACTGTCCACTCTGCACTGATTCCCTGTCCACTCTGCACTGTTCCCTGTCCACTCTGCGGTTGTCACCCATGTCCACTCTGCACTGTCCCTTCACTGCACTGTCCCTCTCTGCACTGTTCCCTGTCCACTCTGCAATGTTCCCAGTCCACTCTGCACTGTTCCCTGTCTACTCTGCAATGTTCCCAGTCTACTCTGCACTGTCCCACTCTGCAATGTTCCACTTGTCCACTCTGCACTGTCCACTCTGCGTGTTCCCTGTCCACTCTGCACTGTTCCCTGTCCACTCTGCAATGTCCTCCTGTCCACTCTGCACTGTTCCCTGTCCACTCTGCACTGTTCCCTGTCCACTTTGCAATGTTCCATGTCGACTCTGCGGTGTTCCCTGTCCACTCTGCGGTGTTCCCTGTCCACTCCGCGGTGTTCCCTGTCCACTCTGCACTGTTCCTTGTCCACTCTGCACTGTTCCCTGTCCACTCTGCACTGTTCCCTGTCCACTTTGCAATGTTCCCTGTCGACTCTGCGGTGTTCCCTGTCCACTCTGCGGTGTTCCCTGTCCACTCCGCGTGTTCCTGTCCACTCTTGCACTGTTCCCTGTCCACTCTGCACTGTTCCCTGTCCACTCTGCACTGTTCCCTGTCCACTCTGCGGTGTTTCCTGTCCACTCTGCGGTGTTTCCTGTCCACTCTGCGGTGTTCCCTGTCCACTCTGCGGTGTTCCCTGTCCACTCTGCACAGTTAGTGGTCCATCGTCTTTTTCTGTCTTCCTCTCCACCTCCCTCCTTTACCAGTTCCCTGGGGGGCTGTTTGTGCTGGGCCACTGTTCCCTGGAGGGCTGTTTGTGCTGGGCCGCTGTTCCCTGGAGGGCTGTTTGTGCTGGGCCTCTTTTCCCTGGAGGGTTGTTTGTGCTGGGCCACAGTTCCCTGGAGGGCTGTTTGTGCTGGGCCGCTGTTCCCTGGAGGGCTGTTTGTGCTGGGCCTCTTTCCCTGGAGGGCTGTTTGTGCTGGGCCCTGTTCCCTGGAGGGCTGTTTGTGCTGGGCCCTGTTCCCTGGAGGGCTGTTTGTGGGGGCTGTTTGTGGGCCAGTTCCCTGGAGGGCTGTTTGTGCTGGGCCTGTTCCCTGGAGGGCTGTTTGTGCTGGGCCACCGTTCCCTGGAGGGCTGTTTGTGCTGGGCCACCGTTCCCTGGAGGGTTTTGTGCTGGGCCACCGTTCCCTGGAGGGCTGTTTGTGCTGGGCCACCGTTCCCTGGAGGGCTGTTTGTGCTGGGCCACCGTTCCCTGGAGGGCTGTTTGTGCTGGGCCACCGTTCCCTGGAGGGCTGTTTGTGCTGGGCCACCGTTCCCTGGAGGGCTGTTTGTGCTGGGCCACCGTTCCCTGGAGGCTGTTTGTGCTGGGCCACCGTTCCCTGGAGGCTGTTTGTGCTGGGCCACATGTCCCTGAGTCTTTTTTTCCACGTCCATGAGGCTGTTTGTCTCACCAGTCCTACATTGATAGCTGTTGAGTGTCTGTAGGCTCTGATTTATGACACTGATACACATGCAAGTTTTGTACTATGTCTGTAGTCTGAGGACCTCATACACAGTCTATTGATGGTGTATGTCTGTAGGTCTGATGATGACCTGATACACAGCTGTTGATGGAGGATGATTGGTCAGTAGGTCTGATGATGACCTCATACACAGCTGTTGATGGGTGACGTGCTCAGTAGGTCTGATGATGACCTCATACACAGCTGTTGATGGGTGATGTGGTCAGTAGGATCTGATGATGACCTACACTACAAGCTGTTGATGGGTTATATGGCCAGTAGATCTGATGATGACCTAACACAGCTGTTGATGGGTTATTGGTCAGTAGATCTGATGATGACCTCATACACAGCTGTTGATAGGTTATATGGTCAGTAGATCTGATGATGACTCTACACACAGCTGTTGATGGGTTATATGGTCAGTAGATCTGATGATGACATCATACACAGCTGTTGATGGTGATATGGTCAGTAGATCTGATGATGACCTGCAACAGCTGTTGATGGGTGATATGGTCAGTAGATCTGATGATGACCTACACACAGCTGTTGATGGGTGATATGGTCAGTAGATCTGATGATGACCTGACACCAGCTGTTGATGGGTGATTGGTCAGTAGATCTGATGATGACCTACACACGCTGTTGATGGGTGATACGGTCTGTAGGTCTGATGATGACCTGATACACAGCTGTTGATGGGTGATATGGTCTGTAGGTCTGATGATGACCTCATACACAGCTGTTGATGGGTGACGTGCTCAGTAGGTCTGATGATGACCTGATACACAGCTGTTGATGGATGATGTGGTCAGTAGGTCTGATGATGACCTCATACACAGCTGTTGATGGGTTGACGTGCTCAGTAGGTCTGATGATGACCTGATACACAGCTGTTGATGGGTGATGTGGTCAGTGGATCTGATGATGACCTGAACAACAGCTGTTGATGGGTTATATGGTCAGTAGATCTGATGATGACCTGACACACAGCTGTTGATGGGTTATATGGTCAGTAGATCTGATGATGACCTCATACACAGCTGTTGATAGGGTGATATGGTCAGTAGATCTGATGATGACCTCATACACAGCTGTTGATGGGTGATATTGTCAGTAGATCTGATGATGACATCATACACAGCTGTTGATGGGTGATGTGGTCAGTAGATCTGATGATGACCTACACACAGCTGTTGATGGGTGATGTGGTCAGTAGATCTGATGATGACCTCATACACAGCTGTTGATGGGTGATATGGTCAGTAGATCTGATGATGACCTCATACACAGCTGTTGATGGGTGATATGGTCAGTAGGTCTGATGCTGACAGCTGTCTTCATACAGTCCATATGCTGTTGGACACACCTGTTGATGGGTGATATGGTCAGTAGATCTCATGTTTAGTATCTGGCGATTACACCTCATTTCCATGGCTTGGACTCTTCCCCCCCCCCCCCCTCTCCCGGATGTATAGTGAGGATGCATGTTTCACATGCGCATAGGAAGTTGTAATGTACCACTGTACTGAGGAACCAGACTCTGTGTTTCGTTAATCCAGTGCGCGTGTGAATGAGTGAGCAATGGTAAATCAGCAAGTGTGTCACTGTGTATGCGCACGCTAGTGCGCGCGCGCTTGCGCGCGCGTGTGTGTGTGTGTGTGTGTGGTTATTGTGTGTGTGTGTGTGTGTGTGTGGTTTGGATAGAGGGGGTATAGGTGTCTTGAGAGTGTATGCGTGTGGAGGTGGGGCGGGGGGGCGGGGGGGGGGGGGGGGTGTGGTATTACTGCATTCATGTTGCTATTATTTCATTTGATTTTTCTGTTCAACTTTTGATACCATTGTTGAATACACCAATCTTATGAGCTGTAGACTTTAAAAGGTACTATGATGTTATGAGGTTTTAAACCTTTACAATATTCTATGATTTATGTTTGACAAATATATTCACAAGAGGTTTTATACATATTTGCTGTTTTGTCCATTCATGCTCGTGTGATAATAGCTGCATGCGATTTCCCTTGGAGATCATAAGTTTTTTCTTATCTCATCTTCTTATCTGGTTTTCTTTTCTATGAAAATGCTCGGATCTAGAAGTTTGTTTCTTTATTTGTTTGTTATCTTGTTTTGTGTTTATTTATTACGTTCTGGATTATCCTGTATTTAGTATACCAGGAACACAACAGGTCTAAACTCACAGGTACCAACTTACACCGTACAGTGTCAGTCATCAGTAAAACGGTGCAGTAACATCATCCGACCATCAGTAACATGACACACTAACATACAGTACCGTTGGATGCGGCCAACAGTAACAATACAGTAACATACATTGCCATAGAATGCGGCCATCAGTAACAATACAGTAACATACATTACCATAGAATGCGGCCATCAGTAACAATACAGTACCATACATTACCATAGAATACGGCCATCAGTAAAAATACAGTAACATACATTACCATAGAATACGGCCATCAGTAACAATACAGTAACATACATTACCATAGAATACGGCCATCAGTAACAATCCAGTAACATACAGTACCATAGGATACGGCCATCAGTAACAATCCAGTAACATACAGTACCATAGAATGCGGCCATCAGTAACAATACAGTAACATACATTACATAGAATACGGCCATCAGTAACAATACAGTAACATACATTACCATAGAATACGGCCATCAGTAACAATACAGTAACATACAGTACCATAGGATACGGCCATCAGTAACATGCCACAGTAACATCCAGTACCTTATGATACCCACATCTGTAACATAACACAGTAACATCCAGTACCTTATGATACCGACATCAGTAACATGTAACAGTAACATCCGGTACCTTATGATACCGACATCAGTAACATAATAGTAACATCCAGTACCTTATGATACGGTCATAAGTTACATAATAGTAACATCCAGTACCTTATGATACCGACATCAGTAACATAATAGTAAGATCCGGTTCTTATGATACCGACATCAGTAACATAATAGTAACATCCAGTATCTTATGATACCGACATCAGTAACATAATAGTAACATCCAGTACCTTATGATACCGACATAATAGTAACATCCAGTATATTATGATACGGCCATCAGTAACATAATAGTAACATCCAGTACCTTATGATACGGCCATCAGTAACATAATAGTAACATCCAGTACCTTATGATACCGACATCAGTAACATTTAACAGTAACATCCAGTACCTTATGATACCGACATCAGTAACATTTAACAGTAACATCCAGTACCTTATGATACCGACATCAGTAACATTTAACAGTAACATCCAGTACCTTATGATACCGACATCAGTAACATAACAGTAACATCCAGTACCTTATGATACCGACATCAGTAACATAACAGTAACACACAGTATCATATGATACCGACATCAGTAACATCCCACAGTAACATACAGTACCATAGGATACGGCCATCAGTAACAATACAGTAACATCCAGTACCTTATGATACGGCCATGAGTAACATAACAGTAAAACACAGTATCATATGATACGGCCATCAGTAACATCCCACAGTAACATACAGTACCATAGGATACGGCCATCAGTAACAATACAGTAACATCCAGTACCTTATGATACGACCATCAGAAACATAACAGTAACATACAGTATCATATGATACGGCCATCAGTAACATCCCACAGTAACATACAGTACCGTAGGATACGGCCATCAGTAACAATACAGTAACATACATTACCATATGGATACGGCCATCAGTAACATAACAGTAACATCCAGTACCTTATGATACGGCCATCAGTAACATGCCACAGTATTATACATTACCATTGGATACGGCCATCAGTAACAATACAGTAATATATAGCACCATAATTATGATACGGCCATCAGTAACATAACAGTAACATCCAGTACCTTATGATACCGACATCTGTAACAAACACAGTAACATCCAGTACCTTATGATAAAGACATCTGTAACATAACACAGTAACATCCAGTACCTTATGATACCGACATCAGTAACATAATAGTAACATCCGGTACCTTATGATACTGACATCAGTAACATAATAGTAACATCCATACCTTATGATACGGCCATCAGTAACATAATAGTAACATCCAGTACCTTATGATACCGACATCAGTAACATAATAGTAACATCCAGTACCTTATGATACCGACATCAGTAACATAATAGTAACACCCAGTACCTTATGATACGGCCATCAGTAACATAATAGTAACACCCAGTACCTTACGATACGGCCATCAGTAACATGTTACAGTAACATACAGTACCTTATGATACGGCCATCAGTAACATAATAGTAACACCCAGTACCTTATGATACGGCCATCAGTAACATGTTACAGTAACATACAGTACCATGTGATACGGCCATCAGTGACACAATGCAGTAACATATACTACCACATAATACGGCCATCAGTGACATAACACTGTAAGATACAGTGCCATATGATATGGCCATCCATAATATGCCACAATAGCTTTCAGCGCCACATAACACGGCCATCGGTAGCATAGCGCAGTAACGTATAATAAAAGCATCATAAAACCGTAGGCAACATAATACAGTAACATATAGTAACACATAATACAGTTGTTTGTAACATGTCAGGTACATCATACGACAACAACAATAATAAATAATCAATAAAATGACATAGGCCGAACATAACAAGTCATCAATATCATGACGATTGTGCACGATAGAGTAATTAATTATTTAACTGTAACGTGATACAGAGACCAGTAGTATGACAATGACGTGACGAAGTCATCAGCCACTGATGATAGCCACTCACAGACCTCTCACAGACCACTCATACACCTCTCACACACCTCTCACACACCTCTCATTCACCTCTCACACACCTCTCACACACCTCTCACAGACCTCTCACACACCTCTCACACACCTCTCACACACCTCTCACACACCTCTCATACACCTTTCACACACCTCTCACACACCTCTCATACACCTCTCACACACCTCTCATACACCTCTCACACACCTCTCACACACCTCTCATACACCTCTCACACACCTCTCACAAACCTCTCATACACCTCTCAAAAACCTCTCACACACCTCTCACACACCTCTCACACACCTCTCACTCACCTATCACACATCTCTCACACATCTCTCACGCATCTCTCACACACCTCTCATACACCTCTCACTCACCTCTCACACATCTCTCACACATCTCTCACGCATCTCTCACACACCTCTCATACACCTCTCACTCACCTCTCACACACCTCTCATACACCTCTCATACACCTCTCACACACCCCTCATACACCTCTCATACACCTCTCACAAACCTCTCATACACCTCTCACACTCACCTCTCACACACCTCTCATACACCTCTCATACACCTCTCACAGACCTCTCACACACCTCTCATACACCTCTCATACACCTCTCACAAACCTCTCACACACCTCTCATAACACCTCTCATACACCTCTCACACACCACTCATACACCTCTCATACACCTCTCACAGACCTCTCACACACACTCTCATACAACTCTCACACACCTCTCAGACATATCTCACACACCTCTCATACACCTCTCACACACCTTTCACACACCTCTCATACACCTCTCAACACACCTCCTCACACATCTCTCACACACCTCTCACACACCTCTCACACACCTTTATACACCTCTCATACACCTCTCACACACC
>CM065747.1:26061022-26073522 GCA_033310375.1 Conus canariensis
TTTTCTTTTTGACAATAATTGCTTAGTTCATAGAGCCACCAAGATCGGGTAACCCCCCCCTGTCACGGTCATCCAAAAACAGCCCCCATGAACTTACCGATACTGATGATACGGACACCAAAAGACAACAGAAGAAGACGTAGAAAGGAAATCCAAACTGGGGTGACCGCGAGGGCAGGGCGTGAGGGTCACAGAATTGGAGACTTTTTTTTTTTTTTGTCATGCCGGTGAGGATGAGGATGATGCGGAGAAGAGTTTGTTGTTTGACCAGTTTGGTCGGCATCAACGTTCTAGGCGCTGAACTGTGTCCTTGCATATATCGTGTATCCCAGCGTCAACCAGGCTTAGGAGATGCGGTTACCTGCAGTGATGGTCACAAAGGAAACAAACAAACAAAAAATTGCCACTGGATTTGAATCGACGACATCCCAGCCCAAAAGCATGCAGCATTAATGACTGTGCCCTGGCGGCTGGTTTGAAATCCGATCTTGACTGGGATGGTAATCGGGTCTTAACTGGGATGGAAATTGGGTCTTAACTGGGATGGAAATTGGGTCTTAACTGGGATGGAAACTTGGTCTTAATTGGGATGGAAATCGGGTCTTAACTGGGATGGAAATCGGGTCTTAATTGGAATGGAAGTTGGATCTAACTGGGATGGAAGTTGGGTCTTAACTGGGATGGAAATCGGGTCTTAACTGGGATGGAAATCGGGTCTTAATTGGAATGGAAGTTGGATCTTAACTGGGATGGAAGTTGGGTCTTAACTGGGATGGAAATCAGGTCTTAACTGGGATGGAAATCGGGTCTTAACTGGGATGGAAATTGGGTCTTAACTGGGATGGAAGTTGGGTCTTAACTGGGATGGAAATCGGGTCTTAACTGGGATGGAAATCGGGTCTTAACTGGATGGAAATCGGGTCTCAACTGGGATGGAAATCGGGTCTTAACTGGGATGGAAATCGGGTCTTAATGGGATGGAAATCGGGTCTCAACTGGGATGGAAATCGGGTCTTAACTGGGATGGAAATCGGGTCTTAACTGGGATGGGGAATCGGGTCTTAATTGGGATGGGGATCGGGTCTTAACTGGGATGGGGATCGGGTCTTAACTGGGATGGAAATCGGGTCTTAACTGGGATGGAAATCGGGTCTCAACTGGGATGGAAATCGGGTCTCAACTGGGATGGAAATCGGGTCTTAACTGGGATGGAAATCGGGTCTCAACTGGGATGGAAATCGGGTCTCAACTGGGATGGAAATCGGGTCTCAACTGGGATGGAAATCAGGTCTTAACTGGGATGGAAATCGGGTCTTAATTGGGATGGAAATCAGGTCTCAACTGGGATGGAAATCGGGTCTTAACTGGGATGGAAATCGGGTCTTAACTGGATGGAAATCGGGTCTTAACTGGGATGGAAATCGGGTCTTAACTGGATGGAAATCGGGTCTTAATTGGGATGGAAGTCGGGTCTTAACTGGGATAGGAATCGGGTCTTAATTGGGATGGAAATCGGGTCTTAACTGGGATGGAAATTGGGTCTTAACTGGGATGGAAGTTGGGTCTTAACTGGGATGGAAATCGGGTCTTAACTGGGATGGAAATCGGGTCTTAACTGGATGGAAATCAGGTCTCAACTGGGATGGAAATCGGGTCTTAACTGGGATGGAAATCGGGTCTTAACTGGGATGGAAATCGGGTCTTAATTGGGATGGAAATCGGGTCTTAATTGGGATGGAAATCGGGTCTTAATTGGGATGGAAATCGGGTCTTAACTGGGATGGAAATCGGGTCTTAATTGGGATGGAAATCGGGTCTCAACTGGGATGGAAATCGGGTCTCAACTGGGATGGAAATCGGGTCTTAACTGGGATGGAAATCGGGTCTTAACTGGGATGGAAATCGGGTCTCAACTGGGATGGAAATCGGGTCTTAACTGGGATGGAAATCGGGTCTTAACTGGGAAGGAAGTCGGGTCTTAATTGGGATGGAAATCGGGTCTTAACTGGGATGGAAATCGGGTCTTAACTGGGATGGAAATCGGGTCTTAATTGGGATGGAAATCGGGTCTCAACTGGGATGGAAATCGGGTCTCAACTGGGATGGAAATCGGGTCTTAACTGGGATGGAAATCGGGTCTTAACTGGGATGGAAATCGGGTCTCAACTGGGATGGAAATCGGGTCTTAACTGGGATGGAAATCGGGTCTTAACTGGATGGAAATCGGGTCTTAACTGGGATGGAAATCGGGTCTTAATTGGGATGGAAATCGGGTCTCAACTGGGATGGAAATCAGGTCTCAACTGGGATGGAAATCGGGTCTTAACTGGGATGGAAATCGGGTCTTAATTGGGATGGAAATCGGGTCTTAATTGGGATGGAAATCGGGTCTTAACTGGGATGGAAATCGGGTCTTAACTGGGATGGAAATCGGGTCTTAATTGGGATGGAAATCGGATCTCAACTGGGATGGAAATCGGGTCTCAACTGGGATGGAAATCGGGTCTTAATTGGGATGGAAATCGGATCTCAACTGGGATGGAAATCGGGTCTTAACTGGGAAGGAAGTCGGGTCTTAATTGGGATGGAAATCGGATCTCAACTGGGATGGAAATCGGGTCTTAACTGGGAAGGAAGTCGGGTCTTAACTGGGAAGGAAGTCGGGTCTTAACTGGGATGGAAATCGGGTCTTAACTGGGATGGAAATCGGGTCTCAACTGGGATGGAAATCGGGTCTTAACTGGGATGGAAGTCGGGAAAAAAAAAGACAGAGATAACAGCGGACCAACAAAAGAAGTCTTTTAATAAAGAGTGCCTTAAAAATGGGAGGCCGTTTTTTTTGTGTGAGTGTGTATATGTGTTCATGAACGTAAAGTTTGGTGGTGACACCGGTACCAGTATACACACACTCTGTCCTCAACAGCTGACGGTCCATGGAGCGCATTTCACCGGTGCCACACATTACGTATAGAGCCGGTTTTCATAATCTCGCCACATCCACCACCACCTTGCATTTTCAGGTGAATTAATCTGGGCAGTGATGGGTATTTATCCTCATCCCCTCACTACGCCACGCCTAGGGACTCGCAGTGAATCGCTAAAGAGTCGTCGAGTCTAGGGCAGAGCAATACGGCAAGATGGAGTCCATCCATCTCCTTCTGCTGCCTTAACCTTTCCTGAACAGAGTCAGGTACCATAGTTTCTGCTGGGCAGATAGAGAGCTTTTTCAATCCCTAAGAATCTGACCTCGTGAGAGTGGTTCCAGCCACGATCATCAGCTCTTCAGCAAAACTCTTCAACCATTTTGACTGCGGGCCCCACATTATCATGTCTAATGACAGACTTCATGGCATTTGGGAACACCTGTGGCTTCAGTATATATGGATCAGATGAAATAAAGTGTAACAATCTGTCTTCTTGTGCGAGACAATCATGGTAATCAATGCCCTAATGAGATAAAATGAAATGTCATAAAATGAAATGTCAATCTGTCTTCTTGTGCGAGACAATCATGGTAATCAATGCCCTAATGAGATAAAATGAAATGTCATAAAATGAAATGTCAATCTGTCTTCTTGTGCGAGACAATCATGGTAATCAATGCCCTAATGAGATAAAAGAATGTCACCATGTTTCTGTGCGAGACAATCAGGTATTTTCAATGCCCTAATGAGATAACTGAAATGTCAATCTGTCTTCTTGTGCAGACAATCTGGTAATCAATGCCCTAATTGAGATAAAATGAAATTCATCTTTGCTCTTGTGCGGACATCATGGTAATCAATGGCTAATGAGATAAATGAAATGTCAATCTGTCTTCTTGTGCGAGACAATCATGGTAATCAATGCCCTAATGAGATTAAAATGAAATGTCAATCTGTCTTCTTGTGCGAGACAATCATGGTAATCAATGCCCTAATGAGATAAAATGAAATGTCATAAAATGAAATGTCAATCTGTCTTCTTGTGTGAGACAATCATGGTAATCAATGCCCTAATGAGATAAAATGAAATGTCAAAGTCTGTCTTCTTGTGTGAGGCAGTGATGGCAATCAATGCTCTAAGTTGATCGTGAAAAACAAAAACCATCAAAATATTATGCATACGTTACCAAAATCATCGAAATAGTATGCATACGTTACCAACATCATCAAAATTGTATGCAGACGCTACCAATATCATCAAAATAGTATGCATACATTACTCAAATCATCAAAATAGTATGCATACGCTACCAAAATCATCAAAATAGTACGGATACGTTACACAAATAATCAATATAGAACGGTACGTTACTAGAAGCATCAAAACAGTATGCACATGTTACTCAAATCAGAAGATTTCAAATTTTGGTGATATTCATTTGTTGTCTTCATCAACTTTAGATTATGATCGACTTTCAGCGATGATCGTGACGTCACTGCCTTACACAAGGACGCATGGAAAGTTCAACTGTATTTCATCTGATCCACCAAAACGAGGTCAAATGAATCAAAGTTCACAACTGAAGTCACAAGTGTCAATGTGCCTACAAATGGTAATCATTTACGTACAGACGCAATGGACGTGCTACTTGCCGAAGTCAGTATTTTAACGGAAGAGTGTGTGATGTCTGGTGGGCAACTGGTGTGTATGTCTCGTACCTCTTACACTCGGATACTGACAGACTGGTGTATACGTCTCTGTACCGCTTACACTCCGGATAGTGGACAGCCGGTGTATACCCTCTGTACCGCTTCACTGGATAGTGACAGTGGTATATACGTCCCTGGACACTCTTACAACTCCGGATAGTGGACAGACTGGTGTATACTCTCTGTACCTCTTACACTCGGATAGTGGACAGTGGTGTATACGTCTCTGTACCGCTTACACTCCGGATAGTGGACAGACTGGTGTATACCTCTCTGTACCTCTTACACTCCGGATAGTGGACAGTGGTGTATACGTCTCTGTACCGCTTACACTCCGGATAGTGGACAGACTGGTGTATACCTCTCTGTACCTCTTACACTCCGGATAGTGGACAGTGGTGTATACGTCTCTGTACCGCTTACACTCCGGATAGTGGACAGTGGTGTATACGTCTCTGTACCTCTTACACTCCGGATAGTGGACAGTGGTGTATACGTCTCTGTACCGCTTACACTCCTGATAGTGGACAGTGGTGTATACGTCTCTGTACCTCTTTGTAACGTGACAGCCCTCTCGACCAAACACCTGAGACCAATTCTGGAATTCTTCATAGACTCCACACCTTTTTGTCGTCACTACAAATTACGTCACAGCTTTTCACGTAGGCCGTGACGCCAAATATTGTCTGGACTGCTCAACTTGCACTCTAAATCATTTTTTTCTCCTATTGATGCAGTTTAAAAACATCACATCTGCTATATATATATATATATATATATATATATTTTTTTTTTTTTTTTTTTTTTTTGTCGCGCTGCGAATCTACAGAAATATCATCAGCTATTCTGCAATGCATCAAATCTTCATATGTCATCGCTAAGCATCGTTGCCAAGACATCTTTCTAGGGAAGTGACGGAATAAAAGATTACTGTTATTGTAGACGTGGCAGACAGCAGCAGCTATTTCGACCGGGAAGAAATCCGATCTCAAAACAAGACATTGCATCTTGCCTATACCGCAAGTCAGCGGAGGATCACAGTTGTTGAGAACACCAGTTTGATCGATTTCAACATTTACCGGGGCCCGGGTTCGTGCTGCTAACCTCGTAATTGAGCGCGCAGAGGATTGACCCTGACTAGGCCAAGCGACATAGTACCGAGGTCGTCGCCCAGCCACCGCTAAATCTGGGAAGCCTTGAACGTGCTGATATCGCCTGCGTCTGAGGGACTCTGGCACGTACTGGTATCGCCTACGTCTGGGGCACGATGGAACGTGCTGGCGTCGCCTACGTCTGAGGAACTCCGGAACGCTGGTGTCGCTGGCGGTTGGGGAACTCTGAGCGTGCGCTCGTTACTCCATTTTTTGTTACCAGTGAGTCGAGTCACACTCCTTGTATTATTATATTTGTTATATAGATTAAAGTAGTCCAGAGTGGAATATGTTCATTTGTTTATTGAATGGATGTGTAGTTTTTGGTGCGAAGATTGTCGCACGTACATCAAGGTCCATATGTTAAATATTTTCATATTCCAAGTTTATTGTTTGGTATCATAGTTATGGCCGTCGTAGTTAGGCATGAGTCATTAATATTACATCTTTATTGCAGATGGAGTAGAATGTGCCCTGGGGTGGAGTAGGGGTCATTCTCATTTCATGTATCATTCCATCTGCATTTTTTTTTTTATCATCGTACCGCAGTAGACACATGCAGACATGGCACTACGCACTAGGTTGTATGCATTTGTGTTGTCATGTCTGTCTTCTCATGTTTACAAATAAAATACATAAATAAGTCTGCTGCGGGTAGATTATTCGTAGGATAGAACACTGCCACCACCTGCCACTTGCTCCTGTGCAGGTGGGTTCGAGTACTTCTACTAGAAGTCTTATCAGCTGGACACAGTAATCCGTCACTGTTACTGGACTGCCTTGGACGTTGACGCCTCCTGAAGACTGAAACGGGTCAAGCCATCGTAGTCCACATCATCAAGGAAGAGAAAACAGACATCGCAGGATTATGCCAGAGTGACAGATAAGAGCGCTGCAAGACATTGTTACTACAAAAAAAAAGAAAAGGAAAACATATTTATAATCACGCACACAGACACACACTCCTTCATTTGTTAATTAAATATTGTTGAAATTTTATTTTCTGTGAATCCGACGTGAAGTGCGGGTGATGAGTTGTCGGCGAGTTCTTTGAGCTGAGGCGAGTTGAATACCATCACCCATTGGTGTGACACTCTTACACTCGGATGTGGACAGTGGTGTATACGTCTCTGTACCTCTTACACTCCGGATAGTGGACAGTGGTGTATACGTCTCTGTACCGCTTACACTCTCGATAGTGGACAGTGGTGTATACGTCTCTGTACCGCTTACACTCCGGATAGTGGACAGTGGTGTATACGTCTCTGTACCGCTTACACTCTCGATAGTGGACAGTGGTGTATACGTCTCTGTACCGCTTACACTCCGGATAGTGGACAGTGATGTATACGTCTCTGTACGCTTACACTCTCGATAGTGGACAGTGGTGTATACGTCTCTGTACCGCTTACACTCCGGATAGTGGACAGTGGTGTATACGTCTCTGTACCGCTTACACTCCGGATAGTGGACAGTGGTGTATACCTCTCTGTACCTCTTACACTCCTGATAGTGGACAGACTGGTGTATACCTCTCTGTACCTCTTACACTCCGGATAGTGGACAGTGGTGTATACCTCTCTGTACCTCTTACACTCCGGATAGTGGACAGACTGGTGTATACCTCTCTGTACCTCTTACACTCTAGATAGTGGACAGTGGTGTATACGTCTCTGTACCGCTTACACTCCAGATAGTGGACAGTGGTGTATACGTCTCTGTACCGCTTACACTCCGGATAGTGGACAGTGGTGTATACGTCTCTGTACCGCTTACACTCCGGATAGTGGACAGACTGGCGTATACCTCTCTGTACCTCTTACACTCCGGATAGTGGACAGACTGGTGTATACCTCTCTGTACCGCTTACACTCCGGATAGTGGACAGTGGTGTATACGTCTCTGTACCTCTTACACTCCGGATAGTGGACAGACTGGTGTATACCTCTCTGTACCTCTTACACTCCGGATAGTGGACAGTGGTGTATACCTCTCTGTACCTCTTACACTCCGGATAGTGGACAGACTGGTGTATACCTCTCTGTACCTCTTACACTCCGGATAGTGGACAGTGGTGTATACGTCTCTGTACTGCTTACACTCCGGATAGTGGACAGTGGTATATACGTCTCTGTACTGCTTACACTCCGGATAGTGGACAGTGGTGTATACGTCTCTGTACCGCTTACACTCCGGATAGTGGACAGACTGGTGTATACCTCTCTGTACCTCTTACACTCCGGATAGTGGACAGTGGTGTATACGTCTCTGTACTGCTTACACTCCGGATAGTGGACAGTGGTGTATACGTCTCTGTACCGCTTACACTCCGGATAGTTGACAGACTGGTGTATACTCTCTGTACCTCTTACACTCCGGATAGTGGACAGTGGTGTACACGTCTCTGTACCGCTTACACTCTAGATAGTGGACAGTGGTGTATACGTCTCTGTACCGCTTACACTCCAGATAGTGGACAGTGGTGTATACGTCTCTGTACCGCTTACACTCCAGACGTGCCGCCCCTTCCTCTCCCCACGGCATCATGGCCATGGCGATCATCTAGACTTCCCCATCCACAGCCACATCCAGACCGTCCTCGCCTGTCTGTGCTGATCTTTCCCTATTCTTCGCTCAACTCTGTAAGCTGTGAGCATAGGTCATCCCTCCCCTCTCCCTGTCAACCTAACCTCGTGAAAAAGCCTTTGCTTTATTATTATTATTATCATTATCATCATCATCATCATCATTATTGTTGTTATTATTATTATTGTTACTATACTACTACTACTACTACTACTACTACTACTACTATTATCATTATTATCATCAGCAGCATTTAATTCATCTTATTTTTTCTACCCTTTTTCTTCAAAATACTTTTGTGTAAATTTTATTCAGCTACTTTTCTTTTAACATGCATAATTTATGCACTTTTTATATTCCTAAGTGTGCCTTATTCCACTGCATATGATTAAATTATGCGCACCCCCTTGCTCACCCTCACACCAATAACATTGTGAACAGTTAATGAACAAACTGAAGGTGCCGCACATCCATACATAAAAGCACGTGTACGGGGCAGAAGACACTTTAAGAATGGCAAGTATGTGTTCACCCTGGGTAGTCTTCTCGATCTCACTAACTCCCCGCTAACTAACTAAACGTGCGCGCGCGCTCGCGCGCGCGCGCGCACATACACACACACACACACACACACACGCACGCACACACACACACACACGCACACACACACACACACACAACGCACACACATGCATACACACACACGCACACTCACACACACACGCATACACACACACACACACACACACACACACATACACACACACCATACACACACCACACACACACCCACAACACACACACACACACACGCACACACACACACACACACACACACGCACACACATGCATACACACACACGCACACTCACACACACACGCACACACACACAACACACACACACACACGCGCGCGCGCGCGCGCGCGCACGCGCGCAAAAGGCGGGCATGTGTAAAGCAGACAGGTAGTACTCACTATCTAGTCTTAATGACAGTAAAAGAAAAAAAAAAAAAGCGCAGGCATGGAACCTGTCTGGTGTGACGGTTGATGTCACAGTGTGGTTGCCACACTCGGTGATGAGATCAACTGCTGACGATGTCACATCAGAACACTGTGCCTCACATCAGATCAACTGGTGACAGTGTCACATCATCAGAACATCGTGCCTCACATCAGATCAACTGGTGACAGTGTCACATCATCAGAACATTGTGCCTCACATCAGATCAACTGGTGACAATGTCACATCATCAGAACATTGTGCCTCACATCAGATCAACTGGTGACAGTGTCACATCATCAGAACATTCCACCTCACATTAGACCAGCTGGTGACAATGTCACATCATCAGAACATTGTGCCTCACATTAGATCAACTGGTGACAATGTCACATCAGAACATTGTGCCTCACATTAGATCAACTGGTGACAATGTCACATCAGAACATTGTGCCTCACATTAGATCAACTGGTGACAATGTCACATCATCAGAACATTGTGCCTCACATTAGATCAACTGGTGACAATGTCACATCATCAGAACATTGTGCCTCACATTAGATCAACTGGTGACAGTGTCACATCATCAGAACATTGTGCCTCACATCAGATCAACTGGTGACAATGTCACATCAGAACATTGTGCCTCACATTAGATCAACTGGTGACAATGTCACATCAGAACATTGTGCCTCACATTAGATCAACTGGTGACAATGTCACATCAGAACAATTTGCCTCACATTAGATCAACTGGTGACAATGTCACATCAGAACATTGTGCCTCACATTAGATCAACTGGTGACAATGTCACATCAGAACAATTTGCCTCACATTAGATCAACTGGTGACAATGTCACATCAGAACATTGTGCCTCACATTAGATCAGATGGTGACAATGTCACATCAGAACATTGTGCCTCACATTAGATCAGATGGTGACAATGTCACATCAGAACATTGTGCCTCACATTAGATCAGATGGTGACAATGTCACATCAGAACATTGTGCCTCACATTAGATCAGATGGTGACAATGTCAAATCATCAGAACATTGTGCCTCACATTAGATCATATGGTGACAATGTCACATCAGAACATTGTGCCTCATTTTGGGGGGTTAACAACAGCATGAGCAACAAACAGGGCTCGACAACATTCCTTTGATCTATTCTTTTTCTCTTTAGTTTTCTTACCTGCTGTGTTCCCTGAATGTCGTTAGTAACCTCCGACCCGTTTCTTCCTACAAACAGCCGCGGCCATAGTGCAATGTTGTGTCCCAGTAGGGACAGCCCATAGGGAGTGATCAGTATCGGGTCTTCATGGCGGAAGCTCAAGGCGGTGCCTTCTCCAGTCTGTCCTTGTGGGCAGGAAGAACAGTCAGCGGAGCATGTGCTCCAAAAACGCCCACAACATGAACAGCCAAGGAGAGAGGTGTGGCCAACAGAGACAGCTCTGATGACGAAGCTCAACGGCAATCTACAAGAGCTGGAGAAAACGGCACTGTTCATCTCAAGTGCCGGACTGACCGTGTAGACCAAAGCGTTCGCAAAGAGGAAGGGTCTTCATGGGCAACGTGCCAAAGTTTCAGGTGCAGTTTCATCAAGGTGTCACGACGTATGTTTTAGTTTCATCAAGGTGTCACTGTATGCAGACTAGTCCTTATACGCTACACCTCATCCGCGAAGTTTTGAGACCACACTGCGCAGGATGTAACGCTGATAAATTCATGAGTAAGATGAGAGAATTTAAGAAGAGGGTCTCAGGCTACAACTTACCAGATGTCTGACCAACGCATTAGCCAAACGTGCTGGTCAGACCTTGAGTACCTACCTTGGCTGTAACATTATCATCACTGTGTGCATGTGTGGTGAGTGTACACACGCGTGTGTTTGCGTGGCTGTGTGGACACCAGCCCATGCGTGTGTGCCAGTGTATGCGTAAACGCGTGTGCATGTGCGTGTGTGTATGTTGTGTGTATATGCGTGTACATTGTGTGTGTGTGTGCAGGTGCGCGTGTGTTTGATCTGTGGGTTTGTGTGAGCATGCTCATGCACGGACGTATCTGCATATACTATAAACTACCTTGTTAGCGCCCAGTATCTAGTAAGCGCCCACCCCCCACTTTTTGTTCAATATTGTGCAAAGGGTATAATACCTTGTTAACGCCCATCCCCCCCTTTCCAATCTTGCTGTTGGCAATTTTATTTCCTTCCTTTTTTTTTTAAACGGATGCTATGGGTTGGGGAGGAAAGGGAGGTTACGTCGGCCTAAATATGATGTAAACAGTTTCATTTGACGTCATTCTAGATTGTGACGAAAAACTCTGTAGATAACGGTTTTTATTTCACAGTGAAAATTCATTCCGTTTCCTAAACGGGTTTGTGTCTTGGCTGTGTGATAGGAAACTCAAAATGCCACGAAGCAAATCCTACACTGTTGAGTTCAAGCTTGCAGCCTTGGATTTTTTTAGATCATTTTGCAGGAGGGAATGTTTCCCAAACTGCCCAAGAATTTGGGGTTGACAGAAAAAGGATTGGAGAATGGAGAGAAAATCGAGATCACCTGATGCAGCATCAAACAGGAACAGAGAAAAAGAAACGAAGACTGCACCACGGGCGAGAAGTTCGCTCTGAAGAAGTTGATCAAGGTGTCCTCGATTATCTTAATCAAGAACGAGCTGAGGGGAGAGTTGTGAGAAACAAGGACTTACAACGAAAGGCCATGGAATTGGCGGGCGCTCAAAGACTGGAAGGATTCCTCGCTTCACCCATGTGGGTGAAGCGCTGGAAAAAACGGCATGGAATCTTCACCCGGCGAGGCACTTGCACCAACCAAAAGGTGCCTGGCGATTTTGAGAAACAGTTGTTAGAATTTCGTCGCAGTATACTTCGGCTGAGGCATCGTCATTTGTATCCTTTGCTGCATATCCTCAACATGGACCAGACCATGGTCAGGTTCGACATGTTGCCCAACCGCACCAACGACATGAAAGGGGCAAAAGTGGTACGGACAAAGACAACGAAGGCTGAAAAACAGGGATTCACCGTAGCTTTGCTGGTGGCAGCAGATGGAACAAAGTTTCCAGCCTTTGTTATCTTTCGTGAGAAATGGGCAAATCCCT
>CM065747.1:26078522-26106022 GCA_033310375.1 Conus canariensis
ATGTTTAAAAGATTATGTTTTATGATTTAGCATGTATGTATAAAATTTTTTGTTAATTTTTTGTTCGTCCTTTAAGTTGAAAACAGCAATTAAAAAAAAGAAAGAAAGAAACTGGAAGTGACACTTGATGACCACATACATACACATACATGTAACACTTTTTTACATACACATACATGTAACACTTTTTTTTACATACACATACATGTAATACTTTTTTACATACACATACATGTAACACTTTT
This sequence comes from Conus canariensis, assembly GCA_033310375.1. Lineage (NCBI taxonomy): Eukaryota > Metazoa > Mollusca > Gastropoda > Neogastropoda > Conidae > Conus > Conus canariensis. The sequence goes on from CM065747.1 coordinate 26,078,768, forward strand.
TTACATACACATACATGTAACACTTTTTTTTTTTTTTTTAAAGGAAATCAATATGATGGCAGGAATGAATATGAGTCACTTTCAGTTACAATATTCAAACCATGTTTCTACTCAGAGAAAGACAATTAATGGGAGATTCAACACAGACTTCATAACGTCTTAAATGCATTGGTTGACAGATTGATTATTTTCTAGCTATATACCCATGAAATAACCAGAAAAATCTGACCCCCAAAAATGTGAATACAAAGAGAACAAAACAAACACAAACCTACAGATAACTTAAGATAACAAACACAAACCTACAGATAACTTAAGATAACAAACACAAACCTACAGGTAACTTAAGATAACAAACACAAACCTACAGACAGGTTAAGATAACAAACACAAACCTACAGATAACTTAAGATAACCTCCACAGTGTAACAGAGCTGCACATATTTGGAACTCACTGAATGTTTTTATGATTGTAAAACGCGCAAAATGTTAACACTTTCACAGATCTTTTGAACAACGACACAAAATAATCACACACATCTGTTGGAATCTGATGACAAAATATAACAAGTACATGATTATGCAATAGCTGAAAAAAGATAAAACTTCCCCCCCTTATTTGTGCATGTGTGTGTGTGTGTGTGTGATTGTGTGTGTGTATGTGTGTGTGTGTGTGTGTGATTGTGTGTGTGTGTGTGTGTGTGTGTGTGTGTGTGTGTGTGTGTGTGTGTGTGTGTGCTTTGAGCTAGAATTAGTATTTCATCATGTTTCAGTAATATGCGCTTTGGGGCTCTTGCGAGGTAAAGCGCTCTATAAATATCCTTCTACATTAAATTACATAACATTATTTTCTTTTTTTTTTCTTGCCATCTCCTCTTCTAAAACTCCTCAGTGGCATCACTGCCAGTTCCATCCAGTCTCGGCCACAGCACAAATTCATATCCAGTTTCCACGAGGCAACCCATCGCAGGAGACACTGCACTGTCACACAGTGACTTTGGTAGTGGTCAGAGAAGCTTGCTTGGATCCAGTGTGCGCACAACACCATCCACTGAGCCTGCTCCTGTCCACGATGATGGTTCAGTTGTGGAGCCAGTGTGAGTGAGCTTCCAAGCACCACATCCCTCCAACGACAGTTCCAATAATCTAACTGATGGTTCAGTTGTGGAGCCAGTGAGCTTCCAAGCACCACATCCCTCCAACGACAGTTCCAATAATCTAACTGATGGTTCAGTTGTGGAGCCAGTGTGAGTGAGCTTCCAACAACCACATCCTTCCGAGTACAGTTCCCATAATCTAACTGATGGTTCAGTTGTGGAGCCAGTGTGAGTGAGCTTCCAACAACCACATCCTTCCGAGTACAGTTCCAATAATCTAACTGATGGTTCAGTTGTGAAGCCAGTGAGCTTCCAACCACCACATCCCTCCAATGACAGTTCCCATAATCTAACTGATACCAACCAATTGAACGTAAGTTATATCAGCCACATTTGCATATACGTGTACATCACAAACATCAACTTTGTTTTGCATATTTCAAACTGTCGTTTGTCAGGAAGAAAAAGAGAGAGTAACGCAGGAATAAGGAGGGAATTATAATTTAACTTATGACAGGTTAACTATCAACCCAACGTCTTATGCACCTACATACACAAACACACATAATTTTATTTATGACAGGTTAACTATCAACCCAACGTCTTATGCACCCACATACACAAACACACATAATTTTATTTATGACTGGCTAACTATCAACCCAACTGCTTATGCACCTACATACACAAACACATATAATTTTATTCATGACAGGTTAACTATCAACCCAACGTCTTCTGCACCTACATACACAAACACATATAACTTTATTCATGACAGCTTAAATATCAACCCAACATCATATGCACCTACATACACAAACACACACAGATTCTCACTATTCTTCCACTGTGAATTATTACAGCCCCACCAAGCCTACATTGGTGTGAATGGGGTGCGAAACGTAAGTCATAACATTTTAAAACTGTAATCTGAACAATCTCTTTTACATATATTAATAACCTTGTATCAAAAATAAAAACTTCACAATGTATATAAGCAAAAACGGGCAAATGAATTTGAATTACAAACAAAAATGCCATGTCTGACAATGTGTATAAGCAGAAACGGGCAAACAAACTTGAATAAGAAACAAAAATGCCATGTTTGACAATGGAAATACAAAATATGAGGAATTCAACACAACTTAGGAAATAGAATCAACCAGGGCTGAAAAGAAAAACAAACAAAAAAACATCTGTGACTTTTTAAAGTTGTGAACGCTGAGCCCCTTACTGGAATATGCAGAGGTAGTGAATTCAAAGAAAACTGAAATATAAGGTCAGATGCACTTGAAGCGTGATATGACTATATGGAAAACCACTAAAAAGTTCCAAATAATAAAGTGTAAACCTTAGAAGCAAAACATGTCACTCACCTATATTTAGTGACAAAACTTATTGATCAACAATAGACGGACATTCACCCAAGACCTGTCACTTATCTGTACGTAGTGACATAAGTTGTTCATTAACTATAGACAGCCACTTACCAAAGACCTGGACAGAGAGGGAAGCACACATACATTCAACCTATCCATACACAGTTAATATTTGGCAGAACAACAGCTGGTGACACATTTTTCCACCACAACAAAGTATATTTTGCATTCTCAACTTTAAAAAAAAAAAAAACTCAATAAATCCTGGAATGTTTTTTTTGTTGTTTTGTTTTGTTTTTTTTTTGTTTTTGTTTTTTTAGGGAAAGCATTACAAGCTGTGTGTATGCAGGAGGGCAAGGGATAACTGCAGAAGGGAGAATGGGGGGGGGGGGGGGGGGGGGGGGCTGTGTCAGAGGTCAAATAAACCACTCCAACACCAGAAAAATACTACAGAGCCTGCAAACCACCAGGATTGAAAAGCCTCCAGAGTCGTGATCCTGGGGTTGCGGGTTCGAATTTCGGTACAGGGGGATTTTTCCCTCAGAGTTAACATTGGTTCTGACTCCATTCCCCATACAGTCCTTCTAATGAGATTATACACCGAGGTTCCGTGTGTGAATGCATGCACAATATCTTGCACACACGTTAAATCCCATCACCAACTTTCGGAAGAGAAGGCCAGTTTGGCCGTTGGTATGGATTACACATAGCATGCACCTTCCCCGAAGATGGAGTATGGCTGCCGTAATGGCGGGATAAAAAACGGTCATACACACAAAACTCCACTGCCTGTCTATACAGGCAGTGTCCACAGGAGTATCAGCCTGCGTACACAGAAAGAAAGAAAGAAAAAAACATAGAAAAGCCTCTGGGATCTGCCCTTTGTGTCAGTTATGAGTGAAAGCAACCGACTTCTGTCTGCCAGGGGAAGTAAAACTTGGTACTGACTAAATACGTTACTTCCCATGACATCTTTTTTGCTTCCTTTTAAACAAACAGACAAATAAATAAATGAATAGATAAATAAATAAATAAATAGAACATGCAAAAGTAATCAACTAAACAAACAGACAAATAAACAAATAAATACAGAAATGAAATTACATATATTGCTAGAAAGTTTTCACATCCCCAAAGAATATTTACATCCTGGACAATTTTCACATCCACAAGTACCTGCACACTGCACATGTTTATTTGAAAAGTGCTGATATTAACAACAACTTATTGCAGACTACCGTAAGGGAAGTAATTGTTGGTATTCACTGAAAGAGTTACTTCCCTGAACTTTCCATCTGGCTGAATTAGGGATCCACACCACAATTCAAGGGGAGTATTCTTGGGCCACCTTCCATCTTCTGAGGAAATCTGATTAAAATAGGTTCAGAACCTTTTTTTTTTGTGGTATCCTGATAACAAACAAAGAAACGGACACGGGTGCAGACATAACCATCTTTGCAGAGATGATGAAACCATGTGCGTTCATTTACAACAACAAAAAAAGTTTTGTCATCCCTGAAAAAGGAAGCAAGAACCCCAGTCAAAATGTGCACAAGGACATCAAGGCAACAGGAATGGTAGCACCGAAGTCACCATCACAGAAAGCCAGTGACTGACATGAGCATGGAACACACGTGTGGGAATGTCACAGGCAACGCACAATGCAGTGTCACCAAGAAAAACAGTTTTGTATGTGTTCAGTCTCCAAGATTCTGTTTTTTTCCAAATCATCAATCTAAAATTACATCCAATACCACAGACATCAGAGGGTTAATGCAGGAGGTACCATCACCCTAAAACTACATCCAATACCACAGACATCAGAGGGTTAATGCAGGAGGTACCATCATCCTAAAATTACAGCCAACACCACAGACATCAGAGGGTTAATGCAGGAGATACCATCATTCTAAAATTACAGCCAATACCACAGACATCAGAGGGTTAATGCAGGAGATACCATCATTCTAAAATTACAGCCAATACCACAGACATCAGAGGGTTAATGCAGGAGGTACCATCATCCTAAAACTACAGCCAGTACCACAGACATCAGAGGGTTAATTCAGGAGGTACCGGTGTAACAGCCCATTCTTACCCCCCCTCTGGAACTTACCCTGGGGTAAGTCTGGGCTAGCCTGCTTTTGCCCCCGGGGTCATTCCAGGACTAGCTGGAACTTACCCCCCTAGTTGGAAGTGATCCCCCCCCCCCCCCCCCCCCCCCCCAGTCATCTACATTGTACAAGGTACGCAGGCACCTAGGAGACACTAATTAGCTGTAAAAATAGTTAAAATCTCTGATATACATTAAAGTGACCAATGGTCAGTGACACTGACCACTGGTTGTCTGCATTGCACAAGGTATACAAACACTCATGAGATACTGATTAACTGTAAAATAGTCGAAACATCTTATTTACGTCATAGTGACCAGTGGTCAGTGGCACTGACCACCAGTCGTCTGCATTGTACAAGGTACACAGGTACTCGGGAGATTATAATTAGCTGCAAAATAGTTAAAATCTCCGATTTACGTCATAATGACCAGTAGTCAGTGGCACTGACCACAAGTAATCTGCATTGTACAAGGTACGCAAGCACTCGGGAAACACTAATTAGCTGTTAAATAGTTGAAATCTCCGATTTATGTCATAATGACCAGTGGTCAGTGGCACTGACCACTAGTCATCTGCATTGTACAAGCTAAGGTACACAGGTACTCAAGAAACTCTAAAATAGCTGTAAAATAGTAGAGGCAAACAGGGATGAAGCAACAACGGTATTTGGTCACGACACGTGGTCACAACGACATTTTGTCACAACTGTGCTTGGTCACATTGGCACTTGGTCACATTGGCATGTAGCCGTCTTTCTTTCCCACGCATGCATGGGCGTACTCACACACCCGAATATTGACCCACGCATGTAAGCTAGCATGAGAAATGTTAATACGTATGTTAGTGAACCAGGGAGCGTGTGTGTGTGGTGTGTGTGTGTGGGGTGGGGGGGGGGGGGGGGGGGGGGGGGGTTGGGGAAGTAGGAAGGTCCATCTATTGAGAAGAGTCTAGAACTACACTTTGTCAAAACCCAACTGACTGTATACTTATAGGAAATGGGAGAGGGGGTGTAAATATGCAGGCTAACACAATTTTTTTTAAAGGCGGGTGTGCGTGTTGGGAAAAGGCAGAGGAAAACCCTGAATAACCCTCTCCTGTTTGAAGGGTGGGGTGGGGTGGAGGAAGATTCCAAATAGTCCTACATTGACCCTTTGGGGGGGGGGGGGGGGGGTAAATCCAGGCTAGCCCAAACTTACCCCGGGGTAAGTTCCAGAGGGGGGTAAGAACGGGCTGTTACACCTGGCGTGAATCACGCCAGACTCAGGCAGATCAACCCTCTAACTGACAAATCTGTCATAATCTATCACCATTTTCAGTATCAATCATGGCAAATTCTTCTCACCAATTTTGCTGCGCTTGGTCAAGAAAGATCTACTGTAAATATGGGACTGGTTGAAACTTCAAAGGTGTGTGTGTGTGTGTGTGTGTGTGTGTGTGTGTGTGTGTGGTGTGTGTGTGAAAAACATCGAACCAATATCCGCTTTAGTGTCAAATGTATTCCAGGCGTTTATTAGGAATTTCACTTCATCTTTTCGATGGAGAAACCTCACACACAGCACTCGACTGTTGAAACATCAATAGATCTGCTCTGCCGAAGGTCAGGAGGAAACAATGGCTGTCTTTCCAACTGCAAACGGAACTCCCTTTTCTGAGTTTACGGGTCAAGCAAACAGATCTACACAGTCAAATATCTGATGTGAAGCATGGCAGGATAGTGATCAGGACATCAAAAGTCTGCACCACTGGTGCGTCAACTTCACATCCACGTTCTGGATTTTTTTTTCTGTCTGACTGTTGGGGCTCAATGGCTTTGGGCATGCCCACAAAAAGGCATCTGTACTATCACAATGGCAGGGTCACTCCAACTGAACGCAAGCTCTAACACTGCTTTACCTCCCTTGCTGATTTGCACCCTTGTCTGTTACCAGCAGCACATTAGTGAGGGAAATTCAACGCCCCCGCAGCAGTTGACTCTTTTAGCATCAATTACCAACAGTGCACCAGTGAGTAGAATGACCATCAGTTCACTCTTTAGCATCATTCCCAACAGTGCACTGAGTATATCTCAATGACACAGCAGTTCACTCTTTCAGTTTTCATAATCAACAATGACCAGAGAGGCAACTGAACTCTCACAGCAGTGAAGTCTTTCTGTACAATGCATCAGTGACAACAGTCAACCCCCCACAGCAGTTTCATCTCAAAGCATCAATAAAATAGCAGAATACTCTCTTTGCATTAATTCTAAACAAAAAAAAACCCAGCGAGTAACTTAAACCGGTGAGGACAATTAAAACTTTGCAGCAGTTGACTGTGTCTGCACCAGTTACCAGAACCACTGGGGACAACTCAAAACTTTACCGCCACTCATTCGCTATCGGTTACTACCAAGGCACCAGTAAGAACAATTAAGACCAGGCAGAGCTTAACCCTTTCAGTACCAATGTCTAACAAAGCACCACTGATGACACTTCAACCTTCACAGCTTTTTTTTTTTTTTCACATGCAATGAACTAACAATACACAGCATTCCATATCCACCTGAACATAAGATGTATTCACATTCTTGTCTTGAAAACTGAGGAAAATCGTACCTTAAGCAAGAATTTCAGGGGTGGGGATTAAACTGAAAGTGTTCACAGTGCTACAGCCTCATCACCAGATAACAGTAACTGTCAGCCCCTAAGCCAAAGTTCCAAGAGGTCGACTGGAGGTCCTTCTAGATCTGGGACACACACACACACATACACATACACACACACTCACACACACACACTCACACACACATGCACACACACACTCAGACGCACACACACACACACACACACACACCACACACACACACACACCACACACACACACACTCACACACACATCACACAACACAACACACACACACACACACACACACGCATGCACACACACACACACTCACACACACACGCATACACACACACACACACACACACACACACACACACACACACACAGTGTGTGGGCCAATAGACAATGCCTCATGGACAGCCAGTCTCCGGTGGGGACTGCCTTGTCACCAGACAACAACAACAACAACAACAACAAAGCTGGCATGATACACACGGTGACAAGGCAATGAGTGTCCAGTTCTTCTCCAACACAGACAAGAGCATGGGCCCCTGAGTAAGAAAAATGGCGGACAGTGATAAAGTAACACACACACACACACACACAGAACCACAGACACACACACAGACACAGACACACCGCACACACACACACAAACACAGACACACACAGAACCACAGACACACACAGAGACACAGACAGAACGACACACACACACACACACACACACACAGAACCACAGACACACACACAGACACACTGCACACACACACAAACACAGACACAGAACCACAGACACACACACAGACACAGACAGAACCACACACACACACACACACAAACACAGACACAGACACACAGAACACAGACACACACACAGACACAGACACACCGCACACACAACACACAAACACAGACACACAGACACAGAACCACAGACACACACACAGACACAGACACACCGCACACACAAACACAGACACACGCACACACAAACACAGACATATGCTCTCACACAAAGAGACACAGCCACACACACACACACACACACACACACACACACACACACACACACACACACACACAGATACACACACAGACACTGACAAAGAAAAGTACACAAAACACACACAGAGACACAGACACACACATACACACACGCATACAGACAGACAGACAGACAGACAGACCACACACACACACACAAACACACACACATACACATACACACTCACAGAGGCAGAGTCAAAGAGAGCAGCAGAAAAGAGTTATTTTCTCTGTACAGAATTTCAAGGAGATGGGGACACAGTCGATATTGAAAGACATCCCAGTACTCCCATGACGGAGGGGGAGGGGGAAGGGGAGGGGGAGGGACAACAGATGACTCACAGATAGGGGAGGACGGAAACATGAGAAGTCGTCATGGAAACCGAACATCACAGACTATCAGAATAACGGCAACAATCATTTGAACTGGGATGCTTAAGACATCCCGATATCCTTCAGATCAACATCTATCGTCATGGAAATCGAACATCACAGACTATCGGAATAACAACAACAATCATTTGACCTGGGATACTTAAGACATCCTGACAGACTTCAGATCAACATCTCAGGCACTCTCATCTTTATGCTCCAACAACAAATCATACTGGAATATTTTACATTATCGTGTATAACTTAAGACCATCATTCATTATACCAGGGTAACATTCAGCATACTTTCATAAAAACTGTCAAAAAATCTTTTTTTCTAAACCATTAAAAAATCTTTTTTTCTAAACCATCAGTAATGCTCGTACATTCTTAAACTAGCACAATGTCAAATAATAAAAATGGAACATTTCTATTACAATAACAACATCTATATAACATATTTCAACAAAAATGGGGAGTTTTTCTTATACTCCCTGTTTGGCTAGTATACTTACCATGTCAGACCATAGCATTCAACGGCAGTTAGTCAGCTCTGCCAGGCCGAAGATTTTGTGGCTAATGCAGTAATAAGACAGTGATAAGACAGTCAAGTGAAGCCTACCCCACTTCCGCCATGCGCAGAAGGCCAAGGTGAGCTTGTTTACCTCATTCTTCTGAGGCCACACTAAGGTAACCCCGGGAACCCTGGTGCTAGAGGGGAAGGAGGGCGGGCATCTGAGTCTGACATGGTAAGTATCCTAGCCAAACAGGGAGTATAAGAAAAACTCCCCATTTTGGCGTCATATACTTTACCATGTCAGACCATAGCAGAATTTAAAGGAATTGGAGGAGGGCAGTGCCCTAATGGTTCTTGGGGTTAGATGGCGGAACGGAAATAGCTGCATTAGCCGCCACAAAGGAGATCCATTTTGAACCATCAGCTCGGGTCATTCAGATATCCCTCAAGTAGAAGTTTATGAAGGGGTTTTCCGAACGCCAGAAGGCTGCCTCCAATAGGTGGCGCACGGGGACAGAGTGCTGGAACGCCGCGGAGGTGGCCAGCGCTCTGACCTCATGAGCACGGGGGGATATGGGTGGGAGATCCTTGTACGCCTGGGCGTAGGCAGATCTGACCGTCGTGGACAGCCATCTGGAGATGGTGCCCGCCGAGATGTCCTTAGAGTTGTTAGGGTTAATGGAGATGAGGAGGCGTTTCTGGGATGCGCGCCTGGGGCGCGAGCGTTCCCAGTAGTATCTAAGGCACCTAAGACGGGCACAGGTCCATGTCGCCCCCGTTTTCTTGACTGCCGAGGATATCCGCGAGTGAGTGGATGACGATGGAGAGGGAGGAAGAGCCCGGGTCCTGGTTCTTAGCTAAGAATTCAGGGAGGAACTTCAGGGAGACAGAGCCGTCCCTGTGGAAGGCCACATCTCTGGGGTCTCCACTAAGGGCATGGATCTCGCTTCGCCGTCTGGCCGAAGCCAGGGCGAGGAGAAATGTGGTCTTCATAGAAAGGAGGTCGAAGGGGATGGTGGCAATAGGCTCGAAAGGTGGTTTCCTAAGCGCGTCAAGCACAATAAAGAGGTCCCAAAGGGGTACACGCCTAGGGGACTGGGCATCCCTGTAGGGCCACCCCCCTTGAGATCTCCCTGAGGAGGAAATCATTCTCAAAGGATGGTCCGCCTAGTTGGCGAATAGTGGTGCAGATGGCTGATCTGTAACCCAGGATGGAGCTAGCAGATAGTTTCTGCGCCGAGGCTAAGTGAGATAAGAAGTTGCCTATCTGGATGCTAGAAGGGGAATCATGGGGAACGGAGTTGTCAGAGCACCAGGAGACCCATCTCTCCCAGCGGTAGTCATATAGGGACTCAGTGCTGGGTCTGCGCGAGGCCGAAGCTAAATCTCGCAGGTCCTGCGAGGCTCCAGCGAGGATGTCTAGGATGGACCGGGCTCTGTCCGAGTGGGAGACAGGGGTAGATGCTCGCAGCCGGGCGGACACAGCAGCCAGGCGTGGAGGCGGAGCATCTGGGGGTTGGAGTGAGGGCGTCCGGAGTGGGGTTGCCTGAGCATGTCCCACCTGGGGTTTAGTTGCAGGGGGGGAACATGGGAGAGGGCTTTTAGGTCCGGAAACCAGGACTGAGTCGGCCACCATGGGGTTATGAGGATCAGCTTGGGTCTCTCCAGCCTCACCTTCCTGATCACTTTGTGGAGGATCGGGAAGGGGGGAAAGGCGTAGGCTATGAGGCCCGACCAAGACAGGGACAGGGCGTCGATGGCATGTGCCTGGGGATCGGGCACGGGAGAGACATAGATTGGCAGACGATGGTTGAACCGGGTGGCAAACAGGTCGACCATAGGCCTGAACCAATGAGCCCACACCGACGCTAGGGTTAGCATGTTGAGCGTCCACTCTGTGTGTAGGAGAGATTTGGACCGACTGAGGGAGTCTGCCAGGATGTTGCGTGTGCCCGCTATGTGTCTCGCTCTCAGCGTGACACCGTGTGCCAGACACCAACGCAGGAGAGCCTCTGTCCGGAGGGAACCATCAGTAATGCTCGTACATTCTTAAACTAGCACAATGTCAAATAATAAAAATGGAACATTTCTATTACAATAACAACATCTATATAACATATTTCAACAAAATAAATAATTGGAAATGAAATGAGGCAGGGAACAGTAAACAATAAACAGTAAACAAGAGGGGTAACTTTTGCTCCCATAAGAAAACCTAACAGAGAGTAACTCTCATATGATCATCACCCATCAGTGACTGATCGATGATGATAATTTTTACCCCCTTTTGTGTGTGTGTGTGTGTGTGTGTGTGTGTTGTGTGTGTGTGTGTGTGTATGTGTGTGTGTGTGTGTGTGTGTGATTGAGTGTATGTGTGTGTGAATATGTGTGTGAAAACTTTCCACAGTTAGTCTCATTATGATCACATGATCTTAACTCACCCAGAACATTGTTTACATGTGGTCCCACCCCCCCCACAACCCCCCCCCCCTTTTTGTGTGTGTGTGTGTGTGTGTGTGTGTGTGTGTGTGTGTGTGTGTGTGTGTGTGTGCAACACATGATACCCTGTTTTTCATTGATCACTGCTATCTTCTCTCAACAAACAGCAGCATATTGATGCCAACACATTATTTCACCTGTTACAATGAACATCATCCCACAGCATTGTTTACTTTTTTAAACACCACTATTTATATGAACCTCCCAACCTCCCACCCCACCCATAGTGGATGAAGAGATATGAGCTCTCCTTCTCTTGCCCCCCTTCCCTCCCCCCCCCCCCCCCCCCCACACACACACACAAACACATTACCCTCCTCTTTTTTTTTTCCTCAACCCCCCCCCCCCCCCCCAATCATACCTTATCACCCATTTATCTTCCATCCCCTTCCCTCCCTCATTAACATTACCCACACACCTTTCACAACTACCCACGCATAACTACCACCACCTCTTTCATCACCCAGCGAAATCATTTATCTTATTCACCTAAACTTTCTTTTTTTTTTCTTTTTTTTTTAAAGTTTCTTCTGTTCATGTACTTATTTACCCCTTCTATATATATATTTTTTTTTTTTCCAGTTTCCCTCCCCCCCACCACCACCATTATTATCAATCCACCATTACCACAACCGTCACAAAGATATCACACCACCCCACTAAACTAGACACACAACCCTATCGTATCACACAACTCCCCCCCCCCCCCCCCTCACAACCCCCCCTCCTTTTCCTCTCCCATAATCCCCCTTGTCATTTCCGCCTAGCGGCTATTCTCCCCACCTCATGGACAACAGATGAGTCATTTTTCTGTTCTTTGTTTGTTTGTACTGTCTTAAATGTTAAATGTGATTTATTTTTTCGCCTGAAGAAGACCCAAGAGGTTGAAATGCATCGTGTCTTGTCATGTGCTTTGTTTGTCAGTGTCATTGGCGGTAACTAACACCCTCTCTTTCTAAATTTTACTTCGTTCGCCGCCGTCAGTCACTCCATTTTGAAACTTTTATTCAAGACTGGCACAGCCTTTTGAACTTGAATAAAGTCAGACAAATACATAGACGAACAATCTAATAGTGGCGGAAAATAACAAGCGCAGGCCAACAACTCTAGTTGGCCTGTGCTTGTTTTTTTCCCCCACTATTAGATTGTTCATCTATGTATTTGTCTGACTTTATTCAAGTTTAAAAGGCTGTGCCAGTCTTGAATAAAAGTTACTCTGTGTTAGGTTTTCTTATGGGAGCAAAAGTTACCCCACTTGTTTACTGTTTAAAATAAATAATGATAAGTACGTACAAAAACAACATAAATCATGGCAAGAACACAGGAAAACAACATTAATCATGGCAAGAACACAGGTAAACAAGATACATAATGATAGGAACATAGAAAAACAAGATATCAATAAAACTCCTGCTTGTAACAACAGCAGATTATTTCTCATCTATCAGTTTTTCCTCTCTTTCTTCAGAAAGGATTTGTTTAGGTAATACGTTAATTTAATCATGATAACAATGGATATGGCCACCCCTCGCCTCTCGACTTGGGGTCAGATTTCTTCACAGTAATGCAGCAACTGCTGTGTAATGAATGTCACCCCACACAAATAAATACACAGAAAACATTCTTATCAAAACTTTCCCTGTGCGTGTGTGTGTGTGTATGTGTGTGTGTATGTGTGCATGTGTGCTGTCATGTGCGTGTGCGAGTGTGTGGTGTGTGTGTGTGTGTTTGTGTGTGCAAGTGTGTGTGTGTGTGTGTGTGTGTGTGTGTGTGTGTGTGTGTGTGTGTGTGTGTGTGTGTGTGTGCGCGTGCAGTTATGTGCGTGCGCGAATGTGTGCAAGAGAGAGAAAGAGAGAGAGAGAGTGTGTGTGTGTGTGTGTGTGTGTGTGTGTGTGTGTGTGTGTGTGTGTGTGTGTGTGTGTATGTATGTGCGTGTCTGTGTGTAGTTATGTGTGTGCATGTCAGTCTCTGTATGTGTCTGAACAAAAACCTATATACTTACGCACTTTCATCTTTTCAATGATTTGCAAAAAGAGTTTCAGATCAATGTCACCATGACTATCTAAATGGGAAACAAACATCACCCTCTTCTGTAAAACCTGATTCTAAATACCGTCATACACTTGTTGGTATTCTAGTCTCTATGACCCATCAACTATATCAAGCCCACACAAATTTTAGTATAAATAAAGAAACATAGGACTACTGATAATCCAAACCAGTGGTTCCAATAACTGAAACACAGACTACTATTTTCATACCCAAAACAAGTACACTATCTCAACACAAAAGCTCAGACCATACCTGACATCCTTGCTGTGACTTTCATACCAGTACCTTGACAATAAATATGCATGATCTTCAATTGTCTAGCAATCAATAGCCAGTACCTTGACAATAAACATGCATGATCTTCAATTGTCTAGCAATCACTAGCCAGTACCTTGACAATAAACATGCATGATCTTCAATTGTCTAGCAATCACTAGCCAGTACCTTGACAATAAACATGCATGATCTTCACTTGTCTAGCAATCACTAGCCAGTACCTTGACAATAAACATGCATGATCTTCACTTGTCTAGCAATCACTAGCCAGTACCTTGACAATAAACATGCATGATCTTCACTTGACTAGCAATCAATAGTGCTCACAAAATTTGCTATGGGAGAAATTCTCATCTGCAATCAGATCAATTTCCAGAAAACTGGATGTATTTTCTAACATCCTTGCCCACAGCATTTTCAGCACCACAACCAGCATTCCATCAAAATGTCAGTATGTCTTGTGGTGGATGCTAGCTAACAGTTACCGGTATCTTTAAATTTTCAGAAAACATTCTTATTAAAATTTTCCCTGTGCATATGTGTGTGTGTGTGTGTGTGTGTGTGTGTGTGTGTGTGTGTGTGTGTGTGTGTGTGTGTGTGCAGTTATGTGTGTGTGCGAGTGTGTGTGTGTGTGTGTGTGTGGCAAACCAATCCTGGAATACTGCAAGAAAGCCGGTCTCACTGTTTTGAAACTATCATCTACCTATCTATGTAGCTATCTACATATTTTCTCAGTTTATCAGTGTCCACCACAACGTTATAGTGTGTATCTGTGAGTAATGCAGTGTTCGTAGAAAGTGCATTTTCTGTCCACTCGTGTACGAAATAGACCCAAAATGTAAAGGTTCACAGATCTGCATGGCCCCTGAAGTAGTATCTGTTGAAAAATGACCCCCCAGAAAGCCCTGTCTTGTTCCACCCTGCAGGTGGGCGATGCTGAAAGGTCACTGAACAGGCCTTGACCCTTCACCTCAGCATTACCGACCTGACAGCAGTAATCAAGTCAAACTGGTTTCACTCCAAAAGCATGCAAGTAACATTCCGCAAATTTGACAAAGTTGAAAATGAGCAAAAAATTGTCTACGATTTATTAAAGGGCTGAAGAAAGTGTGCCACTTACATACCAACACAAAATTACGTAAAAGATGAAATAGAGTTGGAGTTTGTCAAAGTTTGCTATTTTACATGTTGCTGCACAGTGCGTATTTTTACATGCTGCTGTCCCATCATTTGGCAATAGTCACATGAACTTGTAAAGTAACCGTTCAAGACAGCCTGCCCAGATTAAAGAGGTGAAGGAGTTCAACACTGGGTCTTCAGATGAAGTGAGTCTCTTGATGAATCTACTACAGACGGACCGAAAAAAAAAAAAAACATTCCTGAACAAGACAAGTCTTCCATGGGCGGAATCTTTCTTTGGAGAGACTTTCCAGGAAAGGTTTCCTTCTGAATGTGTTCAGTGGGTTGAATAGTTTAGTGAAGGTGAAGCAAGCAGTGATGGAGATGTAACTGTATTAAAAGTTTTCTATCATGTACATACAGCCACTCAGCAGAAAAAATGGTCGTAAGTAAAAAAAAGGTTATAACAAAAAAGGTTTTCTTAAAAAAAGGAAGTTTTGCTTCAGATATTAGTTCTGCTGGTATGGTTTAGACACTGAAGACACGCATAATATCTTGCACACACGTAAAATCCCATCACCAACTTTCGGAAGAGTAGGCCAGTTTGGCCGTTGGTATGGATGACACGTTACACACAGCATGCACCCTGCGTAAGAAATGGAACGAATGAAGGAAGTAAAGAAACTGAGTGAACGATATTGAACGATAGTGACTGGATGACACGGGAAACGACTGAATGAAGCGCCAGCTGGCAGCTCTTCAGTCGGCACTACCCAGGTAGGCAGCCCGTTGTGTAAGCAAGTGTTGATTGTAAAGCGCTTAGAGCTTGGTCTCTAGCCGAGAATAGGCGCTATATAAGTATTCATTATTATTATTATTATTATTAAGACAGGGGCTGAGAAGAAGACGGTACAAACAAAGCAAGGAGAAACAAATGCACACATGTATGTGCTCTTGAGCAAACACTTTCTCTCTCTCTCTCCCTCACACACACACACGCTACACACACACATTACACTTACACACACACACACACACACACACACACACACACACACACACACACACACACACACAGAGAAGTACTCATGCAAACATACATACACACAACACACGAACATATAATATCCTCCAGCAAATGAGAAAGAAGAAATTCTAGCCAGTTATCAGCTTCGATAAACCTAGTCCAAATCATTGTCATTCATCCTTTTAATCCGTAACAAACCCCTTGCAAAAAAACAAACAAGCAAATACAAATATGTGAAAAGCACCTTCCCCCCCCCCCCCCCCCCCACCCCTCCCTCCCACTTTCGTCTCACTTTATTCTTTCAGAATAAGATATTCCACAACGATACTAGTGGGAATAACAAGGTTCACACTTCTAAATGTTGGTTTTCCCTGCAAAAACCAAACCAAACCAAACCAAACAAAACCAACAAATAAATAAGTAAACACATAAATAAAATAAGTCTTCATTTTCAGCTTACATGTCTTCTTCATCTTGAACACAAACGAAAGGACTAGATCTCCACCAATAAATAAGAACCTATTACACGGCACCGGATGGCATTAACATTGCATTGTGTTATTGTTATTCTGTTGTACTGCATAGTACTGAAGGACTACATCTTCACCAAATGTTTCTGGAAGACTCTTCAGGCTCTGCTTGCCCAAGGAGGGCGCGTCACCATCCTTTGTCACCCCAGCGTGGCGCCACACACTGGCGCCATATCCATGAACTACCGCTGGGAGGCGTCAGACGACAGAGCTGCCTCCTTTCTTCAGGTGCTTCAGTGAGTTGTTCACACGCACGCTCAGTCGGTTCTCAAAGTCATAGTCTTTGTAGTTGTCCTGCAGACACAACATAAGAAATAACCTCTCAAGATGTTTTTTTTTTTTGGTAAACAATCATACACTATGAACACAGATATTTTTTTTTTGGTAAACAATCATACACTATGAACACACCACAGAGTGCAGCTGTTAGTCCTTTTTTCTATTGTAATCTTTTTTTACTTATATTAAATAACACAAATCGGACATAAAAATTACACACATCACTTCGGTAGATTACATATTGTATTAACTTCCTTCAATGGTACTGTCATGACAGATTTTACAGTGTCAAGTTCTGTTCTCATATTAACCTTCAGAACGCTGTTGGCGCACTGGTGCGCCGAGTCACCATCTTACTGATACAGCCCAAGGCGCACTGGTGCGCCGAGTCACCATCTTACGGGTACAGCCCAAGGCGCACTGGTGTGCCGAGTCACCATCTTACTGGTACAGCCCAAGGCGCACTGGTGCGCCGAGTCACCATCTTACTGGTACAGCCCAAGGCACACCGAGTCACCATCTTACTGATATAGCCCAAGGCGCACTGGTGCGCCGAGTCACCATCTTACTGATACAGCCCAAGGCGCACTGGTTCGCCGAGTCACCATCTACTGATACAGCCCAGGCACCGAGTCACCATCTTATATAGCCAAGGCGCCTGGTGCGCCGAGTCACCATCTTACGATACAGCCCAAGGCGCACTGGTTCGCCGAGTCACCATCTTACTGATACAGCCCAAGGTGCACTCGTGCGCCCGTTGAGGGGTAGTGAAATAAGCAAGTTTGTACTCAATTGGTTGAAAAGAACCAATCAGAATGAAGCAATCCCATAATGCACCGGGATTTCAACTTCCTTTCCTTCCTGTGTGAGAGGCATTTTCCATGTGGTTTGTTTACCGTAAATTTTCAAACTTTTTCGAAGTTTTTGAGTAAAATTTCAACATGGACACTGGCGATTAGCAATTCTCGCTGGAGGTGTTTTTCGACTCTAACTCTAATGAAGAGTTTTTAGGGTTTAATTGTGAAGATATTGAGAATGTTGTGGCAGCGTGGGAATGGGCTGATGCAGGTCAGGGGGAACTGAGAGACGATAGCAAGACCCTGTGCACTCCAGGGCTCCATGACTCGTAAACATCCATTAGGCATGTCATTTTTTTTTTTTTTTCATAATCAAAGCATACACAAAGCACATAATAGTTGGTATTGCCATATTCTTTATTCATTCCTCTACATTCACTCCAGATTCCATAACTACACAAACAACAGAAAAGAAATTACAGCA
This sequence comes from Conus canariensis, assembly GCA_033310375.1. Taxonomy (NCBI): domain Eukaryota; kingdom Metazoa; phylum Mollusca; class Gastropoda; order Neogastropoda; family Conidae; genus Conus; species Conus canariensis. The sequence continues at coordinate 26,096,967 of CM065747.1, forward strand.
ATTTGAAGAAAGTAGGTGTGCAAATTTTTTCAGTCACATCAAATCAGTACTTCTTTATGGAGCCAAGACGTGGCGAACCACAGTTACCATCACCAACAAAATCCAGACTTTCATCAATTCCTGTCTGAGGTGCATACTGAGGATCCACTGGCCAGACAGGATCAGCAACAAGGACCTGTGGCAGCAGACGAACCAGAAGCCAGCCGATGCAGAGATTTTCCAAAGGAGATGGAGGTGGATAGGCCACACCCTAAGAAAGCCTGCTGACAACACCACCAGGCAGGCATTGTCCTGGAACCCGCAGGGGAAAAGAAAGAGAGGCCGCCCAAGGAACTCCTGGCGCCGAGACCTGCAGGCAGACGTGACAGCGTTGGGGAAAACCTGGAACCAGCTGAAGAGAATTGCCCTGGACCGTAGTGCCTGGAGGACCCTTGTCGGCGGCCTATGCCCCAGAAGGGGTTGTAGGCGTAAGTAAGTAAGTAAAAAGAATATGGCCGCAGGCGAGGTAGGTATGCAAATTTTTTCAGTCACCCAAAAAGAATATGGCCGCAGGCAGAAGTTACCACTCACTAATGTGGCTTGCTAAAGGTTAAATAACACTAATCGGACATGTATAAACATTACGTACATCACTTCAGTAGATTACATGCTGCATTTACCTCTTTCAATGGCGCTGTAATGACAGATTTTGCCGTGCCCAGTTCTGGTAACACTCTGTGGCCATAGTGCATCATTACATAAAGATAATTCCTTTTTCTTCTGCTTCCACATATTTCACTGACCTGTCAAGGCCGATTTTTCTGCACAATTTTACTAGAGTTGACTCCCTTGTTGAAGCCGCTGCAGGTTTGTTTACAGGAGTATGTGTATGTACACACTGACCTAGGTTTATGTGTCATCCCCCCCCCCCCACCACCACCAAAAAAAAAAAAAAAAAGTTGGCATTCCAACCACTGTTTAAGATTTATTGAGAAGAAAGAACACACAAAAACCTGCTCTGAACAAGATCTGAACCTTGTACCTCTGGTTCCCTGACTCTTTGGGTGAATATGGCCCTGTTCCAGACTGGGAATGTAAGCGATTGCAATGCCATGTGAATGCAGCATTTACCTTGATCTGCTGAAGGTGGTCTTTGGCCATGGCCTTGGTCTGTGAACAACAACATCAACATGAAAACATGTTACCACATAACATAAGATTCCAAAAATGGAAAATTCTACGGATTTAAGGAATGAAAGATAAGCTTGACATAAAAATCATCTAAGCCATCCATTATGACAACAAATGATATGCAACACAGACAGACACAGAGAGAGGGAGAGAAAGAGATAGAGACAGAGAATGTGAGAGAGAGAGAGAGACAGAGAAAGAGAAAGAGAGAGAAAGAGAGACATAGACAGACACAGAGAGAGACAGCAAGAATGAGAAAGAGGAAGCGGGGATGGGGGATGGGGGTAGCAGGATCAGAAGCTAAGCGCTGGGATGACGTGCGCACATCAGGAAGGAACAGCTGGTGACAGCTACATCCAGACAGAAGCCTGGCAGCCATGAAGATCTCAGAACCTGGAACCGATCTAAAGGGGGCTTATGCTGCAGTCCCCTGAACCGGCAAGGGTCCACGTGAGGAAGCCTGTGACTTTGTTGCAGTGTAAGAAAGGCAGAAGATCTCAGAACCTGGAACCGATCTAAAGGGGGCTTATGCTGCAGTCCCCTGAACCGGCAAGGGTCCACGTGAGGAAGCCTGTGACTTTGTTGCAGTGTAAGAAAGGCAGAGGATCTCGAACCTGGAACGATCTAAAGGGGGCTTATGCTGCAGTCCCCTGAACCGGCAAGGGTCCACGTGAGGAAGCCTGTGACTTTGTTGCAGTGTAAGAAAGGCAGAAGATCTCAGAACCTGGAACCGATCTAAAGGGGGCTTATGCTGCAGTCCCCTGAACCGGCAAGGGTCCACGTGAGGAAGCCTGTGACTTTGCTGCAGTGTAAGAAAGGCAGAAGATCTCAGAACCTGGAACCGATCTAAAGGGGGCTTATGCTGCAGTCCCCTGAACCGGCAAGGGTCCACGTGAGGAAGCCTGTGACTTTGCTGCAGTGTAAGAAAGGCAGAAGATCTCAGAACCTGGAACCGATCTAAAGGGGGCTTATGCTGCAGTCCCCTGAACCGGCAAGGGTCCACGTGAGGAAGCCTGTGACTTTGTTGCAGTGTAAGAAAGGCAGAAACATGGGGCCATCCTTCCGCCCACATCGTGCTGATGGGCCTGCTTCGCATTCTAATGGTTCTCCCAAATCAAAGAAGGCCTACAGCCAGTGTTCCTATTTTCATTTGTCAGGTAGTCTGCTGTCGTTGGCAAGCACTGCAGTACCTGACAGTCCTGCACAAAGCACTGCGGTACCTGACAGTCCTGCACAAAGCACTGCAGTACCTGACAGTCTTGCACAAAGCATTACAGTACCTGACAGTCTTGCACAAAGCACTGCAGTACCTGACGGTCCAGCACAAAGCACCGCAGTACCTGACCGTCTTGCACAAAGCACTATAGTACCTGACAGTCCTGCACAAAGCACCGCAGTACCTGACAGTCCCACTTAAAGCACTGCAGTACCTGACAGTCCTGCACAAAGCATTGTAGTACCTGACAGTCCTGCACAAAGCACCACAGTACCTGACAGTCTGCCACCAAGCACCACAGTACCTGACAGTCCAGCACAAAGCACCGCAGTACCTGACAGTCCTGCACAAAGCATTGCAGTACCTGACAGTCCCACACAAAGCACTGCAGTACCTGACAGTCCTGCACAAAGCACTGCAGTACCTGACAGTCCAGCACAAAGCACTGCAGAACCTGACAGTCTTGCACAAAGCACCGCAGTACCTGACAGTCTTGCACAAAGCATTACAGCACCTGACAGTCTTGCACAAAGCATTGCAGTACCTGACAGTCTTGCACAAAGCACTGCAGAACCTGACAGTCCCGCACAAAACATTGCAGTATCTGACAGTCCCGCACAAAGCACTCCAGTACCTGACAGTCTTGCACAAAGCACTGCAGTAGCTGACAGTCTTGCACAAAGCATTGCTGTACCTGACAGTCCCACACAAAGCGCTGCAGTACCTGACAGTCCTGCACAAAGCACTGCAGTACCTGACAGTCCCGCACAAAGCATTGCAGCACACGACAGTCCTGCACAAAGGACCGCAGTACCAGGCAGTCCTGCACAAAGCACCGCAGTACCTAACAGTCCCGCACAAAGCACTGCAGTACCAGACAGTCCCGCACAAAGCACTGCAGTACCAGACAGTCCTGCACAAAGCACCACAGTACCTGACAGTCCTGCACATAGCACTGCAGTACCTGACAGTCCTGCACAAAGCACTGTAGTACCTGACAGTCCTGCACAAAGGACTGCAGTACCAGACAGTCCTGCACAAATCACTGCAGTACCTGACAGTCTCCCACAAAGCATTGCAGTACCTGACAGTCCTGCACATAGCACTGCAGTACCTGACAGTCCTGCACAAATCACTGCAATACCTGACAGTCTGCACAAAGCATTGCAGTACCTGACAGTCTCCACAAAGCATTGCAGTACCTGACAGTCCTTGCACAAAGCATTGCAGTACCGGACAGTCCTGCACAAATCACTGCAGTACCTGACAGTCTTGCACAAAGCATTGCTGTACCTGACAGTCTCCACAAAGCACTGCAGTACCTGACAGTCTGCCACAAAGCACTGCAGTACCTGACAGTCTGCACAAAGCACTTGCAGTACCTGACAGTCCTGCACAAAGCATTGCAGTACCTGACAGTCTTGCACAAAGCACTGCAGTACCTGACAGTCTGTACAAAGCACTGCAGTACCTGACAGTCTTGCACAAACATTGCAGTACCTGACAGTCTGCACAAAGCACTGCAATACCTGACAGTCCTGCACAAAGCACTGCAGTACCTGACAGTCTTGCACAAAGCATTGCAGTACCTGACAGTCCTCCACAAAGCATTGCAGTACCTGACAGTCTTGCACAAAGCATTGCAGTACCTGACAGTCCTGCACAAATCACTGCAGTACCTGACAGCTTGCACAAAGCATTGCTGTACCTGACAGTCTCCACAAAGCACTTGCAGTACCTGACAGTCTGCACAAAGCACTGCAGTACCTGACAGTCTGCCACAAAGCACTGCAGTACCTGACAGTCTCTGCACAAAGCATTGCAGTACCTGACAGTCTTGCACAAAGCACTGCAGTACCTGACAGTCCTGTACAAAGCACTGCAGTACCTGACAGTCTTGCACAAAACATTGCAGTACCGACAGTCCTGCACAAAGCACTGCAATACCTGACAGTCCTGACAAAGCACTGCAGTACCTGACAGTCCTGCACAAAGCATTGCAGTACCTGACAGTCCTGCACAAAGCATTGCAGTACCTGACAGTCCCGCACAAAGCACTGCAGACCTGACAGTCCTGCACAAAGCACTGCAGTACCTGACAGTCCTGCACAATCGCTTGCAGTACCTGACAGTCCTGCACAAAGCAATGCAGTACCTGACAGTCCTGCACAAAGCATTGCAGAAAGCTCGAGGCCAGTTGTGAGTAACACTCTGCCAGAATGAAAAGTTTCACACTGTGTATTTTGTTGCCTGTTAAAAGCAGAAACAATCGGAACCTCTGCCTATGAACATGTTTCTGGGGTCTATTTCAGTTGCCTGTTAAAAGCAGAAACAATCGGAACCTCTGCCTACTGAACATGTTTCTGGAGGTCTATTTCGTTGCCTGTTAAAAGCAGAAACAATCGGAACCTCTGCCTACTGAACATGTTTCTGGGGGTCTATTTCGTTGCCTGTTAAAAGCAGAAACAATCGGAACCTCTGCCTACTGAACATGTTTCTGGGGTCTATTTCGTTGCCTGTTAAAAGCAGAAACAATCGGAACCTCTGCCTACTGAACATGTTTCTGGAGGTCTATTTCGTTGCCTGTTAAAAGCAGAAACAATCGGAACCTCTGCCTACTGAACATGTTTCTGAGTCCTCACAGTCAATGCAAGTTTTTCTCTTTTTTTCCCCCTCTATTTCATGATTTTATTGTTTGTTTACTTACATTTGAAATTCCCCCATTTGTTGGGAGAATCCCTTCATCCACAAAATCATAGACGCTGACGACTATGAGTGAAATTAGAAAGAAACAAAAACGACCAGAGACGCATGTTCATGATGGTGACAGTATAAGCGACTCCACACCCATGATGTGCAGCAAAGTGAAAGGCACTCATCGGTCTTTTGGACAATCAACAAAAACAGTTCAGCAGCAGAACAACCACGAGTGAGGCTGTGGGATGCACACGGCAGTTGCTCGACAGTGGTGTTTTTTTTTGCCAGTGGGCTCTGCAGTCATGAAATACATGCTGGTACACCCATGGAAACACTCCTGTGGAGGTTCTCTGCTGTAATGTCCGGTGGCCATTACACAATGGCATCTGCCAGGGAGCTTACCTATGTTATAATGCCCTGTGCATGCCTGCACCTATGTGAACACAGTGCAGGCTTCCAAGGATGGTGCAGGATTGCTCCCAGCTGGGTTTTTTTTCGGCAGTTGAGGACTGTACTTCCCTGGGTCCTATCCACATCTTCAGGTGTATCTTTTTCTTTCTTCACAAATATTTCTGAACACACAGTAGAAAATAAACTCTTTAAGTAAAAATGCAAAGAAACAAGCAGGAAATGGGTGGTTGTTTTACAAAATTAGTGAGAGTGTGTGTGTGTGTGTGTGTGTGTGTGTGTGAGTGTGCATGTGTGTGTGTGTGTGTGTGTGTGTGTGTGTGTGTGTGTGTTTCTATAAGACTTACCTCAGGAGACTTGATGTAGATGGAGGCAAGTTCGTACAAAGCAAAGGCAGCGACGTGAGCATCCTCTTTCTTTCCCTGGTGTCGGGCCAAACACTCCTTCAGGCACTGCACACACACACACACACACACACACACACACACACACACAACACACACACACACACCACACACACACACACACACACTCACATACACACACGTACACACACACACATATGCATGCACACATGCATGCACGCACGCGCGCTCACAACACACACAACACACACACACACCCACACACACACACACACACCACAAAAACACACACACAGATGCACATTTCAAAAGTCTGTATACCACAATGACGCCACATAACAACAATATGGCATTACAACAGGCAATGTCACCACATTACAACAATGGCACCACATAAAGCACTGACACCACATTACAACAACAGCACCACTTCACAAGACTGGCACCACATTACAGCAATGTGACTTACAACATGGACCACATACAACAATGGCACCCATTACACAGCAATTGACATTACAACAATGGCACCACGTTACAACAGGCACCACTTACTACAGCAATATGACATTAAAATGCAATGAATCACGCAACCATGGACTCCAACATCACACCGACAAACATCCAAACCCCTGTCACACATCACACCAGAACAAACATCCAAACCCTGTAACAACATCACACCAGAACAACATCCAAACCCCATGTCAACAACATCACACCAAACAAACATCCAAACCCCATGTCAACAACATCACACCAGACAAACATATAAACCCATGTCAACAACATCACACCAGAACAACAACACACAAACCCATGTCAACAACATCACACCGAACAAACATCAAACCCATGTCAACAACATCACACCAGAACAAACATCCAAACCCCATGTCAACAACATCACACCAGAACAAACATCCAAACACCCATGTCAACAACATCACACAGAACAAACATCAAACCCCATGTCAACAACATCACACCAGAACAAACACAACCATGTCAACAATACACCAGAACAACCGTCAACCCATGTCAACAACTCACACCAACAACACCAAACCTGTCAACAACATCCACAACAAACATCCAAACCATGTCAACAACATCACACGAAAACAACACAACACATGTCCAAATACACAGACAACTGACACAGAACATACAGAACAGAAATTCGATTTGACAAGATGTACACAGATGACAAACAAAAGGTGACACAGATGACAAGATGATGACAAATGTACAGAGATGGTGTTGTACAGACGACAGCATGTCCACTGTCCAAGCACGACACTGTCTCCAGCGACTCTGAAAAACTACTCACACACTGACCAACACACAACACCTTCCTTCATCTACTGACACAACACACAAACACCTTCCTTCAACACACTGATCAACAACACCACCTTCCTTCAACACACTGACCAACAACACACAACACACTGACCAACAACACACACAACACCTTCCTTCATCACACTGTCCAACAACACACAACACGCTGACCAACAACACACACAACACACTGACCAACAACACACAACACACTGACCAACAACACACAACACACTGACCAACAACACACAACACCACACACACATGACCAACAACACACACAACACACTGACCAACAACACACACCCTTCATCTCACTGACCAACAACACACACTTCCTTCATCACATTGACCAACAACACACAACACACTGACCAACAACACACAACATACTGACCAACAACACACAACACACTGACCAACAACACACAACACACTGACCAACAACACACACCTTCCTTCATCTCACTGACCAACAACACACAACACACTGACCAACAACACACAACACACATGACCAACAACACACACAACACACTGACCAACAAACACACACAACACCTTCCGTCATCACATTGACCAACAACACACAACACACTGACCAACAACACACAACACACTGACCAACAACACACAAACACACTGACCAACAACACACACAACTGACAACAACACACACCTTCCTTCACCACACTGACCAACAACACACAACACGCTGACCAACAACACACAACACACTGACCAACAACACACACCTTCCTTCATCTCACTAACCAACAACACACAACACACTGACCAACAACACACAACACACTGACCAACAACACACAACACACTGACCAACAACACACAACACACTGACCAACAACACACAACACACTAACCAACAACACACACCTTCCTTCATCACACTGACACAACACACAACACACTGACCAACAACACACAACACTGACCAACAACACACACCTTCCTTCATCCACTGACCAACAACACACAACACACTGACCAACAACACACAACACACTGACCAACAACACACAACACACTGACCAACAACACCACATACCATAACCAACAACAACCTACCCAACACACACCTTCCTCATCACACTGCCCAACACACACACACACTGACCAACAACACACAACACACTGACCAACAACACAACCTCTCATCACACTGACCAACAACACACAACACCACAACACACATCCACCACACTGACAACAACACACAACACACTGACCAACAAACACAACCTCTTACATGACCAACAACACACTCCTTCAACACACTGATCAACAACACACACTTCCTTCACACACTGACCAACAAACACAACACACTGACACACACACAACACACCTTCCTTCAACACACTGTCCAACAACACACAACACGCTGACCAACAACAACAACACATGACCAACAACACACAACACACTGACCAACAACACACAACACACTGACCAACAACACACAACACACTGACCAACAACACACAACACACTGACCAACAACACACAACACACTGACCAACAACACACACCTTCCTTCATCTCACTGCCAACAAACACACCTTCCTCATCACATTGACCAACAACACACAACACACTGACCAACAACACACAACATACTGACCAACAACACAACACACTGACCAACAACACAACACACTGACCAACAACACACACCTTCCTTCATCTCACTGACCAACAACACACAACACACTGACCAACAACACACAACACACTGACCAACAACACACAACACACTGACCAACAACACACACACACTTCTCATCACACTGACCAATAACACACAACACACTGACCAATAACACACAACA
>CM065747.1:26111022-26123522 GCA_033310375.1 Conus canariensis
GACAACCAGTCACACTGATGCACTAGAATGACAACCAGTCACACTGATGGCACTAGAATGACAACCAGTCACACTGATGGCACTAGAATGACAACCAGTCACACTGATGGCACTAGAATGACAACCAGTCACACTGATGGCACTAGAATGACAACCAGTCACACTGACGGCACTAGAATGACAACCAGTCACACTGATGCACTAGAATGACAACCAGTCACACTGATAGGCACTAGAATGACAACTAACACACTGACGGCACTAGAACGACAACCAGTACACTGATGGCACTAGAATGACAACAACCACACTGACGGCACTAGAATGACAACCAGTCACACTGATGGCACTAGAATGACAACCAGTCACACTGATGGCACTAGAATGACAACAACCACACTGACGGCACTAGAACAACAACAACTGATACTGATGGCATAGAACAAAACAACTGACACTGATGGCAATAGAACAACAACAACTGATACTGATGGCAATAGAACAAAACAACTGATACTGATGGCACTAGAACAACAACACTGATACTGATGGCAATAGAACAAAACAACTGATACTGATGGCACTAGAACAACAACAACTGATACTGATGGCACTAGAACAACAACAACTGATACTGATGGCACTAGAACAACAAATAAAACAAAACATGATACTGATGACACAGCTAGAGCACAAACAACAACATGATACTGATGGCACTAGAACAACAACACTGATACTGACAATAGAACACACAATGATAGATGGCACTAGACACAACAGTCACACTGATGCACTGTAACAACAACTGATCACACATACGTGCAAACCAGTACTGATGCATAAAACCTATATGATGGATAAACACACATACGATGGCCTAAACAACATCACACGATGGACGAACAACACATGATGCACTAGACACAAGTATGAGGCCTAGACACAACAACTGAGGACGAACAAGAGCATAGAACACAAGTACTGCACTAGAACACAACTGAGCATGAACAACATAACTGATGCACTAGCAACAAACGACTTGGCATGAACACAGCAATGATGGCAAGAACAACAACTGATATATGCACAGAACAAAGAGTGGCATAGAACAACAGTACTGAGCACTGAAACAACTGTACTTGGCATAGAACAACACAACGTAGAGCTAGAACAACACAATGAGAAACACACACTGTACGAGCTAAAACAACTAACGACGCCTAGAACACAACACGTACTGATGCATAAACAAACAAGAATGGCAAACAACATGAATGGCAAGAAAAATGATACGAGGCACTAGACAACCGTACTGATGGCATGAACAACAACTGATATGAGCACTAGAAAACAAATATGAGGCACTAGAAACAACGATGATGGCAAACAACAAACAGATACTGATGAAGAAAACAATGAGGCCTAGACAACAAGATATGTGCCAGAAACAACATGATACTGAGGCACAACACAGTATGATGACTAACAACACTGATAGATGCACGAAACAACAACTGAACTGAGCATAAACAACACTGTACTGGACTAAAAACAACGTATGATGGCATGAACACAATCGCGGCATGAACAACGATACGAGCATAACAACAAATGATATGTGCATAAAAACAAGTAGATGGCATAGACACATATTGATGGCACTAGAAACAACTGGGCACTAGAACAACAACACATATGAGGCACAGATCAACAACTAACTGATGACAGACACAAAACTGATACGAGGCATAGAATAAACAACGATACTGTGGCACTAACAAACAACTGATATGATGGCACTAGAACAAAACAACTGATACTGATGGCACTAGAACAACAACAACTGATACTATGGCAGAACAACAACAACTGATACTGATGGACTAAAACACAACTGATGCAAGCACAGAACAAACTAACTGATGGCACTAGAACAACAACAACTGATACTGATGGCACTAGAACAACAACAACTGATACTGAGGCATAGAACACAACAACTGAACTGATGGCACTAAACAACAAATGACTGATGGCACTAGAACAACAAACTGATACGATGGCAATAGAACAACAACAACTGATACTGATGGCACTAGAACAAAACAAACATGCTAAACAACAACTGATACTGATGGCACTAGAACAAAAACAACTGATACTGATGGCACTAAACAAACAACCATAACTGACGGCACTAGACAACAACAACTGATACTGATGGCACTAGACAACAACAACTGATACTGATGGCAATAGAAACAACATGATACTGATGGCACTAGAACAACAAGATACTGATGGCACTAGAACACAACAACTGATACTGATGGCACTAGAACAACAACAACTGATACTGAGGCACATAGAAACAAACAACTGATACTGATGGCACTAGAACAACAAACTGATACTGATGGCACTAGAACAACAACACACTGATACTGATGGCACAACAACAACAGTCACACTGATGGCACTGAAGCAACAACTGAAAGATCATGAACAACTGATATGATGGCACTAGAAACAACCATCAATATGGACGCACAAAGACATATCACACTGATGGCACATGTAACAAACAACTGAAAACTGACTGAACACACAATGATACATGACGCACTGACAACTGATGACTAGGCAATAAAACCCAACAACATGACTGAGACACTAGAAAACTGATGACTATACAATGAACAATGAACAGCTGATAATGGCAAAACAAAACTATGATACTAGGACTCAAACAACAACACTGACGAGGCACTAGAACAACAACACGATACTGATGGCACTAGAACACAACAACTGATACTGATGGCACTAGAAAAAAACAACTGATACTGATGGCACTAGAACAACAACAACTGATAGCACTGAAATAGACAACAACTCATAACACGATGGCATTAGAATACAATGATACTGACGCACAACAACAACAATGAACTAGGCACTAAACAAACAACTGATACTGATGCACTAGAAGACAACAACTATACTGAGGCATAAAGAACACAACAACGATACTGATGGCACTAGAACAATAACAACTCATACTGATGGCACTAGACACAACAACAAGTCACATGATGGCACTAGAACAACAACAACTGATACTGATGGCACTAGAATGACAACAACTATACTGACGGCACTAGACAACAACAAGTCACACTGATGGCACTAGAACAACAACAACTGATACTGAGGCACTAGAACAACAACAACTCATACTGATGGCACTAGCACAACAACAAGTCCACTGATGGCACTAGAACAACAACAACTGATACTGACGGCACTATACAACAACAACTGTACATGATGGCACTAGCACAACAACAAGTCACACTGATGGCACTAGAACAACAACACTGATACTGACGGCACTAGAACAACAACAATGATACTGATGGCACTAGCACAACAACAAGTCACACTGATGGCACTAGCACAACAACAACTCATACTGACGGCACTAGAACAACAACAACTGATACTGATGGCACTAGAACAACAACAACTGATACTGACGGCACTCGAACAACAACATGATACTGATGGCACTAGCACAACAACCAGTCACACTGACGGCACTAGCACAACAACCAGTCACACTGACGGCACTAGCACAACAACCAGTCACACTGACGGCACTAGAACAACAACAACTGATACTGACGGCACTAGAACGACAACAACTCAAAAAGGGCAGAAAAAAAGAATGCTTTGATTTCAGCCTAAGAACTCGTCTATCAGAATCAGCATATGAATGTTTCTCATTGGCTAGTTCTGATTTCAACTTCCTAGTCACCCATATCCAAGTAAGGGGACAGCACTTGTTTACCTTAGTGAATGAAAAAGGGCCACACTGTAGAAGAACTGATGACAACGCAGAAACCAAAATGGGTGTAATAACAGTTTGTTCCCTTTCATTTGCTAACATTTCTTTCTTCACCTCTGAACCATCTAGAATTGTCACTGACCTGAGCTTCCATCATTTGTCAGCTCCTTTATTTCAACTTATCTTAGATTTCTCTCTCTCTTTTTTTTTTTTTTCCTTTCTCCAACATTTTTTGTGAAATCAGTTCCTGTCAAAAAAAAAAAGAAAAAAGAAAAAAAAAAAGGAGAAAAATTCAGTTAAAACCTGCGTTAGTTAATCCAATAGGTAGGTCCTTTGCGCCTTAAAACTATTTTCTGGAAACATTCTTAAATCTTAGAAAGAAAGGCAATTTAGAACTAATCAGCATTACTGAGTATGCACTGTTTATCCTTGTGTCTGCTATGTTGATTGATGCAATTTTGACTTTCAATTCTTTCTTACACTGTGTACTTTCTTCAGCATTTCAGTGTAGGAAGAATGAGAGAGACGCAGGCATAATATGTGACACACTAGAGCAACAAAAACCTTGACAACTGTAAAGAACTATCTAGTCTTTTGTTCGTTTTTGTCTTCTTCTTTCCATTAAAAAAAAAAGTATGGGGAAATTGAGAACAGAAACCCACCACAAAGAAGGGAAAACATGCACACACATGCATGCACACACACACACGAATAGAAGATATGGTAAAATGTAGTAATCCATGTACTGCTATCCCTCCATGGGAATTACAAAAAGGACATTTTGACATTAATTATACCAATGCAAAGAAAAATGAGAATATAAATTTTATTGGTACAGTTGCGAATGAGCATTTATTTCTCAATTATCCAAATCATCTCAAAGTTTATACCGATGGTTCAGTTCTAGAAAATCACGAAGGTGGTGCTGCTTTCACTATCCCCCACTTAAAGGTCAAAAGAGGTTTTTATATTGGAAAGCACAGATCTATATTTACAGCTGAATTAACTGCTATCTTATGGCTTTGCGTTATTTGCTTGATTTTCCGAAAACTGTGACTCAGATTCTTTTTTGTCGATTCAAAATCAGTGTTGTATGCCTTAAGCAATTCAAATTCTAGTGTGAGACAAGATTTGATTTTTGAGATTAACCTCTTCCCTGCCCGCCCCGTGTCTATTACGGGGTCGTTTCCGCGATCCTGTACGCCCGTAACCGTGTCTATTACGGGGTATTTTCGTCATCGAAATTTCGAAAATCGGCACAGGAAATAACCCTACAAATTGTCCCTGACCTATTGGGGTGTTTAAATAACAGTTCTATCCCTTTATCGGTGTACTGAAGTGTTAGGAAATTGTCGGTTTAGTATTCAAGAAGGGACGAGCTGATTATCATAATCAAGATGGCGGATCAGAGACGAAGCTCGACACGGCGACCTGTTTTGAAGCGTTATAGCGCACTGGAAGTTTTAGATGAAGTGTTGAATGATATTGATAGTGGTGACGAAGACTTCCAAGCATCAGGTGACAGTGATAGTGATGAGGAAGAGATGGATGGTAACCAGCACCATCCACTTTTGTCGGAACTCGTGGCGGTCACGAAGAAGAAGACCCGGACTTCGACCCACGTGATGTTGGTCAAGCGAGCGATACCGGCCATGATTCGACCAAGAATCAGAACCAGAGCCGATTCCCAGCACCAGCACAGCACCCCCTCCTGTCATGAGAGGTCGTGGTAGGGGCAGGGGAAGAGCTAGAGGCACTGGACAGCATCAAATAAGGGGGCGTGGCAGAGGGCGTGGCAGAGGGCGTGGAGCTCGACAATCTTGCCCCAGTCTGGTGTTGCTGATGGGAATCGTGCGACTGCCTGCAATTGAGCTGTACTGGTCGAAGAAGGTGCTGTACCGCATTCCAGTCTTCAGCTCAGTAATGACAAGAAACAGATTTCAAGTAAGTTTCTCTACTCTCTCTGAGTCTCTCTCTGTTTACTTGTTCTAATTTTCCTTCCACCCTCCCTCTCCAACTCCTTTCTATGTCCAAGTCTTTCTTTTCAGCATTACAATAGATGAGGATGATGTGTGTGTGTGTGTGTGTGTGTGTGTGTGTGTGTGTGTGTGTGTGTGTGTGTGTGTGAGCTTCTCTGTAATGTGTGGTGTGTGTGCGCTTCTGTTTTGTGTGTGTGTGTGTGTGTGTGTGTGTGTGTGTGTGTGTGTGTGTGTGCATGCTTCTATGTGGTGTGTATGTGTGTATGCTTCTATGTGGTGTATTTGTGTGTCATTGTTTATGGTGTGTGTGTGTGTGTGTGGTGCTTCTATGTGGTGTGTATGTGTGTATACTTCTCTGTGGTGTATTTGTGTGTCATTGTGTGTGTGTGTGTGTGTGTGTGTGTGTGTGTGTGTGTGTGTGTGTGTGTGTTTGTGCTTCTATGTGGTGTGTGTGTCTGTGTCTGTGTGTGTGTACAAATGTGTGTATGTGTAC
Source organism: Conus canariensis (assembly GCA_033310375.1). Classification (NCBI taxonomy): domain Eukaryota; kingdom Metazoa; phylum Mollusca; class Gastropoda; order Neogastropoda; family Conidae; genus Conus; species Conus canariensis. The sequence goes on from CM065747.1 coordinate 26,117,348, forward strand.
TTGATTGTTTCTGGTGTGTGCGTGCGTGTGTGTGTGTGTGTGTGTGTGTGTGTGTGTGTGTGTGTGTGTGTGTGTTTGTTTACACACACTGATCAAATGTTGTTCAATCCTATTTCAGATCATCCTACAATTTATCCACTTTCACGACAACTCTGCGATGCCATCACCAGACCATCCCCAGTATGACCGGCTGTACAAGATCCGTCCAGCACTGGACCACCTCCATGAAAAATTTCAGGAGGTGTATGAGCCACGGCGAGCGGTGTGTGTGGATGAAAGCCTACTCCTTTAGAAGGGTAGGCTTATATTTCGCCAATACGTCCCCCTCAAGCGTGCCAGGTTCGGGATCAAGTTATACCTCTGCTACCGGTCCGACGATGAAGTGAGGCTGACGGAGAGGCATTTCATGTTCCCCATCCCACCGACGCCCAACAAGGCAGCACCACAGAGGGCCTGCAGTGTCTGCACCAAGATGCTGAAGATCAGGCGTGATGTGCGGTCCCCCACTGCCCCTCCAAGCCTGCACTGTGCTATCCACAGTGCTACATGGATTATCACACTAAGTTCAACTACTGGGAGTAGTGTGGATCCTGTAGCACAGCTTAGTTTTGCAGTGCATTTTTTTTTCATAGATCTTCTTCAGTTAGTCAGTGTGTGCTTTTATCTCTGTTTTTATATTCTTGAGCGCGTGTGTGTTTTTCTTTTTTTTTTGTCTTCATGGTGGTGTTTCTTCTGAAACTCTGGTTTATTCATGAGTGTGACCAGACTGTTCAACTGGTGGAAATAATCAGACTGGGTTATATTGGTGAGGCTGCTCAACCCAAGAACAACCCTAGAAACCTGCGAGATGTACAGAAAGAAGTAGTGTACGGGTTATGAACATGTACTGAGTGAGTACCAGATGTTTCTTCTCGCATCCAGGGAACACTAACATCAGTTTTTCTAGTGTTTTGTGTGGTTTTATATACAGCAATATGACTTTTTATTTTGAAACTGTCATAAGATTTGATTTCATCAAATTTTACTATACTGTTTACTAACAAAATATGATTATTAGTACATCAGGTTATAGCCAAAGATGCAAGATAAAAACATGCAAAAGATGTAAGACTTACCTAAGTGAATGAGACATACTTAGTGATCACATTAGTAAACCTACTGCAAAAGGCAAAATTTGGTCCCTTTATGTTTGGATTATGGTACCTACAATGATATATGTATGTATTATCATACAGAACAGACTTTTCTGGCAGTCATATCAATGCCAGATGTTTATATTATGTTCAGTCAATTCTAACATCATTTTTTTCAAAGTTGTTTGTGGTTTGATATATGCAATGTGTATGCGAGTCCTCAAAAACAGTCAGTTTAGTACAGAAAAGTTGATATTATCATTTTACCATACTGATTGCTAACAAAATATAAATATTATGAAATGATAGCATACAACAGGGTATAAGAAAAAAAAAGAGCAAAAAATGCAAGAGATATCTCAAATAATGAATGAGATGTGAACAGATGAATGAACCTACTGCAAAAAACAGAATTCTGTCCCTTTTCCCTTGGATTGGGGTACTCCTCAAGATGTGTATAGTACTATGCAGAAGAAGACTTGCTGGCAATAATATCAATACCAAATTTTTGTATGATGTCCAATCAATACTAACACCAATTTTTTCCATGTTTTGTATGGTTTGATGAGCTGCAATGTATGTGTGTGTGCCCAAAAACAGTCATTTCATTACTAAAAAAGTTGGTTATATTACTTTTTACCATATTACTTATCAACAAAATCAAAATTTAATGACATCACATAATGCCACAAGGTATAAGGGGAAAACATGCAAACAATGTAATAGATATAGCAATAAATGAAGGAGTAGTGAACAGATAAGTGAACCTACTGTGAAAAGCATAATTCTGTCCCTTTATCCTTGGATTGGGGTACCCCCAAAGATGTATATATTACCACACAGAAGAAGATTTGCTGGCAATGACATCAATACCAGATGTTTGTATGATGTTCAGGCAATACTAATAGCATATTTTTCAATCTTTTGTGTGGTTTGATGAGCTGCAATGTGTTTGTATACACTCAAAAACAGTCATTTCATCACAAAAAAGTTGGTTATATTACTTTTTACCATATTACTTACCAAAAAAAAATCTAAATGTAATAACATCATATCATGCCACAGGGTATAGGGGGAAACATACAAAAAATCTAATAGATAAAGCAATAAATGAAGGAGTAGTGAACAGATGAGTGAACCTACTGCAAAAAGCAGAATTCTGTCCCTTTACCCTGGGATTGGGGTACCCCCAAAGATATATGTACTACCACACAGAAGATGATTTGCTGGCAATGATATCAATACCAGATGTTTGTATGATGTTCAGGCAATACTCACACCAATTTTTTCTATGTGTTGTGTGGTTTGATGTGTTGCAGTGTGTATGTGTGTGCTCGAACACTGTCATTTTATAACAAAACATGTTGATTATGTTACTTTTTACTACACTAGTGCCACCAAAATCAAAATATTATGATACCACATAATACCTCATGCTATAAGGAGGAAAACTGCAAACTATCTAACAGATATCTCAATAAATGAATGAGTAGTGAACAGATACGTGAACCTACCACAATATCAAAATTCTGTCCCTTTACTCCTGAATTGGGGTAACCCCAATGATGCATGTATTACCACATAAAAGAACATTTGATTGGAGTGATATCAATACCAGATGTTTGTATGATGCTCAGCCAATACAAACACCCATTTTTTTCATTGTTTTGTGCGGTTTGATGTGTTTCAATATGCATGTGATTGTTCAAAAACAATTATTTTATTTGAAAAAAGTTTATCATAATACTTTTTACCACACTATTTGGCAACAGAATCAAAATATTATGAAATCTCATTATAGACCAGGAAATAAGGAAGAATCATGCAAAAAATCTAAGACATATCTCCATAAATGAATGAGTATTGAACAGATTAGTGAACCTACCGCTAAAGCAAAATTCTGTCCCTTTACCCTGGGATTGGGGTACCCCCAATTATGCATGTGTTACCACACAGAAAAACATTTGCTGGCAGTAATATGAATACCAGATGTTTGTATAATGTTCAGTCAATTAGAACACCAGTTTTTTCACTTTTCTCTTTGGTCTGATGTGCTGCAGTGTGTGCGCGTATGCAGAAAAAGTGTCAATTTATTACAAAAATAGTTGATCATATTGATTTTTATCATACTTATGACCAGCCAAATCAAATTATTATGATACCACATCATAGCAGAGGGTATAAGAAAAAAACATGCAAAAAATCTAAGAGATATCTCGATAAATGAATGAGTAGTGAACAGATGAGTGAACCTACTGCAAAAAGCAAAATTGGGCCCCGGCACACAGCAATACAGAAAAACACTTATACTGTGGCAGGGAAGGGGTTAATCATTTGGTGCATTTCCTTATTCTATGAGGTAGTAATCTTACCTTTCTTTGGGTGCCTTCACACAGTAGAATACATTTCAATGAATCCGTAGATAAACTAGCTAAAAACTCTGCAGATTATACAAATGAAGCATATAATTTGAAAATCCCTTTATCTCTGAAAGAAGGGTATAGCCTACTGCAGAATGCTTGCTGGAAGCATTTTAGAAAGAAACAAGAAGATGTTGGCCACTCATCACCTTCTGACCACCAAACGAGTTTTGAAGATGTTTTTATATCTAAGTATGGTCAATTGTCTAACTTAAGGCTTTTAACTTCCCTTGCCTACAGATTCAAACTTAATGCTTTTAAGACGAAATTCACTTCCAACATCACATGTGTTTGTGGTGGTAAAATTTCTAATGAACATATACTTTTCCACTGTAGAAAAATGAAAACATATCTGTCTACTTTTTCGGAAAAGTCCCTGAAGGAGGTTTTAGTAAAACCCCTTTTGACTTGTGACATTGTTTTAGGACTTGTTCAGAGTACCATTTTTAGATTCCTTTAATAATTCTATTTTCACGTTTAAATGTTATTATCCTGTTACCTTTAGCGTTCATTTGATTTTTAAAAATGGTATTCTAGTTATGTTGTAGGTTGCAATTTTTATTCATGTTAACATTTTTTCTTCCGATTCTCATTCTGATCCTCCTTTTTCTCTTTTTCCGTTTTCCATTTATACTTCTTCATCTTTTTCTATCTCCCTGTTTCTTTATCTCCTTCAGCTGCCTGTCTACCCACCCCTTCTCCCCTCCCTTCCTCCTTTTCTACCTTGTTTATTTATTTATTTTTGGTTGTCTAAAATCACTTATGTGTATAGACATTAAATTGAACAACACACACACACACACATGCATGCACACATACACACACACACAAACACATACACACACGCGTGCCTGTGCGCACACACACACACACACAGAGGGAAGAATGAGAGGCTGGTGCCCCTCCTCTCTCCTGCCCTCCTTCCCCTTTCCATCTCCCCCCCCCCCCCCCCCCCCCTATAAAAACAACAACAAACAAACACCACTTCCAACAACAAAAATCACTTCTTGTGGATAAACATGAAACTGAACGAAAACACATACCCTCTAGCTGTTCTTTGTTAAATTGCTGTTGCATATGTTTAATATCCATTGTTGTAGTACAATTTCGTATAAAATGGCTGAATGTAGAAACACAATAAAAGTAGCAGCGGACTCACCGGCAATCAAGTAGGAATAGTAGCTCTTGGACCACTTGGAGTCTCGGCGCAACCTGGGAGACAGGAGTCATTGACGCTTACATGCAGCACCAGAGGGTTCATTTCATGCCTATGCTTCTTCTTTACACAGAGAGGGAAGGAGGGAGGAGAGACAGAGACAGACGGAGGGAGGGAGGGAGGGAGGGAGATGACAGAGAGAGAGAGAGAGACAGAGAGAGAGAAAGAGAGGGATAGAGACAGAGAGAGACAGAAACAGAGAGAGACACACACAACACAGACAGAGAAATCACAGTTCAAGGCAAGTGTTTATTATTTACAAATGCACTGATCCTTAACACAAGGTGTAAAGAACAGAAAGTCTATTAAATGAAAGAACACATCTACAAAAAAATGAGCTTTTTTTTTTGTTCACATTCACAAACTGATATCATTCTGATATACTGCCCCCCCCCCCCCCCCCCCCCCCCCCCCACCCCCCCCCCCCCCCCCCCCCCCACCCACCCCCCGTTTTTTTTTTTACAAATGCATTGCGCTTTCCTTCACATGCATATGCTTACTCCCCCCTCCCACCCCCTTCCCCTCTCTCCCTGCCTAACTCACACACAAAGAGCACTGGATTGCACATGAGCCAGTATGATAAGAATGCTGCTACACTTTCTTGGGTTTACAGGGGAAGGAGAGAGGGAGAGAGACAGAGAAACAGACAGACAGACAGAGACAGAAGGAGACACAGAGAGAAAGAGAGTGAGAGATAGAGAAAGAGAAAGTGAAAGAGGGAGACAGAGAGAGAGAGAGAGAGAGAGAGAGAGAGAGAGAGAGACAGACAGACAGACAGGACAGACAGAGACTCAGAATTCACTTAAATACAAGTCATTTCCTCAGTCTAGTACACTGTGCTTTTCAATTCAGTTTTACGACAGTCCAGTCCACCATACCTACATCACACACGCCAAGTGACATAGTTTTCAGAAAACATAAGGGTGTACAATGATGGAGCAACCCATACGTAAACTACAGGGGTACAAATATAATACATGCCACAAGTGACGTGTGGAAGTCACCACACTAAGAGCTCAGCTTTGGGAGGCCAGGAAGAGAGCTTGCAACAACACTAACCCATTCACAACAGTGTCAGCCAGCACTCAACATGCACACTGTACCTTTGGAAGCCCTCTGCACCATTGTCCCAATTCAGTTTCATCAGGTTGTACCAGCCTGAAACACAGACACACACACACACACACACACATCACAACAGACCTGGGCACTGATGATTTTCCATTCTGATTCATTTTCTTAAGCTCTAAGGGTCTGGTTGGCCTAGCCAGTAAAGCTCCATGGTTCAATTCCTGCTTGAAAAAGTAGCTTGAAAAGGATTTTCCCTTTACAGCTGACATTCAGCAGATTCTGTCGCCCTCCTATGTCCTTTGTACCAGATTCTGTAGCCCCCTTATGCCCTTTGT
>CM065747.1:26128522-26148522 GCA_033310375.1 Conus canariensis
ATCATCTTTCTGGTAATGTGAAAAAGTCCCTGCTTTCCTCCCTTACAACAATCATCTTTCTGGTAATGTGAAAAAGTTCCCTGCTTTCCTCTACAACAATCATCTTTCTGGCAACGCTGAAAAAGTTCCCTGCTTTCCTCTACAACAATCATCTTTCTGGTAATGTGAAAAAGTTCCCTGCTTTCCTCTACAACAATCATCTTTCTGGCAATGTGAAAAAGTCCCTGCTTTCCTCTACAACAATCATCTTTCTGGTAATGTGAAAAAGTTCCCTGCTTTCCTCTACAACAATCATCTTTCTGGTAATGTGAAAAAGTTCCCTGCTTTCCATTACAACAATCATCTTTCTGGCAACACTGAAAAAGTTCCCTGCTTTCCTCTACAACAATCATCTTTCTGGTAATGTGAAAAAGTTCCCTGCTTTCTCCTTTACAACAATCATCTTTCTGGTAATGTGAAAAAAGTTCCCTGCTCTCCTCCTTTACAACAATCATCTTTCTGGCAATGTGAAAAAGTTCCCTGCTTTCCTCTACAACAATCATCTTTCTGGTAATGTGAAAAAGTTCCCTGCTTTCCTCTACAACAATCATCTTTCTGGTAATGTGAAAAAGTTCCCTGCTTTCCTCTACAACAATCATCTTTCTGGCAATGTGAAAAAGTTCCCTGCTTTCCTCCCTTACAACAATCATCTTTCTGGCCAGCAAGTGCTTCAAATTTTCAACAGAGCTTCCAATCTTTTTTCAAATCATCATGGGACACATATCCCCTGGCAATTCCAGTGAAGATGAAAAAAGCGAAGGGACGAGACAAACTTAAAAGTATTTCCCAGCCCTCATGCAAATGTAGTCAGCACCATGAATTTGTTGTTTGCTGTACTTGCCACCTTGTGAATGGTGTGTGTGTGTGTGTGTGTGTGTGTGTGTGTGTGTGTGTGTGTGTGTGTGTGTGTGTGTGTGTGTGGCGCGCGCACGCCTGTGTGTTTGCGTGCGTGTGTGTATGTGTGTGTGGGTGTGTGCGTGCATGTGTGTATGCTTGCGTGCGTGCGTGCATGCGTGTGTGTGTGTGTGTTTAAATGTTTGGTCCTAAACTTGATGTGTTGTCTTTGTAAGAATTGTTTGGTTCTTGTTTTTGTTTTGTTTTTAACCTTTTTTTTTCTTCAATTCAAATATCAACATGAAATACATAAATATAGGTCATAGAATAAGTTATCACCTAGATGCATTAGACTGATAAAATATATCAGAAAAAAAAAGTCCTGAGGCTAGCGCCTATATTTCCCTAGTACACTTCCAGATAAAATAAGCAACCCCCCCCCCCCACCCCCCCACCCCCAAATAAAAAAAGCTCAACCTGGCATTCCAATCTCATAGCCTGGCAATTCCTTCTTTAGAACTGCAAATCATAGCGTAACAGAGCCTAGATACAAGTCACCCATCTGCTGTTGTTCATCTCCATGCCATGCACAAGTGGCAATATTATAATAACATGGAACAATCAGCAATACTTTGTCTTCATTGTTGTCGCTTGCTAGGCACTGAACCCAAGCCCAAAGCACCACAGGAGACCCAAAGAGAAATGGCACTAAATAAAACCCAAAGAGAAATGGCACTAAATAAAACCCAAAGAGAAATGGCACGAAATAAAACCCAAAGAGAAATGGCACTAAATAAAACCCAAAGAGAAATGGCACTAAATAAAACCCAAAGAGAAATGGCACTACAGAAAGAAACGGTAGCACCCAATGAGATTCTTACTCCACAACATGACCACTAGCTCTGAAGTCACATGGCCAGGACTGCTGTGCTCAGAGGAACTAAAAGGGATGAAAATAGAACTGCTCTGTAGATATACAAGATGCAACAGAACCAAAACAACCATCCACAAAGCTAACTCGATCCAGATAATGCAAAAGACTCCAGGGTGATTCAACATCAAGATGAGAGAGCATGTCCAGCAACTGAGTGAGTTAGTCACTGAAAAGAAATTTATACAGGCGAGCAGATGATTATCGTGAAAAGTTACCCAACACAGTGAGAATAGATTACGTGCCAGCAAGAGAGATGCTATGCCATGGACAGCGACTTGATCTCATGAGACAGAGACTGCACAGACTGACAGTGAGAGTGGAGATACAGAGGTAAACAACAGCGAGGAGAGGAAGTGATACAGAGATTAAGAGAGTCTGAAGAAAAACCAAGACAGAGACAGACACTAAGTAAGGGAGAGAGAGACGGACAGAAAGAGAGAGAGAGAGAGAGAGAGAAAGAGACGGAGAAACAGAGACAGACAGACAGACCAGAAGACAGACAGAGACCAGCAGAGACAGAGACAGAGAAAAACAGAGATACGGTAACAGAAAGAGAGAGAGAGAGAGAGAGAGAGAGAGAGAGACAGAGAGAGAGAGCGAGAGAGAGAGATACAAAAGAAGACTGAAAGAGACAGAGTTACAAAGCAAGAGAGAGAGAGAGAGAAAGAATGACAGACAGACAGACAGTCAGAGATACAGAGAAAGCGACAGACAGACAAACAACACACACACACACACACACACACACACACACACACACACACACACACACAGATAAACAGAGAGAGAGAGAGAAGACACGGTAGGGAGAAGACCAAAACCAAAACAATAAGACAGTCAGGGAGAGATAACCAGAGATAAATGGAATGACCGAGCTGCAGACGCACATGATACAGACAGACACACAAACAGGCAGAGAGAAAGAGATAGAGACGAAGAGAAAGATAGAACATGGCAGTGGTTAAAACTACTGGGCTTGAAATGATAGGGGACAGGCAAACAAACTGTTAGACCAGTCTTACCTGACTGCCGTTGGTTTGGTCCACCTGTGGGAACAGCAGTAAGTTAGCCCTTTTCTTCTTTTTGTAAAGCAGGTACATTAGAAATCTATGCGCTCTGTCACGCTCTCTTTCTCTGCCCCTCACACACACACACACACACACACACACACACACACACACACACACACACACACACACACACACACGCACACACACACATACGCACACACACACACAAAGCTATACACACATAATCACATACATAAAAAAGTTACACAGACTCACATAAAGCCACATAATAGCAGGCCTCTCCGTTCAAACACAGACGTGTTCGTATTTCACAGCGCATAACTTCAAAGTTCCCTGTGAAAATGTTTAGACAGCATGACTTTCTCCCTGTATCGTAAGTCTTTTGTCCATGTGATCCCCTTTATCACAAAGGCTTTTGTCCATGTGATCCCCTTTATCACAAAGTCTTTTGTCCATGTGATCCCCTTTATCACAATGTCTTTTGTCCATGTGTTCCCCCTTTATCACAAAGTCTTTTGTCCATGTGTTCCCCCTTTATCACAAAGTCTTTTGTCCATGTGATCCCCTTTATCACAATGTCTTTTGTCCATGTGTTCCTCCTTTATCACAACGTCTTTTGTCCATGTGTTCCCCCTTTATCACAAAGTCTTTTGTCCATGTGTTCCCCCTTTATCACAAAGTCTTTTGTCCATGTGTTCCCCCTTTACCACAAAGTCTTTTGTCCATGTGATCCCCTTTATCACAAAGTCTTTTGTCCATGTGATCCCCTTTATCACAAAGTCTTTTGTCCATGTGTTCCCCCTGTATCACAACGTCTTTTGTGCATGTGTTCCCCCTTTATCACAAAGTCTTTTGTCCATGTGTTCCCCCTGTATCACAATGTCTTTTGTCCATGTGTTCCCCCTTTACCACAAAGTCTTTTGTCCATGTGTTCCCCCTTTATCACAAAGTCTTTTGTCCATGTGTTCCTCCTTTATCACAAAGTCTTTTGTCCATGTGTTCCTCCTTTATCACAATGTCTTTTGTCCATGTGTTCCCCTTTACCACAAAGTCTTTTGTCCATGTGTTCCCCCTTTATCACAAAGTCTTTTGTCCATGTGTTCCTCCTTTATCACAAAGTCTTTTGTCCATGTGTTCCTCCTTTATCACAATGTCTTTTGTCCATGTGTTCCCCTTTATCACAATGTCTTTTGTCCATGTGTTCCTCCTTTATCACAATGTCTTTTGTCCATGTGTTCCCCTTTATCACAACGTCTTTTGTCCATGTGATCCCCTTTATCACAATGTCTTTTGTCCATGTGTTCCCCCTTTATCACAATGTCTTTTGTGCATGTGTTCCTCCTTTATCACAATGTCTTTTGTCCATGTGTTCCCCTTTATCACAACGTCTTTTGTCCATGTGATCCCCTTTATCACAATGTCTTTTGTCCATGTGATCCCCCTTTATCACAACGTCTTTTGTCCATGTGTTCCTCCTTTATCACAAAGTCTTTTGTCCATGTGTTCCCCCTTTATCACGTCTTTTGTCCATGTGTTCCCCCTTTATCACGTCTTTTGTCCATGTGTTCCCCTTTATCACAACGTCTTTTGTCCATGTGTTCCCCCTGTATCACAAAGTCTTTTGTGCATGTGATCCCCTTTATCGCAAAGTCTTTTGTCCATGTGATCCCCTTTATCACAAAGTCTTTTGTCCATGTGATCCCCTGTATCACAACGTCTTTTGTCCATGTGTTCCTCCTTTATCACAACGACTTTTGTCCATGTGTTCCCCCTTTATCACAAAGTCTTTTGTCCATGTGTTTCCCCCTTTATCACAAAGTCTTTTGTCCATGTGATCCCCTGTATCACAACGTCTTTTGTCCATGTGTTCCTCCTTTATCACAACGTCTTTTGTCCATGTGTTCCCCCTTTACCACAAAGTCTTTTGTCCATGTGTTCCCCCTTTACCACAACGTCTTTTGTGCATGTGTTCCCCCTTTATCACAATGTCTTTTGTCCATGTGTTCCCCCTTTACCACAAAGTCTTTTGTCCATGTGTTCCCCCTTTACCACAAAGTCTTTTGTGCATGTGTTCCCCCTTTATCACAAAGTCTTTTGTCATGTGTTCCCCCTTATCACAAGTCTTTTGTCATGTGTTCCCCCTTTATCACAAAGTCTTTTGTCCATGTGATTCCCCTTTATCACAATGTCTTTTGTCCATGTGTTCCCCCTTTATCACGTCTTTTGTCCATGTGTTCCCCCTTTATCACGTCTTTTGTCCATGTGTTCCCCCTTTATCACAAAGTCTTTTGTCATGTGTTCCCCCTTTATCACAAAGTCTTTTGTGCATGTGTTCCCCCTGTTATCCACGTCTTTTGTGCATGTGTTCCCCCTTTATCACAAAGTCTTTTGTCCATGTGTTCCCCCTTATCACAAAGTCTTTTGTCCATGTGTTCCCCCTTTATCACAAGTCTTTTGTCCATGTGATCCCCTTTATCACAATGTCTTTTGTCCATGTGTTCCCCCTTTATCACGTCTTTTGTGCCATGTGTTCCCCCTTTATCAAGTCTTTTGTTCCATGTGTTCCCCCTTTATCACAACGTCTTTTGTCATGTGTTCCCCCTTTATCACAACGTCTTTTGTCCATGTGTTCCCCCTTTATCACAAGTCTTTTGTCCATGTGTTCCCCCTTTATCACAAAGTCTTTTGTCCATGTGTTCCCCCTTTATCACAAGTCTTTTGTCCATGTGTTCCCCCTTTATCACAGTCTTTTGTGCATGTGTTCCCCTTTATCACAAGTCTTTTGTCCATGTGTTCCCCCTTTATCACAAAGTCTTTTGTCCATGTGTTCCCCCTTTATCACAAGTCTTTGTGTCCATGTGTTCCTCCTTTATCACAAAGTCTTTGTCCATGTTTCCCCCTTTATCACAGTCTTTTGTTCTGCATGTGTCCCCTCCATCTTATTCCAATGTCTCCGTTTTGTCCATGTGTTCCCCCTTTATCACAAAGTCTTTGTCCATGTGTTCCCCCTTTATCACAAAGTCTTTTGTCCATGTGTTCCCCCTTTATCACAAAGTCTTTTGTCCATGTGTTCCCCCTTTATCACAAAGTCTTTTGTTGTCCATGTTTGTCCTCCCCTTTATCACAAGTCTTTTGTGCATGTGTTCCCCCTTTATCACAAGTCTTTTGTCCATGTGTTCCCCTTTATCACAAGTCTTTTGTCCATGTGTTCCCCCTTTATCACAAAGTCTTTTGTCCATGTGTTCCCCCTTTATCACAAAGTCTTTTGTCATGTGTTCCCCTTTATCAGTCTTGTCATTGTCCCCCTTTATCACAAAGTCTTTTGTCCATGTGTTCCCCCTTTATCACAATGTCTTTTGTCCATGTGTTCCCCTTTATCACAAAGTCTTTTGTCCATGTGTTCCCCCTTTATCACAAAGTCTTTTGTCCATGTGTTCCCCCTTATCACAAAGTCTTTTGTCCATGTGTTCCCCCTTTATCACAAGTCTTTTGTCCATGTGTTCCCCCTTTATCACAAAGTCTTTTGTCCATGTGTTCCCCCTTTATCACGTCTTTTGTGCATGTGTTCCCCCTTTATCACAAAGTCTTTTGTCCATGTGATCCCCCTGTACACAAAGTCTTTTGTCCATGTGTTCCCCCTGTATCACAAAGTCTTTTTCCATGTGATCCCCCTGTACACAAAGTCTTTTGTCCATGTGATCCCCCTTATCACAAAGTCTTTGTCCAGTGATCCCCCTTTATCACAAAGTCTTTTGTGCATGTGTTCCCCCTTAATCACAAAGTCTTTTATCCATGTGTCCCCCTTATCCACAAAGTCTTTTGTCCATGTGTTCCCCCTGTATCACAAAGTCTTTTGTCCATGTGTTCCCCTGTATCACAAGTCTTTTGTCCATGTGTTCCCCCTTAATCACAAAGTCTTTTGTCCATGTGTTCCCCCTTTACCACAAAGTCTTTTGTGCATGTGTTCCCCCTTTACCACAAGTCTTTTGTCCATGTGTTCCCCCTTTACCACAAAGTCTTTTGTCCATGTGTTCCCCCTTTACCACAAAGTCTTTTGTCCATGTGTTCCCCCTTTAACACAACGTCTTTTGTCCATGTGTTCCCCCTTTATCACAATGTCTTTTGTCCATGTGTTCCCCCTTTACCACAAAGTCTTTTGTCCATGTGTTCCCCCTTTACCACAAAGTCTTTTGTGCATGTGTTCCCCCTTATCACAAAGTCTTTTGTGCATGTGTTCCCCCTGTATCACGTCTTTTGTGCATGTGTTCCCCCTTTATCACAAAGTCTTTTGTCCATGTGATCCCCTTTATCACAATGTCTTTTGTCCATGTGTTCCCCCTTTATCACGTCTTTTGTCCATGTGTTCCCCCTTTATCACAGTCTTTTGTGCATGTGTTCCCCCTTATCACAAGTCTTTTGTCATGTGTTCCCCCTTTATCACAAAGTCTTTTGTCATGTGTCCCCCTGTATCACGTCTTTTGTCATGTGTTCCCCCTTATCACAAAGTCTTTTGTCCATGTGTTCCCCCTGTATCACAAAGTCTTTTGTCCATGTGTTCCCCCTTTATCACAAAGTCTTTTGTCCATGTGATCCCCTTTATCACAATGTCTTTTGTCCATGTGTTCCCCCTTTATCACGTCTTTTGTCCATGTGTTCCCCCTTATCACGTCTTTTGTCCATGTGTTCCCCCTTTATCACAAGTCTTTTGTCAATGTGTTCCCCTTTATCACAACGTCTTTTGTGCATGTGTTCCCCCTTTATCATCAATGTCTTTTGTCCATGTGTTCCCCCTTTATCACAAAGTCTTTTGTCCATGTGTTCCCCCTTTATCCACAAAGTCTTTTGTCCATGTGTTCCCCCTTTATCACACGTCTTTTGTGCATGTGTTCCCGCTTTATCACAATGTCTTTTGTCCATGTGTTCCCCCTTTATCACAAAGTCTTTTGTCCATGTGTTCCCCCTTATCACAAGTCTTTTGTGCATGTGTTCCCCTTTATCACAAAGTCTTTTGTCCATGTGTTCCCCCTTTATCACGTCTTTTGTCCATGTGTTCCCCCTTTACCACAAAGTCTTTTGTGCATGTGTTCCCCCTTTACCACAAAGTCTTTTGTCCATGTGTTCCCCCTTTATCACAAAGTCTTTTGTCCATGTGTTCCCCCTTTACCACAAAGTCTTTTGTCCATGTGTTCCCCCTTTACCACAAAGTCTTTTGTCCATGTGTTCCCCCTTTATCACAAGGTCTTTTGTCCATGTGTTCCCCCTGTACCACAAAGTCTTTTGTCCATGTGTTCCCCCTTTATCACAAAGTCTTTTGTCCATGTGTTCCCCCTTTACCACAAAGTCTTTTGTGCATGTGTTCCCCCTTTACCACAAAGTCTTTTGTCCATGTGTTCCCCCTTTATCATTAAGTCTTTTGTTCATGTGTTCCCCCTTTACCACAAAGTCTTTTGTCCATGTGTTCCCCCTTAATCACAAAGTCTTTTGTCCATGTGTTCCCCCTTAATCACAAAGTCTTTTGTCCATGTGTTCCCCCTTTATCACAAAGTCTTTTGTCCATGTGTTCCCCCTGTATCATTTTCAAAGTTTGCATGAATGACTGTTAGGAGACCTAAAAACGTGCAAGTGGTTTGGGTTCTTTCACTGGCCCTGTCACATTGCCTTGACAGCCCCCTACCCTACATCTTCTGCCCGTGTTTCCCTAAACCAAAGAACTTTTAAACACTAAAGAATTTGGCTGCACGATTGGAACATATTTCAGAGCTCGCACCCAATGAGACAACTTCTTCCAAACAGCTTTTCACTCTGTCAAAAATTGCAAATCCAGACCTGTTGACACTGAAACTGTTTCTGGTTACTTTTCAAAGAAAATGACCATACTTTCTACAAAGAGTGCATACAAAAGTCCACCTTTCTGTAAAAGCAGGAGGGAGACGGGAGGGTCCTTCACTTGCTTTTCACCTGCCATCCCACTGCAGACACTTCTTGCCAGTAGTAACCACCACCTGATCTTGCATTCACTACGGTAAACACGTTCTTTCTGATACAAATTACTTTAAAACCTGATCCATGGGCATACTTTGGCACATGCTCATGCTCTCTCGCCGGTTTTTTCCGATGACACAGTGCATGTTGTCAAAGAGACAGACACTGCAAAACACACTGTCTCATGCAAAAGTTAGCAACAGTTGTCGCTCTTTGGTTAAAAAGCCTCTGCCATAGTTATTTTTCCACAAGTTCAATTACCGATTAAGAACTTCATCTCCAGAATCTTTTTCGATGTGTTTGTTTAAATTGATTTGTCATATTCGTCATATTTTCGCCAAACATGTATACAAAATATGGTGAAATCGTAAGGGTAAACAGGTCTGAAAATCATGCTCTTGACTTCGGGATCAGACTCGCTCTCTGCTCCCATCAAAAGGACAAAGGAAAAAAAGGAATCTGATTCTTTGGTAGAGAAGAAGAGCAAGTCTGAGGCACTGCAGTTTCCGACAATGTAGCTTTCAGAAGTCCGAAAAATTACTGGCTCTATTCTGATGACGAGAGCAAGGCTCTAACTCTAAGGTGCTGCTTGTGCACAGGCACCAACTGAACATGAACAAAACAAGGAACCCTTTAGCTTACAAATGGTCCTGGAATCTTCACAGATTAACCCCTGATCTGCAGAGAAGAATCATCACTGACTGACCCCTGACCTGCAGAGAAGAATCTTCACAGATTGACTCCTGACCTGCAGAGAAGAATCTTCACAGATTGACCCCTGACCTGCAGTGAAGAATCATCACTGACTGACCCCTGACCTGCAGAGAAGAATCTTCACAGATTGACCCCTGATCTGCAGAGAAGAATCATCACTGACTGACCCCTGATCTGCAGAGAAGAATCATCACTGACTGACCCCTGACCTACGGAGAAGAATCTCCAAAGACTGACCCCTGCCCTGCAGAGAAGAATCTTCACAGATTGACTCCTGATCTGCAGAGAAGAATCATCACTGACTGACCCCTGATCTGCAGAGAAGAATCATCACTGACTGACCCTTGACCTACAGAGAAGAATCTCCAAAGACTGACCCCTGACCTGCAGAGAAGAATCTTCACAGACTGACCCCTGATCTGCAGAGAAGAATCATCACTGACTGACCCCTGACTTACAGAGAAGAATCTCCAAAGACTGACCCTGATCTGCAGAGAAGAATCTTCACAGATTGACCCCCTGATCTGCAGAGAAGAATCATCACTGACTGACCCCTGACCTGCAGAGAAGAATCTCCAAAGACTGACCCCTGATCTGCAGAGAAGAATCATCACTGACTGACCCCTGATCTGCAGAGAAGAATCTTCACAGATTGACCCCTGACCTGCAGAGAAGAATCAATCTTCACAGATTGACCCCTGACCTGCAGAGAAGAATCTTAACAGATTGACCCCTGACCTGCAGAGAAGAATCTTAATCTTCACAGATTGACCCCTGACCTGCAGAGAAGAATCTTCACAGATTGACCCCTGACCTGCAGAGAAGAATCTTAATCTTCACAGATTGACCCCTGACCTGCAGAGAAGAATCTTAATCTTCACAGATTGACCCCTGACCTGCAGAGAAGAATCTTAATCTTCACAGATTGACCCCTGACCTGCAGAGAAGAATCTTCACAGATTAACCCCTGACCTGCAGAGAAGAATCTTCACAGATTGACCCCTGACCTGCAGAGAAGAATCTTCACAGATTGACCCCTGACCTGCAGAGAAGAATCTTCACAGATTGACCCCTGATCTGCAGAGAAGAATCTTCACAGACTGACCCCTGACCTGCTGAGAGGAATCTTCACAGATTGACCTCTGATCTGCACAGAAGGATCTTCACAGATTGACCTCTGATCTGCAGAGAAGGATCTTCACAGACTGACCCCTGACCTGTAGAGAAGAATCTTCACAGATTGACCCCTGACCTGCAGAGAAGAATCTTCACAGATTGATTCCTGATCTGCAGAGAAGAATCTTCACAGATTGACCCCTGATCTGCAGAGAAGAATCTTCACAGATTGATTCCTGATCTGCAGAGAAGAATCTTCACAGATTGATTCCTGATCTGCAGAGAAGAATCTCCCTGAAACTGGTGACCACCACAGTGTTTATTAAGTAAATCACAATGCTGCAAAAACAGTCATCTTTTTCAGTTGTGGAGTTGTACATGTATCAATGTTTTGAGGTGGGGTAGAAAGCTGTATCCATTAGCTCCACCCTCTGCAGGCACCACATCTGTGTGTATATATATGTGTGTATACAATTGTATGTGACAGCGTGTGTGTGTGTGTGTGTGTGTGTGTGTGTGTGTGTGTGGTGTGTGTGTGTGTGTGTGTGAGTGCTTATGTATATGTATGCACATGCATTTGGGGGGGGGGGAGGTTAAGAAAAAAGGAAGCAAAGAAAGAGAGAACTGGACATGCACATGAAAATTTACTCAAGAGCCCAGTATTTGAAATATCGACCTCCTTGTACAATTTACAAATCTAAGTAAGTGTAAGTAGAGAGTAAAAATACCCTTTATAATGTCTCAGGAAGGTGGCTCACCCGGAACAGCACCGTTGAATTGGTAGCCGAGTAAACACACTACTCAATCTCTCACAATCACACACATACAAACACACACACACATACACAAACACACACACATACACAAACACACACACGTCCCAAGCTACATACACACACACACATGCATCATACATATATACAAAAGTTTGCCAAATGATGGCTTTTTGATCAATGCCCACCCCCACCCCCACCCCCCCTTCCCACTTCCCCTTCCAACTCCTCTTCTTCCCCCATCTTTTGCATCACCCTGTCTCCACTACCTGCATGCTTTTACCTGCAGCACACCTGTTGACGCCGTCCAAAGCAAAGAAAGGTCGCAGCACAGTGTGGTACCACAGGAGCCCCAGTGTGGCCAGCGGTGCCTTCATGTCTCTGGACCGGCTGGTGTAGTCCAGACAGGCCAAGCCCACCTCCCTGTCCCCCTCAAACCCCAGGAACTGAATCAGCTTCAGGATCTTGGGAGGCACCATGGACATGCACAGCTGGAAGGCTCCGTAGCCAAAGTTCACTGCCCCTAGCAGCCTCGCCGTCGTCTCTTCCGATAGATCAGCCTCTGTGGGAAAATTCCCATTCACTTCCTCAGATTTGAGGTTCAAAGACTGTGACGAGGAGGCTCCGTGCACGGGCTCCATTCCCACACCTTTCTCTTCAGCCTTTGCAGCTGAAGAAGCGAGGCCTAGAGAGCGCCTGTCTGGATCTACGCAGCTCTCGTGTTTGCCCAGTTGCAGATCTGCAATCTTCTGCAGGGAAAACTTCTGCTGAAGGCGGGTGACTTGGGAGTGGAGCTTCGTGTAGATCTTCCAGGCTTTCCGCAGGTGCCATCCCCCTTTGATGTAGCTGGCGATGTCTTGGTCGGTGAAGATGAGGATGGCCTGGTACAGCAGACTGTCGGCCACGATCACCTGCCGCTGGATGCGGTCCTCCGTGCTCAGAGCCTGGGTCTGTACAGACATCAGGAGTGCAGCAAGCTGAGGCTGCATGTGGGGGGTGTGGTGTGGTGTGGTGTGGTGTGTGTGTGATGTGTGTGTGTGTGTGTGTGTGTGATGTGTGTGTGATGTGTGTGTGTGTGTGTGTGTGTGTGTGTGTGTGTGTGTGTGTGTGTGTGTGTGTGATGTGTGTGTGTGTGTGTGTCTGTGTTTGTGTGTATACATGTGTGTGTGTGTGTGTGTGTGTGTGTGTGTGTGTGTGTGTGTGTGTGTGCATGTGTGAGCGTGTATGTGTGTGTGTGTAAGACAGAGAGGGGGAGGAGAGGGAGAGAAAGAGAGACAGAGACAGAGAGAGAGAGAGAGAGTGTGTGAGGTGTGTGTGTGTGTGTGTGTGTGTGTGTGTGTGTGTGTGTGTGTGTGTGTGAGATGTGTGTGTGATGTGTGTGTGGTGTGTGTGTGTGTGTGTGTGTGTGTTGTGTGTGTGTGTGTGTGTGTGTGTACATGTGTGTGTGTGTGTGTGTGTGTGTGTGTGTGTGTGTGTGTGTGTGTGTGTGTGATGTGTGGTGATATGTGTGTGTATACATGTGTGTGTGTGTGTGTGTGTGTGCGTGTGCGTGTCTGTGTGTGTAAGAGAGAGAGGGGGAGGAGAGAGAGAGAGAGAGAGAGAGAGAGAGAGAGAGAGAGAGAGAGAGAGAGTGTGTGTGTGTGTGTGTGTGTGTGTGTGTGTGTGTGTGTGTGTGTGTGTGTGTGTGTGTGTATGTGTGTTTGATGTGTGTGTGTGTGATGTGTGTGATGTGTGTGTGAGTGTGTGTGTGTGTGTGTGTGTGTGTGTGTGTGTGTGTGTGTGATGTGTGTGTTGTGTGTGTGTGTGTGTGTGTGTGTGTGTGTGTGTTGTGTGTGTGTGTGTGTGTGTGTGTGTGTGTGTTTGTGTTTATACATGTGCGTGTGTGTGTGTGCGTGTGTGTGTGTGATGTGTGATGTGTGTGTGTGTGTGTGTGATATGTGTGTGTGTGTGTGTGTGATGTGTGTCTGTGTGTCTGTGTGAGTGTGTGCGCGTGTGTGTTAGCATGTGCATACAAAACCAGTACAAAGCAGCAAAATGAAACAAAAGAAAAATGTTAACAATCTGGAAATTCTTTTTTTTTTCAAAAAAAACAACAAAACAAAAAAATTAAGAGAAGATACAAAGGCATAAGAAGGGAGCGAGAGACCTGTCTTCAGCAGCCAACAAGCTGACATTGAAGACCTAGTGCCAGACTGTCTACGCTGACTGAGTGCCAGGTTGTCATTGCCGATTAACACAATCAACACATACAAACTCACAATCAACACATACAAACTCACAATTAACACATACAAGCTCACAATTAACACATACAAAACTCACAATTAACACATATAAACTGCCTTCTTCACAATCAACAATAATATTGTATTGATTCTAATTTACAGTTTGAGGTTGCTTCTTAATATTTTACAAATTTATATATAAACCATTTCATATTAGTTTCAAAGCGAGGTGACTGAAGACGGAAACTGAAGCAAATTTTAAACAAAAAGGTGACTAGTTCTGCAGGACAACACAGATAAACAGATCACAGGACAAAACACAACGCTTTTCCACCTGTTGGGTCTTCTTCAGGCAAAAACAAGCAACATTTAGGACAATGAAGGGGGCCGGAATAGCTCAGTTGGTAGAGCGCCGGACTTGTGATCCTGGGGTTGCAGGTTCGAATTTCGGTACAGGCCAGGGGGATTTTTCCCTCAGAGTTAACATTGGTTCTGACTCCATTCCCCATACAGTCCTTCGAATGAGACTATAAACCGAAGTTCCACGAGTGAACACACGCACATCTTGCACAAGCAAAAAATCCCATCACCAACTTTTGGAAGAGAAGGTCAGTTTGGCCGTTGGTATGGATGACACGTTGCACATAGCATGCACCTTCCCCGAAGATGGAGTATGGCTGCCTTAATGGCAGGATAAAAAAAAACGGTCATACACACAAAACACCACTGCCTGTCTATACAGGCAGTGTCCGCAGGAGTATCAGCCTGCGCACGCAGAAAGAAAAGAAAGAAAGAAAGAAAGACAGAAAGGACAATGAAAACGACAAACGAGCAACCGCTTATCTTCTCATATTCGCCGTAGAACGGTTGTTGAATGAAAAGCAGTGGTATACAATTAAATGGCTGCTTGTTCTTTGTTCTTTCTTTTCATTGTCCTAAATGTTGCTTGTTTTCGCCTGAAGAAGACCCATGGGGTGGAAATGCATCGTGTTTTGTCCTGTAACCTGTTTGCCTGCGGAACTATTCACCTTTCTTTTTAAAATCCATTTAACATTAGTATTTTTGTTGTTGTTGTTAAAACTCACTAGCGTTGCCTAAAAATTCGTAAAGATTTTTTTGTTAGAATAAGACACCATCAATCATCATATCATCACATCAGATTTCATTTCAACATATTACTTACATTGCTAGCTAAGGGTTGTGCTGCTGCCCTTTGAATCTCAGAAGAAGAAAAAACAGAAGATACATTCAAGCCCTGCTTTCATAATCTACCAATCTTAAGGATACGTGCAGAAAAGAGTCCAATGAACTGAAAAAGATAAATAAGACAAAGAGCTGAATTACTGATTTCTTTTTCTTGGTGAACTTGCGTTTGACAGACTTGACAAAGCCGTCCGACACCTCACTGCGTTTCTCTGTTTCCTGGAGAGCTTTGAGAGCCTCTCTGACTTTGTCATCCTCAAAAGACATCAGGGCTTGCTGCAAACACACACCACACACACACACACACACACACACACACACACACACACACACACACATTTGCACACACACACACACACACACATTTGCACACACACACACATTTACATACATATACACTCATATTTTACACACACACACACACACACACACAACACACACACACACACACACACACACACACAAAGATGCCATGCATTATCAAGGACACATCACTTTGCACAAACTAACTACTCAGCTCTAGAGCCATGCTACATGACATATGTTCAGTCTTTTAGCGCCATGCTACATGACATATGTTCAGTCTTTTAGCGCCATGCTACATGACATATGTTCAGTCTTTTAGCGCCATGCTACATGACATTGTTCAGTCTTTTAGCGCCATGCTACATGGCATGTGTTCAGTCTTTTAAGGCCATGCTACATGACATTGTTCAGTCTTTTAAGCGCCATGCTACATGACAATGTTCAGTCTTTAGAGCCATGCTACATGACATATGTTCAGTCTTTTAGCGCCATGCTACATGACATGTGTTCAGTCTTTTAGCGCCATGCTACATGACATTGTTCAGTCTTTAGGCCATGCTACATGACATATGTTCAGTCTTTAGCACCATGCTACATGACATGTGTTCAGTCTTTTAGCGCCATGCTACATGACATATGTTCAGTCTTTTAGCGCCATGCTACATGACATGTTTCAGTCTTTTAGGCCATGCTACATGACATATGTTCAGTCTTTTAGCGCCATGCTACATGACATGTGTTCAGTCTTTAAGAGCCATGCTACATGACATATGTTCAGTCTTTTAGCAGCCATGCTACATGACATTGTTCAGTCTTTTAGCGCCATGCTAATGACTATGTTTTAGCACCATGCTACATGACATATGTTCAGTCTTTTAGCGCCATGCTACATGACATGTGTTTCAGCTTTTAGCGCCATGCTACAATATGTTCAGTCTTTTAGCGCCATGCTACATGACATGTGTTCAGTCTTTTAGCGCCATGCTACATATGTTCAGTCTTTTAGCGCCATGCTACATGACATGTGTTCAGTCTTTTAGCGCCATGCTACATATGTTCAGTCTTTTAGCGCCATGCTACATGACATGTGTTCAGTCTTTAGCGCCATGCTACATGACATATGTTCAGTCTTTTAGCACCATGCTACATGACATGTGTTCAGTCTTTTAGCGCCATGCTACATATGTTCAGTCTTTAGCCCATGCTACATATGTTCAGTCTTTTAGCACCATGCTACATGACATATGTTCAGTCTTTTAGCACCATGCTACATGACATGTGTTCAGTCTTTTAGCGCCATGCTACATGACATGTGTTCAGTCTTTTAGCACCATGCTACATGACATATGTTCAGTCTTTTAGCGCCATGCTACATGACATGTGTTCAGTCTTTTAGCGACATATGTTCAGTCATTTTAGCACCATGCTACATGACATATGTTCAGTCTTTTAGCGCCATGCTACATGACATATGTTCAGTCTTTTAGCGCCATGCTACATAAATGATCAGTCTCTTTAGCACCATGCTACATGACATATGTTCAGTCTTTTAGCGCAGCCATGCACTAGCATGACATATGTTCAGTCTTTTAGCAGCCATGCCTACAATGACATATGTTCAGTCTTTTAGCGCCATGCTACATGACATATGTTCAGTCTTTTAGCACCATGCTACATGACATGTGTTTAGTCTTTTAGCGCCATGCTACATGACATATGTTCAGTCTTTTAGCGCCATGCTACATGACATATGTTCAGTCTTTTAGCACCATGCTACATGACATATGTTCAGTCTTTTAGCACCATGCTACATGACATATGTTCAGTCTTTTAGCGCCATGCTACATGACATGTGTTTAGTCTTTTAGCGCCATGCTACATGGCATGTGTTCAGTCTTTTAGCGCCATGCTACATGACATATGTTCAGTCTTTTAGCACCATGCTACATGACATGTGTTCATCTTTTAGCGCCATGCTACATGGCATGTGTTCAGTCTTTTAGCACCATGCTACATGACATATGTTCAGTCTTTTAGCGCCATGCTACATGACATATGTTCAGTCTTTTAGCACCATGCTACATGACATGTGTTCAGTCTTTTAGCGCCATGCTACATGACATGTGTTCAGTCTTTTAGCGCCATGCTACATATGTTCAGTCTTTTAGCGCCATGCTACATGACATATGTTCAGTCTTTTAGCGCCATGCTACATGACATATGTTCAGTCTTTTAGCGCCATGCTACATATGTTCAGTCTTTTAGCGCCATGCTACATGACATGTGTTCAGTCTTTTAGCGCCATGCTACATGGCATGTGTTCAGTCTTTTAGCGCCATGACTACATATGTTCAGTCTTTTAGCGCCATGCTACATGACATATGTTCAGTCTTTTAGCGCCATGCTACATGACATATGTTCAGTCTTTTAGCACCATGCTACATATGTTCAGTCTTTTAGCACCATGCTACATGACATGTGTTCAGTCTTTTAGCGCCATGCTACATGGAATGTGTTCAGTCTTTTAAGAGCCATGCTACATGACATATGTTCAGTCTTTTAGCGCCATGCTACATGACATATGTTCAGTCTTTTAGCACCATGCTACATGACATATGTTCAGTCTTTTAGCGCCATGCTACATGGCATGTGTTCAGTCTTTTAGCACCATGCTACATGACATGTGTTCAGTCTTTTAGCACCATGCTACATGACATATGTTCAGTCTTTTACCGCCATGCTACATGACATGTGTTCAGTCTTTTAGCACCATGCTACATGTGTTCAGTCTTTTAGCACCATGCTACATGACATATGTTCAGTCTTTTAGCACCATGCTACATGGCATGTGTTCAGTCTTTTAGCACCATGCTACATGACATATGTTCAGTTTTTAGCGCCATGCTACATATGTTCAGTCTTTTAGCGCCATGCTACATGACATATGTTCAGTCTTTTAGCACCATGCTACATGACATATGTTCAGTCTTTTAGCACCATGCTACATGACATATGTTCAGTCTTTTAGCACCATGCTACATGACATATGTTCAGTCTTTTAGCACCATGCTACATGACATATGTTCAGTCTTTTAGCGCCATGCTACATGACGTATGTTTAGCACCATGCTACATGACATATGTTCAGTCTTTTAGCACCATGCTACATATGTTCAGTCTTTTAGCGCCATGCTACATGACATATGTTCAGTCTTTTAGCACCATGCTACATATGTTCAGTCTTTTAGCGCCATGCTACATATGTTCAGTCTTTTAGCGCCATGCTACATGACGTATGTTTAGCACCATGCTACATATGTTCAGTCTTTTAGCCACCATGCTACATATGTTCAGTCTTTTAGCACCATGCTACATGACATGTGTTCAGTCTTTTACCGCCATGCTACATGACATGTGTTCAGTCTTTAAGAACCATGCTACATGACATATGTTCAGTCTTTCAGCGCCATGCTACATGACATGTGTTCAGTCTTTTAGCGCCATGCTACATGACATGTGTTCAGTCTTTTAGCGCCATGCTACATGACATGTGTTCAGTCTTTTACCGCCATGCTACATGACATGTGTTCAGTCTTTAAGAACCATGCTACATGACATATGTTCAGTCTTTCAGCGCCATGCTACATGACATATGTTCAGTCTTTCAGCGCCATGCTACATGACATATGTTCAGTCTTTTAGCGCCATGCTACATGACATACGTTCAGTCTTTTAGCGCCATGCTACATGACATATGTTCAGTCTTTTCAGGTCCAGATGGTCAATGTACATCATTTCTATCTGCATGTACATTACTTACTCTGTGAAGGGTGAAGGTCATGCATCACAAATAAAAACATACCCCCCCCCCCCCCCAAAAAAAAAAACAACTCAACAACAGGCCAGCAATCACACAGTTAGACTTAAGAGGGGCCTGCCATACTGACAGTTGTGAAGAAGCAGAAGAAGAAGAAGAAGAAATGTTTTCTCTGCGTACACAAGTAATACCATGAGAATATTTAGTGTTCCAAGTATTCAGCCTTAATTTATGAATTAATCAAACAATGAGCCTTGGGCACGATGGTAAAGTAGCCATTTTTTGACTAGAATTCTGCTTATGCATACATTTTTCCATAATTTGGATTAATTCACAAGAGGATAAATCTAAGGGATTGTTTAGTACATTTACCGTGTCTCTATCTGCTCCTTCTTTTGCAAGACTGTCTGCTATTTCATTCCACTTTATACCACAGCGAGACAGGGCCCAACTAAAGTCAATTATTACACCTAGTGTTATGAAACAATGCAGCAGATGTTTTATTTCAAAAAGCAAATCTTTTCTAGCCTTGCAGTCCCAACGCTCTAGTGACTGTAAAACAGATTTTGAATCAACACAAAGTAAAAGATGACAGAAAGCAACTCATGTATCATATATGTAAGTCAAAGCCTTCAGTATTGCATATATAATCCTGAGGTATAGACTGAAAACCCCTTTCCTACATAATATGATTTCCTGACATTTAAGGTTGGTATTATAAAGCCCGAACCACTGTCTGAGGATTCCATTACCGACCCATCTGTAAATGATTTGGATAGCTGTTTTCTAAATGTTTACAAACTTCAGTTGTCAAAATATTTACATTATCACTTTTCTTTAACAAAGTGTATTTGTAATCAAAAGAAGCATTTAGGTGCTCCCAAGGAGGCACTGGAGGTACTGCAGGAAATTCTGGTATAGCAGTAATATCAACATTACAGAGTGACATAAAGTCAGATGTGTAGTTTCTAATTGGTTGAATGCAAGATATGAGCCAGTGCCTGCCATGAGGCCGTGTCCTGAACC
>CM065747.1:26151022-26291022 GCA_033310375.1 Conus canariensis
CTCCTCACAAGAAAGACTTTGCAATTAAGACTCCCTAACAATATTCAATGACCTTGCCAAAGTGCCAATAAACGCTCCTCACAATAAACACTTCAAATAAACATCCTCTTATAATAAAATCAATCCTCAGAATGAAGATTCTCTAAATAAACATTTCCTTGGAATAAGTACCCTGCCAATAAACAATTCTCACAATAAACACTATTCCTGACCCTCAAAAATACTCCTTAAAAAAAACAAGACACAAACAAACCAAAACAATAATTAGTTCTATCAAAAAAGATACTTACACTAACATGACCCCACGAAAATAAACTTCACTTTGTTTGATTTGTTTTTTGTTTCTTTGTTTGTTTTCTGCTGGATATTTTTCCCTTGGAAGGAATTGGCAGATGTGTAGAGATGCAACTTTTTTGTTTGTTTTTCTCTCTCTCTCTCTCTCTCTCTCTCTCTCTCTCTCTCTCTCTCTCTCTCTCTCTCTCACACACACACACACACACACACACGCGCGCGCGCGCGTTTTGTACGATGACACTAGTAAAATGTTGTCTTACAAGTAGATGTCACTCTACTGAAATCTCGGAGCTTTAAAATCTGTGTCCACTCCAGGGCATTCGTTACAGACAGACAGACAGACAGAGAGAGAGAGAGAGAGAGAAGAGGAGAGAGAGAGAGAGAGAGAGAGTTGAATCTCAATGTAACAAACGAAGTAAAACTCAACATGAATACGGAATGCCAGCATGGTACTGTCAGCTTGGTCATTTTACTTACTTGTACTTCAGGAAGAGAGCTAGAGCTTCATCAAATCCGATATTCAGGAGCATGTTGATACCAGACAAGGCTGCTTCCACGTCATCGAAGGAACCGTCCTCTTCCTCAGTGGTGTTCTTCGGAGCATCCCCCTTTTCGGCCATCTTTCAATATTTATCTGATTGAAGAGCGAATGTACTAGTTACGTCTTGCTTTGTTTTGGTGGTGTGTCCGTTTTACTTACATTGGACACCATTTTAGGTCACAGTTCAAGGTTAGAAGGTGTGGGGTCATGCAACATTTGTCCAGGATCCTAAGTGGGAGCTCAATCTTCCGTGGGCCATGACGGGAGGTTGGAGGGCAGAAACTCTTGCTATCTATGGCTAAAATACAAATAAATACACAAAACAATGTTTAAAATTATGCAGATTTATGTACAGTAGACAACAGAAAAATACATTTTTAACAAAGTTTCGGTTTCAGTTTCATCAAGGAGGCGTCATTGCGTGCAGACAAGTCCATATACGCAACACCACATCCGTTAAGTTTTGAGACCACGCTGCGCATGATTCTTAGGCTGATGGAGAGGCCTAAATGAATTGATAACTAAGATGAGAGACACGTGTCTCACAGACGTTGTAGTTACCTGGTTATCAAATGTTTCAAAAATGAAAAGTTTGATTGTACCTTGAATTTCGTAATCATTTAGAAAAAGTATTTTGCGCCATATGACGGCGAAAGCTGGCAAGTTCTGTTAATTACTTGCGTTTTAGCAGCAGTGAGCGAAGATCTATAGAGTTTAGAGATTAAGGACTAGCAGACGACAGAATAAGGAACGGGATTTGTCGTCGGCATCCTTCCGTCTTCGGGTCAGATTTGCTGGTTTCAGGTCATCCATTGGTGAATATTGCGTGCACTTCAAGTAACGTGCATTTTGTGACCGATCTGCGGTCACAAGGCCACATGAAAGCTAGCCTAACGTTTTATTTCTGAACTGGCGAATTTACCGGAAATACATTCAGTCGTGCAGGGCCACTAACTCGCAACCTATCCGCGAATAGTCGAAACGTACGCAAGACAAAGTGGATTGAGGCGCAAGCCATTTATTTCACTTTCATTTCCATTCTGTTGATTTGTCGACTGTGCCGGTAAACTTACTTCAAATCTGACCACATGGTAGGTAAATGAAAGTGAAGTTCAGTAATCTTATGATGTAAATACTTGTTGAAACAGTGTAAATGGCTCGTTTCAAACAGTTACACAAATTACTCATTTACTGACGCTAAAAAATACCCTGAAACTGTGTGAAAGTTAACTTATTTTGAAATTATATATATAATATATATATATATTATATAATATAATATATATATATGTATATATATTCGGAAATGAAATGAGGCAGGGAACAGTAAACGATAAACAAGTGGGGTATTTTTTGCTCCCATAAGAAAACCTAACACAGAGTAACTTTTATTGAAGACTGGCACAGCCTTTTAAACTTGAATAAAGTCAGACAGATACACAGACAAACAATCTAACGGTGGGGAAAAAACAAGCGCAGGCCATCA
Organism: Conus canariensis; assembly: GCA_033310375.1. NCBI lineage: Eukaryota > Metazoa > Mollusca > Gastropoda > Neogastropoda > Conidae > Conus > Conus canariensis. The sequence continues at coordinate 26,153,344 of CM065747.1, forward strand.
GCTGGGTCGGAACTCATCAGGAGACACGGCTGGTTGTGTCTGCGCTCCTGGCGTCAAATAGAGACACACCACAGTCCATAATACTGTGGTGTTCTCACCACCAAGGTGCAAAAAAGAATCCAATACCACCCCCAAAAGCAGCCAGCGAAGAGTAGTAAATGGAACCAAACGAAAGTGTGGGGAGGAAAAAAGTTGCTGAAAAAATAAAGACATTATGCAAATAGTATAAAATGTAGGGGACAATCTTTGAGCCTACAAATATATCTGCTTTCAAAAGGGATTGCGATGGTTCCCTTATGCAGCTAGTGAAGAGTTTTCATATCTGTAACGTATTTTCTTAATTTCATGTTCCCAGTTTCTCCATCTTCGAACTCCCCCCCCCCCCCCCCCCCCCCCTCCTTAAGTCCAAATCTTTGCCAAGTCATTACTATGAAGACAGTTCAGTTGTTGGCCTGCGCTTGTTTTTTCCCCCACTGTTAGATTGTTTGTCTGTGTATCTGTCTGACTTTATTCAAGTTTAAAAGGCTGTGCCAGTCTTCAATAAAAGTTACTCTGTGTTAGGTTTTCTTATGGGAGCAAAAAATACCCCACTTGTTTACTGTTTATATATATATTGTTAAACAAAGTGTTAAAAAGGAATCTACAAATTTGTTTCTAGCTTATTTGCTATCTTCAGGATGATTTTTGGGTTGCCCACCGCCGGTGTTATATAGTGTGTGGGGCCCGGTTGCAGCTGTTTACACGTGCGGGTTGGCTGCACGTGTTTTTTTGAGATTTTTCAGGTTGTTGTTCTGGGTGTGTTCACTAACAACATTTCCATTTCTGCCTGCAGTTGTTTACTATTTCTGTTTTGGTGTTTAGGGTTGCTAATTGTGGTTTAACTATATTGATATATATATATATATATATATATATATATATATGTGTGTGTGTGTGTGTGTGTGTGTATTATTTCACAAGTAGAATTCTCACTGAAACTCACACTGTGACTCAACAAAACGACGTCAACAGGTATGAATAAAATGAATACTAAAACAAGTTGGACATCTTTTCCCTCAAGGACGATTTTTATTTTCGAGCTTTCGCCACAAGGGCTTCATCAGGAATAAAAGACTTCATAAAAAGTCCAATGCTTACAAAATGATTACTCGTCAGCAGTTACAACTGTCTGATTTCACACACAACACACCACACACACCACACACACACACACACACACACACACACACACACACACACACACACACCACACCTGTATTCAGCTGTTGTTGAACAGGATGCTTCTAAAAAGCTTTCACTAGATTAAAATCGACTGCGCACACACCCCTATGTGCTACACCCACCAGTACAACACCAGAAACTCCCATGAGCTGCAGTACCAAATAGAATCCTACAACAGGAACTACAGAAAGAATAGTTTCTTTCCATGCTCTGGGAGAGAATGGAACAACCTTCCAGCTGAGGCAGTGGCATCAGCCTTGCTGGAGGACTTCAAATCCTGCCCCCCCCCCCCCCCCCCCCCACACACACACACACACACACACACACACCTATCCCTCTTCCTCACCTTAGTTCGTCCCACCCCACTTCAGAGTAAGGTCTAACATCGCTACAAAAAAAAAAAAGAAAAGTTTCAGAAAGGAGTGACTGAGGGTGGAAAATGAAGCAAAATTTAGAAAGAGAGGGTTAGTTACCGCCAAAGACACAGACAAAGTACAGGACAAGACACCTGTACAGTCGAAATACACTCAAAATAATTATAGATGTGAGTGCAAGACAGGGTCAGGTGTCCTCAAAGACAAAGGTCATGGCAGGTAAAAATTGGTGACAGTAGGTTAGGTAACAATGGCTGTGGTACTTCTCTTGTAACCCTCCATCTTGGCAGTGGAACCATCCAGGCCAGAGAATGGTATGACCAAATATCAATTCAATGTTTTTTGTTTCATTGGAAACTTTTGCACTAGCACAAAAGCAAACACACTAGGAAATTACATTGTTACTGCCTACCGAATGATAGATTTCACAGTTTTCCTATTGTTACCTTACCGTGATTATGACCGTCTCTAATGCCAGTGAATGAATGACTAAAATCAGTGATACTGCGTACCATACTCTCAGTCTTATCAAGGAAAGGACAATGCCACTGAAGCTTAAATATGAAATTGAAAATAAATCAAACATCAATGCTGAACATACAAATTATGGATGCTATGAAAACGTGACCTCTAAAACTTGCACATTGAGTCATCTCCGCCATTTGTTTTTACTTGAATTAGGATGTTTCAGACTCTGAGACTGACTGGAGTAAAGTGAAGACCTGGAGGTCAAGTATACTGACCTTCAGGCTGTGTAGAACTCAGTTATTTTGATTACACAATTCATAGAAACAAAGTAAAGAAAACAGCTTATTTGATTAAAAAAAATTTTTTTTTTTTTGAACAGAGAAAAAAGGGGGAGAGGGGAAAAAAAAACCAGTGAAAGAGATTTACTTAGGGGAGGGGGGGGGGGGAGTAAAGAAAAAGTAATTCAATGTGCAAAATTAATGTATGAATAATGTGTACTTATGTAGTAGTACTTTAATTTTACGTACTTATGTATTTCAGTCACTGGACCAGCCGCCGAGGCGAAATGGTTAGCGTCGCAGACTCCCGGCTGGGAGATCGTGGCTTCGAATCCCATCAGAGTCATGTGGGTTTTTCTGTCTTGACCGGCTCCTACCCAGAGTTGAGTTGCTGCGGACTCAGTTGGGAAGACTGGGACCACACAGTCGAGTTTCATCCACTTAATGGATGCGTTTCTGAGAGTGTTGCTCAAATTTCCTGACCAACACTGCAGGTGCCTGTATTTCTTGGGCCTGGTTGACGCCGGGATATATTATGAAAGGAAGCGTAGAGTACAGCCTTGTCATGTAGTCTCAGACCGAAATGGAAATCCGTAGGATCATTTTAATCATCCTCATTCTCATCGATAAGCATAAAAAAAATGTCTCAGATTCTGTGGCCCTTCATGCCCTGCTTTCATGGTGACCTCCATTTTGATGTCCTCTCCACGTCTGTGGCCTTGGTTTGGTTCCGTCGGGGTCACCGGTATCGGTGAGTCTATGGGGGCTGTCATTGGACGGACGTGGTGGCTCCCTCCGGAGGGAGAGCTCACTCACACCGGCTCCGCGACTAAGCAGTTATTGTCGTCAGTAGGTGGTGTCCTGCGTATGTTAGATCAGAACAGGTGCCACTGAAGTGACTCGGCAGCAGTGCAGTGTCTCCTCCGGTGGGTTGCCTCTTGACGACTTTACATTGACTGCTCCCTGTGGATTGCCGGTGCCGGGGCTGCGGCGGGCCGACCGGGCTGTGACTGTGGACGGGGTCTCGGAATGAGCGGCGTGGGTGCACTGCCTCTGAGATTGTGCAGAGGTTGGGACAGCAAAAAAGACAAAAAAATTTCGGTCACTGGATTCAAAAGATGGACATTCTGCAGATTATTTTTCTTGAACAAATATAATTCACTTAATATCACAGAAACACGAAGTAAAATGTTAAATTTGATTGCACAAAACACTATATCGTCACTCATGAATATTAATAATCTAAGGCTTTCAGCTATTGCTGCCATATTTAACTGAAGAAAAGGCTATATATATATATATATATATATATACTTGCTAAAGATATTTTTAAAATGAAGTGCTAAAATATATCTACAAGCTTGTTTCGAGATATATCACGAAGCTTGTAGATATATTTTAGCACTTCATTTTAAAAATATCTTTAGCAAATGTTGCTCCCCAAGGGGTCGAGCTCTTTCAGATTTTTAAAGGACGTTTTAATACTGTCTATATATATATATATATATATATATATATATATTATATTGCTATCCATGAAAAGACACTGCTGGTGATAACTGCCTGACAGAGTACAGTCCAATGCTTCTGTATGCTTTGATAGCAAAGTTTGTGTCACTTTGTGTCACTTTTTGATAGGTAGCTTTGTGTCGCTTTTGATTGCTAAGTTTGTGTCGCTGTTTGATAGCTAAGTTTGTGTCACTTTTTGATAGTTAAGTTTGTGTCACTTTTTGATAGTTAAGTTTGTGTCGCTGTTTGATTGCTAAGTTTGTGTTGCTGTTTGATTGCTAAGTTTGTGTCACTCTTTGATAGCTAAGTTTGTGTCACTTTTTGATAGCTAAGTTTGTGTCACTGTTTGATGGCTAAGTTTGTGTCACTTTTTGACAGCTAAGTTTGTGTCATTTTTTTTTATAGTTAAGTTTGTGTCACTGTTTGATAGCTAAGTTTGTGTCACTGTTTGATGGCTAAGTTTGTGTCACTGTTTGATGGCTAAGTTTGTGTCATGTTTTGATGGCTAAGTTTGTGTCACTGTTTGATGGCCAAGTTTGCATCACTTTTTGCTAGGCTTTTTCAATTTTGTTGTTCATGCCTGCCCTCTGGCGTGTTCTGCCAAGGGGGAAGAGTACATTGCGAAATTTGACAGTGAAGATCAGTTCTTTCTTTCTTTCCTTCTTTCTGCGTACGCAGGCTGATACTCTTGCGGACACTACCTGTATAGACAGGCAGTGGAGTTTTGTGTGTATGACCATTTTTCGATCAGTTGAAAAGGGTTAGTTCATCTTCTTCCCACAGGCTTGGCTCTGTCCTCTACTTTGTCATGTTTCTTGGGCTTTGGGTGTACCAGGTCCTTAGTACCTCCCCTTTGGTCTGTTCCTCTTTGTGTCCTCTTTCCTTTGCTGTGTACAGGCTTTGCCTGCTCCTTGGCTGCTGTCCCATCTGCAGTTGTACTAATCGTTATGAATCAGCACAATGGGCTCTGATCAGTCAGTGCCAGGAGGTTCCATTGATCGGGACTCGGCTGGTCTGATGGCTGATCAGATCAGGGTTGCTTTCTTTTCATTGTCATACCCAGCCCCCTGCCAAGATGACATGGCATGCTGTGCCCACTTCTTTCAGTGATAGCAGTGACAAAAATCCTAAATCGGACGGAGCAGAGATCAACATAGCTGTTCTCTAGCAGTGACAACATGGTTTTCACAGTGCTGCAAGGAAGGGAACTGCGTCAAGGTGGCAGCTCACACTCTGAAAATGTAAATTTTGTTATTTCGTTGGGGAACTGTCACTATAGACTACAGATGTAATTTGTGAGGACTTAAAAGAACAGCCCTCATGAGCAAAATAATGTTTTCAAGATGGTTTTCAAACTGGTTTAAAGCTTCTACACACACACACACACACACACACACAGAGGATGTTTTTCACTTTTGCTAGAATAAGATGTTTTGGTCTTGCTCTAGTCTTAGTCTAAATTTGTCAAGCATTCTCACAGTCTTTCTTTTTTTTTTGCAGAGTGAAGAGAGTCAAGAGGTGAAACAGCAGCAGCGTACTTTTCTGCGGGAGCGGTACCTGCGCATGCTGGGGAGTATGAGTGGGGTCAAGGCCAATATCAGAATGTACGACAAGACGACCGTGCAGTGCCAGCTAAGAGTGTCCGACGTGGACTTTGAGAAAGTGCAAGTGTCGAACCTGGCTACACCCATGGGACTGCTGCCGCACGCTGTTTTGAGAACCAAAGACATTATCTCCATCCATGTGCCAGACTTGAAGAGGGCACAGAGCTGAATGTTTGATGTGAAGATGCATGATCTCAAATGTCACTGGTCATGAGGGGTGAAAATCAGGCTATAAATTTCCATCCAAATGCGATTTGGAAAGGGTCGAGAGCCAGTACTTATGATGTAGGCATGCCACTTGTCCAGACTTTTTTTTTTTTTTTGAAATCTTCAACAAAAAAAACATTTCCAGAGAAATGACCAAACAGTTCATGAAAACTACATTCGGAAAAAAAAAAAAACAAAACTTTCTGTGTCTGCTTGTTCAAATGAAAAGAAACAGGTAAAGAATTGGAATAGTTTGAGAGCAGTGAGTCCAAGATGCAACAGCAGATGTACATTTGTTTGAAACGGCCACCTTTGTAGCCCTGCTCAGTTATCCGTTTCAGAGACAAAGCTGGATTTGGGGTGTGATATCATTCCTTATCCGATGTGTATATATGTGTGTGTGTTGGTGGTAGTGTTGTTTCTATACTGACAGCTGGCATGCCTGGTAATGTAGTAATATTCTGAACTGATTTATTGGTTTAAAAAAAAAAAAGTAATGAAACTTCATAGAAAAAAAAAATCAAGTTTATCGTTTCAACTCAAGTGTCCTATTTGTACAGGAAGCAGGCCTGATGTAGCACTTGATGTAGGGCCTGAAGTCACATGGGTTGAAAACTGGAGAATGTCCATGTGTTCATCACAGCCGTCCAGCCCAGATGAAAATCGCCCTCTTTAGTTTCTGGCTTACATGCACTGCTGATGACCCCACTCTGTGACCTTCACTGCTGTATAGCGGAAGTCAGGAGCGCGGGAAAAGCGCTCTGGCACTTGCAGACAGCGAGAAATGCGAGATTCTTGTGCTGATGTTTTCTCTTGTGTTTCATGCTTTATTATGCTTTCACAGCCCATAACTGAATATAATTTACTTCGTGTGTGATTTGTGTTGTGCTTCTTCTTCGTGCCGTTTGATAAAACTTTGGTACCTCCCGCATTTGTGTGCATCCTTCAGTTTTTTTTACATGGGTGTTGTGCGTTCTCATCAGTTGGCCAAACAGTGGTGTCAGTGAAGTGCCAGGCAGCTCTGTATAGTGTGACTCATCGCAGTGTGGGAGCCGTGTTGCTAAGACATCATATATCCACCAAGTGCTTCTCTCTCTCTCTCTCTCTCTCTCTCTCTGTGCATACATGAGAGTAAGAGTGTGCAAGTGAGTAGCGTGCTTTCATGGTAGAGTAAGCTGTAATACCTAGTGATTTCTCTCTCTCTCTCTAGCTCACGCTGTGTGTGTGCATGTGCGCGCGTGCGTGGGTGTGTGTGTGTGACCAACCCTGTATTGGCTAGTCTTGTTGCTTACGTGTAGGCCAACTTCATTTCAATCTTTGTACATGTGTGCATGTTTGTAGCGCCCACAATGGCGGAGGCGTTTGCACACAACGTCAGTGAACACAAAAGACGTGTAGATTTGTTGTGCCGTGTGTGCGGCAGTCGTGTGCTCAGAAAGGTACAAGATAAAGGATTAAACGCTAGACTTTGTGTCAACTTCTCCAATGATTTGTTGCAGTATTTCAGTCTAGATATTTCTGGAGATGAAGAAGGCAAACAGTCCAAGTGTATCTGCATAAAATGCTACCATAAACTGAAAAAAACAAGACACATGTCATCACATTCTCAGTGTTATATTACAAAAGAAAATGCTGCTCGTGACATTGAGAGAATGTCAGAAATCTGGACAACTTTCGATCCAGACCTTTCTTTGAGTCAGTGTATATCGTGTCGATGGTTTCAAACATCCAGCCTTCTTGGTCGTCGGAAAAGAAAGAAAAACCGACATGTCAAAAGAAGATCTGCTCAAGAATGTTTAGGTCAGTCTAATCTGTGCTTGGACACAGATGAAAGTGTGTCATCATTTTCTCTGTCGGTATCAACCCCCGTGAAAAAGCCAAGCACATTCTCTACACAAACATCACCAGTCATAGCTAGCACATCCAGCTTGGCACTTGACTGTGTTGACATGCCTGATGTATGCTTAGATACCGATGAAAGTGTGTCGACGTCAGTTTGTCAGTCACCATCGACCCCCAAGCCAAGAACATTCTGCAAACAAACATCTGCTATCATAGCGAGCACATCCAAATCTGCACATGCAAGTTTTGATCAGTCTGATATTTGTTTCAACACTGATGCAAGTGTGTCGACGTCACTTTGTCAGTCAACATCAACGCCAGTTAGAAACCCTAGAATATTGTGCACACAAACCTCTCCAATCACTGTCAAACCCCCTGTCACTGATGCTGCAATATCCCCCTTCCCCCAACTGAAACGCAAGACAGTGTATTTAGACTCGGACGATGAGGACATCGATAAACCTCTCGCTGAAGAAGAAGAAAAGTTGCTGACGCAGCTTGTGAAAAGAAAACTGCGACAATCCAAAGACAAAGTGACAGTCAGGTGCAAAACCAGAGGCCAGCCTATAGTATTGAAAAAGGTCACACAGCCCCGTACTCTGGTACCATCTCCCCTTGCGGAAAAAAATGGTCCCAAACGATGCAGAAAATTAGAATGAACATGCCAGAAAGTAGTAAAGCAGCACATTCTGGAAAGACACTGTGTTCCATTCATCCGTTTTCACTGTTTCGGCCTGGCATTACATGGGGAACAAGGGGGAGCAGACACACGCACTCGTCAACTTACTGAAAAGACAGGCATGGTCACAGAAGACACAGGATGCAAAACTGAAGGTGAAAATGGAAAAACACATGGCCTATGTCTCCCCGAAAAAATCGGACATAATTCCCTCAACTGGAAAATTTCAAATCCAATAAAAACCCGAATGCATAAGAGGTGACAAGCATTCCCAGTTAAATCCCTTACCCCATCTCAATTAAAACCAATTGATTGATTAAAGCTAATTACAATTGAGATAGAGATGTGTACTCTGTGAGTGTGTGTGTTTGTGTACATGCATGTGCATATGTGAGGATAAGAGAATGTTCAGCGCAAAGAGAATTATAAGAACAAGGGCATAAAGGGAAAATTGGAGAGCTTCTGCATTAGGGGTGCCTGTCATCAGAGACTCAGGCCGGAAGTCTGACTTACAAAATAATCTGAGCATTGCCTTAGGGGTCCAGCCATATATTGTGCTGTTCTGTACAGGCCTGGGCAAAATATTCCCTCTTCTTATCAACCTCAGGCTGAAAAATCTGGCCTAAAACATGACGGAAAAAATTGCCTTCAGTTTGACCCATTTGAGGGCCCGTTGAACTTTTTTTTTTTCTTTTAAACAACTGCGAACCGGGAAACTTGCATGCAGCACTCTTCAGGACCATCTTTCTTTCCATGATTTCCACTGGGTGACTTGGTATATGGAGTTGAGGGTGATGTCTAGAGATGTAGTGAGTGAGTGAGAAGATACAAGATCTTTCAGCACTCGAGCACGAATAGCAAGGGGAAGTGGTCTAGGTTTGGTGAGTGTAATGATTAGGAATCAAGAACAAATTCAGATTGCCCATGACTTTTATGTCATGTCTTGAACCCCCCCCCCCCCCCCCCAGTTTCTAGACGGCGTTTCTGCTTTAACAAACACTGGATCCACCCCACAGTATTTTCAAACGAGAAAATGTTGAGAATCATTTTTCAGGTATGGGCAGTTTTGAGGACCAGTTTTGGTCAGATCTCTGACCTAAACACACTTGTCGTGTGGCATCCCTGTGTGTGTACTGTATTGCATGAGACTTCAGTCTATATCTATAGAGAACTTTGTGTGCTTGGTCATATCTTAGCACAGTACCATAGGACCGGGCCTTTTTTTGGTTTTTGATTTTTTTAAGACTAGTGACTTCATGACAGAATAGACACGGTTCAGTCTTTTTTTCCCTTAAGTAAATAAATCTTGACTTTCAGAAATGTAATAGAAGATAATGTTTGACGTCACTGTTCACCGTTTAAGGGTCATTTCGAAGTGGATTGAACTGTGATCATAAAAAACAGCATGTCAGTTGTTACACAGAACTTGAAATGTGAATTGAATATTGATGATGTGATGCCCTAGAGTTGTTTTCAGTTCTGTTCCCAACAAACACTGTGTTAACTTTGTGTCACGTTGCTGACGCTTGCAAAATTTGCACAGTATTAAAACAAAATAAACACACACACAAAATTGAAAGCTGTCACCATTTTCCTCACAAGCTACTTAATGTATGAAGTTTCAGTATAATTGTTTTCAATGAGAATACTGTTGAGACCCGAGTTTTCAAAGCATACCAGTTTTCTGGAACAACAGGAAACATTTTGACGTCAAATTTTGGGTGCACTGGTTTTGTAATGGTATTGACTTGGTAAACGGCAGATCATGCACACCGTCAAATGTACGTTGGTGATTGAATGTCTTTGCATTTATATGGTTGTGTGCCACTACAGATAAGTATCTTGTCTTTTTTTTTTCAGTCTCATCTTCCATGTCTTTCTCAGTAGTACAGCCCTGATATGGCCCTTTGTGGTTGGCTAGACTATAAGCAACATTACCTCCCTCAATAGCATTTCTCCCACTCATTCTAGACATCCTATGTATGTAGAACACAGAACCACAGCATCTGGTTGTCATGATGCTATCATCTTCCTTTTTCTTGATTTCAGCACCAGTGTACATCACTTTTCCCTCAGCCCTAAGCATTCTGATGTGTTATGTGTACATTGTTTCTCCTTGGTTGTTTGTTTGTTCACTTTTTGATCATATTTCTCATTGTCTGTGCAACCGCTATATGTATTCATATCTCATCTTCAACAGTAGTCTATGCAGGGTAATTTTTATTTATCTACTGAATAAAGATGGTGAGCAACATGAAATATGTGTAACTGTGTATGATTTATTTTGTTTGTTTTCTGTATCACCTTTCTGCCTTCTCAGTGATTTTACTCTCAAGCCACTTACTGGCCTGTACAACACCGGGACTGGTCCTGCCACAGTCCTAGTAGTGGCAGTCACTGTGTAGTGACGCAGCCCACCGTAGGAGATAAACTGAAGGCGAGCTGGGGTACAGCAGGTTGCCTTGATGGTGTTAAGATTTGGACATCTGCAGAAATGTATCCATCACATGGATGAAGCTGGACTGTCCGTCATGTGCAGTCCATGTGAACAGGTCTATACTGTTCCTAACAGTAGTGAGGAGCAAACTTAAAATAACAACAACAAAAACAACACGCACACACACACACACAGAGGAAGAAATCTAAAGACTGGAAAAGGACACATTTTGAGGTCATCATTAAATAAAACAATAAGTTAAAAAAAAAGTTACGGCTATCTCCTAATTAGAGTCCCCCCCCCCCCCCCCCCCCCTCCCCCCAACTTCTAGCCAGTATCTGTATTGAACATTTGCTGGATTTTAACCAGAAAGAAGCTGGAAGCTGAATGGGTGCCAATGTTGTTCAGATAAGCAGTGTATGCACGCACACACACACACACACACACACACACACACACACACACACACAAACACACAGGGCGAGAGAAATATGTATGTTTGTATGTCTGTATTAGCTGCTGAAAATGTTTGGGTTATTTAACAGTTGAGCTGACCACACTGACTGTTGACACTTTCTGATCTCCCTTGCATCCTTAAATGGATCCTCAAGCATTGGCTCAAAGATTTACCCTTATATTTTACATGTGACTTTATAGTTTTTCAGCAACTTGTTTCTTTACCACACTTTCTTTTCGTTTTACGTTTCTTCCCTTCACTGGCTGCTTTGGGGTGCTGTTGGATTCCGTTTTTGAACCTTTGGTGGTGAGAATACCATGAAATTGTAGACTGTAGTATATCTCTACTTGATGACAAGGAAATACTGGCACCATGATATACAAGTTCATATTTATAACAAACAAAGGCAAAAACAATCAGTCCATTAATTTGGGGTACAATGCATTCCATCAACACATGGAGATGTTACAATTCTCCAGTCAAGTTCATGTATGTATAGTAGTCTGTGGAAAAATGTCAGAAGATAACAACATTTCAATACGTCATTATTTTCATCTGTCACTTTCCACAAAATTCTGGTATGGACACCTTTTTTTTTTTTTTTTAAACTAATTTCTGTGAATCGCATTTCCATGCAATGTATATATTTTTCGATTTTATACTTGCTCTTCAACTCATTCAAAAAATGTTTGAGATTGGGTTTGAACTTTTGATTTTTACATCTATATACAAACTATTCAGCAAACAGGATAATTTGGTCGAACCCTTCCTCTGATGTTATTTGTTCAATGCTGCCAAACAATACCAGTTCTAGATACTGAAATTGATTCTTGTACAGTTTTCATATTTTTCATTTATTATTCTCTCTAGTCAGCACCAGAAACTGTGAACATAATTACAATACTATAAATAGTGTTATATTGAATCTTTCTCAGTCTCGCAAAATGGACATTTATCTCTATTAAATATATCTATTTCCCGGCATATTCTAATCTGAAACATCTGAGTATCATTTCTTTAATATTTCTAATTTGTTACTCTGTTAGTAAAAGTAAATTTTCTCAAATTAGTTCTGGAATATTGTTTAAATATCTTATCTTCACTGTTCCTTGTAATATTTTTCTGCGGAGTACAAAAAAAAAAGCATGCTTTATCAACATCATCAATTCCATTAAATATGCTTGGAGTTAGTTTAGGCACGTGCATATTTTAACTCTAACCTGGGGGTAGAGTTAAAATATGCACATGCCTAAGTTAAAATATGCACGTGCCTAAACTAACTCCCAGGGAGTTACTTTCGATCAAGAATGTTGATCCAAATCGACTCCCAGGGAGTTAAAAATAGAAGGGGGGGGGGGGGGGTCATTCTGGCCTTATGCCAGGACTGCCCCCCCCCCCCCCCCCCCCCCCCCACACACACACACAGACACTGCAGAGAGACACTTGACACGTGACACTTGACAACTTTACTTGACAAGGATAAAGATCTTAGGCTAACATAAAAGCCTGTTAATCCAATCTGTCTTTGATAAACACTAATAATAGTAAACAAAGCTGACAAGAAGCATGCAGAGAGAGACACACAGAGAGAGAAGGAGAGAGAGAGGGGGGGAGAGTGAAGGAGAGAGAGAGAAGGGGGGGGGGGGGTAAAAGAAAGAAAGAAAAACAGACAAGAGAGAGTGGGGGGGGGGGGGAGACAGAGACACTGAGATAGATAAACAAATAGACAGGCAGACAGAGAGACAAGCAAAGAGAGAGAGAGAGAGAGAGATTAAGAGGGACAGACAGACAGACAAGCAAAAAGGCAGACAGACAAGCAAGGAGAGTGAGCGAGAGACTGAAAGAAAGTTGGGGGGGGGGGGGGGGTGACAGACAGACAGAGAGGGGGAGAGGGGGGTGTATATTAAATGTTTATTTCTCATATCATGACTAACACATACAATTGAATGTTTTGGGGGGGGGGGGGGGGGAATTCATCTGGGGGGGGGGGGGGGGGGTTGTTTTAACTCCCGGGGAGTTAAAATTGGCACGTGCTAATTCTAATCCCGGGGAGTTAAAAAGTGGAGAGGAGTTAAAATGGATCGTTACACCGGAATGAAGCCTATTTGATCTGAATTTATTATATTTGCAAGGCTTTCTTCATTTTATTTGCTATGCACGTGGCTCCTATTTTATAAGAAACATTCAACTTAAAGATGAGTGGAACCACCTCGACGATAACATCGTCCACCAAAAGTCAGTCGACAGCTTCAAGTCGGCTCTGGCAAAAGCCAGAAGCCGATAATATCATCACGCTGCGCACCCCCAACCGTCGTGCCTATGCCAGTAAATGGATGTCAGCGACGTACCAATCCAGATCCAGATCCAGATGTTGGTCTCTGGTTCTGCAAAAATTCTCTTGCTTTATCTCCCTTTGGTAGACATGTTATTATTCCTTCTGTTTGACTAACTGACATTTCACCTCTCATGAAACATTCATTCAGTGAACAACAAAGTCTCTGATTTGTTTCAATTTCTTTTTTGCTTTGTTGTGTGTGTGTGTGTGTGTGTAAAGTTTACTGTAAAGCCGTCAGTCCCAGGGTTCTTATCATTATCCATTTTTCAAGGCTTCTCTACCTTCTTCCATTGTAATTAGCTCTTCTGATTCTTTTGATTCTGATTCATTCAGCCGTGGTAAATTTTGAACATATTTGATGATTTCAATATCTCTTTGAGCTCGTTCTTTATTTAGGCATTCATGGTAATTATTGTCTGGTGGCTTCTTATATGTCGAAACTTTTTTAATGAAATTACCCCATTACCTGTTACAAGTTTTAGCATGTGTTTATTTACAAAAATTTAATGTCTTTTCTTCACATTACAAAAGTACTTTATTAATTTTTCTCCATGTAAAACCCACCTTGCTTTGGATCCTAGGATAACTCCTCCCATTTTCTTTCTTCGTGGTTTTAAAAGTCTTTTTCTTTTGTTTGATTTCTCTATCGTTATTTACCTTCCTTTCCTTTTCTGACTCCTGTATTTCTTTTTCGTGTTGTTTCCGTATTTGTTTCTTCCTTTTTTCTTATACTGAAAGTTATGTTAGTTGATCTTATTTTCATCATTAAAACATCTAACAACAGCTGATCACGAATTGTGATGTGGATTTCATGACCGGGTACACTAGTTAAATTATCTCTTGCATATGGTGATGCTGCATATTTTTCTTCAACATTCTCTATAGCTTCTTTCACCCTATTTTTCGTTTCTGAGTGATGATAAGTTGAATTTCAACAACGTTTTTTCTCTTTTCTTTTGCGGTCAGTACTAAACTGATGTTCATCAGAGAACGTTCAGTCCTTTTGCCCCAAAGGATATCTGCATCATTAATGTTTGCAACAAACCCTGGGATAATGAGAAAAAAAATCTAGACGGCTCTGTTGAAGGGGTGTTCGTCTTCTCCACGTGTATCTCAGTAATTCTGGATTGATTTGTCTCTGTAACTAGTCCTAGGGCATCCATCATATCAAATACTATAGCCGTTTTTTTTTTTTTTTTTTTTTTTTTTCCAAGTTTGGGTTTTAAGTACATATTCCAAATATGCAGAGAGTGACGTCCCTTGTTTGTTTCGATTTCGCAAAGTTTGATTTGTTCATTTTGTAAAACTAGAATATTTACCTTTAAGGTGAGAAATAAAAATCCACTGAAATTTTGCAATTGAAAAGCTACACTCTGCTTTCAAACTTGGACAATAACAGTGCCTTGACTGCCATTAGCACACAGTTACATCATAAGAAAGACACCGCGTAACATGCACCACATGACCAGCTGAAACACGTAGCCTTCATGTGTGTAGGACCGGGTTCACACAGCTTCAACGACTGAAGGAGGTGAGTGGCACGAGTCGATGAAAGGGAACCGCAAGAAAAAAAGAAGTTTGTCATTGTTCGGGTCCGTGTGATCAGTATTTGTTCAGGTATGTAAAGATTTCATTGTCATCAAGATCCCAGCTTCGTTTTAGCTTTGCTCATTGATGAAAGGTACGAAAACAGAAAACCATCAGAAGTGAGAAGGCAATACCACATGTCACAGTGACATTCCCATGATTCGGCTTGTCCGGTCAGTGTAGATTTTTGTTAGCATTGAGAGTTTTGGGGTTAATACAACATATGTATTATAATTTACATACATAACATGTAGGACTTAAAGCAAATTTGGCTTTTTCTGTTTGTTTTCACAAAATAAATCCAGTACTGGAGAGTGCATTGCTTCATTTTACAAAGTAAAATTTGTTTGGAATCATGCATTATTATTCTCAATGCTTATCGAGTTCAGTTTTTGAAATAGGCAAATTGAGTGTTCCTGCAGTAGTGCTAGGCAAAGAGTTCCAAATTTTAATAATCCTGTAAGTGTTAATCGTGCGCGCGCGCACACACACACACACACACACACACACACACACACACACACACACACACACACACACACACACACACACATACACACACAGTGACACACACACACACACACACACACACACACACACACACACACAGGGCAAAAGATTGGTTTTAGCAAATGGTTTATGAGTCTGATTTTGTAAGATGGTCTCATGCTCCGGTAGTTTGCTGGGTGTATTGTGCATTTTCTTTTTAAAAAATGTTATGAATATTTTTTGTTCAGAATTAGTCATCAAACTATGTTGCCATATTTTAAAAAAATGACCTACCTTGTATCTAGAGTTTTAAAAGTGGAACCATTGTGTCTTTGGTTTTGAACTAAATAAGATGAGTTATCATCCTAGAAATTCTGTTTTCTATATATATATATATATATAATATAGTAACAGACTTTCAGGTTCACTCTGATATTCTAAACTTAGTGATTCAAGGAATCTTAACCTTTCTTTGTAATTGAAATGTGTCACTCGAATGATTAATTTGTCAGGTGAACTTTTTTTTTTTTGAATTTTTTTTTTCTTCTTCTTCTTCTCCTCCTGTTCACGACCAACATCATTACCGGTATGCTGATGACTCTGTCGTATACTTAGGGGTTTGCGAAGATTTGCGCTGTGTTTGTGAGACATAATTTTGATTTCAGCTTAAGGGGTGGGTGGGGAGGAGGGAGTGGAGATGAGGAGGAAGTGGGGGAAAAAAGGGGGTGGGGGGTGTAGGGGGAGGGGGGGGGGGATGTTGTCGTTGGTGTTGTTGGTGAGAGGCGAGTCTGAACCTGAAGCGGTCCAGGGTCTCCGCCGTCACCATAACCTCTGGTAATTTGTTCCACTCTGGGATGGTTCTTGGGAAGAAGTACATTTGTCGGTAGTCTGTCCTGCATTGTGGGATGTCGTAGCTGCAGCTGTTGTTTTTTCTTAAACTTTTTCTGGTCTGGGATTTCCTGGGCAGGTACTTGGAGTTGATGTCATCAAGATTGTGGTGGAATTTGTACATCATTTCCAGTCTGGCATTTTGTCTGCCTTTCTCTAATGTAGGCCACTTCAGAGAGTGTAGGATTACATCTACACTGGTTGTTGGTCTGTGGCTGTGTGTGACCCATCTGGCTGCTCAACGCTGGATCTTTTCAATCTCCTGGATCTTGTTGCTGGTGTGGGGGTCCCAGACACATGACGCGTACTCAACAATCGGTTCTTCTTCTTCCTCATTCGCCATCCCGTTAGATGAGCAGCCGGGTGTCCTCGATGAAGGCTGCCATCCATCGCAGCTCCTCCAGGGTGCCGTACAGCTTGGCTTCCACTGCTGTCGGTGTTGGCCAGTACTTTCTCCTGGATGCTGCATACGTCGTACAGACTTGAAGGATGTGGTCAGTTGTCATTGGTCCCTCACCACAAGGGCACTCTCCACTCTGTCCAATGCCAAATTTTGTGTGCATGTGTTGGAGCAGGCGATTGTGTCCAGTCCTCAGGCGGAAGATCTTGACCTGTTCCCGTCGTCCCAGCAAATGGTATGTGTCTTCTGGGTTGTATTTGGGATGCAGGAGGCGCCATTTTATTCCTTGTTGTGCCTTGATGATTGTCTTAATTTCATCGTATGACACCAGGTTGTTGGCCTGCTCCTTCTGTGCACCATCTTTTGCCAGAATGTCCGCTTTTTCGTTGCCTCTGATGCCACAGTGTGCTGGTACCCATTGTATCACCACTTTCTCCACTCTGGCATTCAGGGCAACAAGGGCTGAAGTGATACGGTTCTGTTCTTTGCAGCGGGAGTTCTTGAGGGCTTGGAGCACGGAGAGAGCGTCAGAGAAGACCACCACCTGCCCTGTTGTTCTTTTGGAGTTCTGCAAGACTGTTGTGGCTGCCTCACAGAGGGCTTCTCGCTCAGCTCGGAAGTTGGTGGAGTATTTTCCTGTTGGAATTGCAATTTCTTCATCTCCGTCTTTGTATCGGAGGAAGATTCCAGCTCCACCATCCCTCGTTGCCTCTGTGGCGGAGCCATCTGTGAAGACATGGGTCCAGTCTTCCTGGGGATACTGGTTGCAGATGTACTCCATGGCCAGGGCCTTCCTTTGGGTGTCTGACTGTATTCCTCTCTTCTCCACTCCGGGAATGCTGGTGACGACTGTTGGGAACACCTGCCTCTTCCAAGATGGGTGGGTGACATTTGCCGGGATAGGCTTTGCTTCATGTTCCATCAAGACTGGGGTTTGTCTTTCAAGGCGTCTTGACTGGCGGATGAAGCTGCCTCTTTTCAACTGGCTCTTGGTGGGTCTGCTCATTCTGTTGTTCATTGGATGGTTTTCAAGGCGTTTGAATTTTGCTGCTTGGATGAGGATCTTTGTGTCCCTTCTGTCCTCCAATGACTGTAGCCCAGTGGTCTCTTCCATCTTCAGGATTGGGGTGGATCTCATGGCGCCAATTATGACATGCTGAGCTTGGTTCTGTATCTTATTGAGGTGGTTGAGGTTAGATTTGCAGCTGATGCCCATGCTGACTTCCCGTACTCAACTACAGGTCGGACTCTCCCTGTATAGAGTCTCTTCAGGATACGTTCGTCAGCCCCCCAGTCCGTCCCCACAAGTTTCCTCATGATCGCCAGTCTCAACTTGGCCTTGCTACAGCATCTGGTGATCTGCTGTTTCCAAGTGAGCCTGTGGTCAAAGGTCACTCCCAGGTAGGTAGGTGTGGGTTCCTCTGCAAGCCTTTGGTTGTTCAGTGTCAGCTTCGCCTCTTGCTTCTTGCTGGATAGGCTGAAGACTGTGTAGGTTGTTTTGCTTGAGTTGACAGAGACAAGCCATTCCTTGGTCCAGTCGCTGATCTTGTTGAGCGCAGTCTGGAGGCGTACCTGTGCTGTGGTGGTGTACTCTTCAGAGCACCAAAGCACCAGGTCATCTGCGTAGATCGCTCCTCTGACCCCTTTTGGCAGTTCTCTGACGATGTCATCTATGAAGATGAGGAACAGCGTTGGCGAAAGGACTCCTCCTTGTGGTACTCCCTGTCTCAGCACCTTCTTCTTGCTTTTCTGGCCCTGAATCTTGACTCGGGCTTGGCGATTGTGTAGGTACTGGCTGATCCAGGTGTACATCCTCCCAGACACACCACATCGCCGTAGTTTGAGCCTAAGTCCGTCCTTCCAGACTTTGTCGAACGCCTTCTCCATGTCAATCCAGACAGCAAGCGTGTTCTTCTTTTCTTGGAAAGCGTCCTCAATGCTTTGCGTGATGAATGTGATCTGGTCTTCTGTTGATCTGTGTTGGCGGAAGCCTGCCTGTTCAGGGCTCAGCAGCTGATGCTCCTCAAGGTGCCAGACAAGCCTTGTGTTGACAAGTCTCTCCATCAGCTTCCCTAAGCAGCTTGTAAGGCTGATGGGTCTGTAGCTGTCAGCCTTCGACTTGTCCTTTCCCTTTTTGTGAATGGGGATCATGTCTGCTTCCCTCCAACACTGTGGTACTGATCCTGTCTTCCAGCTGGAGTTAAAGATTTTTAGAAGGACTGCCTTGCTCTTCATCCCAAGATGCAGAATCATTTCATTTGTGATTCCGTCTGGTCCAGGTGACTTCTTCAGGTTGAGGCTCTGCAACGCTTCCTCCAGCTCTTTCTCTGTGAAAGCTGTGGTCATGACTTCCTCTTGGGGCTCTTCCTCATGAAGTTCACCTTGGGCCCTGTGCACTGCAGCTCTATGTTCAGGAGGGACATCCAGATTGCTGATGTTTTCATAGACGTCTATGAAGTGGTCTGCTGCTTTCTTTCCAGAGAGGTAATTTCCATTCTCTTGTATTGTTATAGTGGTGTGACTTGTTGTTTCATTACAGAGGGTTCTAGCCAGTTTCCACAGCTTGCTGCCATCCCTGTCAAGATTTAGGCTTTCAGTTTTCTCTTGCCAGCTTTTTCTTGCAGCTTGTACGCAGGACAGCTTGTATCTGGCAGTTACTTCCTTCAGCGCTATGTTATTCTCCAGTGATGGCTGCTTTTCTGCTCTGTCCCTGGCTTCCGTAACAGCATCTTCCAGATTCTGGAGTTCCTCCGTCCAGTAGGGCTTGTAGTCTTTACGTGCTCCTCTTGGGATGGATTCTGTAGCAGCTTTCAAGACGGCCTTTGTGAAGTCTCGAACCATCTTGTTTGAGTCCTTCTGCCTGATGTTGATTGGCTTTGTGAGTGTATCTGTGAGGGTCTCGAAGCGAGTCCAGTCCGCCTTTCTGTAATTCCAGCGGGGAAAACACTTTGCTTGTGGACACTGTAAGTTGAGGTTGATAGAGAGTTTGACGGGCTTGTGGTCACTTCCTCCAAGCTGGTTGAGGACTGTTCTTGTGGTCCTGATGAACAGGTCATTGGTGGCGAACTTTAGATCTGGTGTTGATGTGGTCATCCAGCGTCTAGAGTAAAAGGTGGGTTCATCATCTTCTTGGTTGATGAGATGAAGATGTGTGTCAATCTCCCAATCCTCAACTTCTTCGCCTCTCTTGTCCGTCTCCTCATAGCCCCATCTCTCTGAGTGACTGTTAAAATCACCCACCACCACGCAGTTGTTGTCTGGGATGTTCATGTATGTGAGGGAAAGATCACGATCTTGAGGGCAATAGACATTGTAGATCCTGATGTTGCGTTCCTTAAGGACTATATCAATCCCTTGGATCTCTGCCTGTTGATTGGTGTTGATCTTGAGTTCTTGTGCGGCGATGGAATTCCGCACCAAGATAAGCACCCCTCCTTTGTTTCTTTCCTCACGGTCCAACCTGATGGTCTCGTAACCCCTCACTTGAAAGCGATGGTTTACGGTCAAATGTGTCTCTTGGACACATGCGATATCAATATTTTCTTGATGCATCCTTTCTGCCAAGCCACCCTCCGGGGGTTGCAACCTTGCCGTGGTCGGAGGGCTTGCGTGGTCCAGTGATCTTTTAGGCTTTGCTGACGGGGGCATCAATACTCGACTAGATGGTTAGTTGTTGTCAACGCTTCTAGGCCTGTATAGCCAAGCTGCTGACTGGCCAAGCATTACGTGGTAGGAATTGATGCCCCTGGTAGGGTCTCCCATGTCAGAAAGGTTAGGAGTGAGGGCCCAGACAAATAGTAACCCACCTTTTTCCTATTCTGTCTTCTGCCTTTCTTAACGGTTCTTTTCTTTCTTCGTCTCCCTTTCAAGCCCTCTTTTGCACACTCTTTTTCTCTCTGTAGTCTTCTTAAGATCCGCCGCGTTCGCCGTGCGGTGCGACCTGTGACGGAGGGGGATGAGATCCTGGTGATTGAGAGGGCCAACGCCCTCAACACATCACTTTGGCTCGGACCTCTCCTAGACAGGAGGTACACTCTGGCCCGGGTGTATCAATCGGCCTCCCCTTCATGGGGCTGGGTCAAGACAGGCAGTTCTCCGACTGGCCAAGGTAACCCCTGCAGTGCTCAGCTCTCTGTTCCCGGGAGTTGGGCATGATCAGGGGGGATTGGGTCAGTAGGCTTCTGTTTGTCGTATATCTCTCCTGAAACCTGGAAGGGGTCAAGACAATGAGTTCTTGGCCCTGGCCCCTTAGTTGGACTCCATGGTGGGTGGGTAAGGGAGAGACGAAATTTCTAAACATAAATCATGGCTTTATCCAAAATCACACCCCCCATAAAGAAGAGGAAGGCAGTGGACCCCGTTTCTAGTCATAACGATTCCGACAGTGACTCGGATATGGAGACGAGACAGAGGACAGGTTTTTGGGCTTCCTGGCTTGTGGTTGAAGGGACAGAGCAGGAAAAGCCTATTTCTGCTCTGAGTCCTTTTGCTATTCAGAAGGGCTTTCAGGGTCTAGCAGGTGACCCTCAGTCAGTGAAAAGGCTACGGAATGGCACTTTCCTCGTCCAGTGCAGATCAAAGAGGCAATCGGAGCAGCTGCTGAGGGCAACAAAACTCGTGGACAGAGAGATCCGGGTGACCCCCCATAAGCAGTTAAATTCGACCAAAGGGGTTATTCGGTGCCCGGATTTGAAAGGTGTCTTGGAAGCGGAGATCAAGACAGAACTTGCGTCCCAAGGTGTGACAGAGGTGTATAGGGTGACAGTCAAAAAAGGTGCAGAAAGAGTGCCCACCAACACCCTCTTTCTGACATTCTGCAACCCTGTGCTACCTCCGGTCATTAAAGTAGGGTACTTAAATGTACGTGTCCAACTGTATGTCCCATCCCCGTTGAGGTGTTTCAAATGCCAGAAGTTTGGACATGTCAGAGACCGCTGTTCTGGGCAGGAGGTGTGTGGTGTTTGTTGCAAGGCAACCCATGATGGGTCCGTGTAAAGACCCGGCTCATTGTGCGAACTGCGGTGGCGACCACCCCTCCTCTTCACACAACTGCCCTGTTTGGGTTCAGGAGTCCACCATCCAAAGAGTGAAGACTGAAAAGAAAATTTCGTTTTTTGAGGCCCGCAAACAGGTTGTTGGCAGTCAGACGTCAACAGTGTCTTCTTATGCTTCCGTTATAAAGAAAGTTTTCCACCCGTTCAGTCTGCTGCCAGACTGACAATTTTACTTTCACCAAGACATTGCAAGAAAGACCGTTAAGCTCTGGTGGAAGCAAGTCCACCGCCTCCCAACCCAAAGTGGGTGCCCCTGGTGGAGGCAAAAAATCCGCCACTCCTCAGACTGCCCAGCAGTCTACTCCATCTGCTGCTGGGCAGATGAAAAAGCCAACCCTCCCGCCTCGAACTTCCTCGAGCAGTGCCCGTGCGGGCAAGGGAGTTCAACCAAGTGTGGAGATGGTGGAGATGAGGAAGAAACCTCCACCATCTCCAAAATCCAGACCTTCTTCACCTGTGGGCAAGTCTGCCAGCAGGTCTGAAGACCCAAACAGTCCAGTGAAACTAAGCAATAAATTTGCTCCACTGAACGCAGACGATGACGAGGAGATGACCTGACTTCTCTCCTGTTCATCCTCTGCACCATGGATAGTAGTAAACTAATCCATTGGAATATCCGTGGCTTAAATTCAAATTTTGAGGGCTGCACTTCTGTGTCAACTGTAAACCTTCCGTCGTGGCTCTTCAGGAAACTAAAATTCAAAGCCAGAAGACCTTCACTCTTTCTGGCTTTAATATTCTTTCTAAACCTGCACAACCATCCACATTGGGACTGTCAGGCGGTGTTGCCCTTCTTTTACACAAAACTTTGCTGTTTAGTCCTGTCGCTCTGACTACCTCCCTTCAGGCTGTAGCTGCGAGAGTCACTCTCCACAAGACTGTTACAATCTGCTCATTGTATCTGCCACCTTCTGTCCCGGTTTGTCGTCAGGACCTTGTCAGTCTGATCGAAGAACTTCCTCGACCTTTTTTGCTGTTGGGTGACTTTAATGGTCACAATCCTCTTTGGGGTAGTGTCAGTTCGTCATCCAGAGGTCTGCTTCTTGAGGATGTCCTTTCAGACTTTGATTTGTGTTGTCTGAACGATGGCGCTCCAACTTACCTCCACTCTTCCACAGGTTCACTTTCGTGCTTAGATTTGTCGATTTGTGACCCCTCGCTGGTCCTGGACTATGAGTGGTCTGTCCATGACGATCTGCACGGAAGTGACCATTTCCCTGTTCTTTTAAAACCCTTATTAACTGAAAACATCTCTGTCTCACAACATCTTAATTATAAGAAGGCCAACTGGAATCTTTTTGCCACCAATATTTTGAAAGAATTCCAGGACACTGATTTTCTTCAGAGTCCAGACCCAGCTGAATCTCTGACTAACACTGTGATAAAGTGTGCTAAAACCTGTATTCCAATGTCTTCCAATAAACTCCAAATGCCCAAAACACCCTGGTTTAATTTAGACTGCCAACAAATTTCAAAAGTTCGCAAACGGGCTCAGCGTCGGGTATACCAACGACCTTCAGGTTCCAACGCTCGAGCCCATCAGAAACTCCGCGCCAAATCGAGACACACTTTCAAAATCAGTAAACGTCAGTCTTGGAGAAACTTTTGCTCCGGGCTGACATCAAAAACTTCAAAGAAAAAAGTCTGGAACATCATCAGAAAAATCAAAGGGAAAAACACCAACCCCTCCATTCATCACTTGAAACTTGCCGATGCTCTGATCACTGACAAAGAAGCTGTTGCCAATCTGTTGGCCTCCACCATCCAACAGAACTCCTCATCTTCAAATAAATCTGCAGCCTTTTTAAAAAACAAACAACTCAGAGAGAAATCTTTATACAATTTCACATCAGACAACTCTGAAGCCTACAATCTCCCTTTTTCAATCAATGAACTGAAAACAGCTTTACAAACCTGCACTGATTCTGCCCCTGGTCTGGATGATATTCATTATCAGGTTTTGAAGCATTTTCCAGAAAGCTGTCTCCAGACTCTTCTTAAAGTATACAACCATATCTGGACCACAGGGTACTTTCCGCCCTCCTGGCGGAAAGCCCTGATCATTCCAATTCCAAAGCCTGCAAAGGACCTTACCAACCCTTCCAACTATCGTCCGATAGCTCTGACTAGCTGCCTGTGTAAGTTGATGGAAAAGATGGTCAACTCCCGTCTGATGTGGAAGCTGGAAACCGATGGCCTTTTGGCCAGTCAACAGTGCGGTTTCCGGAAATACCACTCGACAGTTGACCATCTAATCCGTCTGGAAACCACCATCCGCAATGCCTTTGTCAATAAACAGCATGTGGTCGCTATCTTTTTCGACCTCGAAAAAGCGTATGATACCACATGGAAATCAGGAATTCTTCTGGACCTGCACAGACTTGGTTTCCGTGGTCACCTGCCTCTGTTCATACAGAACTTTTTGGCTGATCGACAGTTCCAGGTGCGTGTTGGCACCACACTCTCTGACATCCATGGGCAGGAGTTGGGTGTCCCTCAAGGGAGCATCCTTTCTCCTGCTCTTTTCAGCATTAAAATCAACGACATTGTGAAATCGGTAAGCCAGGGCTCTGAGTCCTCTCTGTTCGTTGACGACTTTGCGCTGTACGCAGTGGGAGCTTCTTACCCCAGCGTACAGCGTCGACTCCAACTTTGTGTCAACAAGATCCAGCAGTGGGCCGAGGAAAACGGGTTTACCTTCTCACGTACCAAAACTCAGTCAATCCATTTTCACAATTTTCGTCAATTTTTGCTGATCCTGAAATTCGTCTGGACAAGTCCACCATTCCAGCTGTAAAAGAAGCCAAATTCCTTGGAGTTATTTTTTATCAAAAACTCAACTTTCTCAGCCACATTAAAAATCTCAAAACCTCTTGCCAGAAAGCTCTGAATATTCTGCGGGTCGTAGCACACACTGACTGGGGCGCTGATAAGAAAACTTTGCTGCATCTCTACAGAGCCCTGGTCCGCTCCAAACTGGACTATGGTTGTGCTGTGTACGGCTCTGCAAGACCCTCTTATCTGAAACTCTTGGACCCTATCCACCATCAAGGGCTTCGTCTCTGTCTTGGAGCATTCCGCACCACCCCTGTGTACAGCCTGTACGCAGAGGCAGGTGAACCCTCACTGTCCAACCGCAGGCTGAAAATGTCTCTAAATTACTATATCAGACTGTTCTCAGAACCACAGAATCCTGCCTATGACTGTGTCTTTGACCCCCAGTTTCAAAACAAATTCAAAAACAACCCTAACTGTATTCCGCCGTTTGGTGTTCGTATGCAGCCTCACGCGCGGAATGCAGGTCTAGACCTAGCAGTTGTGTCTGATTTTTCCAAGTTTCCGGATCAGCCTCCGTGGACCTTTTTCACACCAGAGATTCGTTTTGATCTCGCAGCTTTTCGTAAAGAGTCCACCAGCTCTCAGGCATACAAGGCATTGTATGCTGACCTCTGTTCAAAATTTCCATCCTGTCAGAAAATTTTCACTGACGGTTCCAAGTCTGAGGATGGAGTGGCCTGTGCAGCCTATTGCCCTGGTGCTCCTTCTCAGATACTGTTAAAACATATACCTCCAGATGCCTCTGTCTATTCTGCTGAACTTACTGCTCTGGTTCTGGCATTGAAAATAATTTCACAATCTACCAAGAGGGACTTTCTGGTTCTGTCGGATTCGCTGTCAGCTTTGGAGGCCATAGCTGGCCGCAACCTTCAGCATCCAGAACTTTTACATTTCTTTGAAGTTTTTAGCAAGTTGAAAGTGGATGGTTACAACATTATTCTAGCTTGGGTTCCTGGTCATGTTGGCATCGGAGGTAACGAAATGGTTGATCGTTTAGCCAAGAATGCCACAAGAGAGAAATTGTCCAATATTTATATCCCTTGCTCAGATCTGAAACCCAAAATTAACGATTATGTGAGAGACCTCTGGCAGGAGGATTGGAACACACAGACGGATAACAAACTCTTTCAGATCCGTCCAAACCTTAAGGAGTTCCTCCCATCTACGTCTGGTGGTCATAAAGAAGAAACAGTTCTGTGCCGGCTGCACACCGGCCATTCGTATTTTACCCATTCGTACCTTTTAAAGAATGAAGAAGCGCCGTGGTGCATTCCATGTCATGTGCCACTCACAATGAAACATATTCTTTTAGAGTGTTGGGACTTGCACGATGTGAGACACAAACATTTTACAGCAGAGTCCATGAAAATCCTGTTCAGAGATGTCCCGCCTGACGTGATCTTTGAGTTTTTGAGAGAGATTAACATTTTTCATCTGATTTAAGATTTTACGGATGAAAGATTTTTTAACAAAGTTTCTGGTGCGTTTCTAGACGATGTCATTTAAAGAGATGTGTGAAAGGTGTTTTTTTTTTTTTTTTTTTTTTTAAATGACTTGTGAGTTGATTTTAACGTGGTGACAGCCCTGATGTGGCCCCTTGCGGTCGGCTGGGCTATAAGCAACATTATCTTATCTTATCTGCCAAGCCAAGTTTCTTTTTATGCACCCCTTCTGCATTCCACTGGAGAATGTTGAGCATTCTGGGTGGTACTGTTTGCTTGGCATTAGCAGGAGGATGAGGTCTCCTTCTTCGTCGCATTGACATGCAGAATTTCTTTGTCTGACCACCGACCGCTTGGGGTGGGCCCCTTTGAGGCATAGGGCCCGGCTCCCGACCTCCCCGGCGGGTCTCCGAAGGTCGAGCGCCACATCGAAATTCTGTGGACTGCATCATCATGGAAGCGTATATGCGTGGTATCGTGGTTTAAGCTGCGCCAGTGGCCCGATACCTCCGTCTTCAGCTGGAGTTTTCTTTCGGGTGCCTCACCTTTAGCTCATGGCCCGTGCGTCCTGCCCTGTGAGCACAGGGGGGATTGTTTCTCCGGGGATCCCACCCCGGGGCTAGAGGTTATACCGCGCCTCTTGACCGCATGATGAGCCCGTCATAGGACACATGGGGTATTTCAGTGAGGACAACAGTGCCACCTGTTGACCCACCCCATCCTGGTAGGAACATCGCCAGTTGGTCCGGGACTGCTTATTCTGCCAGGCAAGCCTGACTTATATCGCAGCTAACCCCCATATCTGAGGGCCATTCCCCTATCCGCCACCCGGGGACCCGCCGAGTTGGGGATGGTCGCCCCACTACTGAATTGGAAGCAGCCTGGTCCCGGAACAGTCGGTTGAACAAGGGTTTTGTATGCAGTTTCTTACATCTTCTTGTTTCCGATTTTGAGGTTTCGCCTAAGGAAGCCAAGGGTTTTGCTAGCTTTTGCGGTGAACGTCTCAATGTGGGATCCCCATTTTTGGTCGTCTTGGATCGTGACCCCTAGGTATTTGGTTGAGGTCACAACTTCTAGAGTGTGTCCATGGAGTTTGTACACAGGTTGGAGTTTGTTCTGTCGCCGTATAGCACTCAGTGTTGAGCACTTTTCTGGATGGAAGCTCATGGGCCACTGCTCTTCCCACTTTGTCAGAGTGTCAAGGTCGTTTTGTAGTGTCTGTTGGTCGGATGCTTTCTTTATTGTGTGGCTGCACATCGTGTCATCTGCGAACAGGCGGACTTTGGAACTGATCCCTGCTGGGAGGTCATTAATGTAATAGAGAAATAGGCTTGGTCCTAGGACTGAGCCTTGGGGAACTCCTGAGTCTACAGGGACGTACGACGATCTTTGTCCTTCTACCAGCACTGCTTGTTGTCTGTCTGAGAGGAAGTTTTCTGTCCAAGCATTTGTTCGTCCTTTGATTCCATAGCGATGGAGTTTGTGGATGAGGAGGGTATGGCTGACTTTATCGAATGTTTTGGAGAAGTCGAGTACGATTGTGTCCTTGATGACCTCTCATGATCTCTTCAGTGATTTCGTCCACATACCCTATCAGCTGGGTCTCACACGAACGTCCGCGTCTGAAGCCATGTTGCTGGTGGCACAGGATGTTGTGCTTCTCTGCGTGTATCATGATGTGGCAGGTGAGGATATGCTCCATCATTTTGCATGCCATGCACGTCAGTGAGATAGTGCAGTAGCTTGATGGTTTGCACTTCTCACCCTTTTTAAAGACAGGTGTGATGTGGGCCCGTTTCCAGTCGCTTGGCACATGTCCGGAGTTGTATGAGCAGCAGAACAGCAGGGTGAGTGCTGGGGCTATTTCATCCGCTACGGTTTTCAAGAGTCGTGGGGGAATGTTGTCAGGTCCACATGCTTTGGCTTTTTTTTTTTAACATATTCTCAAGAAAAGTTTGTGAGGCGAATCTTCTTTATACTTATCCTGGGGGGAAAAAAAAGAGGTGAAATTGGGCACCAAACCACATTGCTTTGTCTAAAATTTGCACACCTAAAGTGTTAAAAAGGTGTACCATTATATCTATGGTAATTTGAATTGAATTTTGTTTCCCATTTTAACAGTTGCAGTGAGATGCAGGTCACAAACGAAATAACTGTCAACTTAGACTCCTTAACCTTTCTCAGTTTCAGTGGATTTCATTTCACATCCACTCCTGGTGTTTCAAATCTCTAATGGGGCTTTGACAAATCTTACGCACTACTGAGGTGAGGCCAACTGGTCTGTAGTTTTCAGGTCTATTTTAGGCAACGAGGCTGGCAATCCCCCCTCACCCTCCCAAACACCCTCTCCAAAAGTGGGAGAAGCTGAAGGTAGGGATTGGAGAGAGAGGGGAGGGAGGGGAGGGATTGGGGAGGGGAGTTGGTAGATCCCTATATATGACTGTTTCTTTTGTTTGCTGCGAGATTTGATGTAGTGTGTCATGGATGACATGGGATGAATACAGTGCTCATGTACACCAGAACATTGTAAACCATATTCAGTCTTTTTTGTTTTTGTTTTTGCTTCTTCCCTACAGTTGATTTGTTCTTTTTTAGTGTGGTCAAGGGTGAAGGACAGGTATGGAAGTATGAGCAACATCATGCTTTGTTGTTTACAAGCTGCATTTGAAAGGCAAAACAAGCATTGTAAACAAGTATTATTGTTATTATTATCAAGATGATGATGATTATTGTTATTGCTGTTATTGTTAATAATAACAATGTTATTATTATTGTTGTTATTTCTTCTTTTTCTTCTTCTTCTTCTTCTCATCATTAGTATTGTTGTTGTTATTCTTGTTAATATCATTTATAGTAGTAGTAGTTATCACAAATGCATTTCACAGATCAGAGAACTTTCAGCACAGTTTAGCATGTTTTATCATCCACTGACACATGAATGAGATGAGTCAAACTTGAGTGTGGTCACATACTTCATGACAGCAGTGAGCTGATACACTGTGTTCTGATTTCAGACTTGAGCCATAATCTGAAACGTCACTGGCGGCAGACGTCCACGAGATGGCGTGTGGTTCATGTTTTGATCTGCCCTGCAGTGGAATAAGACTAATTGTCTCTGAAGACCGCAGTAGACTGGACGCAGACACCTTAGCCGTCGCCGCCATGGAGCACTTGGAGGGCTTTGGGGTGTTTGTGTGTTGGACTCTCATATGTCCCCCTGAGTTGCCGTTACCGTCTGACGAGGATGAGAAGGAGAAGTGGACGAAGCAGACGATAACTTACTACCACCATCTTTTTTCTCACATCTCCAGTCACAAAGTCTCGTCAGTGACTTTAACGCTGTGGGCCAAATCTTGTAAGTGGTTGGTGTGTGAGGCTGTGTTCTGAGTATTATTAATTCATACTGTACACTGCGTCAGTTCATTAGCATGGAGGTTTTGGTTTTTTCATCACCAGGGACATTTTGTGTTGGTTGCCAGATCATGCTGGCACCACTGAACCCGTTCTCATCACACTTGGTCAGGGAGGCAGTGAGGACAAGGGGGGCAATCCAGGATAGTGTGGTGGGGATCTGTGATGCTGATCCGGATCAGACAGTGGATCCAGCATGTTCAGCAAAATTATTACAGAGTCGTTTATACACACACACACACACACACACACACACACACTGCTAGTGCTACACGGTTCATGATAGATAGATGGATATTAAGGATTTTAAGGAAGTTGGCCGGTTGAAAGATGGAATGTCGCCCTGGTGGAAGCCATTCCATTTTGACGCAGACTTGGTCTTGCGGTTAGGATTCAGACTAGTGGCCGACCCAGGATCTTTTCACATCAAAACGATTACACAGTTTACACTGATCATGGACACTGTGACCGTGTGAAACAACTTGTTGGTTATGTGCCTGTTTACAAATTTTTACACAGATCATGGACACTGTTGACCGTGTGATAACAACTTGTTGGTTATGTGCCTGTTTACAAATTTTTACACAGATCATGGACACTGTGACCGTGTGACAACAACTTGTTGGTTATGTGCCTGTTTACAAATTTTTATACAGATTATTGACACTGTGACCGTGTGATAATAAATTGTTGGTTATGTGCCTGTTTACAAATTTTTACACACATTATTGACACTGTGACAGTGTGGTAACAAATTGTTTTGTTGATTATCAGCCTATTTACCAATTTTTACTCTGATCATGTGTGTACTTCACTCAATTTTCTACATGATAATGCCGTGAAAGCACACTTGTTGTGTTGAGTCGTTTTATGTCACTTGCTGGCTCAGCCATACACAGTTGTAAACAATGTGCTGTGCTGTTGATGACTCAGGGGACCACGGAAGCTGCTGATGGACATGATGGCCGAGGCGCTGACCTCCTACACGACCAGCAGCCAGCGCTCCCTGAAGACCATCACTGTCGTTGTCCAGGGCGACGCTTTTGATTATTTCCACATCTGCGTCACCACCTGTCTCAAAGCTAAGGCACAGGTACCCTTCTGTTGGGTCATATGTGTGTGTGTGTGTGAGTGTGCATGCGTGTGTGTATGTGTGTGCGTGTGTGTGTGTGCATGTGAGTGTGTATGCATGTGTGTGTGTGTGTGCGCATGTGTGTGTGTGTGTGTGTGTGCATGTGTGTGTGAGTGTGAGTATGTGTGTATGAGACTGAGAGAGCATAGTGTGTGTGTGTGTGTGTGTGTTGTAAATGAAATATTCGGCTTGCTTTTCACATCTTCATTTTTTCGCCAGGAAGAAAAGAAACAAGAAAGCTCCAGGTAAATCTGCTTTTGACAAGGTTCCTTGTTAAATTTGGACCAAAGCGAGACATACAAGTTCTTCTTGGGCCTCACATGGGTCAGGGTTTTTGTTGCTGTTGTTGTTGTTGTTGTACCCTGGCTAAAAGACTCCAGGGATCATCTGAACAGCCGAAGTACTTGGACACTTTGGTACAAATGCATCAGACAAATGCATCAGCTGGGGATGAGAACATTACATGTGTGACCATTTTTGATTACCCCGCCACATGGGCAGCCACACTCCAACTTTGGGGGAGTTGTTGTTATGTTGTTGCCATTGTTTTTGTTTTGGTCCGCCGTTTCACTGGATGTAAACAGTCGTCTGAGTGCTAGTGTTTCTGATGAGGTGATGATGTCCCCTGAGCAGTCCACAGTTTGCACTAATGACAGAATCCATGGCAGCAAGGGAAATGGCATTGCCGAATTCTGTCCACAGTCCCACTTTGGTACTTTGACCAAAATATGAGTAGATAAAAAGAAATGGATGGCTCTTGCAAAGGAGTGCAACCCAAATTTGACTGGGAGAAATCTGTTGTAACAGTGAAGGTGATCGCTTGCAGTTCAGTAACATATATGGCACACTTCAATAGAAAACAATGCTATGCTATGCAATGCAATATGATGCAATCCAGCAGGCTGCAATATAATATGATGCAATCCAGCAGGATGCAATGCAATATGATGGAATCCAGTACGATGCAATGCAATATGGCACAATCCAGCAGGATGCAATGCAGTGTGATGCAATCCAGTAGGATGCAATGCAAGATGATGCAGTCCAGTAGGATGCAATGCAATATGATGCAATCCAGTAGGATGCAATGCAGTATGATGCAATCCATCCAGTAGGATGCGATGCAATATGGCACAACCCAGTAGGATGCAATGCAGTGTGATGTAATCCACTAGGATGCAATGCAATGTGATACAATCCACTAGGATGCAATGCAATGTGATGCAATCCAGTAGGATGCAATGCAATATGATGCAATCCAGTAGGATGCAATGCAATATGATGCAGTCCAGTAGGATGCAATGCAATATGATGCAGTCTAGTAGGATGCAATGCAAGACGATGGAATCCAGTAGGATTCAATGCAATGTGATGCAATCCAGTTGGATACGATGCAGTATGGTGTAATCCAGTAGGATGAGATTAAATATGGAGCAGTCCAGTAGGAGGCAATGGAATCCAGTAGGATACAATGCAGTGTGATGCAATCCAGTTGGATACGATGCAATATGGTGTAATCCAGTAGGATACAATGCAATATGATGCAGTCCAAAAGGATGCAATGCAATATGATGCAATCCAGTAGGATGCAATGTAATGCAGTCAGTAGAATGCAATGCAATATGATGCAGTCCAGTAGGATGCAATGCAATATGATGCAGTCCAGTAGGATGCAATGCAATATGATGCAGTCCAGTAGGATGCAATGCAATATGATGCAGTCCAGTAGGATGCAGTGCATTATGATGCAGTCCAAAGGATGCAATGCAATATGATGCAGTCCAGTAGGATGCAATGCAAGATGATGCAGTCCAGTAGGATGCAATGCAATATGATGCAGTCCAGTAGGATGCAATGCAAGATGATGCAGTCCAAAAGGATGCAATGCAATAATGATGCAGTCCATTAGGATGCAATGCAATATGATGCAGTCCATTAGGATGCAATGCAATATGATGCAGTCCATTAGGATGCAATGCAATATGATGCAGTCCAGTAGGATGCAATGCAATATGTTGCAGTCCAGTAGGATGCAATGCAATATGATGCAGTCCAGTAGGATGCAATGCAATGTGATGCAGTCCATTAGGATGCAATGCAATATGATGCAGTCCATTAGGATGCAATGCAATGTGATGCAGTCCAGTAGGATGTAATGCAATATGATGCAGTCAACTAGGATGGAAAGCAATATGATGCAATCCAGTAGGATGCAATGCAATATGATGCAGTCCAATAGGATGCAATGCAATATGATGCAGTCCAGTAGGATGCAATGCAATATAATGCAGTCCATTAGGATGCAATGCAAGATGATGCAGTCGAAAAGGATTCAATGCAATATGATGCAGTCCACTAGGATGCAATACAATATGATGCAGTCCAAAAGGATGCAATGCAATGTGATGCAATCCGCTAGGATGCAATGCAATGTGATGCAATCCAGTAGGATGCAATGCAATATGATGCAGTCGAGTAGGATGCAATGCAATATGATGCAGTCCAGTCGGATGCAATGCAATATGATGCAGTCCAGTAGGATGCAATGCAAGATGATGGAATCCAGTAGGATGCAATGCAATGTGATGCAGTCCACTAGGATTCAATGCAAAATGATGGAATCCAGTAGGATGAGATTAAATATGGTGCAATCCAGTAGGAGGCAATGGAATCCAGTAGGATACAATACAATGTGATGATAAGATGCAATATGGTGTAATCCAGTAGGATGCAATGCAATATGATGCAGTCCAAAAGGATGCAATGCAATATGATGCAATCCAGTAGGATGCAATGCAATGTGATGCAGTCCAGTAGGATGCAATGCAATATGATGCTAAGTCCTGTAGGATGCAATGCAATATGATGCGTCCAGTAGGATGCAATGCAATATGATGCTGTCCAGTAGGATGTAATGCAATATGATGCCGTCCACTAGGATGGAATGCAATATGATGCAGTCCAAAAGGATGCAATGCAATGTGATGCAATCCAGTAGGATGCAATGGTATCAAGTAGGATGCAATGCAATGTGATACAATCTGCAATCCAGTAGGATGCGATGCAATATGATGCAGTCCAGTAGGATGCGATGCAATATGATGCAATCCAGTAGGATGCGATGCAATATGATGCAATCCAGTAAGATGTAATGCAATATGATGCAGTCCACTAGGATGCTACGCAATATGATGCAATCCAGTAGGATGTGATGCAATCCAGTAGGTTGCGATGCAATATGCTGCAATCGAGTAGGATACAATGCAATATGATGCAATCCAGTTGCAGGGTTCGTACAGAGTCCTAGAAGTCTGGAAAAAGCATGGAAAAATGAAAAAATCATTTCCAGGGCTGGAAAAGTCTTGGAATTTTGTAATTTGTGGCCATGGGTCTGGAAAAGTCCTGGAATTTTGTAAAAGCTGTGCAAACTTTTTCATGATGTCGAATTTCACTTTAAGTTTCTTTACAAAAACATTGAAATAGGAATAAAAACAGAAATTAAATCACGCACAATGATCGCGGTTTTCAGATTTCCTCTGGCTGGAGGTTTAGCAGACTACATTTTTTTTTCTGCAGAGTAGCTCCCCTTTACTGTGAAAAAAAGCGTTGCGCATGCGCAGTTGGTACCATTGCTTAACTTCCATTCGAGTCAACAGCGCTGGGAGGGAAAATAGCGTCGAAGTATTAAAGAAAACATGGGAAAATGTGTGTTTAGCCTAGCCTGGCTAGACAATACAAATTATCGCAAATGGGTTGCTCCTGCTTCCGATGGATGCAAGACAAAAGCACGGTGCCTGCTGTGCAAAAAAGACTTTGACATCGGGAACATGGGCAAAGCTGCTCTGAAAAGCCACGCGGCAAGCAGCTTTCAGACAAAATGACTCTGACTCCAACAATGACCGTGACTGATTATTTTAGGCCCAAGGATTGTGAAAAGTGAGTTCTACATTGAAGAAACGGTTGATTTTTGGGTTGCTTTTTTTTTTTTTACTTCAGTATGGGATGCGATCATGCATTGGGTGGGGTGGGGGTGGGGAGTAGAGAAAGTCAAAGGGCCCAATGGCGATACACTGGCCTATTTTTAGACACATACATACACACACACACACACACACAGACACTGTCTCTAACGCACCCTCTCTCTCTCTCTCTCTCCTCTCTCTCTCTCTCTCTCTCTTATCCGTTGAATAGAGAGCACATTGGCTTATAAGTACTCAGCCATGTTGAACATCCTAATAAAAATGAAAGGACAGCTGGGAGGAGAGATGAAAGTTTTGGTAAGTCAATATTGAATGCCCTGCTATCATTGAATCAGTTCTTTTCTGATGTGTTTAGCATGGTAATCACATACAGAGGTGCACGCACACACACATTCTGGGGTCTGGAAAAATCATGAAAAGCCTTGGAAAAAGTCTGGAAAAAGTATGGAATTTTGTTTGGTCACATCTGTGGGAACCCTGCAGTTGGATGCAATGCAATGTGATGCAATCGAGTATGATGCGATGCAATATGTTGCAGTCCACTAGGATGCGATGCAATATGATGCAATGCAATATGCAATCCAGTAGGATGCAATGCAATATGATGCAGTCCACTATGATGCAATGCAATATGATGCAGTCCACTATGATGCAATGCAAGATGATGCACTTTGTAGGACACTTTGTCTTACTGTTCATGTTCAATGAATAAACCAACACTTTGTCATACTGTTCAGTGAATAAGCCAACACTTTGTCTTACTGTTCAATGAACAAACTAACACTTTGTCTTACCATTCATGTTCAATGAATAAGCCAACACTTTGTCTTACTGTTCAATGAACAAACTAACACTTTGTTTTACTGTTCAGAGAATAACCTAACACTTTGTCTTACTGTTCATTGAATACACTAACACTTTGTCTTACTGTTCAATGAATGAACTAACACTTTGTCTTACTGTTAAAAGAATTGACTTATACTTTATCTTACTTACTGTTCAATGAATAAACTAACACTTTGTCTTACTATTCTGATGATGATGATGATGATGAATACTTATATAGCGCCTATTCTCGGCTAGAGACCAAGCTCTAAGCGCTTTGCAATCAACACTCGTTTACACAACGGGCTGCCTACCTGGGTAGTGCCGACTGAAGAGCTGCCAGCTGGCGCTTCATTCAGTCGTTTCCCGTGTCATCCAGTCAATATCGTTCAATATCGTTCACTCAATTTCCTTACTTCCTTCATTCTTTCCATTTCTCACGCAGGATGCATGCTGTGTGTAACGTGTCATCCATACCAACTAGAATAGACTAACACTTTGTCTTACTGTTGACTGTTCAATGAATATACCAACACTTTATCTTGCTGATGTGTAGTCTACTGATGTATGGTCTACTGATGTATGGTGTACTGATGTATGGCCTACTGATGTATGGTGTACTTATGTATGGTCTGTCTCCAGCTTGGCAGGCCCTTGAGCCCAGCCCTTCACACCCAGACGACCTCCACAAACACCTCAGGGGCAAGTACCAGTTCCACCCCCTCCCTCACCGGCCGTCATGCACAGCTTGACCTGCGATGGTTTGGAGACCAACTGAGGCGCATTTTCTCGTCATTCTTTCAGTCCTCGCATCGTATCAAGACCAATGGCCATGTGCCAGTCAGCTCTTTTGACAGGGTAAAGGGACTTGAATGTCGAAAGCTTCTTAGCCAATTCTGTCTTGGAAAAGACTTGCCTCATCCTACATTTGGAATTGGGATTCCTTGCGAACGATATATCTATCCATGGGGCGATGTGTTTGAGCATCACTCTGCCAGCCAGTCCAGTGTAACTGATGGTCCTTCCAGCAGAGAGAGCAGCCAGACCTCTGGAGTGGTCATTCCCGTCCAGACACCCAGCAGCCGGGGCAGCAACAGCAGCGGCTTCCCATCCTCCATGGAGACAGGTCAGTGTGAGCAGCTTTATTCCAGGATCTTTGTTCTTTGTAACAAATATGATGTGCTGCTCACCTACCACGTCACTGGGAATGCCAACCACAGTCAAGGGGGGCCCCTCTCCGTAGTTTGCAGTCACTATTCTCAGCATGTGAGAGGCTATTGGAGAGACGTTTTGGATTTTTATGTCACAGACATGGCTGTTCAGGCGCCGTCTGACTCGGGGAATGAGACCAGACTGCCGAGGGATGGCAAAAACGATGATGAGAAAGACGACTCCAGCAGGAAAACCTCAGATGCTGCCAGACAAATTACTGAGGAAGATCCCATTGAGCCTGCCCAGTCAAAAGAGGCGCTCACCTTGCAAACTACAGGTTCTAACAAGGAGGTGGATGTCGGCGGAGATTGTGACGACTTGTGCGCCATCTGTTTGGATGCGCTGCATCGGCCCACAAAATTGAACAAGT
Source organism: Conus canariensis (assembly GCA_033310375.1). NCBI lineage: Eukaryota > Metazoa > Mollusca > Gastropoda > Neogastropoda > Conidae > Conus > Conus canariensis. Next base: position 26,190,383 of record CM065747.1, read on the forward strand.
GTGGCCATGTGTTCTGCCGTACCTGCCTGGAACAGAGCTTCCAGCGGCGTCCTAGGTGCCCGCTGTGCAATGCCACTTTTGCCGTGGTGTCTGGCAACATGCCCAATGGCAAAATGGAGGTGTATGGCCGAGTGAAGACCTTGCCAGGATACGAGGACTATCACAGTATCGTCATTGACTACATCATACCCTCTGGATTTCAAGGGGTGAGTACCTGGACAGTTCCTTGGCTTGGAGTCACAGCACATGAGAGATAGAGTGGTTGATCTGATTTCTTAGAGGGTCATCTTTGCTGTGAGAGATAGAGTGGTTGATCTGATTTCTTAGAGGGTCATCTTTGCTGTGAGAGATAGAGTGGTTGATCTGATTTCTTAGAGGGTCATCTTTGCTGTGAGAGATAGAGTGGTTGATCTGATTTCTTAGAGGGTCATCTTTGCTGTGAGAGATGGAGGGGTTGATCTGATTTCTTAGAGGGTCATCTTTGCTGTGCTGTTTTTTCATTTACTTTGGTTCTTTATATTGGGTTGCAAATTTGGTGTCTTTTAGGCTGTGTTTTACTTTAAAAAATGTTCAGTTTTTTTCCAAGTGCAAAATGAAGAGGTGTGCACATGTGGATACAAACACAGCTACAACACTTTCTCCCTCTCTCTCTCCCTCTCCTCTTCTCTCTCTCTCTCTCTGTCTCTCTCTACTCTCTGTCTCTCTCTCACTCTCTGTCTCTCCTCACTCTGTCTCCTCTCTCCTCACTCTCTGTCTGTCTGTCTCTCTCTCTCCCTCTCTCATGCATGCACAACACCCACAGGCCTGCAAGCACACATGCAAACATGCACATGCTCACATACAGTGACACACACACACACACACACACACACACACACACACACACACACACACACACGCACGCATGCACATACACACGCACTCACGCACGCACGCACGCACACACACACACACACACACACACACACACACACACACACACACACACACACACACACACACACACACCTCCTACTGGAATAGAAGAGAACAAAAATGACAGCCACACCCACATGCAGCAGGCAACATGGAGAAAAACGTAACAAAAGAAAAAAGAAGGCAGAGTTTCATTGTCATTAAAAAAAAACAACAGTTTTCCTGGACAGGAGTCACTGGCCTTGTTCAAGATGAGTCACAGTGCCCACAATTAGGATTTTGTTTGGGGTGTGTATGGGAGATGTTCTTCCTTTCTTTTTAATCCAGTTCAAGTCTGTTGTCTCTGAAGTGGAAACCTCAGAGCCACCCAAGAAAGCAAATGAGAGGAAGTTTAAACAGGAAGTAGATACGAATTCAGACCAGAAATATGTGGCCAAGAATTTAGCTTGAAATGAGGATATTCCTATGCGTGTTAAGAGTCTTGAAAAGCTGTAAATATTTTCCGTTGTTTTGTTTGTTACTCTGTTTAAAATGTAGAAATTACTCCTCGGAAGGTTCTTAAACACACTGAATGTTTCGAACAAACATTTGTCTGATCTGTATAAAGTGTGACCTTGAAAGAGTGACCTTGTCCTTCACAGCTTCGCCATCCCAATCGAGGTCAAGCCTTCGCTGGTACGTTTCGCCGCGCCTACCTGCCGGCCTGCGAAGAAGGGGTCAAAGTGTGTCGCCTGCTGTGGGTGGCCTTCATGTTTCGCCACACCTTCACAGTTGGCCGCTCCCTGACCACTGGCCGCGATAACGTTGTGACCTGGAATGACATCCACCACAAAACCAGCAGGAGTGGTGGCCCTTCATGGTAGGTGCAATGACACCTCTCGTTAAACACTTAAACTAAACGTACCTTGTGTAGTGTATTCATCCTCCCTTCAAAGACTTGTTTTATTTTTAAGATGCCTTTTATTGTATATCCGTAAGCAGCGGGGAAGCCCAAGTTACAGTTACCTGGCGAGTGGCTGATCCCAATTCAGTCGCTAAGGTGCACTGTCTGGTTTTCATGCGGGACGGTACCAGGCTCACGGACGCCATTCTATGGCCATCCATTGTCCCTTCCCCAGCACGGCAGCTCTCCTGGGGTGACCGTTTATCTCTGCCGATATTTAAAACCTTCATGGCCTCAATAAACATAAAAACAGGAAAAAGAAGAAAACTGGGTTCCGACCCTTCCAGGGATACGGACTCGGAATCCGACACTGAAGTTCGGAATAGGATAGGTGCATGGCCCTCTTGGCTGATTATCCAGTCGGCAGATAGTGAGCGACCCATTACTAAGTTGAGTCCTTTTGCTGTTGCAAAGGGGCTGAAAGGTCTTGCAGGCGCAGAGCCGAAATCAGTCAAGAGGTTGAGGGATGGTTCCTTGCTGGTGCAGGTCGACCGAAAAGTCCACTCGGACAACTTATTGAGATCCGAAAGCCTTGTAAATTACCCCTTCCGGGTGTCCCCTCACAAAAGTCTCAACTCCTTGAAAGGCGTCATCCGTTGCCGAGAATTGTTCGGGATATCTGAGGGAGAGATAAAGGCTGAGTTGGCTGATCAGGGAGTGGTCGAGGTCAGGAGGGCGACTTTTCGGAAAGGTGCGGAGAGGAAACCTACCAACACTGTTCCTCACCTTTGCTAAACCGACTCTTCCAGAGTCCATAAAGGTGGGGTACCTGAGAGTGAAAGTAGCCCTGTATGTGCCGTCCCCACTGAGGTGCTTCAAATGTCAACCCTTTGGACATGTCAAAGAGAGATGCCCGGGAGAGGAGGTGTGTGCCACCTGCAGCAAAGCAGTTCATGATGGTGGATGCGAATCCGCGAAATGCGTGAACTGCGATGGTGACCACCCTTCCTTTTCAAGAGACTGCCCTGTCTGGCGAATCGAAAGCGAAATCCAGCGAGTTAAAACAGAAAAAAAGATTTCGTTCTTCGAAGCAAAAAAGCTGGTGCAGGAGCAGAGGGGAACCCTGCTTCTTTTCTCGACAGTAGTCAAAAAATCGCTCAGAGTACCTCAGGTAGAAGTAGGCGTTCAGACAGACCCATGTGGTCTTGAACCTCTGAAATGTATTCCGACTTCAAGAACATCGCAAGAGAAAACGGCCGTTGGTGGGGGCCATAAACCCACCAGAGGATGCACTTCCAGTGCATCCTCTAAGCCTGCAGCTGTGCGGGCTGCCCAGCAAGGGGGTCGCCCCGAGATGGCCCCCAAGCCGAGACCACCTCCCAAGGGAGGAGCCCCACCAGTGGCGTCGGGCGAAGTGGCGTTGGTGGAGTGCAGGGGAAAGCCTCCACCAATGCCATCAAAACCATTGAGTTCTTCCCCTCCAGGGAAGAAGAAATATCAAATTCCACCAGACAGACTGAAAAAAGCGGAGCTGAAATTACAAAATACATTTGATGCTCTATATGACGAAGAGGAAGAGGACATAGACATGGATGATTAAGATCCTCATCCACATTGGATACAGTCTTGCAATGGAATATTAGGGGACTGTCTTCCAATTTTGAAGAATTGCAGCTGTTGTGCTGTGAGGCTAGGCCCATGCTAGTTTCACTGCAAGAAACTCTTCTAAAGTCTGACAAAACTTTTTCACTTTCTGGCTACAGCTCTCTAAACCTACCTGCACAATCTGTTGAACATGGCGTTTCTGGCGGAGTAGCTTTGTTCATTCACAACTCTGTTCTATACAGCCCAGTTGCTCTGCAGACTCCGCTGCAGGCAGTGGCAGCTCGGGTTACTCTTCACAAAACAGTTACTGTCTGTAGTTTGTATCTATCTCCAAATATCTGTGTCACTAAACGGGACCTCATTTCACTCTTGGAGCAGCTTCCCAGACCCTTCCTGCTGTTGGGGGATCTGAATGGCCACTCTCCTCTATGGGGAAGTGAGAGAACATCACCAAGGGGTCTGCTTTTAGAGGAAGTGTTTTCGGAGCTTGATCTGTGTGTCTTGAATGGGAAATAGCCAACTTACTTTCACTCCGCTAATGGCACCACATCTTGTCTGGATCTTTCTGTCTGTGACCCTTCTTTGTTTTTGGATTTTGTTTGGGAGGTTGATGAGGACCTGCATGGTAGCGACCACTTTCCTGTGTTGCTTCGGTATACGAATGCAGAGAGTGAGTCTTTACCAGAACACCTCAATTTCAACAAAGCAGATTGGGACCTCTTTGCCACTAAGTTTTTTATGGATCTGGAAGAGGACAAGATCCTGCAAAGTGAAGATCCGGCAGGAAGTCTTTCAGATTTCATACTGAATTGCGCAAAGTCAACCATCCACACATCTTCCAAGAAGCCCCTAATGCCAAAAGTTCCTTTGTTCAACTCTGAATGCAAGGAAATTAACAAAACCCGTAAAAGAGCTCAACGTCGGGTCTCTTGCAGACCTTCAATGCCCAACGTTCGAGTGCATCAGAAACTGAGGGCCAAATCCAAGACCAGTAAACGTTTATCTTGGAAACAGTTTTGCTCAAGTCTCACATCCAAAACATCGAAGAAAAAAGTGTGGAAAATCATCAAGAAAATCAAAGGGAAGAACACCTGTCCCACTGTGAACCATCTCAAGTTTTCTGACTCTTTAATAACAGAGAAAAAAGCAGTTGCTAATCTGCTTGCTTCAACCATTGAAAAGAATTCCTCCTCTTCAAACAAATCAGCCAGTTTTGTCAAAATCAAAGCCCTCGAAGAAAAATCACCCTGCAACTTTTCATCAGATAACATGGAAGACTACGATCTTCCTTTCACTTTATACGAATTGAAATCTGCCTTACTTTCTTGCAGCGATTCCTCTCCGGGTATAGATGAAATCCATTACAAACTTTCGAAACATGTTCCGCAAAAAGGTCTGCACATCCTGCTACATGTCTACAACCATGTATGGACTACTGGTTTTCTTTCCACATTCTTGGCGAAAAGCCCTCATCATTCCCATTCCCAAACCTGGAAAAGATCTTTCTAACCCATCAAACTACCGTCCCATAGCTTTGACCAGCTGTGTCTGCAAGCTGATGGAGAAAATGGTCAATGCTAGACTTATGTGGAAACTCGAAACCGATGGCCTTTTGGCGAAAGAACAGTGTGGTTTCCGCAAACATTGAACCACAGTTGACCATTTGATCCGTCTGGAATCTACGCTTCGGAACGCCTTTCTGAACAAACAACACGCAGTGGCTATTTTCTTTGACTTGGAGAAGGCCTACGATACCACCTGGAAATCTGGATACTTCATGATGTCCATGATCTTGGTTTTCGGGGTCATCTTCCACTTTTCATTCAAAAATTTTTGGCAGAACGACAGTTTCAGGTCCGGGTTGGCACCACTCTCTCTGATGTTCATGAGCAGGAGTTGGGTGTTCCGCAAGGAAGCATACTGTCTCCTGCCCTCTTTAGCATCAAGATCAACAACATTGTTAAATCTGTTCAACAGGGTTCAGACTGCTCATTGTTTGTGGATGATTTTGCTGTTTACACAACTGGAAGCCTGTACCCGAGTGTCCAGCGCAGGCTCCAGCTTTGTGTGGATAAAATTCATCAGTGGGCGGATGAAAACGGCTTCACTTTTTCTCCTACAAAGACACAGTGCATTCACTTCCATAATTTCCGTCAGTTTTTTTCCAGATCCTGTAATTCAAATAGGGAAATCTCCCATTCCAGCTGTCAAAGAGGCCAAATTCTTAGGAGTTATTTTTGACCAGAAACTCAACTTTCTCAGCCACATTAAAAACCTCAAAACTTCTTGCCAGAAAGCTCTGAATGTTCTGCGGGTTGTAGCACACACTGACTGGGGCGCTGATAAGAAAACTTTGCTGCACCTCTATAGAGCCTCGGTCCGTTCCAAACTGGACTATGGTTGTGCTGTGTACGGCTCTGCAAGACCGTCTTACCTAAAACTCTTGGACCCTATCCACCATCAAGGGCTTCGTCTCTGTCTTGGAGCATTCCGCACCACCCCTGTGTACAGCCTGTACGCAGAGGCAGGTGAACCCTCACTGTCCAACCGCAGGCTGAAACTGTCTCTGAATTATTATATCAGACTGTTCTCGGAACCAGAAAACCCTGCCTATGACTGTGTTTTTGACCCTCCGTTCCAAAGTAAATTTGAAAACAACCCTAACTGTATTCTGCCGTTTGGTCTTCGTATGCAGCCTCACGTGCGGAATGCAGGTCTAGACTTAGGAGTTGTGTCCGATTTTTCCAAGTTTCCAGATGAGCCTCCGTGGACCTTTTTCACACCAGAGATTTGTTTTGATCTTGCAGCTTTTCGTAAAGAGTCTACCAGCTCTCTGGCATACAAGGCATTGTATTCTGACCTCTGTTCAAAATTTCCATCTTATCAGGAAATTTTCACTGACGGTTCCAAGTCTTGAGGATGGAGTGGCCTGTGCAGCCTACTGCCCTGGGGCTCCTTCTCAGATACTGTTAGAACATATACCTCCAGATGCTTCTGTCTATTCCGCTGAACTTACTGCTCTGGTTCTGGCATTGAAGATAATCTCACAGTCTAAGAAGAGGGACTTTCTGGTTCTGTCAGATTCACTGTCAGCGTTGGAGGCCATAGCTGGCCGCAACCTTCAGCACCCAGAACTTTTACACTTTTTTGAACTTTTGACCAAGTTGAAAGCGGATGGTTACAACATTATTTTGGCTTGGATTCCTGGTCATGTTGGCATTGGAGGGAACGAAATGGTTGATCGTTTAGCCAAGAATGCCACAAGAGAGAAACTGTCCAACATATATATCCCCTGCTCAGATCTGAAACCCAAAATTAACGATTATGTGAGAGACCTCTGGCAGGAGGATTGGAATACACAGACGGATAACAAACTCTTTCAGATCCGTCCAAACCTTAAGGAGTTCCTCCCATCTGCGTCTGGTGGTCGTAAAGAAGAAACAGTTCTTTGCCGGCTGCACACCGGCCATTCGTATTTTACCCATTCGTACCTTTTAAAGAGTGAAGAAGCTCCGTGGTGCATTCCATGTCATGTGCCACTCACAATGAAGCATATTCTTGTAGAGTGTTGGGACTTGCACGATGTGAGACACAAACATTTTACGGCAGATTCCATGAAAACCTTGTTCAGAGATGTCCCACCTGATGCCATCTTTGAGTTCTTGAAAGAGATTAACATTTTTCATCGGATCTGAGTTTTTACAGTGGAAAGATTTTTAACAAACTTTCGGATGGTTTTTCGATGTATTTTAAAGAATTGTGTGAATGAATGACTTGTGAGTTGATTTTAACGTGGTGACAGCCCTGATGTGGCCCTTTGCGGTCGCTGGGCTATAAGCAACATTATCTTATCTTATTATCCCTTTAAAGAGTTTTTTATTACTATGTTGAAGCACCGTTTGTCATAATACATCCTCCCTTTTATTTTCAAAGAGTTGTTTTATTATCATGTTAAAGTATATTTCGTCATGCATCCTTTCTTGTAAAAATTGTTTTGTTATTATGTGAAAGAACTTTTTGGATTATATCCTCCCATGAAAGAGTTGTTTCATTACTATGTTGAAGTACCTTTTGTCATATATATTCTACCTTTAAAGAGTTGCTTTATTAGTATGTTGAAGTACCTTTTGTCATATATTCTACCTTTCAAGAGTTGTTTTATTAGTATTTGAAATACCCTTTGTCATATATTCTACCTTTAAAGAGTTGTTTTATTAGTATGTTGAAGTACCTTTTGTCATATATTCTGCCTTTTAAGAGTTGCTTTATTAGTATGTTGAAGTACCTTTTGTCATATATTCTACCTTTAAAGAGTTGCTTTATTAGTATGTTGAAGTACCTTTTGTCGTATATTCTACCTTTCAAGAGCTGTTTTATAAAATTAGTATGCTGAAGTGGTTTTTGTTGTATAATTATCCTCCATGTAAAGAATTGTATTGTCTTTTTTTTTTCTGGGACACTTTGTGGTTTGTGGACTCATGTGTGTAACATTCTAACAAGCAAGTCTATGCAATTGCCCTGTATTGATTGTTGGCGTATATACATCAACAAGCCTTGCTGCCCGCAGTACCCCCCTCCAGGTCTCTCCCCTTCCCTCCTCACATCAACAAGCCTTGCTGCCTGCAGTACCCCCCTCACATCAACAAGCCTTGCTGCCTGCAGTACCGGGACTAGTTGCCAACCCTTTGGGATCACATACTTGCTATTTCAGCTCACCCCTCCCTCCCCTTCCCACCTCGTTTTCCTCCCCTGTCCGTATAAGGACCCACAAGCAATAACTCTAATCCCTCCCCCCCCCCCCCCCCCCTCCCCCCAACCCACCCCTTGAAGCCTGAAACCCTCCAGGCAGGCAGTCTCTCCCACCATGGCCGCTGATGAAGAGCCGTGGGCCCCAGTGACCGGGTCACCTTGGCTCTGAAACAGGGTTTCCTCTCTCCCACCATGGCCGTGATGAAGTGCCGTGGGTCACCTTGGTTCTGAAACAGGGTTTCCTCTCAACATGGGTAGGGAAGTGCCCCAACCCCACTCCCCTCAAATGTTCCCCTTCCCCCCATCCCCCTCAAACGTCCCCCCTCCCCCCCTCCCCTTTTACTTACCCATCACTTGCGGAGAGGAGAGTAGACGTTATGTTTTTAGGTTGTGATGTTATCACACATTTTCCTCCTGCTTACCAATGGAAGTGGACCAGCCATATGAACATGTATATGTGTGTGTGTGTGTGTTGCATGCGCCCGCGCCCGTGCGTGCGTGCATGTGTGTGTGTGTGTGTGTGTGTGAGAATATTGATGTACATGATGTTATATCTGATATTCATGTCGGCTTGCTTTCAGTTTTGGATATCCAGATCCGGGTTATCTGAGGCGAGTCACAGAGGAACTTGCGGCCAAAGGAATCACAGAGGAATTTGTAAAGCGTTTCAAGGTTCCATTCTGAAGAGGTAAGGGAGCTAAGTCACAGGGGAACTTGCGGCCAAAGGAATCTCAAGAGGAATTTGTAAAGCATTTCAAGGTTTCATTCTGAAGAGGTAAGGGAGTAAGTAGTACAGCTAAGTCACGGGGGAACTTGCGGCCAAAGGAATCACAGAGGAATTTGTAAAGCATTTCAAGGTTCCATTCTGAAGGGGTAAGGGAGCTAAGTCACGGGGGAACTTGCGGCCAAAGGAATCACAGAGGAATTTGTAAAGCGTTTCAAGGTTCCATTCTGAAGAGGTAAGGGAGCTAAGTCACAGGGGAACTTGCGGCCAAAGGAATCTCAAGAGGAATTTGTAAAGCATTTCAAGGTTTCATTCTGAAGAGGTAAGGGAGTAAGTAGTACAGCTAAGTCACGGGGGAACTTGCGGCCAAAGGAATCACAGAGGAATTTGTAAAGCATTTCAAGGTTCCATTCTGAAGGGGTAAGGGAGCTAAGTCACGGGGGAACTTGCGGCCAAAGGAATCACAGAGGAATTTGTAAAGCGTTTCAAGGTTCCATTCTGAAGAGGTAAGGGAGCTAAGTCACAGGGGAACTTGCGGCCAAAGGAATCTCAAGAGGAATTTGTAAAGCATTTCAAGGTCCCATTCTGAAGAGGTAAGGGAGTAAGTAGTACAGCTAAGTTACGGGGGAACTTGCGGCCAAAGGAATCACAGAGGAATTTGTAAAGCATTTCAAGGTTCCATTCTGAAGGGGTAAGGGAGCTAAGTCACGGGGGAACTTGCGGCCAAAGGAATCACAGAGGACTTTGTGAAGCGTTTCAAGGTTCCATTCTGAAGAGGTAAGGGAGCTAAGTCACAGGGGAACTTGCGGCCAGAGGAATCACAGAGGAATATGTAAAGCGTTTCAAGGTTCCTTTCTGAATAGGTAAGGGAGTAAGTAGTACAGCTAAATCACGGGGGAACTTGCGGCCAAAGGAATCACAGGGGAATTTGTAAAGCATTTCAAGGTTCCATTCTGACACGGCAAGGGAGTAAGTAGTACAGCTAAGTCACAGGGGAAAAGGAGCGACAGGGAGATGCTTTGATTGAATTTAAATGAAAATCAGAGTTTGAAGAAAACCTTGTTGTAAAGAGAGTGTTTTGGCCAGTGTCACCACAGAACAGCTCTCCTTTAACCTTCTCATGCCGCTCTGCTGAAGGACGGAGGCAGACAAGGCCATTGGATTGGGTAGGGTCTTCTCCTTCTTCACTCACACTTCAGCATCGTCTGGTCCTGTAGTCACCAGACTTTGGCTGGGGTCAACAGCGCGGTCTGGCCTGCAGTCGCCAATCTGTCCTTGGAATGAAAATCAATGAGGTTGGTTCAAGGTCAAGGTGAAATAGGACTGAGGTCAAAGGGTGGAGATTGATCTTTCACCTCATTTAAATGATAATCGTGACTTCCAGGTTTCAGGCAGAGAAGAGCAGAAGACAGAAAGTAACTCAAAGAGTTTGGTGGAATTCCGCCCCCTGCAGTGACACACATGCACTGTTGAGAGTTTCATAGCCAGCAGTGAAAGACCATTGTCTTGCTGTTTTATCTCCATAAGTGGTGTGGAGTTTGTATGGTGCTGGTCAATTCTTTATCATGTCATTACAACCTGCTGCTTATGTCAAGGAGAAGGTCTGCATCTTCATAAGTGGTGTGGAGTTTGTATGGTGCTGGTCAATTCTTTATCATGTCATTACAACCTGCTGCTTATGTCAAGGAGAAGGTCTGCATCTTCATAAGTGGTGTGGAGTTTGTATGGTGCTGGTCAATTCTTTATCATGTCATTACAACCTGCTGCTTATGTCAAGGAGAAGGTCTGCATCTTCATAAGTGGTGTGGAGTTTGTATGGTGCTGGTCAATTCTTTATCATGTCATTACAACCTGCTGCTTATGTCAAGGAGAAGGTCTGCATCTTCATAAGTGGTGTGGAGTTTGTATGGTGCTGGTCAATTCTTTATCATGTCATTACAACCTGCTGCTAATGTCAAGGAGAAGGTCTGCATCTTCATAAGTGGTGTGGAGTTTGTATGGTGCTGGTCAATTCTTTATCATGTCATTACAACCTGCTGCTTATGTCAAGGAGGAGGTCTGCATCTTCATAAGTGGTGTAGAGTTAGGATGGTGCTGGTCAATTCTTTATCATGTCATTACAACCTGCTGCTTATGTCAAGGAGGAGGTCTGCATCTTCATAAGTGGTGTGGAGTTTGTATGGTGCTGGTCAATTCTTTATCATGTCATTACAACCTGCTGCTTATGTCAAGGAGGAGGTCTGCATCTTCATAAGTGATGTAGACTTAGGATGGTGCTGGTCAGTTCTTTATCATGTCATTACAACCTGCTGCTTATGTCAAGGAGGAGGTCTGCATCTTCATAAGTGGTGTAGAGTTAGGATGGTGCTGGTCAATTCTTTATCATGTCATTACAACCTGCTGCTAATGTCAAAGAGGAGGTCTGCATCTTCATAAGTGGTGTAGAGTTAGGATGGTGCTGGTCAATTCTTTATCATGTCATTACAACCTGCTGCTAATGTCAAGGAGAAGGTCTGCATCTTCATAAGTGGTGTAGAGTTAGGATGGTGCTGGTCAATTCTTTATCATGTCATTACAACCTGCTGCTAATGTCAAAGAGGAGGTCTGCATCTTCATAAGTGGTGTAGAGTTAGGATGGTGCTGGTCAATTCTTTATCATGTCATTACAACCTGCTGCTAATGTCAAGGAGAAGGTCTGCATCTTCATAAGTGGTGTAGAGTTAGGATGGTGCTGGTCAATTCTTTATCATGTCATTACAACCTGCTGCTAATGTCAAGGAGAAGGTCTGCATCTTCATAAGTGGTGTAGAGTTAGGATGGTGCTGGTCAATTCTTTATCATGTCATTACAACCTGCTGCTAATGTCAAGGAGGAGGTCTGCATCTTCATAAGTGGTGTAGAGTTAGGATGGTGCTGCTCAATTCTTTATCATGTCATTACAACCTGCTGCTAATGTCAAAGAGGAGGAATACATCTTCATAAGTGATGTAGAGTTAGGATGGTGCTGGTCAATTCTTTATCATGTCATTACAACCCTCTGCTAATGTCAAGGAGGAGGCCTACATCTTCAGAGTTGCCTTCCTCTGGATTCAAATGAGGAAGAAGGTGGATGTTCAAGAAGATCAGGAGGGGGGTGGGGGGATTAGAATCAGAACAAACTCAAAGGATGCTGTAGTTCAACGTGCATCTTTCTTGAGAGAGGTGCAGTCTGTGGCTGAAGCAATGCCAGCGATGGCCATGTCGATGGTGTGTGGCAAGGGGGGGGTAGGGGGGGGGGGGGGGGGGAACTGCAGGACTGCTGGTCCTGGTGCACAGCAGCAGATGGAGTTTCCGGCGCTTGCATCACGCAGCTCTCCAGGAATGGAGAATGTTCTCAAAGAACTGCACAGGAAAAGTCCACACTCCTCTTTCGTGCATTGTCGTTGCCTTGCTGGCTGCCATCAGAGGGATGTTGTATTACACAAAGGAATAGATCAGCCTTTCTTGGGATTGATGTTTGGTGTGGAACAGGAGTTTTTTTTTTATCACCCTCCCGGTTTGGCTGAAAATGGTTACCATGGCAAGCTCTTGTAAGCTCTGATAGTTTGACAACCATGTTGGTTACAATTTCATGGCCAACAGGGCAAGAAGAGCATGCTCATTATAGGTGTCATTTTAAGGCATTTTGGAAAAATCATGTATACGAGGTGTCAACTGATATTTTGTGTGAAAACACATTCAATGCAAGTGCTACTTTTTGGTAATGTTGATAACAAAAAACATTGATAAATTTTATGTGATTATATGTGGCATAAATTGGTTGGTTTATGGGATCAGTGTTCACGTGTTTGAGGCTGAATATGTCATCCTTTGGAAGATGTATTAACTTTGCTTGGCAATTACACAATTTTTTTTTCCTGTTTATGTCAAAAAATGTGTACGATATGTAGTCATTAGTACATATCTCATGCCAGAGTTGCCTTGTGTTTCACTGAACACTTGCTTTTATCCTTCCTTTTCAGCGCCTGTCTGGTCTGCTGCTGCTGTCTGATTTGTTTTGCTTTGTTTGCCTTTTGGTAGTCATCCACGTCTGTGTTCAGAATCATTACTGTCATGAGTGATTTGTCTTGTGCATTTATTCCTAGAACTTTCATTATTTTAGTTTCAAATTATGACTCTAGTCTTGGCATACAGGACACTGTAGTAAAGAGTGCCTACGTTGATTTCTTGAAATGAAATTCATTTCACCTGCATTGTACATAATGCATCTCAGAAAATACGCTACCTGTCTTTTACTGTGTATAAAACGGCTGTCTACGCAAGGCTCACCAAAGATGGCCATGATCAGTCATTATTTGTGTCAAAAATACACCAGAATAGAGCAATGCAAAGTGGCAAAATCACATATACCAAACTTAGGAAATGTAAAGTGGTTTAAAGCAAAAGCATAGTTGTGAAATGCATAGAAGTTTGAAAACAAAACAAAAAATACAGATGATATAGATTGCTATTACTATTATTATAATGAGACCTGATCTCTTTTGTTAGCTGGAACTGAATTGGTGAGATTTTTGCCGGAGTGACTGTTTTTGACCCTACTGTCAAGGTAGCCTCCTTCCACCAACAGGAATGATGTCTACAGCAGTGTACATGTGTTTGATTTGCATGTTGTTCATCCCACTGGCTGTTGATGGCCTGGTCTGTGAGGAAAGACGGCATAGGCTTCAGTGCGCATGCGTGATGGGTTTAAAAAAATTTTTTTTTGCTGTCCCATCTTCTGTACCACCTCAGTGGCAGTGCACCCACACCACTGACACCCTGTCCACAGCCACAGCCAGTCAGTCCCGCGCAGCCCCGGCACCAGCAATCCATAGGGAGCAGTCGATGTCAAGTCGTCAAGAGGCAACCACCAGCGGAGACACTGCACTGCTGTCGAGTCACTTCGGTGGTGTTCAGTGGCACCTGTTCTGATCCAGCTTACGCATACCACAACCCCCTTTTCTGTTCTGTATTTTATTACGTATTTAGGTAGACCATCGTAGTGTCAGATAAAATTTGAATGTTTCAGATGCTATTATTGTTCAGATGCTATTATTGTCAAAATCCACTTTTGAGGGTTTGTATTCCAGTTGGATATTTGTCACCTAAACACTGTCGTCGTCAAAACACCACTGTGTCTGTGTGTTTGACACACAATTGTTTTCAGACATTGTTTTGGTGCATTGTAGAACAATGCATTTTCATGCCTTGGTTAACAGACATTGTTTTGGTGCATTGTAGAACAATGCATTTTCATGCCTTGGTTAACAGACATTGTTTTGGTGCATTGTAGAACAAGACATTTTCATGCCTTGGTTAACCTTCACTTCATCTTGTGTACCTGAGTTCTTTCTAACTGTAGTTTTAAACAAAAATATGTGCCATGTTGTCTCCATAGTGAATGTATGTTTACCTTCCTAAGCTTTTACTCCATTGCCTGATTCATTTGTGATTGTTTTCAATTTCAGTGAAACTGTATTTGCGTGAATGTGATTGTATGACTTGATAAAGGTGAGAGTGATAATATGTCTGTGTGGGTGTGATTTTATGACTTGGTAAAGGTGAAAGTGATAGTGTGTGCGGGTGTGATTTTATGACTTGATAAAGGTGAAAGTGATAATGTGTGTGTGATTTTATGACTTGATAAAGGTGAGAGCTATAATGTATCTGTGTGGGTGTGATTTTATGACTTGATAAAGGTGAGAGCTATAATGTATCTGTGTGGGTGTGATTTTATGACTTGATAAAGGTGAAAGTGATAATGTGTCTGTGTGGGTGTGATTTTATGACTTGATAAAGGTGAGAGTGATAATGTGTCTATGTGGGTGTGATTTTATGACTTGATAAAGGTGAGAGTGATAATGTGTCTGTGTGGGTGTGATTTTATGACTTGATAAAGGTTAGAGCTATAATGTGTCTGTGTGGGTGTGATTTTATGACTGACAAGGATGAGGGTGAAAGTGCAACTGTTTTGGAGAGCCAGTTGATTGTACATTCTATGACAGACCTCTACATTTCTCACCTACCACAGTGTGTTCCAGTTACAACTGTTTTGGAGAGCCAGTTGATTGTACATTCTGTGACTGACCTCTACATTTCCCACCTACCACAGTGTGTTCCAGTTACAACTGTTACATTTCTCACCTACCACAGTGTGTTCCAGTTACAACTGTTTTGGAGAGCCAGTTGATTGTACATTCTATGACTGACCTCTACATTTCCCACCTACCACAATGTGTTCCAGTTACAACTGTTACATTTCCCACCTACCACAGTGTGTTCCAGTTACAACTGTTTTGGAGAGCCAGTTGATTGTACATTCTATGACTGACCTCTACATTTCCCACCTACCACAGTGTGTTCTAGTTACAACTGTTACATTTCCCACCTACCACAGTGTGTCCCAGTTACAACTGTTACATTTCCCACCTACCACAGTGTGTCCCAGTTACAACTGTTTTGGAGAGCCAGTTGATTGTACATTCTATGACTGACCTCTACATTTCCCACCTACCACAATGTGTTCCAGTTACAACTGTTACATTTCTCACCTACCACAGTGTGTTCCAGTTACAACTGTTACATTTCCCACCTACCACAGTGTGTTCCAGTTACAACTGTTTTGGAGAGCCAGTTGATTGTACATTCTATGACTGACCTCTACATTTCCACCTACCACAGTGTGTTCTAGTTACAACTGTTACATTTCCCACCTACCACAGTGTGTCCCAGTTACAACTGTTACATTTCCCACCTACCACAGTGTGTCCCAGTTACAACTGTTTTGGAGAGCCAGTTGATTGTACATTCTATGACTGACCTCTACATTTCCCACCTACCACAGTGTGTCCCAGTTACAACTGTTACATTTCCCACCTACCACAGTGTGTTCCAGTTACAATTGTTACATTTCCCACCTACCACAGTGTCCCAGTTACAACTGTTACATTTCCCACCTACCACAGTGTGTCCCAGTTACAACTGTTACATTTCCCACCTACCACAGTGTGTTCCAGTTACAACTGTGACATTTCCCACCTACCACAGTGTGTCCCAGTTACAACTGTTACATTTCCCACCTACCACAGTGTCCCAGTTACAACTGTTACATTTCTCACCAACCACAGTGTGTTCCAGTTACAACTGTTACATTTCCCACCTACCACAGTGTGTCCCAGTCACAACTGTTACATTTCCCACTTACCACAGTGTGTTCCAGTTACAACTGTTTGGAGAGCCAGTTGATTGTACATTCTATGACTGACCTCTACATTTCCCACCTACCACAGTGTGTCCCAGTTACAACTGTTACATTTCCCACCTACCACAGTGTGTCCCAGTTACAGCTGTTACATTTCACACCTATCACAGTGTGTCCCAGTTACAGCTGTTACATTTCCCACCTACCACAGTGTGTCCCAGTTACAACTGTTCCATTTCTCATCTACCACAGTGTGTTCCAGTTACAGCTGTTACATTTCCCACCTACCACAGTGTGTCCCAGTTACAACTGTTACATTTCTCACCTACCACAGTGTGTTCCAGTTACAACTGTTACATTTCTCACCCACCACAGTGTGTTCCAGTTACAACTGTTACATTTCTCACCTACCACAGTGTGTTCGTTACAATGTTACATTCACTACCGTGTTCACAATTTACTTCACCTACCACAGTGTGTTCCAGTTACAACTGTTACATTTCCCACCTACCACAGTGTCCCAGTTACAACTGTTACATTTCCCACCTACCACAGTGTCCCAGTTACAACTGTTACATTTCCCACCTACCACAGTGTGTCCCAGTTACAACTGTTACTTTCCCACCTACCACAGTGTGTTCCAGTTACAACTGTTACATTTCCCACCTACCACAGTTTCCCAGTTACAACTGTTTTGGAGAGCCAGTTGATTGTACATTCTATGACTGACCTCTACATTTCCCACCTACCACAGTGTGTCCCAGTTACAACTGTTACATTTCCCACCTACCACAGTGTGTCCCAGTTACAACTGTTACATTTCCCACCTACCACAGTGTGTTCCAGTTACAACTGGTTTGGAGAGCCAGTTGATTGTACATTCTATGACTGACCTCTACATTTCCCACCTACCACAGTGTGTCCCAGTAACAACTGTTACATTTCCCACCTACCACAGTGTGTTCCAGTTACAACTGTTACATTTCCCACCTACCACAGTGTGTCCCAGTTACAGCTGTTACATTTCCCACCTACCACAGTGTGTCCCAGTTACAGCTGTTACATTTCCCACCTACCACAGTGTGTCCCAGTTACAGCTGTTACATTTCCCACCTACCACAGTGTGTCCCAGTTACAGCTGTTACATTTCCCACCTACCACGGTGTGTCCCAGTTACAGCTGTTGCATTTCTCACCTACCACAGTGTGTTCCAGTTACAACTGTTAACATTTCTCACCTACCACAGTCTGTTCCAGTTACAACTGTTAGATTTCTCACCTACCACAGTGTGTTCCAGTTACAACTGTTACATTTCCCACCTACCACAGTGTCCTAGTTACAACTGTTACATTTCCCACCTACCACAGTGTCCCAATTACAACTGTTACATTTCCCACCTACCACAGTGTGTTCCAGTTACAACTGTTACATTTCCCACCTACCACAGTGTGTCCCAGTTACAACTGTTACATTTCCCACCTACCACAGTGTCCCAGTTACAACTGTTACATTTCCCACCTACCACAGTGTCCCAGTTACAACTGTTACATTTCCCACCTACCACAGTGTCCCAGTTACAACTGTTACATTACATTTCCCACCTACCACAGTGTGTTCCAGTTACAACTGTTACATTTCCCACCTACCACATTGTTTTCCAGTTACAACTGTTACATTTCCCACCTACCACAGTGTGTTCCAGTTACAACTGTTTTGGAGAGCCAGTCGATTGTACATTCTATGACTGACCTCTACATTTCCCACCTACCACAGTGTGTTCCAGTTACAACTGTTACATTTCCCACCTACCACAGTGTGTCCCAGTTACAACTGTTACATTTCCCACCTACCACAGTGTGTTCCAGTTACAACTGGTTTGGAGAGCCAGTTGATTTTACATTCTATGACTGACCTCTACATTTCCCACCTACCACAGTGTGTCCCAGTTACAACTGTTACATTTCCCACCTACCACAGTGTCCCAGTTACAACTGTTACATTTCCCACCTACCACAGTGTCCCAGTTACAACTGTTACATTTCCCACCTACCACAGTGTGTCCCAGTTACAACTGTTACATTTCCCACCTGCCACAGTGTCCCAGTTACAACTGTTACATTTCCCACCTACCACAGTGTGTCCCAGTTACAACTGTTACATTTCCCACCTACCACAGTGTGTCCCAGTTACAACTGTTACATTTCCCACCTACCACAGTGTCGCAGTTACAACTGTTACATTTCCCACCTGCCCCCATGGGCCGGCCTTCTCGTGGCGGGGGTGTTTCTCGACTAACCTGAGCCCACCCCTTTTTCTTATCTTTCCTGTTTTTCTGCCTACTGTGTCTTTTACTATCTCTTTTTCCCCCATAAAGTCTCCCCACAGAAACTGCAGCCTCTGTTTCGTCTAGTTTCTGCCTACCTGGCTCTTTACTCTGTACTTTAATCTTTACTTACAAGCCTTCTTTGGAACACTTCTCCTTTTCTCTGCGGTCTTCTTCAGACCCACCGTGTTTTGCCGTGCGGTGCATCCTGTAAATGGGGGGGAATGAGATCCTGGTGATTGAGAGAGCCGACTGTTCTCAACACATCACTTTGGCTCGGACCTCCTCCAAGACGGGTGGCATACATTGGCCCGTGTATGTCAATCGGCTGCCTCTACGTGAGGTTGGGTCAAACTGGGTAGTTCTTGGCTGGCCTTGGAAACCTTGTAAGTGTTCACCGTCTGTCCCCGGCGGTGTGTCATGATCTTAGCGGAATAGGTTAGTTATGTTCTATCTGGTGTATATCCCTTCTGAAACCCGGATGGGGTCAAGAGTTGGATTTCCCCTTGACCCTGGCCCCTTGTTGGACTCCATGGTGGGTGGGTAGGCACGGATGAACTTTAAAAACTCAAAACTATGGCTCACTCCCAACAAAAACGAAAAAGAAATTGTTCCTCGGACTCAAACTTAGATTCAGACTCTGATGATGAAATAAGGACAGCATCTGGTTTTTGGCCTTGTTGGTTGGTGATGGAGGGTGTAGACGAAGCTCGCCCTCTCTGTGGGGTGAATGGATTGAATCCTTTTGCTATTTCGAGAGGAGTAGAAGGACTCTCTGGCGTACCCAAATCCATGAAACGGCTACGAAACGGTTCCTTTTTGATAGAATGTGCAAAACAAAAGCATTCTGAGTTGCTTCTCAAGTCGACGACGTTGATTGACAGGCCAATCAGAGTGACACCTCACAAAACTTTGAATTCAAGCAAGGGTGTCATCAGGTGCCGTGATTTGAGAGGCGTTTCAGAGTTAGAAATAAAGAAGGAACTGGCTTCCCAGGGTGTGACCCACGTTCACCGGGTTCTAGCACGAAAAGACCAAGACCGTGTGCCAACAGATACTTTTTTTCTAACTTTCTGTACGACAACTCTCCCTGTGTGTGTGAAGGTCGGTTATTTGAGGGTTCCCGTCTCTATGTACATTCCTTCACCTTTGCGATGCTTCAAATGCCAAAAGTATGGACACATTAAGGACAGGTGTACAGAACAGGAGGTGTGTGGCAAGTGCTCAAAACAAGTGCATGAAGGTCCGTGTGATTGTCCGCCCTGTTGCATAAACTGTAAAGGCAACCATCCTGCTTTCTCAAAGGACTGTCCAGTCTGGCGCACCGAGTCTGAGATCAGAAGGTACGCACGGAGAATCGAATTTCGTTCTTTGAGGCAAGGAAACTTGTGCAGAATAGACAGTCCACCCTCAGCAAGTCATATGCTGATGTCGCCAAGGGGAGCATGGTCAGTGTTGGTGTTCAGACTGAGACTGTTCAACCTCAGGCCGGCTGTCAGCATCATGATCGGCAGACGCAACAGGAGCCTCAACATGTACAGAAAGAAAGTGGAAAAAGAAAGCAAACTCCAAACAGTGCCTTGGGTGGAGGCTCAATATCCACCTCCCCCCGGACTCCTCGAGGGTCTGAGCCCCCTTCCTCCAATCCCAGACCCTCTGGGAAGGCTGCACAGGTAGCCTCTTTGTCTGGGGAACACTCCAGAAGTCGACCTCTGATGAAGCCTCCTCTTCCACCTCGTCCATCTGGGGGTGGAAATAAGTATCGTCCTTCGTCAGCCAAGAAGGTGGTATCTCCATCGCCATCTTCCAATTGCTTTTCTCCTTTGGAGATAGAAGGTGATGAGGACAATGAGATGGGAGTAATTTTCTTTTCTTTTTTATTGTCATGGCCCTTATTCAGTGGAATATAAGAGCCCAATATGAGGAACTCCAGCGGTTGTGTTCTGACCTCAAACCTAGTGTTGTTGCGCTGCAGGAAACATTGTTGAGACCAGGAAAACATTTTTCATTGGCAGGCTTTAGTTCAGTAGGTTTTCCTGCTTTACCTACAGATACTGGCCATGGGGTCACTGGGGGTGTTTCCCTTCTTATTCACAGATCTTTGTTATTCAGCCAAGTTAACTTAAATACCCCATTACAAGCTGTTGCGGCCAGGATTACTTTCAATAAAACAATAACTCTCTGTTCAATTTATTGTCCTCCTTCTGGTACAATATCTAAGCAACAAGTCATTGATCTAATAGATCAGCTTCCACGTCCTTTTTTTTATTTTGGGAGACTTCAATGGGCACTCCCCCCTTTGGGGTAGCTCATATTCCTCACCTCGGGGTCTCATGCTGGAAGAGATCTTTTAATGAACTGGACTTGTGTTGTCTAAATGA
Organism: Conus canariensis; assembly: GCA_033310375.1. Lineage (NCBI taxonomy): Eukaryota > Metazoa > Mollusca > Gastropoda > Neogastropoda > Conidae > Conus > Conus canariensis. The sequence continues at coordinate 26,211,182 of CM065747.1, forward strand.
CAAATCACCAACATAACATGCACTCTTCAAATGGTACTCTTTCGTGTTTGGATTTGTCAGTGTGTGATCCTTCATTGGTTCTGGACTATGATTGGTCAGTTCACGATGATCTGCACGGGAGCGACCATTTCCCTGTAATACTTTCTCCAATTTTGAAGGAACCTGTTTCCTTTCCTCAGTATTTTTGCTTTAAAAGGGCTAATTGGGATTTCTTTCGTTCAGCCATAACTGATAAGTTAGATGCTGAAATCGTCTTCCGATCAGAAGATCCAGCGGAATCCTTTACTAATGTTTCGTTATCACGTGCGAGAGATACCATCCCACTCACAAAACCAGGTCCACAATTACCTGGTACACCATGGTTCAACCAGGATTGTAAGAATGCTTGCAACGTTTGCAAGCGGGCCCAACGTTTAGTCTTTCAGCATCCTGTGGCCCCGAATGTTCAATCTTATCAGAGGAAAAAAGCAAAGGCGAGGTTTGTTTGTAGAGGAAGTAGACGAGTGTCTTGGAGAAATTTCTGCTCTTCCCTCACATCAAACATATCCAAGAAAAAAATCTGGCGAGTTGTTAAAAAAAATTAGGGGCAAGAACAGCTGCCCTTCAATTCACCATTTAAAACTTGATGATACACTCATCACTGACAAACAAGCTGTGGCTAACTTGCTAGCTTCCACCATAGAAACCAACTCTTCCTCTAGTCAAAAATCCACCGCGTTTTTAAAGATCAAAACGCAAGCAGAAAAAAAGAAGCTTGACTTTTCCTCACCCAATCAAGAAGTCTACAACTTGCCCTTTAATCTAAATGAACTGAAGTCTGCCTTGCAGGCGTGTCATGATTCTGCTCCTGGTCTTGATGAAATACATTATCAACTCTTAAAACACCTTCCTGACTCAGGTCTTAACATTCTGCTTCAAGTTTATAACCACGTTTGGACGTCTGGGTCTTTCCCAGCTTCATGGAAAAGGGCCGTAATTGTTCCCATTCCGAAGCCAGGGAAGGATCATTCAAACCCAACCAACTATCGTCCAATAGCCTTAACAAGTTGTATTTGTAAAGTGATGGAAAAAATGGTAAATGGTAGGCTCATGTGGAAACTGATGGGCTTTTAGCCATGGAACAGTGTGGTTTTAGAAAGCATCACTCTACCATGGACCATTTAATCAGATTGGAAACCACTATTCGAAACTCTTTTTTAGATAAAAAGCATGTTGTTGCCATTTTTTTCGACATAGAGAAGGCCTATGACACGACGTGGAAGTACGGAATCCTGTCAGATCTCCATCGGATGGGTTTCCGTGGCAATCTCCCAGTGTTCATAGAACAGTTTTTGGCAGACAGGTCCTTCCAGGTCCGTGTGGGGACAACATTGTCAGAAATTCATGAGCAGGAAATGGGTGTTCCACAGGGTAGTATCCTTTCCCCGCCCTGTTTAGTATAAAAATTAATGAAATTGTAAACTCTGTCAACCAAGGTTCAGACTGCTCTCTTTTTGTTGATGATTTTGCCCTTTATGCATCTGGAAAGACATTTGCTGGTGTACAGCGCCAACTCCAGTTGTGTGTCTATAAAGTCCAACAGTGGGCAGTCAAAAATGGGTTCAAGTTTTCATCAGTTAAAACAGAGTGCATCCACTTTCACAATTTCAGACAACTTTTCCCGCCACCAGAAATTTTCATAGATAAGGCTAAAATTCCTGCTGTCACAGAAGCCAAATTTCTGGGTGTTACCTTTGACCAAAAATTGAATTTTAAAGCCCATATTCAGAAGTTCAAAACATCGTGCCTCAAAGCCATGAATATCCTCCATGTAGTGGCTCATACGGATTGGGGTGCAGACAAACGCACACTTCTCCATCTTTACAGGGCGTTAGTTCGATCCAAGTTGGACTACGGCAGCATCATTTACGGCGCCGCTAGAGCCTCGTATCTAAAAGTCCTAGACCCAGTTCACCATCAGGGTCTTCGTCTCTGCCTTGGCGCTTTTCGTACTACACCCGTTCATAGCCTATATGCTGAGGCAGGAGAGTGTTCCCTCTCTCATAGAAGAGTAAAATTAGCTTTGAATTACTACACACAGCTTTTTTCAGAACCAAACAACCCTGCCTACGACTGTTTTATGAATCCTCATTTCCAAGAGAAATATGAAGGAAGTCCATCCAGTATTCCCCCTTTTGGTATTCGCATCCTTCCTTTTCTGGAGGAGGCGGATATTGATGTTGGGGTCATCTCTGACGTTTCCAAGTTTCCTCAACAACCTCCTTGGACGTTTTCGTCTCCAGAAATTAGGTTTGATTTAACCGTGCAGCGCAAACAGAACACGAGTTCCTTAATTTATAAACAATTATTTTTAGACATGTGTTCTAACCTTAAAGAACATGTTGTTATTTTTACTGATGGTTCAAAGTCCGATGTTGGTGTAGGGTCCTCCGCATATGTTCCAGCTTCGGGAGAAAAACTGTCCAAACACATTCCCTCTGAAAGCACTATTTACACTGCAGAACTTACTGCACTACTTTTGGCTTTGGAGTTGATCAGGCAGTCCCAGTCTAGGAAATTCCTTATTTGCACAGATTCTCTTTCGGCTTTAGAGGCTATAGGAGCAAGAAACATAAAACATCCGGCTCTTATCAAGTTTTTTACCATGTTTTCTTCATTAGTTTCAAGGGTTTTGAGATTTTGTTGGCCTGGGTGCCAGGTCATGTGGGGATCAGAGGCAACGAAGAGGTGGATCGGCTTTCTAAAGAGGCTGTCCGTCTTCGTCCTTCTAAACTGCTTGTACCATCTTCAGATTTAAAAGGCAAAATAGCTTCGTATGTCAATTCTTTATGGGAGGAGTGGAGCCTCCAAGAAAACAATAAGCTTCATCAAATACGTCCAGATTTAAAGGAACATCTTCCCATGGCTGCTGGCGGTCGAAAGGGAGAAACAGTATTGTGTAGATTGAGGACGGGTCATGCCTACTTTACTCATTCGTTTTTATTAAAGGGAGAAGACCCGCCTTTCTGTGTTGCCTGTGATAGTCAGATATCTGTCCAACATAATTCTTTTAGACTGCTGGGATTTATACGACATTAGAAGGAAACATTACACTGCAGATAATATGAAGATTCTTTTCCGTGATGTTCCCCCTGACAATATTTTTAACTTCCTAAAAGAAGTGAATTTATTTCATCGTGTGTGAATTTGGTGTTGTTAGATTTTCTATACCCAGTATTGATCTTTGCAGATTACAGTTAGTGATTTCAATGTGTTGGTTTTTAATCCTAGGATTGGTTCTTTTAATCTTTTTTTTAATGGGTTTGGGTAAGGTTTTGCTTTTAATCATTTTTTAACATATATACGTGGTAGTTTGAAACGTGGTGACAGTCCTGAGATAACCTCTGCTGTTGACAGGACTATAATTTTAATCTTAATCTTATTTCCCACCTACCACAGTGTCCCTGTTACATTTCCCACCTACCACAGTATGTCCCAGTTACAACTGTTACATTTCCCACCTACCACAGTATCCCAGTTACAGCTGTTACATTTCCCACCTACCACAGTATGTCCCAGTTACAACTGTTACATTTCCCACCTACCACAGTGTCCCAGTTACAACTGTTACATTTCCCACCTACCACAGTGTGTTCCAGTTACAACTGTTTTGGAGAGCCAGTTGATTGTACATTCTATGACTGCCTCTACATTTCCCACCTACCACAGTGTCCCAGTTACAACTGTTACATTTCCCACCTACCACAGTGTCCCAGTTACAACTGTTACATTTCCCACCTACCACAGTGTGTCCCAGTTACAACTGTTACATTTCCCACCTACCACAGTGTCCCAGTTACAACTGTTACATTTCCCACCTACCACAGTGTGTTCCAGTTACAACTGTTACAATTCCCACCTACCACAGTGTCCCAGTTACAACTGTTACATTTCCCACCTACCACAGTGTCCCAGTTACAACTGTTACATTTCCCACCTACCACAGTGTCCCAGTTACAACTGTTACATTTTCCACCTACCACAGTGTGTTCCAGTTACAACTGTTACATTTCCCACCTACCACAGTGTCCCAGTTACAACTGTTACATTTCCCACCTACCACAGTGTCGCAGTTACAACTGTTACATTTCCCACCTGCCACAGTGTGTTCCAGTTACAACTGTTACATTTCCCACCTACCACAGTGTGTCCCAGTTACTACTGTTACATTTCCCACCTACCATAGTGTGTTCCAGTTACAACTGTTACATTTCCCACCTACCACAGTGTGTTCCAGTTACAACTGTTTTGGAGAGCCAGTTGATTGTACATTCTGTGACTGACCTCTACATTTCCCACCTACCACAGTGTGTTCCAGTTACAACTGTTACATTTCCCACCTACCACAGTGTGTCCCAGTTACAACTGTTACATTTCCCACCTATCACAGTGTCCCAGTTACAACTGTTACATTTCCCACCTACCACAGTGTGTCCCAGTTACAGCTGTTACATTTCCCACCTACCACAGTGTGTCCCAGTTACAACTGTTACATTTCCCACCTACCACAGTGTCCCAGTTACAACTGTTACATTTCCCACCTACCACAGTGTCCCAGTTACAACTGTTACATTTCCCACCTACCACAGTGTGTCCCAGTTACAACTGTTACATTTCCCACCTACCACAGTGTCCCAGTTAAACTGTTACATTTCCCACCTACCACAGTGTGTTCCAGTTACAACTGTTTTGGAGAGCCAGTTGATTGTACATTCTATGACTGACCTCTACATGTCCCACCTGCCACAGTGTGTCCCAGTTACAACTGTTACATTTCCCACCTACCACAGTGTGTTCCAATTGCAACTGTTTTGGACAGCCAGTTGATTCTACAGGTGGCCTGTATTGTCTGCATGACCAGAGTTAAAATTGTTAGCTCAGGTGCCCTGTCTACCATGTTTGAATGTTTCAGATGCTATTATTTGACCCAGTTGAATTTTAAAGGATTTTCAAGGATCTTCAAGGGGCGTACGAACCCTGAAGGATGAACTTCAGAATCAGATACTTAGGCAGGTTCCCCAAACAATGGGGAGAAAGAAAGACAACTTCAGAATCAGACACTTAGGCAGGTTCCCCAAACAATGGGGACAGAGAAAGACAACTTCAGAATCAGACACTGCTGAGCTGTGAACAGGAAGATGTGTTAGTGTACTGGGAATGAATTTCATCCAGCATAATTAAATGACATAAAAAATTGAAGCTTACAGATGACAGTTTTCTTTAAGCTACAAACAGACAAAGGACGTGTGCCTCTGGATGATGACGTTGTACCAAACCTCTCTGGAATGTAATATTTTCATAGAAATATTTACTCAGAACTCTCCAAATGACAAACATTTTATGAATGAAATATTTCCAGAATGAGAAAACTAAAGATTCAAATTTCTAATAAAGTTCACCAATCAATGAAATTAAGATGGTAACAAACCTGACTCAAAGATACATGACCGACTCCTGAACAACAAAAAATAGTAAGCCAACAAAACATCTCAAAAAAAGGCTTTCACTTCTTGTGGGATAATATACCATATAGAATTAAACACTGGGGTCAAATCACTGAAAATGGGGTGTAGGCATTCCTTATATCATGGCATTCTGACAGACTTTAAAAATGATACGGATGAAAATGGATTACACCTTCACATATAAATGGAGAGAAAAATGCACAGAAAGTCCTGATAACAAATCTTTAGATTTGGAGCAAGAAAATTATTCAATAGCTACAGACAAAAATTTGGAGGGATGTGTTTTTAGCTTATACATTTTTTTTTTTCCTGACAGGTGTCTTTAAAGGAATCACAGGAAGTGCTGGCTGAATTTATGTGTCATTATGACAACTTCAGAACTGATGACAATGCAGTCCTTGGTAAAATGGGGTCTACCAAGACATTCTTGGAAAAGACGCTGCTGGTGGGAAAATCTCTGTCATAAATGCTGGTGGGAAAATCTCTATGTCATAAATCATTTTCTAAAAACAAAAAATAATCTGACCATCAATATAAGTTACTTTGAGTATGGCTTGCAATGTAATTTAGGTTTAAAACCAGTATCTAACACACTTTACATATCATCGGAAATCTATTAAGCTCATGTGCATGCACGTATATGTTGTATTTGATTTGTTCTTGTTCTTGATCCTAAATCATCTTCTAAACATTCACACTCGCAATCACCACACACACTCACACATATGCGCATGCACACATGTGCGCGCTCACGCGCCCGCGCACACACACACACACAAACATGCGCGTGTACGTTCGGTCGCTCGTACGCACAAATTACACACACATACACATGCACACTCACTTCTACATATGCACACACATGCACACATACATGCAGGCACACACACACACACACACACACACACGCGCGCACGCACGAGCACACGCATGCACACACACATGTAGTCACACACACACACGCGCGCGCACACACACACACACACACAGAGTTCAGTTCAGTTCAGTAGTTTTATTTAACGTCTTTTCATCGCAAGATGATCTTAGACCTTTAAACTGCAATGTACATTCCATTGTACTACCAGCACCTCCCCCCCCCCCCCCCCCCCCCCCAAAAAAAAAAAAAAAAAAAACAACCACTATTAACACACATATCTCAAATGGCTTTTTTCACAGTAGTTTTGCAACTGGGGACTGAGCAATAACCAAAGCAATATCAAAAAAGCAAGGGTTATATTACCACACTATCAACATGGTCAGAATTATTTATAAAAATATTCTTCTCCTTATAAGCTGTAGTTAGTATAGGGCATTCAAATAAAAGGTGACGAATTGAGATATTCTCCTGACATATACACGCTATACCTCGTGAATATTTTGTATTCCATGTATTTAACCGTAATTTATGAATTAATCTGGCTAGATACCTTGGACATGATGGCAGGACGAATAAATTCTCATTAAGATGTTTCTTCCGCATATTCTTTTCCAATCGCTGGATCAATTCATGTGGAGAAAATTTAAGACTTTGTTGAAGGGTGTTTCAAAAATTGTACAGGCTCCCTGTTTTGCCAATTTGTCTGCTAATTCATTCCCTTTTAAGCCACAATGTGAAGGAACCCAGCAAAAATCAACTGCTATACCTCGGGAAAGTAAATGTAATAGATGCTTAATTTCAAAAAGAATATCAGTTCTAATTTTAGAGTCTAGTGCTTTAATGATTGTAAAACTGATTTTGAATCAACACAAAATAGCACACTATAAAATGATACTGGCGTGTCATATAAGATTTAATTCAGAGCTTTCATAATTGCATATAGCTCTGATGTATAAATTGAAAATTCTCTGCCTAGATAGAAAGACTTTTGCACATTTAAGGATGGTATAGTGAATCCAGCACCACTGTCAGACGTTTCCATTATTCAACCATCTGTAAATATTTTTAAATGATTTGGATAAGTCTTTTCCAAATGTTCTCGAACTTCATTTACTAGAATATTTACATTGTCATCTTTCTTCAAAGTAGTATATTCATCATCAATTTTTGCGTTGAGATGCTCCCATGGGGGCATTTGAGGAAAAATGGGAACCTCCGAAATTGCATCAGTATCAATACTACATTCTGACATAAGCTCACAAGTGAAATTTCTAATTGGCTCTATGTATGATATATTTTTAGACCTTTTGGGGTATTCCTTGTTGGAATCCATAAGAATTTCATCAGTAGCAGAGTTTTTTACAGATAGGCCTCTTACAACGTATTTGGACACATCCAACGTTCGTTGTTCATTAAGAGGTAAAATGTTTGTCTCCCTATAGCATTTCATTGTGTTTGTGTGCACTGGAACACCCAAAGCTAATTTTAAAGCTTTACTATCTAAGCTTTGCAGTTTCTTTAAAAGGTAGTTAGATGCAGAGAAGTATACTTTCTGTCCATATATTAATTTTGATCGGACTAACGATGTATATAAATGTAAAAGTGCAGTACAGTCTTGACCCCATGGTTGACAACATATAATTTTGAGCAAATTTAATCTTTTCCTAGCTTTATCTATCAAATTTTCAATATGTTTTTTTCCAGTTCAGCTTCGGTGTTAAAAACACTCCTAAGAATTTGACTGTTTGCTTATATTGTAGAACATTGTCGTCAAGAATAAAGTTGGGCAGAGCTTTTGGGTTTTCGCCATTATTAAAAAGCATTAAACAAGTTTTCTCACCAGATAATTCAAGACCGTTCTCTTTCATGTAAGCAGACAATCTGTCCAATTCCCCTTGATACATTGTCTGTACAAATTTTACTGCCCTTTTATTCGAGTGCTTCCTTAATGAAGTATTAATCCAAATGGCAATATCATCTGCACACTGCACTACATTGGTGGATTTTGACAATGCCTTTGGGAGATCATGTATAAGGATCGTAAATAATGAAGGTGCAATAACAGATCCCTGAGGAATGCCCATATCTATTTTCCTGAATGATGAATATATTTCTCCAATTCGTGTACATATATTTCTTCCTTCTAGAAAGTTTTTTTTATATAATCATACATATTCCCAGAAATACCAATATTTTTCAGTTTATACAATAATCGAGCATGCCAAACACGGTCATATGCTTTCTTTACATCAAAGAATGTAGCTAATGTACTTTTTCTGCGTGAAAATTGCTTTTTTATATGAGAAGTTAGTTTCACTAAATGATCAGTTGTGCAATGCCCTTTTCTGAATCCAGCTTGCTGGACTGGAATAATGTCATTTTTTTCACAATAATATAATAAACGTGTTTGTACAACTTTTTCAAGAAGTTTACCAACATGGGATGTTAAAGCAATGGGTCTATAGCTATTTACAGATGTTCTCGTTTTACCTTCCTTTGGTACTGGTACTACCACTGAACTTTTCCAGATTGTAGGAATAGTGCCGTACGTCCAACATTTTTGGAACAACGAATGTAGTAATATTTTCCACGAAGAAGGCAAGTGACGAAGAAGCTCGTAAGAAATACCATCTAGGCCCACTGCTGAATCATAAGATGTAATGGATTCTATCGCTTCAAGAAGTTCTGATGATTGTAATGGAGAATTTAAGTAGTTATTATTGTCTGGTATGGGACTCTTATATTGTTCTTTTTGTTCCTCTTTGTCTATGGTACTTGATTTCTGCTGGAAGATTTACAGCTCGACTATTTTCCGAAAAGAAATGGGAGAAAGCTTCCACCTTATCTATTGTGCTTGGAAATTCTTTTGTTAATTTTACAGGGTAAGCTTGTGTTTTGTAACAATTTTTCATTTGTTTTACTTTTTTCCAAACTTTAAACATATCAGAGAAAAATCACAATGCCACTCATCTAATTTTCGGCCACGTGGCCTTTTTCAAGAGAAAAAAACAATCCAACTACGTGATGTCCATCTTTGGCAACTGGTCAGAGCAAAGAATTCTTTGCTCTGACCAGTTGCCAAAGATGGACATCACGTAGTTGGATTGTTTTTGTTTTTTTCTCTTGAAAAAGGCCACGTGGCTGAAAATTAGATGAGTGGCATTGTGATTTTTCTCTGTTTTCTTCCCTTTGGAGGACTATTGCTTTTGTTTAAACATATCCTTCGATTCTTTTACTTCAGTCTCACAAAATTCTGCCCAGTATTTCTTTTTAGCTTGAGCAATAATTTTATTACATTTGTTCTTTTCTTGCTTCATAATGACAAAATTTTCTTCTGTCTTATTTCGTAACCAAGCCTTGTAACTTATTCACTTTGATTTAACAGCTAGTCTACATTCTTCCATCCACCATACATTACCCATATATTTACCAATCTTTTTAAATTTACATTTAGGGATAGAATGCTCGGCTGCTAACAGTATGATTTTGCTGAAATTAGAATAAAATAAATTAACATCATCATTCTCAATAAATGTTGTGTTATACGATGCAAGAAAAATCTGGTAGGCATCCCAGTTGGCAAGTTTATAATTAAACTTTGGAATTTTGTCTTCGATGTCTGTTACATCATTATTTATGTCATCATTAAAGATTATAGTAATGGGGAGGTGATCACTTCCCAAACAATCTTCTCCTATAGACCAATCACAGTTTACTGCAATGCTAGGTGAAACTAAGGATAAATCTATCGCGCTAGGTTTGTGAGTTGAAACATCTGGAATTCTTGTGATTCGACCATCATTTAATAAAGCTAAAGAGGAATCAATAATATTTTCAACGAATCTGTTGGATGAAACTTTAGAACACTCAGAATCCCAAAATGGTGCATGAGCATTAAAGTCGCCAGCAATGATCCATTTCTTACTTGTAAAATTTGTATTCTTCATCCAGTCTGTATTATCCTCTTGGGGTCCATTAGGATAATATACAGAAAGTATATTGTAAACTGAGTCTTTGTTCACTTTGATTACAGCACCTGTAGCAAATACACCTTCATCTTCCTGCGGCACCGGAAATGGAACGATCCTAGTAAATTCCAGGTCCCGTCTGATGTATAGCGCAGTCTGGACTTTTTTGTTTGATTCACTGACTGTGTAAAGTGGAGGGTAAAAATAATTCTCCAAATTAGGTAGTCTGTGCTTTTCCACATTCAGAGACTGAAGTGCTAGCACAGAGTGGTTTCCCTCCAGAACTTGATTTTCAAAAGATAATAAATTACTGGGAAGTGATCTGGCATTCCATTGAAATATTTTGAAACAATCATTTTGCTTAGCTTTCATGGCAGATTGCAAGTTGTAACATAACTGCTGTTATGCAAATTATAGGTTTTCACGGCACATTCTCCACCAAACAAGATTGATTGATATTGAGAGTGACCTATTACAGTAGTAATAAATACGAAATAGCCCACATTGGGGAACATCTTCTTCTTAACAAATAAATTATACATTCAAAGAAAACACGAAAAGAACAATGTTATATAAACAATAAACCAATGTCTGAATAGCGCACTACTAAGTATACTGACTATGAGAACTATGAAGGCTATGAACACTCGTTATTCAGGGAACTTGTATGTCTCCAAAGTGCAGGTCTGACCTCAGTTAACACTTGCAATGATGAATGTGGTGTGCCTTCACAAAACAGAATATCCAGGTATATCTAACACACAAACCAACATAATGCATACATTTATACACAGGCATACATACAGCCACACACAAAGACGCGCGCGCACACACACTCACATACACACGTTCTCATCAGTGCACAAGGCACATACACACACGTACGCGCGCGCGTACACACACACACACACACACACACACACACGCACGCACCTACACACACACACACACACACACACATTCACATATTAATACAGCTCAAAATATACATTGTCAAGGCAGTCACCAGTGGGGGTACCAAAAACCCCTCCAGTCAAAGAACCCCATATGCGGCTGAATGTACGATTTGGAACGTCGCTTGGGCTGATTCCAGAAAAGACCGTGAAGATGTCTGCCCAAGTTTCCGACCAGCACTGACGCTCCTCGTTGGTTGGGGTGAAGCTGATCCTGGAGACCTCTCGGCTGCAGGTTATAGTGGCTGATGAAAGATATTCTTGTTCTCCACCAGCTCAGCAAACACCAAGGCGTTATAAAGGTCTCTTTTTGCATTCAGGGAAGGATCTTTGACTGGCGAAATTTTGCTAATAACAACTTTCACTTTCTGATGCTCAGACTGTAACTTGCGCACGGCAGCAACAAAAGCTTCACTGGCAGCCTGAGGGGTCTTGTTTCTCAGGGTGTTGATGCCACAGTGCAACACGACAGCATCGAGTTCTTGGTAAGCGTTTATAGCAGATCTAGCAGCTCTTTCAATATCATCCATGGACAGGCATTTACGTTTGATGACACGAAGTCCATAGGAAAGACCAAGCCTACGTGCCTGCACCCCATTCAGTACAGAATCGTGCAGGATGGCAATACCAGGAAGATCTTTTTTTCTGTCTGGAGGTACTTTTCAGACTTTGATCCAGCATTTCGAACTTCAGTAATGACTTTTTTCTTTTTTTGAGAGAATCTTAAATAAATGTTAGCGAACCGCCCAGAGAACGTGGACAAACGAGTCACAAGACGAAACACAACTAGTTTCGACCTCTTAGGTCTTCATCAGGTGAGACATTAACGAATAAAACAATGAAAATTCACTTAGCTTTGATCGCTTCAGATCACATCCTGAAGCGATCAAAGCTAAGTGAATTTTCATTGTTTTATTCGTTAATGTCTCACCTGATGAAGACCTAAGAGGTCGAAACTAGTTGTTTCGTCTTGTGACTCGTTTGTCCACGTTCTCTGGGCGGTTCGCTAACATTTATTTAAGATTTGTTTAGATTTCCGCCTGCAGTCCTCTTGCTTTGCAACTAGATCTATTTTTTTGAGAGGATGACGCCGGCGGCATTACGTCATCGGAAGTATTCGTATCAGAAACCGCGTTCTTTTCCCTCACCGCAGGCAAATGGGTAACTTTGGTTTCTTTGCCCTGCTTCTGTCCTCTTTTATCGGCATTTCAGGTAAGTCTTTATTCAGTGGAAGGGTAACGCTAGCAGATGTTTTAACAGCATCAGAGTAGAGCATATTCTTCTGAACGGGCTGCACTATTTTTACCGCCCCTTTCCCTTCCGACACATGATCTTTTCTCAGATTCACAATAATATTGGACAGGTGAGCTATTGTTGTTTCCAATGCTTTGACTCGATCGCATAAAGTGTCAGTGGTTGTACTTACGCACGACGGATTTTTACAAATCGTATCAGCGCCGGTGTTAGTGCCGGATCGAGTAGGGAGCATGCCGTTATAAACTTCGTCCAGTTCTAACACTTCAGTAGAGGTCGAAGCATCCTTCTTCTCATTCTTGCTTTGTAGCTTTGTCTTCTTGTTCATTGAAGATGTGTCTGCAGGAGTCTTAGCTGACGTTCCTCTCATAGGCTGGAACCTAGTCTTGGTCATTTTCTTTCCATTAGAGAACATACTGTCCCAGAAGAAGATTAGCCAGTTGTTGACGTCGCCATATTGCGCAGGAATCCCCTCCACACACACACACACAAACTACGCACAAATTACACATACATACACATGCACACTCACTTCTGCATACACACACACATGCACACATACATGCAGGCACATACACACACACACACACACACAACACACACACACACACGTGTGCACACACACATACACACACAAACTGGTGCTAACGTTAAACTCATTCAGTTTTGCTGAAAACCACTACCGACAAGTACGTGGAGTGGCCATGGGCACCAAAATGGGACCATCATAAGCATGTCTTTTTGTCGAATACATAGAAGAAAAGATCAAGGAAAATTTCCTGGCTTCTTCAAACGTTTCATTGATGATTGTGTGGGAGCCACGTCCAGTTCAAAATCTGACCTTCTACAGTTCATAACATTTGTTTCCAATTTCCATCCAGCTCTTTGCATCACCAACGAGATTCGGAGACCACCGTTTCATTCTTGGATATCCAACTGTCCACCTCAGCTGATTCACAACACCTGTCAACTTCTGTTTTCTACAAGCCCACAGATTCTCATTCATACGTATTGTATTCATCTAGTCATCCACGCCCTGCAAAAGACAACATTCCCTTCTCCCAGTTCCTACGTCTCCGACGCCTGTGTAGTGATGACCAGGACTTTGAAGCAAAGGCACTGGACATGGCATCCTTTTTTGAGACACGTGGATATCCACATACCATCGTTCAAAAGGCTCTTGTTCGAGCAAGCTCTGTCTCCCAGTCAGAAGCCTTGACGTCCAAACCTGATGCCGACAACAATGACCGTATTCCATTGACACTTATCTACCACCCCCATAATATTCCTGTCAAAAAATCCTCTTACGCCATTTCAAAATCTTACAATCTGACCCCAAACTGAAATCGATCTTCCCCAAACCTCCCCTCATTGCCTACAAGAGAGACAAAAATCTTCGCGACCACCCAAGTTCTGTAAAAACACCAACTCTTCAGCCGGAAATTACCCGTGCAATCAACCTGGATGTAAAACCTGCACTTTCATTGCGAATATCAACAGCATCACTGGCCCCAAAAGGAAATTCAGTGTCCAATCCCATTTCACCTGCCAGTCCACCAACCTGGTGTACGTACTGAGATGTAGCCTCTGCTCAAAGTTGCACGCTGGGGAAACATATACCCTCAACGAACGCTTTGTGGAACACGTCAGAGCCATCCAGTCGTCTCATCCAACACCAGTGGGGATTCATTTCATCGCTGGTTGCCACAGCCAAACCCATAGTTCCGTCACTGCGGCTTGGCAAAACCACTCCTCAGCCCCAGAGGGAAAATTTGTGGAGTTCAGGATCATCTCTCGCCTTGGCACCACAATCCCTGATGGACTCAACTCCCACCTCTGACTTTTCTACTTTGAATCATTCCAGCTCTTTGCCCTCGCTTTCCTTTCCCCCGACCTCTCCTCCATCCCTTTCTCTCTACACCCCCTCCCTCGATTTCCCAATCCCACCATATTTACATTCACACCTTATGTACATAATTATGTAGAATATATTATAACATCACATGTAGAGCATAATATATATACCCCAAACACCATCTCCACCATCCAGGTATGCATACTCATAGACACATACACATGCGAACAATCCATATGCACCTCTCTCTCTCTATATATATATAAGAGAGAGAGATGTGTGTGTGTACATAATTTTTTTTTTTTTTTTTTTTTTTTTTAGGAGTTTCCACCCAACCCCCATCCCCCACTCCCACTCCCGTTTTCTTTTTCTTTCTTTTTTTTTTCTTTCTTATACACTCCCTCAAGTGCCCCCCTTCCAAGAATAAGACTCCTCCTCTACCTCTCTCTCACTTTCTTTTACACGCTCTCAAGCGCCCCCTTCCAAACAAGACTCCTCTACCACTCTCTCTTTTTCTCTATCTCTATTTCTGTTTGTCTTTTCCCTCTATCTGCTCTCTTTTTCCTCGAGTTGAAATGGGATTGGACACTGAATTTTCCTCCCCACTCCCCCCCCCCCCCCCCCCTCCCCCACACGTGTGCGCGCGTGCACACACAACCACACACACACACACACACACACACTAGCGCGCGCGCAGGCACGCACGCAATCACGCAGGCGCGCACACACACACACACACACACACCACACACACGCACACACACACCTTTGAGCACGTCATCGTCCGTTTACGTATATGTTTTCATACGTCATTTCCTATACGTACTTATTTGTTTTTCTTTTATGTCACAAGACGGTCTATGACCGAAACGTTGTTGATATTTGTTCTGTTTTTCTTTTTAAAAGTCTTCTGAGAATCCTCAAAGTCATTTATTACTATGATGTATGATTTTATGTTTTTGTTAAAGGCTGAGATCCAGGTGCACAATTTGTCCCCAAATTCAGGTGTGCTTTCAGAACTTATTTTTCATATATTCCCAATTTATGGTGTCAAAAGCTTTTCTCAAAGTCTACTGACATCAACAAACCTGTAAGCGATTTTGTTTCTAAATGGTGCATTACATTACATACAATTTTTATATTGTCTCCAGTGTATCTGCCCGGAACGAATCCTGTTTGATCTGAATTTATTATATTTGCAAGGCTTTCTTCATTTTATTTGCTATGCACATGGCTCCTATTTCATAAGAAACATTCAACTTCAAGATGTTGGTCTCCGGTTCTTAAAAAATTCTCTTGCTATATCTCCCTTTGGTAGACATGTTATTATGCCTTCTCTTTGACTAACTGACATTTCACCTCTCATGAAACATTCATTCAGTGAACAACAAAGTCTCTGATTTGTTTCAATTTTGTTTTGTTTTTGTTGTGTGTGTGTGTGTGTGTGTGTGTGTGTGTGTGTGTAAAAGTTCACTCTTATGCCGTCAGTCCCAGGGTTCTTATCATTATCCATTTTTCAAGGCTTCTCTACTTTCTTCCATTGTAATTAGCTCTTCTGATTTTTTTTTTTTTAAAATTCTGATTCATTCAGCCATGGTAAATTTTGAACATATCTGCTGATTTCAATATCTCTTAGAGCTCGTTCTTTATTTAGGCATTCATGATATTGTCTAGTGGCTTCTTATATGTCATAACTTTTTAAAAAACTGAAATTACCCCATTATCAGTTACAAGTTTTAGCATGTATTTACTTACAAAAGTCAAGTAAAGACGAAAATTTGGCAGAGAACAACTGGT
Organism: Conus canariensis; assembly: GCA_033310375.1. NCBI lineage: Eukaryota > Metazoa > Mollusca > Gastropoda > Neogastropoda > Conidae > Conus > Conus canariensis. The sequence goes on from CM065747.1 coordinate 26,227,390, forward strand.
GTTTTTTGTTGTGATCAAGTGTGTAAAATGGCTTTTCTTCACATTACAAAAGTACTTTATTATTTTTCTCCTGTAAAACCCACCTCGCTTTGGGTCTTAGGATAACGCTTTCCATTTTCTTTCTTCGTGGTTTGAAAACGTCTTTTTCTTTTGTTCGACCTCTCTATCGTTATTTAACTTCATACCTTTTCTAACTCCTGTATTTCTTTTTCATTTTTTTCCGTATTTGTTTCTACCTTTTTCTCACTGAAAGACATGGTAGTTAATCTTATTTTCATCATCAAAACATCTAACAACAGCTGATCACGAATTGTGATGTGGGTTTCATGACCGAACACATTAGTTAAATTATCTCTTGCATATGGTGATGCTGCATACTTTTCTTCAACATTCTCTATAGCTTCTTTCACCCTGTTTTTCGTTTCTGAGTAATGATAAGTTGAATTTCAACAACGGTTTTCGCTTTTCTTTTGTGGCCAGTACTAAACTGATGTTGATCAGAGAATGTTCAGTCCTTTTGCCCCAAAGGATATCTGCATCATTAATGTTTGCAACAAACCCTGGGATAATGAGAAAAAAAATCTAGACGGCTCTGTTGAAGGGGTGTTCGTCTTCTCCACGTGTATCTCAGTAATTCTGGATTGATTTGTCTCCATAACTGGTTCTAGGTCATCCATCATATCAAATACTATGGCCGTAATTTTTTTTTCTTCCAAGTTTGGGTTTTAAGTACATATTCCAAATATGCAGAGAGTGACGTCCCTTGTTTGTTTCGATTTCGCAAATTTTGATTTCTTTATTTCGTGAAACCAGAATATTTACCTTTAAGCTGAGAAATAAAAATCCACTGAAATTTTGCAATTGAAAAGCTACACTCTGCTTTCAGACTTGGACAATAACATTGCTCTGTGACTGCGATTAGCACACACTTACATCATAAGAAAGACACCGCGTAACATGCACCACATGACCAGCTGAAACACGTAGCCTTCATGTGTGTAGGACCGGGTTCACACAGCTTCAACGACTGAACGAGGTGAGTGGCACGAGTCGATGAAAGGGAACCGCAAGAAAAAAAGAAGTTTGTCATTGTTCGGGTCCGTGTGATCAGTATTTGTTCAGGTATGTAAAGATTTCATTGTCATCAAGATTTTTTTTTTTTTTTTTTTTTTTTTTAAATCCTCACAACAGCGCAATCTTCGGCAATCTCCCCAAATACAACAAAACCATCAGCAAAATGATGTTGGTCGTACAAAGGAAGAAGAAGAAGAAGAAGATCCCAGCTTCGTTTTAGCTTTGCACATTGAATGATGAAAGGTACGAAAACAGAAAACCATCAGAAGTAAGAAGGCAATACCACATGTCACAGTGACATTCGGCTTGTCCGGTCAGTGTAGATTTTGTTAGCATTCAGAGTTTTTAGGTTATTTTATTATATATCATAATTTACATACACAATGTTATTAACATGTAGGACTAAGAGCAAATTTGGCGTTTTCTGTTTGTTTTCAGAAAATAGTTTAAATCCAGTACTGGAGATGGCATTGCTTCATTTTAGAAAGTAAAATTTGTTTGGAATCTTGCATTATTATTCTCAATGCTTATAAATCGAGTTCAGTTTTTGAAATAGGCAGTAGTGCTAGGCAAAGAGTTCCAAATTTTAATAATCCTGTAAGTGTTAAACGCAGGCGCGCGCGTGCGCACACACACACACACACACACACACACACACACACACACACAGGCAAAAGACTGGTTTTAGTAAATGGTTTATGAGTCTGATTTTGTAAGATGGTCTCTTGCTCCAGTGGTTTGCTGGGTGTATCTTCTTTGTACATTTTCTTTTTTAAAAAAATGTTACGAATATTTTTTTTCTTCAGAATTAGTGGTCAAACTATGTTGCCATATTAAAAAATTGGCCTACCTTGTATCTAGAGTTTGAAGAGTGGAACCATTGTGTCTTTGGTTTTGAACTGAATAAGATGAGTTATCGTCCTAGAAATTCTATAGTAACACTTTCAGGTTCATTCTGATATTCTAAACTTAGTGATTCAAGGAATCTTAACCTTTCTTTGTAATTGAAATGACTCACTCGAATGATTAATTTGTCAGGTGAACCTTTTTCTTTCTTTTTTTTTTTTTTTAACATATTCTCAAGAAAAGTTTGTTAGGCGAATCTTCTTTACTTATTCTAGGGAAAAAAAGGTGAAATTGAGCACCAAACCACATTGCTTTTGTCTAAAATTTGCACACGTAAAGTGTTAAAAAGGTGTACCATTATATCTGTGGTAATTTGAAATGAATTTTGTTTCCCATTTTAACAGTTACAGTGAGATGTAGGTCACAAATGAATTTGAAATAACTGTCAACTTAGACTCCTCAACCTTTCTCGGTTTCAGTAAACTCCTAAACCTTTCTCAGTTTCAGTGGGTTTCACTTCACATCCACTCCTGGTGTTTCAAATCTCTAATAGGGCTTTATGACAAATCTTACGGACTACTGAGGTGAGGCTAACTGGTGTGTAGTTTTCAGGTCTATTCAATTCAATTCAATCAACTTTATTGTCTATCGAAAATGGTTCTTCTGCTCCACATCATTTCACAAGTACATAAGACATTACAAAAAGACATTATAAATTGTTACATAAAAGCCTGTGTTATTATATATTTGTATATACATCAACACTCATGCACCTCTCCCCACCCCCAACCCCCACCCCCACATGCACACACACATGCGCGCACACATACACACACACACAAACACACACATACACACACACACACGCATACACACATGAAATAAACATTAAATCCATAAGACATAGAACATTACATAGATTATAAAAACAATACATAAAAACACAAACTCACCCGCACCAATGCCCAAACACTAAAACACACACACATGCGTACACCCCCCCCCCCCCCCACCACCACCACACACACACACACACACACACACACACACACACACACACACACACATACACATTCACACACGCACACACACATACACACAGTCATAGTCAAAGTAAAAGCATGATATTGCAAACTGAATTGTTCATGTCTGAGAGACAAGGGTCATGTCAGTCGATCACAGGCTTTGGAGTTTAAAATGCTAATGGCACTTGGTATAAAAGACTTCTTGAAGACATTCTTCTGTGCTCTGGGCATTCTGTAGCATCTTCCTGATGGAAGTTTTTCAAAGTGGCAGTGGAGTGGGTGTGAGGGATCAGAGGTAATATTCACAGATTTCCTGATTACAGAAACAGTATAGACTTCTCTGAGAGCAGATTGCTTTTTCCCTATAACCTTACTTGCCTGATTGACAATTCTGGCGAGCTTTGCTTGATCTTTCTCTGAAAGATTTCCAAACCAGACAGTAATGTTGAATGACATTAGACTTTGTATTAAGCATACATATATACCTTTTCTAGTACATGTTGACTGACATGAAAACTATGTAATTTTCTCAACAGAGACAACCTTTGATTTGCTTTTTTGAAGATACTGTCAGTATGTTGACTAAAAGACAGCTTATGGTCAATGTGTATACCAAGATTTTTGAAACTTTCAGCACTTTCTATTGTCTGTCCATTTATCACAACTGGTTGAAATGAACTATCTGATGTTGAAAAGTTAAACACAAGTTCTTTGGTCTTACCACAGTTAAGTTGCAAGAAGCTGGAAGAGCACCAGTCCTGTAGTTCTAAGATGTGACTGAAGTATGCTTGCTCATTTACAGAGCCTTCTTTAAACAAAAGACTTACAAGAGCCATATCATCAGCATATTCAAGTAGGTTCAGAAGTGCACCCTGGATTTTCATTCCATTTGTGTAAATTGAAAATAACAAAGGAGATAGAACACATCCTTGAGGAGCGCTTGTGTTTAAAACAATTTCCTCTGACAAACATTCATTAATACTCTCTGGGGTTGGTTTTCAAGAAAATTTCTGACCCACTTAATAACCCCCCCCCTCCCCCCCCCCCCCCCCCCCCCCCCCCCCCCCATTTACAGAAAGATCAAGAAGTCTGTTAAGTAGAGTGTGAATTTGCATGGTGTTAAAAGCACTACTAAAATCTACAAACAAAATTCTTACATGGGTCTTCTGCTGCTGGAGATACTCTGCGACCATATATTTACAAGAGTTAGTGTGGCATCCTCCGTGCCCCTACGGGCCCAGTATGCGAACTGAAAAGGATCAAGGTGATCAGACTGAAGACAGAATATGTTGACTGATCACACGTTCCATGCACTTGGCCACTTGGCACTGTAGTTGTTCTTTCTCCTTTACTGGCTTGACTTAAACATGCTTCCAGCTGTTGGGATCTTTTTCATCTTTGATTGTTAATATCAAAAAGAATATTTAAAGGAAATGTTGAGCAGTCTTTTATCTTTTTTTTTTTTTTAAGCTTAGGATAACTACCATCAGGATCAGCAGACTTTGTAACGGCTCAGTTTGGCTTATTTATCTCATGTCATTTACTGATTTAGTCAAATAAGCTACAAGGATGTATCTGGTTGTTTGGGAATTAGGCGAAGTTACCCAAATCCTCAGCAGTTAAAACACTTGAGAAGAAATTATAATTTAGTACATCAGCATTTTCCTTGGTCTGAGTAAATGAGCCATCAGGCTTGATAAGATTAGCAATTGTGGTTTTGTCTTTGATGAAATATATATGCAAATATTGAAATAAACTCTTGGGATGTTTTTTTGTTTTTAATTCCTTCCAAGATTGCTTTCTTTTTATTAGCTAGTTTTTCATAATGCGTATTTCACCTGATTCATTGCTTTGGCAAACTCGTCATAATTTTCTTTTGTTTTATTCATTTATATAATTAGTTAGTTATTTTATACATTTAGAAAACTCTGCTTTTCGCACTGATTATGTATTATATCTGGCATTGTGCAAGAGACCTGCTTTTTTTGTTTTTTCTTGTAACAATGAATATTTCTGGACATATGTTATTGCAAAGGTACTGATCTACCTCATCCATCACATAGTTTTAGTTAAAAAATTTTCCCAGCACTCATGTACATCCAAACAATCCCCAAGTTCCAGTCAGTATACAGATGAACTGTCTCAGACCATTGTTATTTCCCTTGTTCAGTGGTTACTTTTAGTTTTTTTTTGTTTTTTTTTTTTTTTTAACTTTTCTTCACCTCCCTGTCCAGGGCCAGCCCAGGTGTACAATGGTGAGGAACACCCAAGCTCAGTGTCATATAATATCTTTAACCCAGTGGTGGAGGAAAGGATAGATTCAGGATGTTACCACAGTTTTTACTTAGATTTGGGTCAAGAATTGTTGCATGTTGCTGACCTCTGAAGTGCGTTGACTCTAAACCATGTGAAGCAGGTAAAATTAATTCACAGTCTGCAGAAATACAATTCAGTCCTCCAGCCATTTACAGGAAAGTTAAAAATGCCTGTCATGATCATTGTGTCAGTATAAGATACTGAAATACACCATTTTTGATTTGTCATGTTGCTGAGTGCTTAAAGCACAGAAGCATAATGGTTATAAATCTGTAGATTAATTATATGAAAGCTCACCATCATTTTGAACCCTAAAGAAGGATGACAAAAGTACTGAATTAAGAAAACTGCTGGTCTTCTTTTACTCAGTTTTAGTGTATAAGGAGTTGTAGATGACTGAAATCTGTAACACCCTTGTCAGCCAGGTCTGATAGAAGTTCAAAGTCCGCAGGGATTGGGGAACAGTTCCCTTCATTTGTTGACACTTTGGAGTGGATTTCATCTAGAAGAATAATAATGTAGGGTTTCATCTCTAAAATCAGAGATTCGAATTCAATCACTTTATTTGTAAAGAAATTAAAGGTTGTAAGAAATACATGTTTGATGGTTACTTGCTGTGTTATTTTACGATTTAAACAAAGAAAAAAAAACAACCAAGATGAAATATTTATAAGATTAACATTATTCATATTATGACATATTATCTAAATTTGCTACACGATTTTTTTTTTTTTTTTTTTTTTTTTTTGATGGAGCAAGACTGTTGTTGGAAATTTTCCTCAGCTTTGTTTATGGTTTTGTTGAAGGGACGGCTTTGATGCCACCTGCCCTTTGTGTGTATCACCACATCTTCTCCTTTCCTTCTCGTTTTCACTCACAGAAGATTTTCATCTGCGTCTCTTTCTGTTAGGGCTTCCTTTCAGACTTGCTATCAGATCATTAGGCAACGAGGCTGGCAGTCCCCCCTCACCCTCCCAAACACCCTCTCCAAAAGTGGGGGAAGCTGAAGGTGGGGATTGGGGAGGGATTGGGGAGGGGAGTTGGTGGATCCCTATATATGACTGTTTCTTTTGTTTGCCGCGAGATTTGATGTAGTGTGTCATGGATGACATGGGATGAATACAGTGCTCATGTACACCAGAACATTGTAAACCATATTCAGTCTTTTTTGTTTTTGTTTTTGCTTCTTCCCTATAGTTGATTTGTTTCTTTTTAGTGTGGTCAAGGGTGAAGGACAGGTATGGAAGTATGAGCAACATCATGTCTTGTTGTTTACACGCTGCATTTGAAAGGCAAAACAAGCATTGTAAACAAGTATTATTGTTATTATTATCAAGATGATGATGATTATTGTTATTGCTGTTATTGTTAATAATAACAATGTTATTATTATTGTTGTTATTTCTTCTTCTTCTTCTTCTTCTTCTTCTTCTTCTTCTTCTTCTTCTTCTTCTTTCTCCTCATTAGTATTGTTGTTGTTATTCTTGTTAATATCATTTATAGTAGTAGTAGTTATCACAAATGCATTTCACAGATCAGAGAACTTTCAGCACAGTTTAGCATGTTTTATCATCCACTGATACATGAATGAGATGAGTCAAACTTGAGTGTGGTCACATACTTCATGACAGCAGTGAGCTGATACACTGTGTTCTGATTTCAGACTTGAGCCATAATCTGAAACATCACTGGCGGCAGACGTCCACGAGATGGCGTGTGGTTCATGTTTTGATCTGCCCTGCAGTGGAATAAGACTGATTGTCTCTGAAGACCGCAGTAGACTGGACGCAGACGCCTTAGCCGTCGCCGCCAAGGAGCGCTTGGAGGGCTTTGGGGTGTTTGTGTGTTGGACTCTCATATGTCCCCCTGAGTTGCCGTTACCGTCTGATGAGGATGAGCAGGAGAAGTGGACGAAGCAGACGATAACTTACTACCACCATCTTTTTTCTCACATCTCCAGTCACAAAGTCTCGTCAGTGACTTTAATGCTGTGGGCCAAATCTTGTAAGTGGTTGGTGTGTGAGGCTGTGTTCTGAGTATTATTCATTCATACTGTACACTGCGTCAGTTCATTAGCATGGAGGTTTTGGTTTTTTCATCACCAGGGACATTTTGTGTTGGTAGCAAGGTCATGCTGACACCACTGAACCCGTTCTCATCACACTTGGTCAGGAGGCAGTGAGGACAAGGGGGGCAATCCAGGATAGTGTGGTGGGGATCTGTGATGTTGATCCGGATCAGGCAGTGGATCCAGCGTGCTCAGCAAAATTATTACAGAGTCGTTTATACACACACACACACACACATTGCTACACACACACACACACACACACACACATGAATGCATGCATGCACACACGCAGTGTGCGCGAGGCATGTGTGTATGTGTGTGTGTGTGTGTTGCAAAAACATGTAACTATTTCCATCTTTCAACCACAAACCTTCCTCTAATCTGTTAGTTTTGCAAGCTATCTTGATAGATGGCTGGATGGATAGGTATATAGCTAGATGGATAGATAGATTGCAAGCTATCTCGATAGATGGATAGGTAGATGGATAGATAGATACATACATATATATACATACATACATATATACATACATAGATACATATATTTTTTTGAAAACGCAACAAACATACTACGGTACTGAACACCAGCCTTTTTCTGGGATAGCATTCTTCTTAAAACTGAAAAGGCAGTTAAGTTACCACTTTCCGCGGTCACTGAGGAGAAACCATCAGGTTTCGAAATACCGGTATCTGACCAGGAGTTATATGCTAGTGAGTTTCCTCCCCATTGGAGATTGTCTCCCCCTTGGAGACTATAAGCTTGCTGAAGGCTCATTTTGAGAAGCATTTATTATTCCCCATTCACCCTCTCAAGCACATACTGTTAGTTTGGCAGAATTATCTACCACTGGCAGATATGAATGCTTATCTCCCCCTATTTCTTCAGTGTACGACATAAGAGCAAGCTTTGTTTTATAATTGAAATATATATATATATATATATATATATGTTTAAAATTAAAGAATTAAAATGAAGTCTAAAATCATCTGCAATTTATGTCTAACTGAAAAATGGTTAATACTATGCAAACCACACTTAGCAACCCTAAACACTAAAACACAAATAGTAAACAACTGCAGGCACAAGTGGAAATCGTTGTTGGTGAACACACCCCAAGCAATAACCTGAAATTTAAAAAAAAACACGCGCAATCTACCTGCACGTGAAAACAACAATAACTGGGCCCCACATGCTATAAAACACCGGCGGTGGGTGACCCAAGTATTCATCCTGACGAGAGCCCAGCTCGAAACAGTGCTGTAGATGATTTTAGACTTCATTTTAATTCTTTAATTTTAAACAAATGTTGCTCCCCAAGAGTTGAGCATTTCAAAAACTGTTTTAGGCTTAACAGCTACACTTTTCTCTCTCTCTCCTCTCTCTCTTCCCCTCTCTCTTTATATATATATATATGTATATACAAAAGCACACACATACACATGTATATATATACATACATACCTACATACATACATGCACACATACACACATACATAACACACATACACACATAGGTAGATGATAGATAGATGGATATTAAGGATGTTAAGGAAGTTGGCCAGTTGAAAGATGGAATGTCGCCCTGGTGGAAGCCATTCAATTTTGACGCGGACTTGGTCTTGCGCTTAGGATCCAGATCAGTGGACGACCTAGGATCTTTTTACATCAAAATGATTACACAGTTTACACTGATCATGGACACTGTGACTGTGTGATAACAACTTGTTGCTTATGTGCCTGTTTACACATTTTTACACAGATTATTGACACTGTGACCGTGTGATAAACTTGTTGGTTATGTGCCAGTTTACAAATTTTTACACAGATTATTGACACTTGACCGTGTGATAACAACTTGTTGGTTATGTGCCAGTTTACAAATTTTTACACAGATTATTGACACTGTGACCGTGTGATAACAACTTGTTGGTTATGTGCCTGTTTACAAATTTTTACACAGATCATGGACACTGTGACCGTGTGATAACAAATTGTTGGTTATGTGCCTGTTTACAAATTTTTACACAGATTATTGACACTGTGACCGTGTGATAACAACTTGTTATGTGCCTGTTTACAAATTTTTACACAGATCATGGACACTGTGACCGTGTGATAACAAATTGTTGGTTATGTGCCTGTTTACAAATTTTTACACAGATTATTGACACTGTGACCGTGTGATAACAACTTGTTCGTTATGTGCCTGTTTACAAATTTTTGCACAGACTATTGACACTGTGACAGTGTGATAACAAATTGTTTCGTTGATTATTAGCCTATTTACCAATTTTACTCCAATCATGGACACATATGTGTACTTCACTCATTTTCTACATAATGCCGTGAAAGCACACTTCATGTTGTGTGTTGTGTTGAGTCGTTTTACATCACTTGTTGGCTTAGCCATACACAGTTGTTAACAATGTGCTGTGCTGTTGATGACTCAGGGGACCACGGCAAGTTGCTGATGGACATGATGGCCGAGGCACTGACCTCCTACACGACCAGCAGCCAGCGCTCCCTGAAGACCATCACTGTCGTTGTCCAGGGCAACGCTTTTGATTATTTCCGCATCTGCGTCACCACCTGTCTCAAAGCTATGGCACAGGTACCCTTCTGTTGGGTCGTGTGTGTGTGTGTGTGTGTGTGTGTGTGTGTCTGTGTCTGTGTGTGTGTGCGCATGTGAGTGTGTGTGTGTGTGTGTATGTGTGTGTGTGTGTGTGTGTGTGTGTGGTGTCACTGTGTGTGTGCGCATGTGTGTGTGTGAGTGTGTGTGTATGAGACTGAGAGAGCATACGTGTGTGTGTGTGTGTGGTGTGTGTGTGTGTGTGTGTGTGTGTGTGTTTGTAAATTAAATATTCAGCTTGCTTTTCACATCTTCATTGTTTTCTCCAGAAGAAAAGAAGCAAGAAAGTTCCAGGTAAATCTGTTTTTGACAAGGTTCCTTGTTGTTGTTCTTGTTGTTGTTGTACCCTGGCTAAAGGACTCCAGGGATCATCGGAACAGCCAAGTACTTGGACACCATGGTACAAATGCATCAGTTGGGGATGAGAACTTTACGTGTGTGACTATTTTTGATTACCACGCTACATGGGCAGCCACACTCCAACTTCGGGGGAGTTGTTGTTGTGTTGTTGCCATTGTTGTTGTTTTGGTCCGCCGTTTCACTGGATGTAAACAGTCGTCTGAGTGCTGGTGTTTCCGATGAGGTGATGATGTCCCCTGAGCAGTCCACAGTTGAGTTTGCACTAATGACAGAATCCATGGCAGCAAGGGAAATGGCATTGCCAAATTCTGTCCACAGTCCCACTTTGGTACTTTGACCAAAATATGAGTAGATAAAAAGAAATGGATGGCTCTTGCAAAGGAGTGCAACCCAAATTTGACTGGGAGAAATCTGCTGTAACAGTGAAGGTGATAGCTAGCAGTTCAGTAACATATATGGCACACTTCAGTAGAAAACAATGCAATGAAATGCAATGCAATATGATGCAACCCAGCAGGATGCAATGCAATATGATGGAATCCAGTAGGATGCAATGCAATATGATGCAATCCAGTAGGATGCAATGCAGTATGATGGAATCCAGTAGGATGCAATGCAATATGATGCAATCCAGTAAGATGCAATGCAATATGATGCAACCCAGCAGGATAAAATGTAAAATGATGCAATCCAGCAGGATGCAGTGTAATATGATGCAATCCAGCAGGATACAATGTAATATGATGCAGTCCAGCAGGACACAATGTAATATGATGGAATCCAGTAGGATGCAATGCAGTATGGCACAATCCAGTAGGATGCAATGCAAGATGATGGAATCCAGTAGGATGCAATGCAATATCATATTATATGATGCAATCCAGTAGGATGCGATACAATATGGCGCAATCTAGTAGGATGCAATGGAATCCAGTAGGATGCTATGCCAGGGTTCGTACGCTCCTTGAAACTCCTTGAAACTCCTTGATTTCTGACAGCAAATTTCAAGACCTTGAAAACCATTGAAAATCACTCAAATGTGGTTCTGTTGACCAAAACTTGAAAACCTTTGAAAATCAAGCCATCAACTCCAAAAATTTTTAATGTGGCAAAAAGAAATGGCAGTTTGATTTTTCCGCGTCAAGGCTAATTAAAAATTATTTTAAAACAAATTTTTACATTGTTGCGATCCTGGATTGCTGTCTGCTATTACCAAGGGAGGTAATTTGTAACTCCAATTTTGATGAAGTTACAAATTGTCTCCCTTGGTATTAACGCACGCAACGATGTTTGTATGTTTTTTTTTTTAAACTATTTTTTTTCTTTTTTTCATCCAACCAGTCTCTTACACACAATGCATAGTCTGTATATTCTCTTACAAATGGACATATTTTTTGCTGATTTTAGTGTTTTGGCATTTAATACAAAGAGTCTGGGTTTGACTTTGTTAATGTTCTAATGTGTGGTGTACTGGCACACTCACTCTGATAAAAACTGAAAAAAGAAATGGCAGTTTGATTTTTCTGTGTTGAGGTTGATGAAATAAAAATGTTTAAAAACAAATTTCTGTTGTTTGCTATGTACCAAAAAATTTGTTTTTAAATTTTTTTTTTCATGAACCTTAACACAGAAAAATCAAACTGCCATTTCTTTTTTCAATTTTTACGCAAGTATTGTAGCCTTGAAATAGAAAAAACACTCCTTGAAAACCCCTTGAAAACCCCTTGAATTTTGTTCTTGGGAGTCTGTAGGAACCCTGTTAATGCAATGTGATGCAGTCCACTAGGATGCAATGCAGTGTGATGCAATCCAGTAGGATGCAATGCAATATGCTGCAATCTAGTAGGATGTGATGCAATATGATGCAATCCAGTAGGATGCGATGCAATGTGATGCAATCCAGTAGGATGCGATGCAATATGCTGCAATTGAGTAGGATACAATGCAATATGATGCAATCCAGTAGGATGCAATGCAATATGATGCAATCGAGTAGGATGCGATACAATATGTTGCAATCCACTAGGGTGCGATGCAATATGATGCAATGCAATATGATGCAATGCAATATGATGCATTCCAGTAGGATGCAATGCAAGATGATGCACTTTGTAAGACACTTTGTCTTACTGTTCATGTTCAATGAATAAGCCAACACTTTGTCATACTGTTCAATGAATAAGCCAACACTTTGTCTTACTGTTCATTGAACAAACTAACACTTTGTCTTACTGTTCATGTTCAATGAATAAGCCAGCACTTTGTCTTACTGTTCAATGAACAAACTAACACTTTGTCTTTCTGTTCAGGGAATAGACTAACACTTCATCTTACTGTTAATGAATAAACTAAAACTTTGTCTTACTGTTCATTGAATAGACTAACACTTTGTTGTACTGTTCAGTGAATAACCTAACACTTTGTCTTACTGTTAAAAAAATAAACTAACACCTTGTCTTACTGTTCAGGGAATAGACTAACACTTTATCTTACTGTCAGTGAATAAACTGAAACTTTGTCTTACTGTTCAATGAATAGACTAACACTTTGTCTTATTGTTCAGTGAATAGACTAACACTTGTCTTACTGTTCCGTGAATAACCTAACACTTTGTCTTACTGTTCAACAAATAAACTGTTCAACAAATAAACTAACACTTTTGTCTTACTGTTCAACAAATGAACCAACACTTTGTCTTACTGTTCAATGAATAGACTTGCGCTTTGTCTTACCATTCAAAGAATAAACTAACACTTCGTCTTAGTGTTCAATGAATAGACTTGCACTTTGTCTTACTGTTCACAGAATAAACTAACACTTTGTCTTAGTGTTCATTGAATACACTTGCACTTTGTCTTACTGTTCAAAGAATAAACTAACACTTTGTCTTATTGTTCTAAGAATAGACTACCACTTTGTCTTACTGTTGACTGTTAATGAATATACCAACACTTTGTCTTGCTGATGTATAGTCTACTGATGTATGGCCTACTGATGTATGGTGTACTGATGTATGGTGTGCTAATGTATGGTGTACTGATGTATGGTGTGCTGATGTATAGTCTACTGATGTATGGTGTACCGATGCATAATCTACTGATGTATGGTGTACCGATGTATGGTCTACCGATGTATGGTGTACTGATGTATGGTCTGCTGATGTATGGTGTACTGATGTATGGTCTATTGATGTACGGTCTGTCACCAGCTTGGCAGACCCTTGAGCCCAGCCCTTCACACCCAGACGACCTCCACAAACACCTCAGGGGCAAGTACCAGTTCCGCCCCCTCCCTCACCGGCCGTCTTGCACAGCTTGACCTGGGGTGGTTTGGAGACCAACTGAGGCACATTTTCTCATCATTCTTTCAGTCCTCGCATCGCATCAAGACCAATGGCCGTGTGCCAGTCAGCTCTTTTGACAGGATAAAGGGACTTGAACGTCAAAAGATTCTTAGCCAATTCTGTCTTGGAAAAGACTTGCCTCATCCTACATTTGGAATTGGGGTTCCTTGCGAACGGTATATCTATCCATGGGGCGATGTGTTTGAGCATCACTCTGCCAGCCAGTCCAGTGTAACTGATGGTCCTTCCAGCAGACAGAGCAGCCAGACCTCTGGAGTGGTCATTCCCGTCCAGACACTCAGCAGCCGGGACAGCAACAGCAGCGGCTTCCCATCCTCCATGGAGACAGGTCAGTGTGAGCAGCTTTATTCCAGGATCTTTGTTCTTTGTAACAAATATGATGTGCTGCTCACCTACCACGTCACTGGGAACACCAACCACAGCCAAAGGGGGCCCCTCTCTGTAGTTCGCAGTCACTATTCTCAGCGTGTGAGAGGCTATCGGAGAAACGTTTTGGACTTTTATGTCACAGACATGGCTGTTCAGGCACCTTCCGATTCGGGGAATGAGACCAGACTGCCGAGGGATGGCAAAAACGATGATGAGAATGATGACTCCAGCAGGAAAACCTCAGATGCTGCCAGACAAATTACTGAGGAAGATCCCATCGAGCCTGCCCAGTCAAAAGAGGCGCTCACCATGCAAACTACAGGTTCTGACAAGGAGGTGGATGTCGACGCAGATTGTGACGACTTGTGCGCCATCTGTTTGGATGCGCTGCATCGGCCCACAAAATTGGACAAGTGTGGCCATGTGTTCTGCCGAACCTGCCTGGAACAGAGCTTCCAGCAGCGTCCTAGGTGCCCACTGTGCAATGCCACTTTTGCCGTGGTGTCTGGCAACATGCCCAATGGCAAAATGGAGGCGTATGGCCGAGTGAAGACCTTGCCAGGATACGAGGACTATCACAGTATCGTCATCGACTACATCATACCCTCTGGATTTCAATGTGTGAGTACCTGGACAGTTCCTTGGCTTGGAGTCACAGCACATGAGAGATAAGAGTGGTTGATCTGATTTATTAGAGGGTCATCTTTGCTGTGAGAGATAGAGTGGTTGATCTCATTTCTTAGAGGGTCATCTTCGCTGTGAGAGATGGAGGGGTTGATCTGATTTCTTAGAGGGTCATCTTTGCTGTGCTGTTTTTTCATTTACTTTGGTTCTTTATATTGGGTTGCAAAATTGGTGTCTTTTAGGCTGTGTTTTACTTTAATAAGTGTTCAGTTTTTTTTCCAGGTGCAAAATGAAGACGTGTGCACATGTGGATACAAACACAGCTACAACACTTTCTCCCTCTCTCTCTCTCTCTCTCTCTCTCTCTCTCTCTCTCTCTCTCTCTCTCTCTCTCATGCATGCACAACACCCACAGGCATGTAAGCACACATGCAAACATGCACATGCTCACATACAGTGACACAAACACACACACACACACACACACACACACACACACACACACACACACACACACACACATACACACACACACACACACACACACTCCTACTGGAATAGAAGAGAACGAAAATGACAGCCACACCCACATGCAGCAGGCAACATGGAGAAAAACCTAACAAAAGAAAAAAGAAGGCAGAGTTGCATTGTCATAAAAAAAAACCCAGTTTTCCAGGACAGGACAGGGTTCCTACGCTCCTTGAAACTCCTTGAATTCTGGCAGGGAATTTCAAGACCTTGAAAACCTTTGAAAATCAATAAAATGTGGTTCTGTTGAACAAACCTCCTTGAAAACCTTTTAAAATCAAGCCATCAGCTCCAGAAATCTTTAATGTGGCAAAAAGAAATGGCAGTTTGATTTTTCTGTGTTCAGGTTAATGAAAAACTATTTTAAAACAAATTTTTACAAACAACATCGCGATCCTGGATCGTCTGTGATTTTACCAAGAGAGATAATTTGTAACCTGAAAATTGATGAAGTTCAAATTATCTCCCTTGGTGGAATCGCCGACGACAATCCAGGATCGCGACTATGTTCGTAAAAATGTTTTAAAATGATTTTTTCATCAACCTGAACGCAGAAAAATCAAACTGCCATTTCTTTTTCCAATTTCTATGCAAGTAGTGTAGAGAGGTGGCACGAAACTTTTGACCATTTTCTTTCAAAAATCGTGTTTTGGGTTTTATGTGTTTTTGTTGCTCAAGAAAGTCTGTTGAAACCATCTGTAGTGTTCATTTTGTCTATTTTCACATTTTTCGTAGTTAAAAAATGACTTTATTTGAAGGAGGTGTGTGTGAAAATTGCTTACCTTCTTTATTTTCAAACGCCGTGTTCTCAAAATAATTTTTGTCAACAATGGTTGATGTGCAAGGAGTACAATATCTCAGGATCCAGACTAGCTAGCTTGGTAATTTTTTTTCTTTTGATCAGAAATTATTTCTGCATGCAATTATATTTTATTTATAAGTCAAAACAGCAGGTATCATTTGCTATTTCTATTGGAATAATTCGAAAGCAATGAAACACGAAGCCTGATGGCCACCATATGGAAAAACATTATTGAAAAAAAAGCAGTTTAGATATATAAAAATCCTTTTGTAATTGCATTACTTTAGCTCAGCAAAACAGTGTATAAAAATCCTTTTGTCATTGCATTACTATAGCTCAGCAAAACAAGAAAAGTCATGTTTCAAGTGCCTAACATGTCTGCTATGATACAAGTACAGTTCTTGTCATGAACCTTTTTTTTTTTCAGTTTTCATAATTTTGCCCCCATTTGTGGTCCCCAAATCACACAAGAGCTTTGAAATTGCCCAAATATGTTTTTCCCTCTTTTTTTTTTTAACATAAAAGAACAATGGTTTAATTTTCGTGCCACCTCTTGCCTTGAAATAAAATAAACGCTCCTTGAAAACTCCTTGAATTTTTTTCTTGGGAGTCTGTAGGAACCCTGCAGGAGTCGCTGGCCTTGTTCAAGATGAGTCACAGTGCCCACAATTAGGATTTTGTTTGGGGTGTGTATGGGAGATGTTCTTTCTTTCTTTTTAATCCAGTTCAAGTCTGTTGTCTCTGAAGTGGAAACCTCAGAGCCACCCAAGAAAGCAAATGAGAGGAAGTTTAAACAGGAAGTAGATAAGAATTTAGACCAGAAATATGTAGCCAAGAATTTAGCTTGAAATTAGGATATTCCTATGCTGTGTTAAGGGTCTTGAAAAGCTGTAAATATTTTCCGTTGTTTTGTTTGTTACTCTATTTGAAATGTAGAAATTACTCCTTGGAAGGTTCTTAAACACACTGAATGTTTCAAACAAACATTTGTCTGATCTGTATAAAGTGTGACCTTGAAAGAGTGACCTTGTCCTTCACAGCCTCGCCATCCCAATCGAGGTCAGGCCTTTGCTGGTACATTTCGCCGCGCCTACCTGCCGGCCTGCGAAGAAGGGGTCAAAGTGTGTCGCCTGCTGTGGGTGGCCTTCATGTTTCGCCACACCTTCACAGTCAGCCGCTCCCTGACCACTGGCCGCGACAACATTGTGACCTGGAATGACATCCACCACAAAACCAGCAGGCGTGGTGGCCCTTCATGGTAGGTGCAATGACACCTCTTGTTAAACTATTTAACGCACCTTCAACGGCTTGTTTTGTGTATTCATCCTCCCTTGAAAGAGTTGTTTTATTTTTAAGATACCTTTTGTTGTATATCCTCCCTTTAAAGAGTTGTTTTATTACTATGTTGAAGCACCGTTTGTCATAATATATCCTCCCTTTTATTTTCAAAGAGTTGTTTTATTATCATGTTAAAGTATATTTTGTCATGCATCCTTGTAAAAATTGTTTTGTTATTATGTGAAAGAACTTTTTGGATTATATCCTCCCATGAAAGAGTTGTTTCATTACTATGTTGAAGTACCTTTTGTCATATATTCTACCTTTAAAGAGTTGTTTTGTTAGTATGTTAAAGTGTTTTTTGTTGTATATCCTCCATGTAAAGAGTTGTCATTTTTTTTTTCTGGGACACTTCGTCGTTTGTGGGCTCATGTGTGTAACATTCTAACAAGCAAGTCTATGCAATTGCCCTGTATTGATTGTTGGCGTATATACATCAACAAGCCTTGCTGCCCGCAGTACCCCCCTCCAGGTCTCTCCCCTTCCCTCCTCACATCAACAAGCCTTGCTGCCTGCAGTACCCCCCTCACATCAACAAGCCTTGCTGCCTGCAGTACCGGGGCTAGTTGCCAACCCTTTGGGATCACATACCTGCTATTTCAGCTCACCCCTCCCTCCCCTTCCCACCTCGTTTTCCTCCCCTGTCCGTATAAGGACCCACAAGCAATAACTCTAATCCCTCCCCCCCCCCCACTCCCCCCCCAACCCACCCCTTGAAGCCTGAAACCCTCCAGGCAGGCAGTCTCTCCCACCATGGCCGCTGATGAAGAGCCATGGGCCCCAGTGACCGGGTCACCTTGGCTCTGAAACAGGGTTTACTCTCTCCCACCATGGCCGCTGATGAAGTGCCGTGGGTCACCTTGGTTCTGAAACAGGGTTTCCTCTCAACATGGGCAGGGAAGTGCCCCAACCCCACTCCCCTCAAATGTTCCCCTTCCCCCCATCCCCCTCAAAAGTTCCCCCTCCCCCCCTCCCCTTTTACTTACCCATCACTTGCGGAGAGGAGAGTAGACGTTATGTTTTTAGTTTGTGATGTTATCACACATTTTCCTCCTGCTTACTAATGGAAGTGGACTAGCCATATGAGCATGTATATATGTGTATGTATATATATATATATATATGTATATATATATATATATGTGTGTGTGTGTGTGTGTGTGTGTGCATGCACACATGTGTGTGTGTCCATGTGTGCGTGTGTGTGAGAGAAAAAGAGAATATTGATGTACATGATGTTATATCAGATGTTCATGTCGGCTTGCTTCAGTTTTGGATATCCAGATCCGGGCTATCTGAGGCGAGTCACAGAGGAACTTGCGGCCAAAGGAATCACAGAGGAATTTGTAAAGCATTTCAAGGTTCCATTCTGAAGAGGTAAGGGAGTAAGTAGTACAGCTAAGTCACGGGGGAACTTGCGGCCAAAGGAATCACAGAGGAATTTGTAAAGCGTTTCAAGGTTCCATTCTGAAGAGGTAAGGGAGTAAGTAGTACAGCTAAGTCACGGGGGAACTTGCGGCCAAAGGAATCACAGAGGAATTTGTAAAGCGTTTCAAGGTTCCATTCTGACAAGGCAAGGGAGTAAGTAGTACAGCTAAGTCACAGGGGAAAAGGAGCGACAGGGAGATGCTTTGATTGAATTTAAATGAAAATCAGAGTTTGAAGAAAACCTTGTTGTAAAGAGAGTTTTGGCCAGTGTCACCACAGAACAGCTCTCCTTTAACCTTCTCATGCCGCTCTGCTGAAGGACGGAGGCAGACAAGGCCATTGGATTGGGTAGGGTCTTCTCCTTCTTCACTCACACTTCAGCATCGTCTGGTCCTGCAGTCACCAGACTTTGGCTGGGGTCAACAGCGCGGTCTGGCCTGCAGTCGCCAATCTGTCCTTGGAATGAAAATCAATGAGGTTGGTTCAAGGTCAAGGTGAAATAGGACTGAGGTCAAAGGGTGGAGATTGATCTTTCACCTCATTTAAATGATAATCGTGACTTCCAGGTTTCAGGCAGAGAAGAGCAGAAGTCAGAAAGTAACTCAAAGAGTTTGGTGGAATTCCGCCCCCTGCAGTGACACACATGCACTGTTGAGAGTTTCATAGCCAGCAGTGAAAGACCATTGTCTTGCTGTTTTATCTCCATAAGTGGTGTGGAGTTTGTATGGTGCTGGTCAATTCTTTATCATGTCATTACAACCTGCTGCTTATGTCAAGGAGAAGGTCTGCATCTTCATAAGTGGTGTGGAGTTTGTATGGTGCTGGTCAGTTCTTTATCATGTCATTACAACCTGCTGCTAATGTCAAGGAGAAGGTCTGCATCTTCATAAGTGGTGTGGAGTTTGTATGGTGCTGGTCAATTCTTTATCATGTCATTACAACCTGCTGCTTATGTCAAGGAGGAGGTCTGCATCTTCTTAAGTGGTGTGGAGTTTGTATGGTGCTGGTCAATTCTTTATCATGTCATTACAACCTGCTGCTTATGTCAAGGAGAAGGTCTGCATCTTCATAAGTGGTGTGGAGTTTGTATGGTGCTGGTCAATTCTTTATCATGTCATTACAACCTGCTGCTTATGTCAAAGAGGAGGTCTGCATCTTCATAAGTGGTGTGGAGTTTGTATGGTGCTGGTCAATTCTTTATCATGTCATTACAACCTGCTGCTTATGTCAAGGAGGAGGTCTGCATCTTCATAAGTGGTGTGGAGTTTGTATGGTGCTGGTCAATTCTTTATCATGTCATTACAACCTGCTGCTAATGTCAAGGAGGAGGTCTGCATCTTCATAAGTGGTGTGGAGTTTGTATGGTGCTGGTCAATTCTTTATCATGTCATTACAACCTGCTGCTTATGTCAAGGAGAAGGTCTGCATCTTCATAAGTGGTGTGGAGTTTGTATGGTGCTGGTCAATTCTTTATCATGTCATTACAACCTGCTGCTTATGTCAAGGAGGAGGTCTGCATCTTCATAAGTGGTGTGGAGTTTGTATGGTGCTGGTCAATTCTTTATCATGTCATTACAACCTGCTGCTTATGTCAAGGAGGAGGTCTGCATCTTCATAAGTGGTGTGGAGTTTGTATGGTGCTGGTCAATTATTTATCATGTCATTACAACCTGCTGCTAATGTCAAGGAGAAGGTCTGCATCTTCATAAGTGGTGTGGAGTTTGTATGGTGCTGGTCAATTCTTTATCATGTCATTACAACCTGCTGCTTATGTCAAGGGGGAGGTCTGCATCTTCATAAGTGGTGTGGAGTTTGTATGGTGCTGGTCAGTTCTTTATCATGTCATTACAACCTGCTGCTAATGTCAAGGAGAAGGTCTGCATCTTCATAAGTGGTGTGGAGTTTGTATGGTGCTGGTCAGTTCTTTATCATGTCATTACAACCTGCTGCTTATGTCAAGGAGGTGGTCTGCATCTTCATAAGTCGTGTAGAGTTAGGATGGTGCTGGTCAATTCTTTATCATGTCATTACAACCTGCTGCTATGTCAAGAAGGTCTGCATCTTCATAAGTGGTGTGGAGTTTGTATGGTGCTGGTCAGTTCTTTATCATGTCATTACAACCTGCTGCTTATGTCAAGGAGGAGGTCTGCATCTTCATAAGTGGTGTAGAGTTAGGATGGTGCTGGTCAATTCTTTATCATGTCATTACAACCTGCTGCTAATGTCAAAGAGGAGGAATACATCTTCATAAGTGATGTAGAGTTAGGATGGTGCTGGTCAATTCTTTATCATGTCATTACAACCTGCTGTTTATGTCAAGGAGGAGGAATACATCTTCAGAGTTGCCGTCCTCTGGATTCAAATGAGGAAGAAGGTGGATGTTCAAGAAGATCAGTGGGGGGAGGGGGGGGGGGGATTAGAATCAGACCAAACTCAAAGGATGCTGTAGTTCAACGTGCATCTTCCCTGAGAGAGGCGCAGTGTGTGGCTGAAGCAGTGCCGGCGATGGCCGTGTCGATGTGG
Organism: Conus canariensis; assembly: GCA_033310375.1. Classification (NCBI taxonomy): domain Eukaryota; kingdom Metazoa; phylum Mollusca; class Gastropoda; order Neogastropoda; family Conidae; genus Conus; species Conus canariensis. The sequence continues at coordinate 26,248,688 of CM065747.1, forward strand.
GGGGAGGGGGGGGGGGACCTGCAGGACCGCTGGTCCTGGTGCACAGCAGCAGATGGAGTCCCGGTGCCTGCATCACGCAGCTCTCCAGGAATGAAGAACGTTCTCAAGAACTGCACAGGAAAAGCCCACACTCCTCTTTCGTGCATTGTCGTTGCCTTGCTGGCTGCCATCAGAGGGATGTTGTATTACACAAAGGAATAGATCAGCCTTTCTTGGGATTGATACTTTGGTGTGGAACAGGGAGTTTTATATTACCCTCCCGGGTTGGCTGAAAATGGTTACCATGGCAAGCTCTTGTAAGCTCTGATAGTTTGACAACCATGTTGGTTACAATTTCATGGCCAACAGGGCAAGAAGAGCATGCTCATTATAGGTGTCATTTTAAGACATTTTGGAAAAATCATGTATACGAGGTGTCAATCGATATTTTGTGTGAAAACACATTCAATGCAAGTGCTCCTTTTTGGTAATGTTGATAACAAAAAACATTGATAAATTTTATGTGATTATATGTGGCATAAATTGGTTGGTTTATGGGATCAATGTTCACGTGTTTGAGGCTGAATATGTCATCCTTTGGAAGATGTATTAACTTTGCTTGGCAATTACACAAACTTTTTTTTTTCCTGTTTATGTCAAAATGTGTATGATATGTAGTCGTTAGTACATATCTCATGCCAGAGTTGCCTTGTGTTTCACTGAACACTTGCTTTTATCCTTCCTTTTCAGCGCCTGTCTGGTCTGCTGCTGCTGTCTGATTTGTTTTGCTTTGTTTGCCTTTTGGGAGTCATCCACGCCTGTGTTCAGAATCATTACTGTCATGAGTGATTTGTCTTGTGCATTTATTCCTAGAACTTTTGTTTTTTAGTTTCAAATTATGACTCTCTGTGTTCAGAATCATTACTGTCATGAGTGATTTGTCTTGTGCATTTATTCCTAGAACTTTTGTTTTTTAGTTTCAAATTATGACTCTAGTCTTGGCATACAGGACACTGTAGTAAAGAGTGCCTCCGTTGATTTCTTGAAATGAAATGTATTTCACCTGCATTGTAGATAATGCATCTCAGAAAATAGGGCACCTGTCTTTTACTGTGTATAAAAAAAATGGCTGTCTACGCAAGGCTCACCAAAGATGGCCATGATCAATCATTATTTGTGTCAAAAATACACCAGAATAGTGCAATGCAAAATGACAAAAACACATATACCAAAGTTAGGAAAATAATGTAAAATGGTTTAAAGCAAAAACATAGTTATGAAATGCATGTAAGTTTAAAAACAAAACAAATATATACAGATGATATAGATTGCTATTACTATGATTATAATGAGACCTGATCTCTTTTGTTAGTCAGCTGGAACTCTTTTTTTCTGAATTGGTGAGAATTTTGCCGGAGTGACTGTTTTTAACCCTACTGTCAAGGTAGCCTCCTTCTACCAACAGGAATGATGTCTACAGCAGTGTACATGTGTTTGATTTGCATGTTGTTCATCCCACTGGCTGTTGATGGCCTGGTCTGTGAGGAAAGACGGCATAGGCTTCAGTGCGCAAGAGTGATGGGTTTAAAAAAAATTTTTTTTTGCTCCTCAGAGGCAGTGCACAACGCTGCTCATTCCGACACCCAGTCCACAGCTACAGCCCAGTCAGTCCCACCGCAGCCCCAGCACTCTCAATCCACAAGGAGCAGTCACTGTCAAGTCGTCAAGAGACACTGCACCGCTGCCGGGTTACTTTGGTGATGTTCAGTGGCGCCTGTTCTGATCCAACTTACACATACCACAACCCCCTTTTCTATTCTGTATTTTATTACGTTTTTAGGTAGACCATCGTAGTGTCAGATAAAATTTGAATGTTTCAGATGCTATTATTGTTCAGATGCTATTATTGTCAAAATCCACTTTTGAGGGTTTGTATTCCAGTTGGATATTTGTCACCTAAACACTGTCGTCGTCAAAACACCACTGTGTCTGTGTGTTTGACACACAATTGTTTTCAGACATTGTTTTGGTGCATTGTAGAACAATGCATTTTCATGCCTTGGTTAACAGACATTGTTTTGGTGCATTGTAGAACAATGCATTTTCATGCCTTGGTTAACAGACATTGTTTTGGTGCATTGTAGAACAATGCATTTTCATGCCTTGGTTAACCTTCACTTCATCTTGTGTACCCGAGTTCTTTCTAACTGTAGTTTTAAACAAAAAATATGTGCCATGTTGTTTCCATAGTGAATGTATGCTTACCTGCCTAAGTTTTCACTCCATTGCCTAAAGGTGAGAGTTATGATGTGTCTGTGTGGGTGTGATTTTATGACTTGATAAAGGTGAGAGTGACAATGTGTCTATGTGGGTGAGAGTGATACTGTGTCTGTGTGGGTGTGATTTTATGACTTGATAAAGGTGAAAGTGATAATGTCGGTGTGATTTTATGACTTGATAAAGGTGAGAGCTATAATGTATCTGTGTGGGTGTGATTTTATGACTTGATAAAGGTGAGAGCTATAATGTATCTGTGTGGGTGTGATTTTATGACTTGATAAAGGTGAAAGTGATAATGTGCCTGTGTGGGTGTGATTTTATGACTTGATAAAGGTGAGAGCTATAATGTGTCTGTGTGGGTGTGATTTTATGACTTGATAAAGGTGAAAGTGATAATGTGCCTGTGTGGGTGTGATTTTATGACTTGATAAAGGTGAGAGCTATAATGTGTCTGTGTGGGTGTGATTTTATGACTTGATAAAGGTGAGAGCTATAATGTGTCTGTGTGGGTGTGATTTTATGACTTGATAAAGGTGAGAGCTATAATGTGTCTGTGTGGGTGTGATTTTATGACTTGATAAAGGTGAGAGCTATAATGTGTCTGTGTGGGTGTGATTTTATGACTTGATTTTATGACTTGATAAAGGTGAGAGCTATAATGTGTCTGTGTGGGTGTGATTTTATGACTTGATAAGGTGAGAGCTATAATGTGTCTGTGTGGGTGTGATTTTATGACTTGATAAAGGTGAGAGCTATAATGTGTCTGTGTGGGTGTGATTTTATGACTTGATAAAGGTGAAAGTGATAATGTGCCTGTGTGGGTGTGATTTTATGACTTGATAAAGGTGAGAGTGATAATGTGTCTGTGTAGGTGTGATTTTATGACTTGATAAAGGTTAGAGCTATAATGTGTCTGTGTGGGTGTGATTTTATGACTGACAAGGATGAGGGTGAAAGTGCAACTGTTTTGGAGAGCCAGTTGATTGTACATTCTGTGACTGACCTCTACATTTCCCACCTACCACAGTGTGTTCCAGTTACAACTGTTACATTTCTCAACTACCACAGTGTGTTCCAGTTACAACTGTTACATTTCTCACCTACCACAGTGTGTTCCAGTTACAACTGTTACATTTCCCACCTACCACAGTGTGTTCCAGTTACAACTGTTACATTTCTCACCTACCACAGTGTGTTCCAGTTACAACCGTTTTGGAGAGCCAGTTGATTGTACATTCTATGACAGACCTCTACATTTCCCACCTACCACAGTGTGTTCCAGTTACAACCGTTTTGGAGAGCCAGTTGATTGTAAATTCTATGACAGACCTCTACATTTCCCACCTACCACAGTGTGTTCCAGTTACAACTGTTACATTTCTCATCTACCACAGTGTGTCCCAGTTACAACTGTTACATTTCCCACCTACCACAGTGTCCCAGTTACAACTGTTACATTTCCCACCTACCACAGTGTCCCAGTTACAACTGTTACATTTCCCACCTACCACAGTGTGTCCCAGTTACAACTGTTACATTTCCCACCTACCATAGTGTGTTCCAGTTACAACTGTTACATTTCCCACCTACCACAGTGTGTTCCAGTTACAACTGTTACATTTCCCACCTACCACTGTGTGTCCCAGTTACAACTGTTTTGGAGAGCCAGTTGATTGTACATTCTATGACTGACCTCTACATTTCCCACCTGCCACAGTGTCCCAGTTACAAGTGTTACATTTCCCACCTACCACAGTGTCCCAGTTACAACTGTTTTGGAGAGCCAGTTGATTGTACATTCTATGACTGACCTCTACATTTCCCACCTACCACAGTGTGTTCCAGTTACAACTGTTACATTTCCCACCTACCACAGTGTGTGTCCCAGTTACAACTGTTACATTTCCCACCTACCACAGTGTGTCCCAGTTACAACTGTTACATTTCCCACCTACCACAGTGTCCCAGTTACAACTGTTACATTTCCCACCTACCACAGTGTGTTCCAGTTACAACTGTTACATTTCCCACCTACCACAGTGTGTCCCAGTTACAACTGTTACATTTCCCACCTACCACAGTGTGTCCCAGTTACAACTGTTACATTTCCCACCTACCACAGTGTGTCCCAGTTACAACTGTTACATTTCTCACCTACCACAGTGTGTCCCAGTTACAACTGTTACATTTCCCACCTACCACAGTGTGTCCCAGTTACAACTGTTACATTTCCCCCTACCACAGTGTGTTCCAGTTACAACTGTTTTGGAGAGCCAGTTGATTGTACATTCTATGACTGACCTCTACATTTTCCACCTACCACAGTGTGTTCCAGTTCCAACTGTTACATTTCCCACTACCACAGTGTGTTCCAGTTACAGCTGTTACATTTCCCACCTACCACAGTGTGTCCCAGTTACAACTGTTACATTTCCCACCTACCACAGTGTGTTCCAGTTGCAACTGTTTTGGAGAGCCAGTTGATTGTACATTGTATGACTGACCTCTACATTTCCCACCTACCACAGTGTCCCAGTTATAACTGTTACATTTCCCACCTACCACAGTGTGTCCCAGTTACAACTGTTACATTTCCCACCTACCACAGTGTGTCCCAGTTACAACTGTTACATTTCCCACCTACCACAGTGTCCCAGTTACAACTGTTACATTTCCCACCTACCATAGTGTGTCCCAGTTACAACTGTTACATTTCCCACCTACCACAGTGTCCCAGTTATAACTGTTACATTTCCCACCTACCACAGTGTGTTCCAGTTACAACTGTTACATTTCCCACCTACCACAGTGTCCCAGTTACAACTGTTACATTTCCCACCTACCATAGTGTGTCCCAGTTACAACTGTTACATTTCCCACCTACCACAGTGTCCCAGTTATAACTGGTACATTTCCCACCTACCACAGTGTGTCCCAGTTACAACTGTTACATTTCCCACCTACCACAGTGTGTCCCAGTTACAACTGTTACATTTCCCACCTACCACAGTGTGTCCCAGTTACAACTGTTACATTTCTCACCTACCACAGTGTGTCCCAGTTACAACTGTTACATTTCCCACCTACCACAGTGTGTCCCAGTTACAACTGTTTTGGAGAGCCAGTTGATTGTACATTCTATGACTGACCTCTACATTTCCCACCTACCACAGTGTCCCAGTTACAACTGTTACATTTCCCACCTACCACAGTGTGTCCCAGTTACAACTGTTACATTTCCCACCTACCACAGTGTGTTCCAGTTACAACTGTTACATTTCCCACCTACCACAGTGTGTTCCAGTTACAACTGTTTTGGAGAGCCAGTTGATTGTACATTCTATGACTGACCTCTACATTTCCCACCTACCACAGTGTGTTCCAGTTACAACTGTTACATTTCCCACCTACCACAGTGTGTTCCAGTTACAACTGTTACATTTCTCAACTACCACAGTGTGTTCCAGTTACAACTGTTACATTTCTCACCTACCACAGTGTGTTCCAGTTACAACTGTTACATTTCCCACCTACCACAGTGTGTTCCAGTTACAACTGTTACATTTCTCACCTACCACAGTGTGTTCCAGTTACAACCGTTTTGGAGAGCCAGTTGATTGTACATTCTATGACAGACCTCTACATTTCCCACCTACCACAGTGTGTTCCAGTTACAACCGTTTTGGAGAGCCAGTTGATTGTAAATTCTATGACAGACCTCTACATTTCCCACCTACCACAGTGTGTTCCAGTTAAAACTGTTACATTTCTCATCTACCACAGTGTGTCCCAGTTACAACTGTTACATTTCCCACCTACCACAGTGTCCCAGTTACAACGGTTACATTTCCCACCTACCACAGTGTCCCAGTTACAACTGTTACATTTCCCACCTACCACAGTGTGTCCCAGTTACAACTGTTACATTTCCCACCTACCATAGTGTGTTCCAGTTACAACTGTTACATTTCCCACCTGCCACAGTGTGTTCCAGTTACAACTGTTACATTTCCCACCTACCACTGTGTGTCCCAGTTACAACTGTTTTGGAGAGCCAGTTGATTGTACATTCTATGACTGACCTCTACATTTCCCACCTGCCACAGTGTCCCAGTTACAAGTGTTACATTTCCCACCTACCACAGTGTCCCAGTTACAACTGTTTTGGAGAGCCAGTTGATTGTACATTCTATGACTGACCTCTACATTTCCCACCTACCACAGTGTGTTCCAGTTACAACTGTTACATTTCCCACCTACCACAGTGTGTCCCAGTTACAACTGTTACATTTCCCACCTACCACAGTGTGTCCCAGTTACAACTGTTACATTTCCCACCTACCACAGTGTCCCAGTTACAACTGTTACATTTCCCACCTACCACAGTGTGTTCCAGTTACAACTGTTACATTTCCCACCTACCACAGTGTGTCCCAGTTACAACTGTTACATTTCCCACCTACCACAGTGTGTCCCAGTTACAACTGTTACATTTCCCACCTACCACAGTGTGTCCCAGTTACAACTGTTACATTTCTCACCTACCACAGTGTGTCCCAGTTACAACTGTTACATTTCCCACCTACCACAGTGTGTCCCAGTTACAACTGTTACATTTCCCACCTACCACAGTGTGTTCCAGTTACAACTGTTTTGGAGAGCCAGTTGATTGTACATTCTATGACTGACCTCTACATTTTCCACCTACCACAGTGTGTTCCAGTTCCAACTGTTACATTTCCCACCTACCACAGTGTGTTCCAGTTACAGCTGTTACATTTCCCACCTACCACAGTGTGTCCCAGTTACAACTGTTACATTTCCCACCTACCACAGTGTGTTCCAGTTGCAACTGTTTTGGAGAGCCAGTTGATTGTACATTGTATGACTGACCTCTACATTTCCCACCTACCACAGTGTCCCAGTTATAACTGTTACATTTCCCACCTACCACAGTGTGTCCCAGTTACAACTGTTACATTTCCCACCTACCACAGTGTGTCCCAGTTACAACTGTTACATTTCCCACCTACCACAGTGTCCCAGTTACAACTGTTACATTTCCCACCTACCATAGTGTGTCCCAGTTACAACTGTTACATTTCCCACCTACCACAGTGTCCCAGTTATAACTGTTTACATTTCCCACCTACCACAGTGTGTTCCAGTTACAACTGTTACATTTCCCACCTACCACAGTGTCCCAGTTACAACTGTTACATTTCCCACCTACCATAGTGTGTCCCAGTTACAACTGTTACATTTCCCACCTACCACAGTGTCCCAGTTATAACTGGTACATTTCCCACCTACCACAGTGTGTCCCAGTTACAACTGTTACATTTCCCACCTACCACAGTGTGTCCCAGTTACAACTGTTACATTTCCCACCTACCACAGTGTGTCCCAGTTACAACTGTTACATTTCTCACCTACCACAGTGTGTCCCAGTTACAACTGTTACATTTCCCACCTACCACAGTGTGTCCCAGTTACAACTGTTTTGGAGAGCCAGTTGATTGTACATTCTATGACTGACCTCTACATTTCCCACCTACCACAGTGTCCCAGTTACAACTGTTACATTTCCCACCTACCACAGTGTGTCCCAGTTACAACTGTTACATTTCCCACCTACCACAGTGTGTTCCAGTTACAACTGTTACATTTCCCACCTACCACAGTGTGTTCCAGTTACAACTGTTTTGGAGAGCCAGTTGATTGTACATTCTATGACTGACCTCTACATTTCCCACCTACCACAGTGTGTTCCAGTTACAACTGTTACATTTCCCACCTACCACAGTGTGTTCCAGTTACAACTGTTACATTTCCCACCTACCACAGTGTGTTCCAGTTACAACTGTTACATTTCCCACCTACCACAGTGTGTCCCAGTTACAACTGTTACATTTCCCACCTACCACAGTGTGTTCCAGTTACAACTGTTACATTTCCCACCTACCACAGTGTCCCAGTTACAACTGTTACATTTCCCACCTACCACAGTGTGTTCCAGTTACAACTGTTACATTTCCCACCTACCACAGTGTGTCCCAGTTACAACTGTTACATTTCCCACCTACCACAGTGTCCCAGTTACAACTGTTACATTTCCCACCTACCACAGTGTCCCAGTTACAACTGTTACATTTCCCACCTACCACAGTGTGTCCCAGTTACAACTGTTACATTTCCCACCTACCACAGTGTCCCAGTTACAAGTCCTGCACATCTGTGGTGTTGGCAAACCTGACTCAAAGATACATGACCGACTCCTGAACGACAAAAAATAGCAAGCCAACAAAACATCTAAAAAAAAAAGGCTTTCACTTCTTGTGGGATAATATACCATATAGAATTAAACACTGGGGTCAAATCACTGAAAATGGGGTGTTGGCATTCCTTACATCACGGCATTCTGACCGACTTTAAAAATGACATGGATGAAAATGGATTACACCTTAACCCTCACAGTGCTCTGTATATCAATTTAAACTTTAAAGAAATGTAGTTAAAATCTAGGACGGGAAATTCGTCACACGCCACACTTGAGAATTTGGCTTCTGCATACATATTATTTGCACTAGATATGCAAACCTATACATTTTCAGAAACTAGAGATGTTGTCGAATCTAGTGAAATAACTGAAATACTGCAGGTGGTACCTACTTGGGAGACTGACCTCAAAATATAAGCAGAGAAAATTTCTGAAAAAGTTATTTGAAAAGTAAGTCAAATGTTAGGAGAGACACAGATTTTCTTCTGTACTACCTAAACACTTCAGACTGGAGATAAAATGAAGACAAATATGTGCTGGAAACATGGGAAAGATGATAATTCTCTTGACTTGAGCTATGTATAATGAATTGTGCCTCAAATGATGTACCTATAATTCAGCATCCGGACAATCAAATTTCACTATATAAGGAAATTGGGTTTGTGCAGGCTTGTCTTGAAGCTAGATAGGTAAAACTATATGTTTTTGTAAACTAGAGATAATGAAGAATCTGAAAAAAAAAAAATTACAAGACAGTACCCTGATGGCAGCTGAAGATATTCTTCACAGTGTAATCCAGAACATTGGCGAAAAGGTAATCCAAAATGTCAGTCACATTGTTTGAAACACCATAGTTTTCCTGCTTGAATGTCAAAACACTTGAAACTTGAGAGAAAACAAGAAGAACATGTCCTTGAATGACACAGAACAAAGTTAGGGCCTTGGTCTTCTGTAGAAGGCTGAAAAGCACTCGGGGCAGAGTCCCACGTCACATCCAGAACATTCCCAGCCAGAGCGCACACGAGTAGGATGGCCAGCAGCACAGTTCCTCTTTCTTGACCTCCTTCACTCTCAGCATCACTCTCCTCTGCAGTAGTGCTTCCAGATTCTGGATCACACAAGAAAACATATCTCCTAAGTCTTCTGTTCATTTCATTGTTTCATAATGGTGCAAGAGTTGTTACACAGAGCTTGACTCAGTTTCCACTAATTAGTCTGATTTTCAGAAAGAAAAAAATATGAACAACATTACTTATTCATTCTATGAAAAATCATGCATAAAATCATAAATAAGAATAAAATCTGAATCACTAGCATATAAGGAAGGGGAAGGGCTATAGCTTTCATTGGAGACACGCCCACTCGTGACACGCCCACACTGTTTCCAAACTAAAAAAACAAACAAACAAAAGTTATAAATTGTTCTCTTCAAATCACCACTTTTATTCATCTCTAAAGTGCTTTCAAAACACCTATAATCACCCTGAAACGATCTTCTGGTTTGATCAGGCCAAAGCCTATCACTCCTGTAAGTAACCATGTACCCTGCCCCCTCCATCCCCCCCTTCCTTCATGTGGTGGACCAACAAATGTAAAATAACCAATAACCGCACGCAGCAAGTGTTCCATCACTCGACAAACAAAATAATCAAAGTTTATCAACTCACCTGCTTCGCTTTCGTTACTACTGCTTTCGGCAACTGGCTCTTCACACGTGCCACTTCCACGCAACTCCTGCTCAAACTCGGTCACTGATTCACTCATTATTTCAGTCAAAACGCACGAAAAACTTGGAGATAACCGACTGACAAAGCTTGCCGGTGCACAATGGATACTAGCAAGTCACGTGAACTGATCAACCCGGATGTTTAGCGGTGGTGGTATAACGGTTCTCATCTGAGCCACGATCGTGGCCCATCGCACTCAGGCGGTAAAGCCACGATCGTGGCCCATCGCACTCAGCGGGTTAACATATAAATGGAGAGAAAAACGCACAGGAAGTCCCGATAACAAATCATTAGATTTGGAGCAAGAAAATTATTCAATAGCTACAGACAAAAATTTGGAGGGATGTGTTTTTAGCTTATACATATTTTTCCCTGACAGGTGTCTTTAAAGGAATCACAGGAAGTGCTGGCTGAATTACTGTGTCATTATGACAACTTCAGAACTGATGACAATGCAGTCCTTGTTCAAATGGGGTCTACCAAGACATTCTTGGAAAAGATGCCGCTGATGAGAAAATCTCTAAGTCATAAATCATTTTCTAAAAACAAAAAATAATCTGACCATCAATATAAGTTACTTTGAGTATGGTTTCAAAATGCCAATATTTCTGTGTTGGGCAAAATGCCAATATTTCTATGCTGGGCAACATGCCAATATTTCTATGTTGGGCAAAATGCCAATATTTCTATGCTGGGTAACATGCCAATATTACTGTGTTGGGCAAAATGCTGGATATTTCTATGTTGGGCAAAATGCCAATACTTCAATGATGGGAAAATACCAGTATTTCTATGTTGGGCAAAACGCCCGTATTTCTGTGTTGGGCAAAATGCCAGTTCTTCTATGCTGTGTGAAATGCTGGATATTTCTATGTTGGGCAAAATGCCAATACTTTTATGATGGGAAAATGCCAGTATTTCTATGTTGGGCAAAATGCCAGCATTTCTATGTTGGGCAAAATGCCAGTATTTCTGTGTTGGGCAAAATGCCAGTATTTCTGTGTTGGACAAAATGCCAGTATTTCTATGTTGGCAAAATGCCCATATTTCTGTGTTGGGCAAAATGCCAGTTCTATGCTGTGTGAAATGCCAGTATTTCTATGTTGGGCAAAATGTCAATATTTGTCTGTTGGGGAAAAATGCCAATATTTGACTGTACACATTCATACTTATCATCCATTACAATCTCAGCTGAAGAATATATTCATACATGCCCAATGCAATGTTTTCTTAGCCATTATATTAAATCCTGAAATGGTGTGAATAGAAATGTACACATTGTCTTGTCATTCACCCTTACATGGTTCACAGGTGGTTGACCTGCTCTTCATTTCATAGCAATCAAAATCTTTACATGTCCCTTCAAGGGTGTACATACCAAACGCAGAATCAATGACAAACAAACCACAGACATCAACTCCAAATCATAATGTATACATCTTTTCACTGTTGCGCATCAGTCACTGAATCAATACATCAGGGCACATGAAATTCAACAAATTCAAATATGTAACCAGTCTCTCCACTCTCAGATGTCAGTCCCTTGGCCATCCAGTCAATCAGCGACACTAGCTCAAAACCACACAATTACCTTTGCACCCAGGTCCCCAATGAAGACCCTCCACAGAACACACTGTTCACCACAACACTACACAATAAAGACCATACACACAACACACTGTTCACCACAACACTACACAATAAAGACCATACACACAACACACTGTTCACCACAACACTACACAATAAAGACCATACAGAACACACTGTTCACCACAACACTACACAATAAAGACCATACAGAACACACTGTTCACCACAACTCTACACAATATAGATCATACACACAACACACTCATCACAACACTACACAATAAAGACCATCCACAGAACACACTGTTCACCACAACACTACACAATAAAGACCATACACACAACACACTGTTCACTGCAACACTACACAGTTAAGATCATACAGAACACACTGTTCACCACACACTACACAATAAAGACCATCCACAGAACACACTGTTCACCACAACACTACACAATAAAGACCATCCACAGAACACACTGTTCACCACAACACTACACAATAAAGACCATCCACAGAACACACTGTTCACCACAACACTACACAATAAAGACCATACACACAACACACTGTTCACCACAACACTACACAATAAAGACCATACACACAACACACTGTTCACCACAACACTACACAATAAAGACCATACAGAACACACTGTTCACCACAACACTACACAATAAAGACCATACAGAACACACTGTTCACCACAACTCTACACAATATAGATCATACACACAACACACTCATCACAACACTACACAATAAAGACCATCCACAGAACACACACTGTTCACCACAACACTACACAATAAAGACCATACACACAACACACTGTTCACACAACACTACACAGTTAAGACCATACAGAACACACTGTTCACACAACACTACACAATAAAGACCATCCACAGAACACACTGTTCACCACAACATACACAATAAAGACCATCACACAAAACACTTTCACCACAACATACACAATAAAGATCCCTACACAGAACACACTGTTCACCACAACACTACACAATAAAGACCATACACAGAACACACTGTTCACCACAACACTACACAATAAAGACCATACACACAACACACTGTTCACCATAACACTACACAATAAAGCCATACCACACAACACACTGTTCACCACAACACTACACAATAAAGACCATACACAGAACACACTGTTCACCACAACACTACACAATAAAGACCATACACAGAACACACTGTTCACCACAACACTACACAATAAAGACCATACACAAACACACTGTTCACCACAACACTACACAATAAAGACCATACACACAACACACTGTTCACCACAACACTACACAATAAAGACCATCACAGAACACACTATTCACCACAACACTACACAATAAAGACCATACACACAACATACTGTTCACCACAACACTACACAATATAGATCATACACACAACACACTCTTCACCACAACATTACACAATAACGATCATACACAGAACACACTGTTCACCACAACCCTACACAATAAAGACCATACACAGAACACACTATTCACCACAACACTACACAATAAAGACCATACAGAACACACTGTTCACTCAACACTACACAGTTACGACCATACAGAACACACTTCACCACAACACTACACAATAAAGACCATACACACAACACTCTCTTCACCACAACATTACACAATAAAGACCACACACAGAACACACTGTTCACCACAACACTACACAATAAAGACCATACACACAACACACTGTTCACCACAAAAAACTGAAGATGAACAATGTGTTGGGTGATAGCACATCAAGAAGTGGAGGAGTGGGGTGACCCCAGAGCAAACAGCGTATTGCACAGTCATTAGTAACCCCCCCCCCACCCCCCCGCGCAGGACATGTACAGTGAATGGTGAAGTGCAGTAATGTTCTTAAAGAAAATGACAGTCTGTCATCGTGCAGTGTTCAAAAGAGAGCCAGATGACGAGTTCTACTGAGGAAAGACAAAGATATGTTTCAAGTCTCCATCTCCTCCTCTTGCTTCTGGGCCCCAGATCACAAAAGTCCCACAAAAGTATGAATCCCACAAAAGTATGAATAATGCCGTATGGGCCAACACACATGGTAGGCAGGGCACCTGGGCTAACAATTTTAACTCTGGTCATGCATACAATGTCGCTACCACGTCAACGACGGAAAAGCTGACATCTAGGATGAGAGAAAAGTGTATCTGAATTTCCTAAATCCAAAACAAACGAGAAAGTCGTAAACCGCAGAAAACACCAGACAACACTCAACAGGGAGTGGGAAAAGGGAACTGGAGGCGAGGGGAAGGGAATGGGGAGGGGGGGGAGCCAGAGAGACAAAAAGTCTAAGCGAGTAACGTAAAAGTCACGATTCTTGCTTCCCCGCAAATTTGCGCGTAATGGAAACAAAAACCGGAAATCAGGGAACACATTTTTCATCAGGCAAGACATCAATCATCAATACAAAAACAAAACAAAACAAAAAAATAAAACTAAAAAAAAATGAAAAGAAAGAGGAAAGTGGCAATCGAATTCTCAGCACTCTGGACACACGTTTGGTAGCGAGCACTTGATCCTGAGGTTGCCAAGCGTTCTTCCCAAAAGCGGCCTTGGCCCTTTTATCCAACCACTTGTGTAAGGGCTTGAAAGCAAGCTAATGTTGAGCTGTGATGTTGTAAATCAGTAAGACTTTAAAATCTATTTGAAAAAATGGTCCTGAATTCTGTTGGGACTGAAAAGGGGACAAAACATCACAACTTTTAGATATGCTTCAGATTTCAAGTTAACATCGTCAAAAACAAAATAATCGATTTTCCAGAATTTCAGGGACTTGGACTTTTCCCAGTGAAAGCCATGGAAATGTGCAGGCGAGGACACCACCGATACTTAAAAACACCTAACCACAGAGGGACATCGGCGCCATATTTCTGTAGTTTCTCTGTCCAAAGCTCTCACTGCTCTAAAGCCCAGCCAACCACAGGTTCATTATCACTTCTCTCAGGACCGGACTGGACGTGCAGGAAAGAAACATCACAGTTTGTCTGTCATGAGAAAAGAAAATGATTTAACAACACATACAGCGATTCAGACTAAGCCATGCTGGGTGCTTGGTTAAGCATACCTTTCTTGTGTGTAAAACGTATTTCCCTGTCAGTATCAGTACAAACAAATAAACACATATATATCTATACATATGTATATCTATATATATACATATATATAAACTACCCTGTTGGCTCACAGCTCTTTAAGAAATGGCCAGCCAGTGCATATGCCAGAATCTGAAATCTGACTATATTGTCACCAGCTCACAATAGCACAGCTAGAACAAGGGCAAGTAAATCCAGATGACAAAGAAGCAGACTGGAGAAAAGGTCAATAAAAAGGCACAGTCTCAGACATGATAGAGAGTGAGGGAAAACAACAAATTTCTAGCCTAGAATTTCCAGGAAGTTCTTATTCATTACACGAGACAGTTCCTGCCTTCCCATGTGGCTCTTTCTTGGTGCAGCACCAAATTTCCTATTCCTGCACTAACCAGGAACATCAGTCACCATAACACATTTTCTGACAGTTTCTCTTTAAATGTAGCACAGGCGAGTTCCACGCTCTTAACTGATCTCCTTGCCTTGGGCCATGAACTTGTAGTAGGTCTGGTTGGTGAACGGTACACCTTGACTCAGCTGCTGCCGCAGTTCTTCATAGCTGTTGTTGAAGAGGCGCACATTCTCTTCGAACTCCTGGTCCACACGGGCACTCCTGATGCACTGCTGTTCGATGAACTCGTCCATCGCATGCTGACGAGCTTCTCGTTGGGTCTTTAGGTAATCAGACTCTATCTGGAAAAGAAGCAACCAAGGGCGGTAATACTGGGAATGATCTGTTGCCATAGGGACTGAACAGATCAAAATAAGGTTGGGGTTGAGTAATGACTGTACTTACTGTTTCTTTCCCTCTGCCTAATCACTTACACACACACACACACACACACACACACACACACACACACACACAAGCATGCGTGCACACACGCATAGACACACACACACACAAGCATGCTTGCACACGCACACACACATATTATACACACACACATGCATGCACACACACACACACACAGAAGCACACATACACACACTCAACAAACACACACACACATTATGTATGTGAATACACATCAATATCTGCGCATTCATGTGGTCACCAACATACATACATACACACAGACACACATGAGTGTGTGTGTGTGAATATATGTCAACACCTGCACATTCAAGTGGTTACCATTTAAAAAAATATATATATATATATATCAAGAGACTTAAACTCATGCCAAATCAAAAGACAAAACAAATGTGAAGGACAGCAGAAACGTCACACACGTACACCTACAGGGTTATTAAGAACTTGTCCATCCCTTCTCATCCTCACACACACACACTGACTGACTGAAACTATCTACCATCAGATTAACATATTGTACTGACATTTAACAACATAATATATTAATGAAAAACCAAAATAATTATTTATAGTAACATCTGAATGATATGAAAATCATAAAGAGAACTAAACAGGGAAAAAATTAACATTCAAAAGTAAACTAATAAAATCAGAAATTGTAATCATAAACAAATTGCATCTTAACTGAAAATTAAAACCGCTCTCTCTCTCTCTCTCTCTCTCTCTCTCTCTCTCTCTCTCTCTCTCACATACACACACACACACAAACACATGTCTGACATGTATATTGTTCATGAAAATATTGATTGTGACAGTTGTTAGATGATTCACTGTTTTCAGTAGACTGTACATTTTTGGACTTCTATGTATGCATTGCTTTGAGTTTCTTTTTTCTTCATTACTACAATTGATATTTATTGTTTTTGTGAGGGCAGCATGAAAAAAAAGCTGTAATGCTTGTTTTTTAAACCCTCAATAACTTGACGCCACAGGATTCAAAAGAAACCATATACCCATCCCCTAAAAGAACACACACACACACAGTGTCACAGTGGAACAGAAGTCTGAACTGACATGCTATGCAACATGTGTTTGCTTGTTGGCTCCCCCCCTACTTTTGTGCAAGTTCCTGAGGTCCCTGGATTTTTTTTTACTGAATCAATTGCAAACACTGAGGTGTACATTTCTTGATGTGAGGGATCTTGTGGATAACAGAGAGAGTTCCACCTTTCACCCCTTCATACCTGTGCCTCGGTTTCTTGTTCTGCTATCTGCTGACACCTCTCTGTGGCTTGCTGGACTGCAGGGACAACCAAAGGCAAATGGCTATAGCAGGCCCACACACTGATCATCCACCACACCGCACTGTCACCATTCTACTCTCTCCGTTCAATCATTATAGCAGGCCCACACACTGATCATCCACCACACCACACTGTCACCATTCTACTCTCTCCGTTCAATCATTATAGCAGCCCACACACTGATCATCCACCACACCACACTGTCACCATTCTACTCCTCCGTCAATCATTATAGCAGGCCCACACACTGATCATCCACCACACCACACTGTCACTATTCTACTCTCTCCGTTCAATCATTATGGCAGGCCCACACACTGATCATCCACCACACCACACTGTCACTATTCTACTCTCTCCGTTCAATCATTATAGCAGGCCCACACACTGATCATCCACCACACCACACTGTCACCATTCTACTCTCTCCGTTCAATCATACACAGAAGTGTGTGAGTGTCACTGTCACTATTCTGCCCTCTCCGTTCAATCATTAACAGAGATGTGTGTGTCACTGTAACCATTCTACCCTCTCTGTTCAATCATTAACAGAGGTGTGTGAGTGTCACTGTCACTATTCTACCCTCTCCATTCAATCATTAGCAGAAGTGTGTGAGTGTCACTGTCACTATTCTACCCTCTCCATTCAATCATTAACAGAGGTGTGTGTGTGTCACCATCACTATTCTACCTTCTCTATTCAATCATTAACAGAAGTGTGCGAGTGTCACTATTCTACCCTCTCCATTCAATCATTAACAGAAGTATGTGTGTGTCACTGTAACTATTCTACCCTCTCCGTTCAATCATAAAACAGAAGTGTGTGAGTGTCACTGTCACTATTCTACCCTCTCCGTTCAATCATTAACACAGGTGTGTGTGTGTCACCATCACTATTCTACCTTCTCCATTCAATCATTAACAGAAGTGTGTGTGTCACTGTCACTATTCTACCCTCTCCGTTCAATCATTAACAGAAGTGTGTGAGTGTCACTGTAACTATTCTACCCTCTCCCTTCAATCATTAACAGAGATGTGTGAGTGTCACTGTCACTAATTTACCTTGGTTTCATTCTTTCAGTTCGGTCCATGGTTGCAACTGAAGAAGCTTTAAATAAAGCAAAATATATTTTGCACTTACTCCAGGTGTTTGTAGTTTTTTTAACCATACTAATTTACCTTCTCCGTTCAATCATATACAGAAGTGTTCCGAGTGCCACTGTAACTATTCTACCTTCTCTGTTCAATCATAAACAGAGATGTGTGTGAGTCTCACTGTCACTATTCCACCCTCATTGTTCAATTATTAAACAGCCACTTTCAAACAAGTAAATGGAGTTTTCTGCTTTGGACAAAGGGTGGGGAGGTGGGCGAGTGTCACTGTAAGCGTTTTAGTATTCTACCCTCTCCATTAATCATTAATGGCCACTTTTATACATGTAAACAGTTTTCTGCTTTGGAGGTAGGGGGAGAGGTGGGTGAGTGTGTAGTGTGTGGGGAAGGAGCTGAGAATGTGGTGGAGGGGAGCTTTCACACACATTCCTCTTAACCCGAAGAGTGCCTATAAGCCGTCAGCTGACGCCAAAGTAAAAATGCTTTCCCAGTGCCTATGGGCCGTCCACTGACGTCATGCATTTTTCTTGAATTTTCATTCGTTACTATTTCTATTAACGGACTTAAATAGAGTGTGCATAGTAAGCCTTATATGTCTGTAATATTAAAATTATATGCAAATGACCACACGTGAGGGGAAAGCCCATTTATTCTCATCACTGACTGGATGACCAGCCAGCACTTCGTCTCGCTTGCAAAGATGGCGGCGCAACCTTCAACAAGGGTAGTGACCAAATCAACGTATTTACACAGCTGAGCAGGCTCTGCTAATCATTTTTGACAAAGACAATAATCTTTTATTCAACAACTTACTCGAGCATGAAGGTGAGATGATGATTGTGATGGAATTGCTGACCGTATTCGTCAGTTACTGAGTCGGGCTGTGTGACCACAGTGTGTGTTCAGCTGACTGGTTTGCCAGCGTCGAACGAGCTCGCCTTGTGTGTACTCTGCACTGCGTGCCAGTGGCCAGTGATGTGATAGTCAGCGCGAGAGGGGAGCGTGGCCTGCTCACGGCGTGACACGGGGCAGAGGAGCAGAGGAGGAGTGAAAGAGAGGGTTGAAGTCCAGCAAGGGGGCGTGGTGGGGGGAGGGGGCGTGGTCGTGGACTGACCTGTCTGCATAGAGTGCGAGCGTCTTGACAGACTTCTAAACTGTTTTACTTTCATTTACATGTGTAGTGTGACAATACAAACTTTATTTTCAACTTTTTTGCTTTGTGTTCTTTTTTGGATGTGAAGCTGTAGTGGTAAATACATATGTTTTTGATCGTGCAAAAAAATCTATCCAAATCTAAATGCCTAAATATTTTTTTTTTATCAAAATTAAAACAAAAGAAGCCCAGATTCAAAATCTTCATTCAGTTTCCTTCAAAAATCATATATATTTCATTGTTATATCTTTTGTAGTTTCTGAGCTAGAATTTGTTAATTATTACCCCCAAATCATTAGATTTCCCTGGCACTGGGAAAGCCTTTGTTTGTAACATTTTCAAGCAGCGAACGGGTTAATCCCTTTTTTAAACACCTTTCCATTTTTCTGGGCATTCAACATCTGAAAAACAACAAAAAAAAATGATTTCAGCATTTTTTCATGTGACTGAACCAACCACAAACCAGCACCGAAACAAACGTTTTCCCAAAATACCCCCCCCCCCCCCCCCCCCCCGCCCACCCCCACCTCTCCCTCTATTTTCACATCCTGTCCTAGCATTCTTCACTTGTTGCTCATTCCAGTCACCCCATACACAGCCCTACTCTGATCCTGCGCAGGGCACCGTACAATGAGCCACTTGCTGGTGACCATGACTGCTGAACTTCGCAGCAAGCAACACTGAGCTGGGCCTGCCCATAGGGAGGCACCGGCACATCCGTCAAAAACCATCGACTTAAACATGACACCGCCCCTTCGCAAACAGTCTCGATCATGTTTACTTTCTTTTTTCCACTTTTTTTTTTTTTTTTTTTTTTGCTGTCCCGGTGGATCTACATGAGCAAAGCCATGGATGTCTGCACAGTTGTGGGAACCTGGTCTACATGAGCAAAGCCATGGATGTCTGCACAGTTGTGGGAACTTGGTCTACATGAGCAAAGCCATGGATGTCTGCACAGTTGTGGGAACTTGGCATGACTGTCTGGGAAAGTAAGGCTCCCCACCATTTACATTATTCCATTACAATGGGGTTGTAGGGGTTACGTCACAGACACATCAACAATGATGAGGCTCCCCACCATTTACATTATTCCATTACAATGGGGTTGTAGGGGTTACGTCACAGACACATCAACAATGATGAGGCTCCCCACCATTTACATTATTCCATTACAATGGGGTTGTAGGGGTTACGTCACAGACACATCAACAATGATGAGGCTCCACACCATTTACATTATTCCATTACCATGGGGTTGTAGGGGTTATGTCACAGACACATCAACAACTATAAGGCTCCACACTATTTACATTATTCCATTACCATGGGGTTGTAGGGGTTATGTCACAGACACATCAACAACTATAAGACTCCACACCTTTTACATTATTCCATTACCATGGGGTTGTAGGGGTTATGTCACAGACACATCAACAACGATGAGGCTCCACACCATTTACATTATTCCATTACCATGGGGTTGTAGGGGTTACGTCACAGACATATCAACAACGATGTTGCTGCTATTTTGCTTTACACATGCAGACACATCAACAATGATGTTGTTGTTGTTCTGTTTTACATGTTCATCGCAACATTTCAGTGGCGAGGGGAATACTCAGCGGTGTTCCTCTCCTGTTCAAATGTCCTGGCATGTGCTGGTTATTTCAGTGCAATCATAATTCTCTGAATGCCAACATGAGTTACCCGATTTCGTGTGTGTGCAGAAAGACACAGGAGGTTCGGCCACTAAGTGGTCTGTATCTACACTGATCTGGGAAAAATCCTGCTGCACATTTCACAATGGCATATTATTTTGTTGTAGGAGATTGGGAAAATTCCCACTTTATACTTCATAACGGCATATTACTGCACGGATTTGGAAATTTAAACAGATTCTACTTTACACTTCATAATCTAAGGCATAGGCATATTACTAAGTTGATCTGGGAAGCTGGGAAAAAAATGCCACAACATTTCACATGGACATATTACTATACTGATCTGGAAAGTTGAAAAAAAATGACACAACATTTCACATGGACATATTACTATACTGATCTGAAAGTTTGAAAAAAATCCCACACATTTCACATGGGTATGTTACTATGTTGATCTGGGAGATTGGAAAATATCTCATTACGATTCACATGGGCAAATTACAATACTGAATATGGAAACTGGCAAAAATCACATTACCTTTCATAAGGGCATATTGCTATGTTGATCTGAAAGGTTGGAAAAGGCCCTACAACACTTAACATAGGCGTATCACTAATCTATGAGACTGGAGAAAATCCCACCGTACAACAGCATTTTCAGATGAACTCTTGAACAAGCTGGGCATTTTCAAGTTGCTTTCAAATTACAAAATCTTAATTAATAACAGCCTTAGCCTTTTTCACAGCACCAGAATTACCAAAACAAACAAAACAAAACAAAAAAATAACATAGTAACATTTACATGGTCACAAAATATGTAACATGTGTGTGAAAAAAAAAATGAACATTTGAAAACTTTTGTAATACACAGTGCTCAGAAGGGGAGGAAGGAAAGGCACAAACTTCGATTCAAAGACTGCCCTTTCCACCACTCTGACTGCAGTTTATTGCTGATTACTCAACCCTCCTCCCGCTCTTTAAATGCTCCAGATTTTATACCGCAAACAAGACCCAGGACTCAGAAACATGGAAAGCCAACATCAGAAGTGATGAAGGTACGGAGGATTTGGAGCTGCTTCCAATAAATTTACTGGGGGCGATGAAAACCCCCTTCATCCAGCCCAACTCTGATGTTACGCCCAGCCGGTCTACCTACAGCACAAGTGTTCACACACTGCGCTGGGTGGTAGGTGTACTCCTGCACACTAGGTCTGAATGGTGGGCAGGGTACCTACAGCACAAGTGTTCACTCACTGCGCTGGGTGACAGGTGTCCTCCTGCGCACTGGGTCTGAATGGTGGGCAGGGTACCTACAGTACAAGTTTTCACTCACTGTGCTAAGTGATAGGTGTCCTCCTGCGCACTGGATCTGAATGGTGGGCAGGGTACCAACAGCACAAGTGTTCACTCACTGCGCTGGGTGATAGGTGTCCTGCGCACTGGGTCTGAATGGTGGGCAGGGTACCTACAGTACAAGCACTCACTCTGCGCTGGGTGACAAGAATTAGATATCCTGCGCACTTGGTCTGAATGGAGGGCAGGGTACCTACAGTACAAACGCTCACTCACTGCGTTGGGTGATCAGAGCGAGGTGTTCTGCGCACTGCATCTGAATGGTGGGCAGGGTGTGGTGGGTGGCCTGGGTCACTGTTTCCTGGATGTGGTCCAGACGACTCTTCTCTCTGTCCCCGCGTTTCTCCTGGCGCATGTCAATGGCAATGATATCCATTCATCAGACATGCACTAGGTAATATACACACACATCTATACCCGTATCTCTATATCTGTCTGTCTATGTATCTATGAATCTCAATCTCTCGCTCTATGTCTCTCTCTCTCTCTATTGACACACACACACACACACATATATATATATATATATTCAATTATAAACAAAGCTTGCTCTTATGTCTTAGATTGAAGAAATAGGGGGAGATAAGCATTCATATCTGCAGTGGTAGATCATTCTGCCTAACTAAGAGTATGTGCTTGAGTGGGTGAATGGGAAAAAATAAAATAAATGCTTCTCAAAATGAGCCTTCAGCAAGCTTATAATCTCCAAGTGGGAGACGATCTCCAATGGGGAGGAAACCCACTAACATATAACTCCTGGTCAGATACCGATATTTCGAAACCTGATTGTTTCTCCTCAGTGACCGCGGAAAGTGGTAATTTGACTCCTCTGCCTTTTCGGCCTCAAGAAGAATGCTATTCCAGAAAAGGCTGGTGTGCAATACCATAGTATGTTTGTTGAGTTTTCAAAAAACCAACCAAAGGTGCCACCTAAGAAGCAAAAGAAAATCATGAAAGAGCAAAACAAGCTACATTTTCTTGTGAAAAGTAGAAAATATAAAAAGATAATCTCTTAAGACACAAGTGCTGAGGGCCAGTTCTTGGAATGAATCCGCAAGGGACTAAATTACAATATACTAATAAATTCCAAGGATAAGTACCGAGCACCATTCCAGCAACTTACAGAGCAGCTTGGTGTTGCAATGACTGCAAGAAATATTCAATTATAAACAAAGCTTGCTCTTATGTCTTAGATTGAAGAAATAGGGGGAGATAAGCATTCATATCTGCAGTGGTAGATCATTCTGCCTAACTAAGAGTATGTGCTTGAGTGGGTGAATGGGAAAAAATAAAATAAATGCTTCTCAAAATCAGCCTTCAGCAAGCTTATAATCTCCAAGTGGGAGACGATCTCCAATGGGGAGGAAACCCACTAACATATAACTCCTGGTCAGATACCAATATTTCGAAACCTGATTGTTTCTCCTCAGTGACCGCGGAAAGTGGTAATTTGACTCCTCTGCCTTTTCAGCCTCATTCACCCACTCAAGCACATACTCTTAGTTAGGCAGAATGATCTACCACTGCAGATATGAATGCTTATCTCCCCCTATTTCTTCAATCTAAGACATAAGAGCAAGCTTTATTTATAATTGAATATTTCTTGCAGTCATTGCAACACCAAGCTGCTCT
Organism: Conus canariensis; assembly: GCA_033310375.1. Taxonomy (NCBI): domain Eukaryota; kingdom Metazoa; phylum Mollusca; class Gastropoda; order Neogastropoda; family Conidae; genus Conus; species Conus canariensis. Next base: position 26,272,757 of record CM065747.1, read on the forward strand.
GTAAGTTGCTGGAATGGTGCTCGGTACTTATCCTTGGAATTTATTAGTATATTGTAATTTAGTCCCTTGCGGATTCATTCCAAGAACTGGCCCTCAGCACTTGTGTCTTAAGAGATTATCTTTTTATATTTTCTACTTTTCACAAGAAAATGTAGCTTGTTTTGCTCTTTCATGATTTTCTTTTGCTTCTTAGGTGGCATCTTTGGTTGGTTTTTTGAAAACTCAACAAACATACTATGGTATTGCACACCAGCCTTTTCTGGAATAGCATTCTTCTTGAGGCCGAAAAGGCAGAGGAGTCAAATTACCACTTTCCGCGGTCACTGAGGAGAAACAATCAGGTTTCGAAATATTGGTATCTGACCTGGAGTTATATGTTAGTGGGTTTCCTCCCCATTGGAGATCGTCTCCCACTTGGAGATTATAAGCTTGCTGAAGGCTCATTTTGAGAAGCATTTATTTTATTTTTTCCCATTCACCCACTCAAGCACATACTCTTAGTTAGGCAGAATGATCTACCACTGCAGATATGAATGCTTATCTCCCCCTATTTCTTCAATCTAAGACATAAGAGCAAGCTTTGTTTATAATTGAATATTTCTTGCAGTCATTGCAACACCAAGCTGCTCTGTAAGTTGCTGGAATGGTGCTCGGTACTTATCCTTGGAATTTATTAGTATATTGTATATATATATATATATATATATATATATATATATATTTGCACATAAAATGAAGATAAAAACAAGACTCATAAAATTCTTCCCAATATTTCGACCAAACCGGTCTTCCTCAGGGGACTTTGTGACAAGAATATATACCTATTGTATATATATATATATATAGATAGATATGAACATATCTGTCTCAATAGAGAGAAAGAGATTATATAGATAGATATAAAACAAAAATGATGACAGAGTAACAATGACAAGCCATGGATCTACAGGGCAAAGGATAAGTATCTTGCCTGGCTTCTCCGCAATTCCCTATTGCTGATGACAGCAGCAACAATTCCAAGCCATGGATCTACTGGGGAGAGGATAAATATCTTGCCTCGCCTCTCCACAATTCCCAATTGATGACGTCCCATTCACTCACGCAGGTCACTTCCCAGCTCCAGGCGCCACGGTTGCACGCTTCCTGACAATAGTTCCACTGGTTCTGCTACCCTCTCAGGTCACCACACACCACACTGCTGTTGTCCCCAAGTCTAGTAAGGTTTTGGACCAGTGCCTACCCTAGACCTACTAGCAACGACCATGTGTGTATTGACATGTGATATTGTCAGTGCACCCTGTTTGCAACTAATGTGCATGTGACAGTGTGATAACTGTCAGTGCCTAGTCTATGTGCCTAGCTTAGACCTGCTAGCAAACTACTGTGTGTCTTGACTGTGTGATACTGTCAGTGGCACAGTGTGATGAACAGCCTAGAATCTGCTAGCAAACTACTGTGTGTGTTGACAGTGTGATCAAGTGGCAGGACAAAGTCCCAGACACTGAGGTCTTGGAAAGATCCAGCATCCCCAGCATCTACACTCTCCTTCAGAAATCCCAAACCAGATGGGCTGGCCACATTGTCAGAATACCAGATAGTCGACTGCCGAAACAACTGCTGTACGGTGAACTGAGTCAGGGCAAGTGCAAAGTTGGGGGGGGGGGGGGGGGGGGGGGGGGGGAGTGGGGCAGAAGAAACGTGTCAAGGACTGCCTCAAAGTGTCCCTCAAAGGCCTGGACATCAACCTCAACACCTGGGAGTCTCTTGCACTGGACCGCCCAGTCTGGCGAAGCAGCATCACAAAGGGTGCATGTACATCGGAGAAGAGACGCACAGCAGAAGCTGAGAGAAAGCGAGCCGCGCGCAAGGCCAGAGCTACCTCCACCTCCACTTTAGCACCCACCCACATGTGTCTCACATGTGGGCGTTCCTTCCGGGCCCAGATCGGCCTCACCAGCCACCTGTGGACCCACACTCAGCAATCTCCATCTAAGATTGAAGTCATGGTCATCTTTGAAATCGAAGGACGAACAACAACTGTCAGTGGCACAGTGTGATGAACAGCCTAGAATCTGCTAGCAAACTACTGTGTGTGTTGACAGTGTGATACTGTCAGTGGCACAATGTGGTGAAATGTGGTGAACTGACAGCCATCCTATGAAAGTGCACCAATCACATCACCCATAACATCAACAGGAAGTGGCGACTGCCTCCGATACGCACAATGAGCTCTAACCAGCAAAATGCGAAAATACTTTACCTCTCCTCTCTTAAACTGACGAACATGCAAAGTAATTGATAATTAAAACCAAGTTGCAGCCAGGCCACTGTCCCTGCTGGACTCTCCACTTGTTCCTTTGAAACAGCATCCATACTCAAGTTCCTAGCTTCAAAGGTCAAGGCTGGCTTCACTCTACAGTTCCGAGCACAGATCTGCACGAGTGGTTGCGATTCCTGTCTAAAGTGTCAAGGAAGGGCAGGAGGAGGAATGGGGGACCTGTGAAACTCAAAATCTACACTCTACAAAAAACTTAGCAAAGAGGAGACAGGGTGGGGGAGGGGAGTCACTGATTCAAGCACACCCCGGTTCACATTTCTTGGTTTGGTGCTATATTCAAATGCTTTTTCTCTTCTCTCTCTCTCTCTCTCCAGGAAAACGCTCTGTCAAAGTGAACAGCTGTGCCTTGAATGAAGTTTGACGATTATGGTATGGTTTATATTTAGCTATGCCACTGAGCAAATCAGTGAAACGTCATTGTGCAGTCCTTCTCTCTCTGTGTAGTTTCCCTGTTTTGTTGGCCTTACATCCCCTTTGGAATGTCACTGTGATGTTACAGATGCCTCCCTACACATTACGCGCAAATGCTACACTGGGGGATCCCCGTTCGGTTTCCTTTTCAGTCTTAAATTGCATGTCGTTTAACAATTAACTTATCATTATAGAGAAGTGTTTAAACGATTAGCTTTTTTTTCCTTCAGTGCTTCTTGAGTTTTGCCCATAGAGATGTCTAAAATCATCACACAGTTGAACAAATTTCTTCCTTTCTTTTTTTTTTTTTTCAACTTCTTTTCCTTTCTTCTTTTTCTATTCTTCAACTTCATCTTTCATTTCTTCTTATTTCTCCTCTTCTGAAATGAATATGCCTCATGTCTCTCTGGTCCTGAAATTAACACTACCTCATGTCTCAGTAGTCCTGAAATTAACACTACCTCATGCTTCAGTAGTCCTGAAAATTTAATTCATGAACATGCCTCATGTCTCAGTAGTCCTAAAATGAACAATGCCTCATGTCTCAAAAGTCGTGAAATGAACAATGCCTCATGTCTCAGTAGTCTAAAAATAAACATTACCTCATGTCTCAGTAGTCTTGAAATGAACATTGCCTCATGTCTCAGTAGTCCTGAAATGAACAATGCCTCATGTCTCAGTAGTCCTGAAATGAACAATGCCTCATGTCTCAGTAGTCCTGAAATGAACAATGCCTGTCTTAGTAGTCCTGAAATGAACAATGCCTCATGTCACAGTAGTCCTGAAATGAACAATGCCTCATGTCTCAGTAGTCCTGAAATGAACAATGCCTCATGTCTCAGTAGTCCTGAAATGAACAATGCCTCATGTCTCAGTAGTCCTGAAATGAACAATGCCTCATGTCTCAGTAGTCCTGAAATGAACAATGCCTGTCTTAGTAGTCCTAAAATGAACAATGCCTCATGTCTCAGTAGTCCTGAAATGAACAATGCCTCATGTCTCAGTAGTTCTGAAATGAACAATGCCTCATGTCTCAGTAGTCCTAAAATGAACAATGCCTCATGTCTCAGTAGTCCTGAAATGAACAATGCCTCATGTCTCAGTAGTCCTGAAATGAACAATGCCTGTCTTAGTAGTCCTAAAATGAACAATGCCTCATGTCACAGTAGTCCTGAAATGAACAATGCCTCATGTCTCAGTAGTCTTGAAATGAACATTGCCTCATGTCTCAGTAGTCCTAAAATGAACAATGCCTCATGACTCAGTAGTCCTGAAATGAACAATGCCTCATGTCTCAGTAGTCCTGAAATGAACAATGCCTCATATCTCAGTAGTCCTAAAATGAACAATGCCTCATGTCTCAGTAGTCCTGAAATGAACAATGCCTCATGTCTCAGTAGTCCTGAAATGAACAATGCCTCATATCTCAGAAGTCCTGAAATGAACAATGCCTCATGTCTCAGTAGTCCTGAAAATTGATGAACAATGCCTCATGTCTCAGTAGTCCTGAAATGAACAATGCCTCATGTCTCAGTAGTCCTGAAATGAACAATGCCTCATGTCTCAGAAGACCTGAAATGAACAATGCCTCATGTCTCAGTAGTCCTGAAATGAACAATGCCTCATGACTCAGTAGTCCTGAAATGAACAATGCCTCATGTCTCAGTAGTCCTGAAATGAACAATGCCTCATGTCTCAGTAGTCCTGAACTGAACAATGCCTCATGTCTCAGAAGACCTGAAATGAACAATGCCTCATGTCTCAGTAGTCCTGAAATGAACAATGCCTCATGTCTCAGTAGTCCTGAACTGAACAATGCCTCATGTCTCAGAAGACCTGAAATGAACAATGCCTCATGTCTCAGTAGTCCTGAAATGAACAATGCCTCATGTCTCAGTAGTCCTGAAATGAACAATGCCTCATGTCTCAGTAGTCCTGAAATGAATGATCACATATGTAGTACACCAACATTTTTCTTGGCATCCCATAACAAAAAAACACACACTAATAGTACTACACTTGTTTTTCATTACTACATTAAATTAATAAATACTGTCACCCTGCCACATGTACTTGTAGCCCTTGCAATAGCAAAATCATATGCAGAGATTAATATTATTGATGTATATGTTCAAAATAAGTGAAAGACTCTTTTACCCGCAAATCTTCAAACACAATTCATACGTGCATGGCCAACCTACCACAATGAGCTCTTGCTACAGTGATCACTTTTCGGTATTTCCAACTGCTGACATCAGACCAAATTTTCAATTGTGCTGATTCAGTGATTATCGTAGCCCAGTCTCAATGGTCACACAAACACACACACACATATGTATACATACACACATCTGTCACATGTTGTGTTACACAATCATGTCTTATGACTTTTAAGGCAATAAAACTGTTCTCTCTCTCTCTCTCTCTCTCTCTCTCTCTCTCTCTCTCTCACCCACACATACACACACACATGCACACACATAAGCACATAAACACAGTAATGACATGTTTTACTCACTTCAAATTCTTTGGCAAAGAAATTGATGTGGCCTTGGAAAACCGATCGATGGTCAAATAATCTTGCATGGATGTGACAAATGTCTGCACAACCAGAACACACACACACACACACACACACACACACACACACACACACACACACACACACACACACACAAATACACACACACTCACACACACACACACGAACAAACTTCAGCCAGTCAATGGGACAGGCATTGAAAACACATACAAATGCATGCATACAGAACAGACGAGAACTTCAGAATTTGTCGCCAGTGATGATCTAGAAAACTTTACCTTTCATTGCTTCTGTTGTTGCAGTTCTGTGAAATAAATTATAAAGTATTGACATGAATATTGATGTGATATGCAATATTTGCGAAATAATTTGTGAACTATGAATCTTTGACAGGTTTCCTCTTTCATTCTTTGTATCGCTATCCAATGAAACAGGTCTGCTGGGAAAAAAAAAAATGGGGTGGAAAGGGGGTGGGGGTGGGGGTGGGGGGTGGGGGCGTGGAGTTCTGAACCATTTTCATCTGTGAAATAAATCATGGTGCTTTCACAAGTTTGAGAAAGTGAAAGGACTGGTCTGTGAAAGGAGTGTAGGGGCTTGACAAAATCAACTGGTGTTTTGTTTGCTTATCAAGGTGGAGGGGACTGAGATCTGTGAAACAAAGTTTGGAGCTTTCACAAGTTTATCAGGGTGAAAAGACAAGTCTGTGAAATGAATTCTGCCCAGAGCTTTCACAAGTTTATCAGGGTGAAGGACAGTTATTTCAAACAAAGTCTGGAGCTTTCAAAGGGTTGTCAGGGTGAAGGACAGGTCTGTGGAATGAAGTATGGAGTGTTCATGCGTTTGTCAGGGTCTATAAAACAAATTAAGGAGCTTTCACAAATCTTACAAAGTTTATGTAATAAATCTGCCAAACATGAACAAACGAATCACAACACAAAACATGACATGTTTTGACCTCTTAGGTCTTCTTCAGGCGAGATAAACAACACTCAGAACAATGAAAACGAACACTGACCAATCACCCATCTTGTCATATTCTTGTGCCGTTGATTCAATGCCTGTCTTGCACTGAATTTGACAAGATAAGTGACTGCTCGTTCTTCATTTTCATTGTCCAGAGTGTTGTTTATCTTACCTGAAGAAAACCTAGGAGATCAAAATGTGTCGTGTTTTGTCTTGTGATTCATTTGTTCTTGTTTGCCGGACTTATTATACAAACTTTTAAAGATTTGTTTAGATTTCCGCCTGTAGTCGCCTCACTTTGCAACGAGCTTTAACAAGGTTACAAGGGTCAAAAGACAAGTCTGTGAAATGAATAATGGAACTTTCACAAAATTGATCAGGTTGCAAGGACAGGTCTGTGAAATGAATTGGTAAGCTTTGAGAAGTTTGTTTGCTTGCTTGCTTTTGAATCACGGCATGCAGACAAATCTGTGAAATGTATCATGAGGATTTAACAAATCCTTCATCTGTGAAATGAATGATAGGTTACTGTGATGTTATTTTGGGTGAAAGCACAGGCTGTAAAATGAATTTTAAAGCTCTTACAAATTTCGTCACTGAATAAAAAAGTCATCACTGCACTTTTAAACATTTATCAAGGTAATAGTGTCCAAACACAGCTGAACAGGCTTTTACTTTATAATCTATTCATACCCCCAAGTGAAAAAAAAGGGTTATACAAGATAATTAAATTGTAGGCTGTATCATATTCACAATGACAGAGTGGTCTTTTGTTTTTGACTTTTTGTTTGGTTGCATTTTTTCTTTTTGTTTATTACTTTGTTTCAGTCAATGACAGTGTGTCAGAAATCACAGTCCACAAAGCTTTGTTTTTAGCAACTTTAGATGTAATACAACGGCTGATACAAAAGTGCAAGTGTATGAAACTGCTTACAGAATGAACAATGCCCTCTTTTGTAGCACATTTTCCTGAATGTGTTTCAGACATATTTCACAACTTTCTTGTGCAGTTAGATGTCAATGTCCGTATGTGGAGCACTGTGGAGAGCAGAAGAAGAAAAGCACAACACAGACATGCAGGGCTTGAAATAACCCTGTTCTCATTGCTCAGGACATGCAAACCATCTGGAGGACAAATCAAAGCGCTCTCCCCTGGTCTGTTGGGCAGCCAATTTCTGACCGTGTCAGGGAAAGGGTGACAGAGCAGTCAGCTTCAATGCAGACTAGTTACAAAAATCAGGGAAAGGGTGACAGAGCAGTCAGCTTCAATGCAGACTAGTTACAAACTTTTACCAAACAACAAATACCAGTACACATTTTCAAGTAAATTGGCTTTAATGTTTGACAGATGGAAAAGCTCTCTAAGTGGTATCGACTGGGATTTTGAGGTGATTGAAGTCACAACAGGTATATATTATGTACAGCACAGACCAAGAAGGGAAGGAAGCCTTCCTGGCAAAGGACTGTCCGCTACTTAGGACCCAAACATCAAGCAGTTCAGAGGGGTTACCTGTTGATATGCTGTTCAGATTGACCTGACTAATAAACTGTGAACCATCTACAGCCAAATGACAGACCTTGTCATGCATGAAGACAATGCTTGAATTTTCAGTCAAAATGGAGTTTCATATCCACAAGTCTGCTTAGTGCTAACTGAATCCTACACTAATTAGAAACTGCTTTGTTCTTGCATTTGTGTTATCTTACCAACCAAATTGCCTGAATCTGAAGAAGACGAAAAGACACAAAACCACAGTCATTTTCATTAAAAAAAAAACAACTTCACCCTGACAATTTCCCTAAGCACATAGAGAAAGAACTGAATATAAACAAACACTGCACGGCATTAAAAAAAAAAAAAAAAAAAGGTTCACCACATTCTCTTGATGTAATATATACCTCATTACCTGACTCTGACAGAGTTTCTACTCTGTCTATAAGTCATCCCAACACTTTGTGCATGCTTCTGGACAAGACAGGCTTAGAAGATTTGATAATCTATGTTTACATGACATGATTTAATGTATTGTTTCTGTACTTTTCAACTGGAAATGAAATACTCATAAGCTTATGATCACTTCCATGTCGGACTCAAATAGCAAAATATCACACCACATGAAATTATTGACAAAACTTGTATCACCCCCACCCTGGTTTTCAAGCAAGTATGTATGGCCAATAATATAGCCAGATTTCATTGACTGTTTGATGTTCTTTACCTTTTTAACAAACAAAACACAATACTTTGAAAACACAAGCAGTGATAAAACTTTTTTGATTGATTACAGTTTCTAATGGTTTCTGTAAAAAAAAAAAAAAATCATATTTTTCATTTGACTTTCAAACCTGTCAACCAGTATTAAGGTATCACTGAACACATGAAACCAATACTGTTGTGTAGTTTGTAAGCATTATTTAATGTTTTCTCTTCATGAAAGAAAATGACGTCTGAAATTTCAAGACTAAGAATTATGAGGCTGTCTGACAAAAATATCATTTCTTTTTCTCTGTGTGTGTGTGTGTGTGTGTGTGTGTGTGTGTGTGTGTGTGTGTGTGTGTTGTTGTTGTTGTTTGGTTCTTCAATTTAACGTCTTTTCACTAAATGTGATATCAGACAAGGTGTGTGTGTGTTTGTGTGTGTGTGGGTGTGTGTGGGTGTGTGTGTTTGAGTGTGTTCATGCTGCGTGCGTACATGTGTGCGTGCAGCGTGCGTACGTGAGTGCGCGCCCGCGTGCGTGCATGTGCGTGTGTGCGTGTATGTGTGATGAGGAGAAACTCTAAGTAAGAATTCAACTGTAAAAACAACAACAACAACAACAACAACAAAAAGACATCAAAAGTAAAAACAAACAACTGTACAAAATAACTTTTTTTTTAAATAAGATCATGAAATTACAGTATTGAGCCAACTGGGCTTAACATAAGAATTCGTACAAAATTTAAGAGAGACATGGTATACTGGAATATGCACTTTGATTAGTTTGAAGCATCCTTTCTAAATTCTGACAAATCAGAATCAAAGTAGGGGCAAAAGTATAGAACGTGTGTTGTTGTACAATTATCAAGGGCGCCGCAAGCACATCGAATATTCTTGACATATTTTGTTCTGAATGCATAAATTTATTTTTAATTGAAATAATAAGGAGAGATGTTGTTTATTGTGTCTTGGGTATAATCCTATGTTTGTATTACGGTTTACTGAATTTACTGAGGAAGCCTTTTTTAAAAGATTACTTGCTCGAGAGTTCGTACAACAAAGTATAGAAGAGTCGGGTTTGTGTATTCGGGGGAGAACACTTTCTTTGTAGTATTCCTCAAATTTTTCAAAAGAGGCCCTTTGTAAGAGAGAATATCCTTCATGTAAGCTCAAGGGAATATGAATAGTAGCCGTATTGTCAGAACTGTTTGCACCTGCTCGAGCAATCCTGTCAGCCCATTCATTTCCGGATATGAAGCAATGGGAAGGAACCCAACAAAAATTAACTGTTTTACCTCTTGACATAAGGTTGTGAATAAGTATTTTAATTTCTGATATGATTTCAGCACGCTTTTTTGAATTTGTAGATTCTAAAGCTTGAAGAACTGACTTAGAATCTACACAGAAGAGAAGTGTGTGTGTGTGTGTGTGTGTGTGTGTGTGTGTGTGCGCGCGCGTTGTTCAGACAATAGTTTGTTTGTTTTTAAGCAATGTATCTCGGAAGCTGGACTGGATTATTCAGCAGCCAAAATTTCAGATTTTAAAACTAATTTCATATATGTGATGGGTGGATAAGTTAGAGGAACGAATCTGGTGTAAATTTGTATTGGAATCATTTCATTTGTTTGGTAATGTCAGTATCCTAGATCTTGCAATCACGTTGACTTTTATTCAAGACTGGCACAGCCTTTTAAACTTGAATAAAGTCAGACAAATACATCTAGACGAACAATCTAATAGTGGGGGAAAAAACAAGCGCAGGCCAACAACTGAACTGTCTTCATAGCAATAACTTGGCAAAGATTTGGACTTAAGGAGGGGGGGGGGGGGGGGGGGGGGGGGGGGGTTGAAGAAGGAGAAACTGGAAACATGAAATTAAGAAAATATGTTAGATATGAAAACTCTTCACTAGCTGCATAAGGGAACCATCGCAATCCCTTCTTGTTTTTTCCCCCACTATTAGATTGTTCGTCTATGTATTTGTCTGACTTTATTCAAGTTTGAAAGGCTGTGCCAGTCTTGAATAAAAGTTACTCTGTGTTAGGTTTTCTTATGGGAGCAAAAAATACCGGACTTGTTTACTGTTTATCGTTTACTGTTCCCTGCCTCATTTCATTTCCGTCACCTAAATGGTTCTTGCATTAGCGCGCATCTGAAACAAACGTACGTAGCCTGTACAGATCAAAGGCACAGAACTATGCACATATGTTACCTTTCAAAAGGTTTTCGCAAGACATTTTGTCAAAGTTTGTACTGCCTCCAACAAGTTGCTCACATGATGTGTACAGGTCTGTTCGCGATTCTTGAAACAAAAAATCTTAAAGGGGAGCAATTCATTGTGTGAAACTTGTCCAGAGGAAAACTGCAGTCTGTGATTCACTTGCATTGAAAAGCTTGGCAAGAAAAGCATAACCTCTGTAAATATTAACTTCTTTTTTTATTTCATTTCTTTTCTCTTTTTTTGCTTTAAAATAATGATCATTTCATGAAGGCGAGTTTAACGTTTTTGTGTTTTAAACACTTTTTTTTTTAACCCACGGAGTGAGGTGGTGTTTTGTTGTTGTTGTTGCTGGGGGTTGTTGCCGTTGTTGTTGCTTCATTCAGACACAGCGATTCTCACACACACACACACACACACACACACGCGCGCGCGCGCGCGCGCGCGCGCGCACACACACACACACACACACACACGCGCGCGCGCGCGCACACACACACACACACACACACGCGCGCGCGCGCACACACACACACACACATCAGGCTGACGTTGAGGGAGACGATTTTTGTCAAAACTGCATTTTTGCGAGCAGTTCTTTCCCTTCTTTCGGGCATCGCCGACGCAAATAAAGTCAGTGTTTGGTAGGTTCCAGATCGGTTGGTGTTCGTGGAGTGGCGTCAGGGTGTCGGAAAACCACCTTAGCTGTCGTCAGCAGTCAAGGAACGCGGGTTCGAATCCCGCCGATGCATCAACCTCTCTTCTGGCGCAATCCAACCTTTTCGAATTGAGCGAGTTTTGACTCGTGTGTGTGTGTGTGTCTGTGTGTCTGTGTGCCCCCTTTACTCTTCAAGCCATAATTCTTACCGTCAGATGTGACACTAGTACAACCGAAACTCAGCAAACCTATGATTGGTATTAACAATTATTAGCGATGACATTCCCAGCCGTTTCCTATAATTATTGAGATGCTACCACATCTCGGCAAGGCCTAAAGCGTGCCATCAATGTTTTCAGCAATATTTTCAACACTACAGACTTCTTTCCTTTCCTTTCCTTTCCTTTCTGTTTTCCCCCCTTTCTTTCTTTCTTTATTTGTTTTTTATTTATTTATTTAAAAAAAAAAGATTTTTCCAATGTATAAAGACTGCAGTGGAGAACGACACACGAAAACAAACGTTAAGTACTGTGTTGCCAGATGAGCACAACTGACCTTGACCTAACAAGCGTTGACCTGTTGCTCCTCTGCAGGCAGCAAGACGACAACAAAAAACAAATAACTAATGGAAGTAAATATGCTTGTGGTGTGTGTGGGGGGGGGGGGGGGGGGGGGGGGGGGGGGGGGGGGGGAGTCTTAGCGAACTTTTTTCTCAGTCACTGTTAAAATATTTTAAGGGTATGGGCTGCGAGTGGGGGAAGAGGAAGACGGAATTATGAAAAATTATTTGTAAAAAAACAAAAACAAAAAACGATACCTGTCTAGTGAGAGACATGTCTGCCCTTCATTCGTGGAGAAAAAGAAAAAAACGCATGGTTGGTCTGAGACAGTCAACCTTTAAGATGTATGGAACGTCTTTGCCAAATAGTGCAGTCAGATAAGAATTTCTTCTTCACCCGCCGAAATTGAATATATGTTGCTCTTTTCTATTTTTTTCTTCCTTTCTTTTCTTTCTTCCTTCCTTTCTTTCTTTCTTTCATTTTCTTTCTTTTTCTTTTTGGATCTTCACGGTAAAGGTGGGAAGGCGAGTAGCAAGCACTGGAGGAAGGGGGCAGGGGGTGGGGGGTGGGGAGGTCAGATCAGCATTTGCCCAGATCTTTTAGTTCATGGTGAGGGACTTTGATAGCAGCAACGATTCCTTCCCTTTCAGACTCAGTTGCGCACTTATAGATAGGAATGGTTGGAACCAGTTGGTGCCCACAGTGGAGCCTCCCGCTGTCCTCCCTGGAGTACCTGACCTCTATGTAGTGACGTTGAATACCTGACCTCCATGCAGTGACGTTGAGTACCTGACCTCCATGCTGTGACGTTGAGTACCTGACCTCCATGCAGTGACGTTGAGTACCTGACCTCTATGCAGTGTCGTTGAGTACCTGACCTCCATGCTGTGACGTTGAGTACCCGGCCTCCATGCAGTGACGTTCAATACCTGACCCCCGTGCAGTGACTTTGAGTACCTGAACCCATGAAGTGACGCTGAGAACCTGACCTCCATGCTGTGACGTTGAGTACCTGACCTCCATGCTGTGACGTTGAGTACCTGACCTCTATGCAGTGACGTTGAGTACCAGACCTCTATGCAGTGTCGTTGAGTACCTGACCTCCGTGCTGTGACGTTGAGTACCTGACCTCCATGCAGTGACTTTGAGTACCTGACCTCCATGAAGTGACGTTGAGAACCTGACCTCCATGCTGTGACGTCGAGTACCTGACCTCCTTGAAGTGACGTTGAGTACCTGACCTCCATGCTGTGACGTTGGGTGCCTGACCACCGTGCAGTGATGTTGAGTACCTGACCTCCATGCTGTGACGTTGAGTACCTGACTTCCATGCTGTGACGTTGGGTACCTGACCTCCATCTATTGACGTTGAGTACCTGACCCCCATGCAGTGATGTTGAGTACCTGACCTCCATGCAGTGACGTTGAGTATCTGACCTCCATGCTGTGACGTTGAGTACCTGACCTCTATGCTGTGACGTTGAGTACCCGACCTCCATGCAGTGACGTTGAGTACCTGACCTCTATGCAGTGACGTTGAGTACCTGACCTCCATGCTGTGACGTTGAGTACCTGACCTCCGTGCTGTGACGTTGAGTACCTGACCTCCGTGCTGTGACGTTGAGTACCTGACCTCCATGCTGTGATGTTGATCCACTCACCTTACGGTGTCTCAGAAACCTCTCTCTTAAAATATGATTTTTTTTCTTTTTCTTTTTTTTCCCTTCTTTTCTTTTTCAGGGGGACAAGTGGTGTTTTTTTTTGTTTTGTTGTGATCAAGTGTAGTAAACAAGAAGAGTGCAACACTAATCAGCGCGTACGCCCCAACAATGACCAACCCAGATGACATCAAGGACAAGTTATACGAAGAACTAGACACTCTCATCGCAGCAGTCCCACCGTCTGGGAAGGTAATCGTACTGGGGGACTTCAACGCCAGAGTGGGGACCGATCACCAGACCTGTGAAGGGATCCTTAAGAGACACGGTACTGGCAACTGCAACAGCAATGGCCTCCTGCTTCTCAAGATGTGCACTACTCATGACCTTGTCATCACCAACACTCTGTTCCGCCTCCCTATCCGCAACAAGACATCATGGATGCACCTACGTTCCAAGCATTGGCATCTGATTGATTATCTCATCACCAGAAAGAGAGATGCGCGAGACGTGAGAGTGACGAAGGCCATGTGTGGTGCTGACTGCTGGACTGATCATCGCCTCATCGTGTCAAAGTTTAAACTCCACGTCCTGCCCATGCGAAGACCCCAAGGTCAGAAGACTGAAAAGAGGCTCAACGTCTCCAAGCTCAAGGATAGTAAAGTCGCAGAAGATTTCTCCAATGACCTAGATGGCAGGCTGCCCAAGACATGAGAGGATGACCACAGAAGCATTGAAGAGCAGTGGGAGGCCTTCAGAGATGTGGTCCACTCTACTGCCCTCGAACACCTCGGACCAGCAACCCGAAGAAACCAAGACTGGTTTGATAAGAATGACGCAGAAGTGCAGACACTGCTGTCAGAGAAACACCAGCTGTTCAGATCGCACCAGAATGACCCCACATCACAAGCTAAGAATGATGCCTTCACAGCACAAAACAAAAAGTGCAGGAGAGGCTTCGCATAATGCAGGATGCCTGGTTCAGCAAAAAGGCCAATGAAATCCAGGGTTTCGCAGATAGTCATGACACCAAGCGTTTCTATGATGCTCTGAAGGCTGTGTATGGACCCCAGTCCTCCGGCTCCTTCCCCCTCCTCAATGCAGATGGGACCCAGCTGCTGACAGAAAAGAAGCAGATTCTGGAGAGATGGGCTGAACACTTTAACCTGGTTCTCAACTGCCCTGCTCAATCAACGACGAGGCCATTGCACGCCTACCTCAAGTGAAGATCAGGCAAGACCTTGACAACTCCCCACAGAAGAAGAAGTCAGAAAGGCAATCAAACAACTTTCCTGTGGCAAAGCGCCAGGATCTGATGCAGTCCCTGCCGAAGTTTACAAATCAGGAAGCCCAGCCTGACTTGACACAGAAGCTGACGCAGCTCTTCTAGTCCATGTGGAATGAATAGAGGGTCCCACAACAGTTGAAAGATGCCAACATTCTCCACATCTACAAGAGAAAAGGCAACCGCCAGTCCTGCGACAATTACCGAGGCATCTCTCTCTTGTCCATAGCTGGGAAGATCTTGGCTCGTGTCCTGCTCTTCCGCCTTCTACTACACCTTGAGCAGGGTCTCCCAGAAAGCCAGTGTGGCTTTCGTGCTGAACGTGGAACTGCATATTTGCTGCACGACAGCTCCAGGAAAAATGCCAAGAGCAGCAGAGCGATCTGTTTGTGACTTTTGTCGATCTGACCAAGGCCTTCGATACGGTCAGCAGAGATGGCTTGTGGAAGATCATGGAGAAATTTGGCTGTCCCAGCAGGTTCATTACGAATGTCTGACAGTTTCACGACGGCATGGTGGTGAAAGTACTGGATGATGGAGACGAGTCAGTAGCCTTTCCAGTGACCAACGGCGTAAAGCAAGGCTGCATTCTCGCCTCTACACTCTTCAGCATGGTCTTCTCCGCCATGCTGACTGATGCCTCCCGTGACTGCCAGGGTGGTATACACGTCAGATACAGAGCTGACGGTGGACTGTTCAACCTCAGGCGACTGCAGGCTGTTACAAAGGTGAAAGAGACCGTCATCAGGGACTTCTTGTTTGTTGATGACTGCGCCCTCAATGCCAGTACAGAGCAGATGATGCAGCACGAAATGGACTGCCTCTCACGAGCCTGCTAGAACTTCGGTCTCACCATCAGCACCAAAAAGACCGAAGTGATGTATCAGCCTGCGCCAGGTAAACCCTACCAGGAACCACATATCATGGTAAAGGGGCAGAACTTACAGGCAGTTGACAACTTCACCTATCTGGGCAGCACACTCTCACGAGCTGTGAACATTGACGCAGAGGTCAGGAACAGGATTGCCAAAGCCAGCTCTGTGTTTGGGAGACTCCGTGAAAATGTCTGAGAGTGGAGAGGACGAAGCCTTACCACCAAGCTGAAAGTCTACCATGCAGTGGTACTAACCACTCTCTATGTCAGTGAGACCTGGACTGTCTTCAGCAGACACGCCAAACAGCTCAACCATTTTCACCTCAGCTGTCTCCGCAGACTCCTACACATCAAGTGGCAGGACAAAGTCCCAGACACTGAGGTCTTGGAAAGATCCAACATCCCCACCATCTGCACTCTCCTTCAGAAATCCCGAGCCAGATGGGCTGGCCACATCGTCAGAATGCCAGATAGTCGACTGCCGAAACAACTGCTGTATGAAGAACTGAGTCAGGGCAAGCGCAAAGCTGGGGGGCAGAAGAAACGTTTCAAGGACTGCCTCAAAGTATCCCTCAAAAGCCTGGACATCAACCTCAACACCTGGGAGTCGCTTGCCCTGGACCGCCCAGCCTGGCGAAGCAGAATCACAAAGTGTGCATGTACATCAGAGAAGAGACGCACAGCAGAAGCTGAGAGAAAGCGAGCCGCGCGCAAGGCCAGAGCTACCTCCACCTCCACAGTAGCACCCACCCACATGTGGGACACATGTGGGCGTTCCTTCCGGGACCAGATCGGCCTCACTAGCCACCTGCGGACCCACACTCAGCGATCTTCCATCTGAGATTGAAGTCATGGTCATCTTCGAAATTGAAGGACGAAAGACAACAATTTGGTTGGTAATGTTTCTTGCTCTTCCCTTAAGTCTGCATGTGCCGCCACTTCCTCTCTTCCTCTCCAGATCTGAAACATGGTCTATGGTATAGTGACTTTGCTCTTGTTTGCTTAAATGATTCTTCAGATTTCTTATCACATCAGATCGGCCAAGCTGTAATCCAGTTCTTATCGTTGCCTTGCCAGCCAGTGTGTCTGCTCTCTCGTTTCCTTTGACTCCAGCATGTCCAGGGCAGTGCATCCCTATGAGTCTCTCCCATGGAAGGCTGCGCGTGTGTTCATTCCAAGCAGGGCTTCCCATTCCACTTTTCACTTTCGGAATAGGTTCTTGGGGTCAGTCAGTATCATGGCTTGTTGAGTTTGAAACTGGCTTGTGGATGAAAGCCAGGGAGTGCTTGTCTTACTGCTTCTACCTCCATTGTTAGACTTGAAGTTGTTAAACTGTGCGCACCTTTGTCTTCCTGGATAGTTCGGCCATTTTGCTTCACTGTGTATCCCCAGTCTGACTTACATTTGGTGACAGAACCGTCAGTGTATATTATAATATCATCTTTTGTGCAAAGGTCTTCAACCTGCATCTGAATTTCTGCGTTGGTTTTGCCTTCTGGCCATTCTCAACAACTTCTTCCAAGTTCTGGAGCCACAGCAATTTGGTAGAGGTCTTTCAAGTGGTCTGGATATTTCTCCCATTCCCTGGTTTCTTTGAGCTCTGCTAAGTGGTAAACAAGCTGTATACTGTCTTCTGCCTGTCCCATCCATAGCCGAGTGCCTTTTGTTTCCTTGACCGCCGCATGAAGCGGGTTTTGGGGATTTTCAAGTGCTGTGAAATATGCCTTCACCTGTTCTAGCTTGTGTCTTGTCTGTATTGAAGGAAGGTCGAGCAGGTAACGCATAATTTCAACTGGTGTTTTCTTCATGGTTGCCAGAATCAATCTGATTGCTTCGATTTGAATTCTTTCTAATTTGAGAAGGTTGCTGTTGGACAGTGTTGTAAGCCCTAATCCATAATCAATCATACTGAGTACATATGCAGGATACAGTCAGTAGAGATGGCGCTGTTCAATGCCTTTAGCTGCTATGGCTTTCATGGCAGATAGGCCTTTTTTGCATTTAAGAACAATATTCTCAACATGCTTTCTAAAGGTTAGCATTCTGTCAAAGCCTGCACCCAAATAGCGTAGGTTGTTAGTTGATTCAATTGGTATTCCATTGAAGGAAACTGGTGGGGGTACTTGTCCTGATGTCTTGTTGTTGAGAGTGCAGACTAATGTCTTGGGCTTTTGTCGGGTTGATGGACGATCTAGTTTCTTGACACCACCGAGCAATGTTGTTCAACTGTTGCTGAACTGTTTTCGTTCTTTCTTGAGCATTATTTGATGTTTTGTAGATCAGACCGTCATTTGCTAGTGTCAACACTCGAGCAATTCCGTTTCTGTTGAGGTCTGCAAGGTCTGTAGTATAAACATTGTACAAAACAGTGGAGAGAGGAGAACCTTGAGGTAATCCCACAGAAAGTATACGATGCTCAGACGTCCAATCTCCAAATCGTAGAATGACGGTTCGCTCCTGAAGTGCCGCTGTGATTCATCGTGTAAGTGTCAAGGAGTAGTTCCATGAGAAGCAAGAACTGGACTTAATGTATGCATCTTCCAGATCTATTGCAACAGCTAG
>CM065747.1:26293050-26298050 GCA_033310375.1 Conus canariensis
CTTCCAGTCCCACATGCCCTGCCCTGCTTCCACGTCCCCCCAATGTCTACCCTGTTTTCCACGCCCCACGTTACCCACAAGTAATACCCTGTTTCCCACGCCCACGTATACCCACATGTCATACCCTGCTTCCAGTCCCACGTATACCCAAAAGTCTTACCCTGCTTCCACGTCCCACGTATACCCACATTTTCATACCCTGCTTCCACACCCCAAATTTTTCCAACCCTGTTTCCCACGTTCCACGTTTTCCCCACAAGTCATACCCTGCTTCCAGTCCCATATTTTCCCATGTCATACCCTGCTTCCGCGTCCCACATGTCATACCCTGCTTCCGCGTCCCACATGTCATCCCCTGCTTCCACCCCCACATGTCATCCCCCTGTTTCCCACGTCCCACATATCCCCAAAAGGGTCATACCTTGTTCCCACGTCCCAATATACCCACATGTCGTCCCTGTAAGGCTTCTCCCCACCCCCACCCTCCCCCCCTTTCCTTGAAAACGACCAGCATCCGTGCCCCTTGTCCCCCTACCCACGTCACGCCCTGCATCTGTGTCTGACCGTACGCCCGCCGATTGAACGAACTAATGACTGAACGATCGACTGACCGATTGAACGAATGACTGACTGAACTACCGACTGACCGATTGAACGAATGACTGACTGAACGACCGACTGATCGATTGAACGAATGGCTGACTGAACGACCGACTGACCGATTGAACGAATGACTGACTGAACGACCGACTGACTGATTGAACGAATAACTGACTGAACGACCGACTGATTGATTGAACGAATGGCTGACTGAACGACCGACTGAACGAATGACTGACTGAACGACCGACTGATCAATTGAACGAATGGCTGACTGAACGACCGACTGACCGATTGAACGAATGACTGACTGAACGACCGACTGACTGATTGAACGAATGACCGACTGAACGACCGACTGAACGAATGACTGACTGAACGACCGACTGACGATTGAACGAATGACTGACTGAACGACCGACTGACCGATTGAACGAATGACTGATTGAACGACCGACTGACCGATTGAACGAATGATTGACTGAACGACCGACTGACCGAATGACTGACTGAACGGCCGACTGACCGAATGACTGACTGAACGACCGACTGACCAAATGAACGAAGGAATGACTGAACGACCGACTGACCGAATGAATGACTGAACGACCGACTGACCGAATGAACGAATGACTGACTGAACGACCGACTGACCGAATGAACGAAGGAATGACTGAACGACCGACTGACCGAAGAATGACTGAACTACCGACTGACCGAATGAACGAATGAATGACTGAACTACTGACTGAACGAATGAATGACTGAACGACCGACTGACCGAATGAAAAATGAATGACTGAACGACCGACTGACCGAATGAAAAATGAATGACCGACTGACCGAATGAATGACTGAACGACCGACTGACCGAATGAATGACTGCACGACCGACTGACCCAAAGAACGACTGAATGACTGAACGACCGACTGACCGAATAACGACAACGACCTACTGACCAAAAGAATGACTGAACGACCGACTGACCGAATGAACGACCGACTAACCGAAAGAATGACAGAACGACTGACTGACCGAATGAACGACCGACTGATCGAAAGAATGACAGAACTACCGACTGACCGAAAGAATGGCTGAACGACCGACTGACCGAAAGAATGACTGAACGACCGACTGACCGAAAGAATGACTGAACAACCGACTGACCGAAACAATGACTGAACGACCGACTGACCGACCGATTGAGCAAATGAATAAATGAATGACTGAGCGAGCGACTGAATGACTGAACGAGCTATCGACCAAACAAAATGTACCAACGCATGACTGAATGACCGACTGAACGAATGAATGACTAAACGACCGACCGACCGAACAAATCTACGAACGAATGTCTGAACGACCATCTGAACGGATGGACAAATGAGCTTGCGTCCGATCGACCGAGCAAGCGCACGGGAAAACAAAAACAAACTTGAAAACAGCAACAAACAAACAAACAATCAAATGAATGAACGAAAGAAAGGAATGAATGAAGAAAGCAAAAAATGAAAACTAAAAAAAAAAAAAACCCCAAAAAAAATGTGACAAGTAGCGCAGCAAAGAATGAAAAGAACATAAACAACTACAGGGGGATCAAACAAAGGACAGACACTATTATGAGAAGGAAAGGTGAGACACAGGGGTTTACAAAGAATGAAACAAAGAGGGGGGAAGGAAGTCGGGGAGAACGGGGGTATTATGGAGGAGTAAGGAAAACAGAGGTGGGGGAAGAGAGAGAGGGAAAGGTGGTGTGCACGTGCGCGCGCGCGTGTGTGTATACGTGTGCGTGCGCGAACGAACGAACGCAGGTATGTGTGTGTATTCGTGTTGTTGTGTGTGTGTGTGTTGGGGTGTGTGTGTGTGTGTGTGTGTGTGTGTGCAAATAGTTGTTACAGGTCCAATTCCATCATGCAATAGTCTATCTAATTTCGACTCTAAATGCGTATCTCACATTAGTGTTGACGTAATCTTTTCTGTAATGATTTCTCTCTCTCTCTCTCTCTCTCTCTCTCTCTCTCTCAGGGGTCAAGGTCGGGATGTAACAACATGGCGACGTGTTTTTGTTCCGCTGAGTCTTGAAAGTAAAAAAAGTACAACTACGTTGTCCCAAGCAAGGTGGGGAAGACCTGCACCATGCCAACCTGTCTCCAACAACATAGGCAGTCTACAGGCAGGTTGATTTTTGTACTGTCAAATATCTTACGAAAGAAATCCTGCATCAAACACCCTGTTGGTATTCTGCTGCTGTGGCAAGGATGTGGTACAATGGCAACACACTACATTCGCTTCTCGATCACTTGTGAACTGTTTTGTGGTAGGACAGTTTGGTTCAAACGCTGTGACGAGTCCGTGTGCAGACAGGGTCGTTTTGGGGTGCTGACAGCTACTGCAGTAGTTTTCATGTGCTTGTTTCTGTTGTCGTGTGGTGGACCGGATTCACCACAGAGGACAGGGACAGAACAGGACACCGGAAGGATAGACCTAGTGGATACTGGCACCCAAGCTTCGTTTGGGCCACCTGATTCTTCGCCCATGGAAACTGACCATGAGAGAAGCCTCATGCACGGTATGTACCAGTGTATTAGAGACGGTATCAGTGATGCAATGATAGAGGCTACCAGAGAACTGAAAGAACAGCAAGCAATAGAGCATGAGAAAATGAGATCAACACAAGCTAATCAGACTGAAAGGCTAGAGACCAAAATGCAACAAATAAGTGATAATTTGTCTGATTTACTGGGAAGGGTGGAACACAGACAGAAACAGGTTGAGGAGGAGTTGAACCTCATGAGACTACAGTATGAGAGCGTGCAGGAAGAAAATGACAGTCTGAAGAAAGAGATTGACTTGCTGAGAAATAAATGTGATTCTCTAGAAAATCACAGCAGGAGGAACAACCTCTTGTTTTTTGGCATCAAGAAAGAGAAGGCCCAAGAAAATTGGGAGGAGTGTGAACTAAAGGTGAGAACTGTGATCAGAGAGGGAATGGGCCTTGAGGGGGAGATAGCCATTGAAAGAGCACATAGAATTGGAAGAGGAGATGCAGTGATAGTCAAATTCCTATCATATAAAGACAAGACTACGGTTGTTAAGAATGAAAAAAAATTGAAGAATTCAGACAGTTATCAAAATGTGTTTGTCAGGGAAGATTATTCAGAGATTGTGCGCAGGAAAAGACAAGGACTGAGAGAGAAAGCAAAGCAGGTGTATGATGGTGGTCAGAAGGTACAAATGAAATTGGACAAACTGATTAGAGAGGAAGGTGTCTACACATACGACATCGGGAAGGAAATGGTGATGAACGTCAGCAGAATCAGGAGGAGACCAGACGAAGAAGTCAGTGAATCAGTGGAAACCAGACTAGACAGGAAGCGGGTAGATGGAAATGAATATCACCCATCATCAGAGAAAGACGGATTGACCGATTCTCCATCTGAGGATACCTTCCCCCCCCCCTCCCCCCCCTCCCCCATCCCCCCTCTCTCAAAACCAAGCGACGGCAACAACGACGACAGCAGTAGAAGTCGTCTGTACATTCTCCCTACGGCGGAGTACCCAAGTGCGAATCAAACGAAGCACTGGCCAACGAGTGAGAAGACGATGACGGGTCAAGGGTCAAAACAGGAAGCTACACGGTCAACACGGCGGCATAGCAGCATTGTTGCGCAATCTTATAGCCCGGTGAGGACACGTCAAAGTGCGGGCTTGTCAACACAAAGCAGACCAGGCGTAAAAGATAGGCGTGACAGTGTGAATTCAAACACGTTACACCAGTGGATGAAGCCAGCCAATACACAAGCGCGGGGAGGAAGGGGTGGGCGGGTTGGAGACCAACAAGGCAGGGGAAGTTGTGAAATCGGTGGGGGTAAGGAGAGGAGTGCTAGTGGGGGTGGGCGTGGGGGTGGTGAGGGTGGTAAAACAAAAAGATGACGGTATGGCCGAAGCCCGGAGAATAAAGTTATAAACATTTGTACGTGGAACTGTGACGGTTGGTTGCAGAAGCTGGACATCCCTGATGTTATTTCAACAATGTTATCTTTCGATATTTTTGCTTTAAACGAAACTTTTGTTTATTCAAGTACAATTTCATACACACCTTTTAGTAACTGTGATGTGTTTGTCTCTAGAGCTATAAAATTATCACATCAAGGGCGATATTCGGGAGGAGTGATCGTGTTTGTTCGAAAAAGTTTGGCAGGATTTGTGGAAAGAATTGATACTAACTTAGAACAAATGATTATTTTGAAACTGGACGGAAGACTGATAGGGACAAATAAACCGGTATTTCTGATTTGTACATATATTCACCCTTATGATAGTAGGTTCTGGAGACAGTCACGTCACGGCGTTGGCATAGAGATCATCGAACAATGTTTAATGGATTTATATGAAAGAT
>CM065747.1:26303050-26318304 GCA_033310375.1 Conus canariensis
ACTTCCAAGAGAGGAAATCCTCAACAGTGCCAGAACAACCGCAAGATCAGTTAAATCAGCAATGTAAGCAACGTAATGTTCAGAATCATTATGACTAGATTACAGCTGCAAACAGACACCGCTGTATCTGAAAGGCTGAAGTATCATCGAACAGATCTTTAACCCTTCGCCAGAAACAACTGCAACACCAGTTCTACTATGTCTTCACAGACTTCAAGAGGTGTTTGATAAAGTCTATCCAAAGGTGCTATAGGCCGCTATGAAGAAATCTGATATATCGGGACAAAGTTAATCAACATCCACCAAATATACGCCAAAGTGACCAGTGCAGTGCTCACAAAAGGCGCGACTGGAAAGTGGTCCACATGTCAGTTAGGATCAGCAAGGGCCCCTTTACTCTCCACTACTTTTCAACGTAGTCCTGGAATGCCTGATGAATGATCCACTTGAAGATCAGTCAACGCAATCAGCACTGCAAGAAGAACTATCTCGATCCTTCACTTTGCAGATAACTTCGATGGCCTGGCGGGCACTGAACAAGAAGTCACTGAGCTGGTTAAAACACTGGATGAAAGATCTATGAGACATAGTTTGGACATCAACACCGAGAACACCAAGCTAATGGTCAGCCACAACACCACCTCCATTACTGATATGACCATGGATAGAGAGTAGGATCTGTTCAACGGTTCAGATATCTGGGTTCTGTTTTCAGCGATGGGGGATTTACATCAAACATACTGTCAAGAGCAGCAAAGACATCAGTTCGTTCATATTCAACCCTGTATGGTAAGACACTAACAAATGTGTCATATAATATCATTTATACACAAATTTGTTTGATTTAATCGTTAAATTTACATTTATAAACATTTTTATTGTGAATTTTTTTTTTATAATATACAGTGTAATTGATGTGATTATGTATGAATGTGCAATATAAATGATATTATATATAATATAATGTGCAATGAGTTTATGAAATGATTGTGTTCTGTGATGTTGATAATTTTTTTTTATGTTGTGTTTGGTCGGTTTCTAGTGCTGTGTTTTTTGTGTGAAATGCACCTGGACCAAATTTCTCATGATGAGATAATAAAGTGTTTCTTATCTTATCTTATCTTTGAAATACAAATCTGGCTCCTGCATGCATGGGTGTATTTCGTTTTCCTACATGCAAACGCGTCATGGACCCGATAGAAAAAATCCCTATCATAGAAATAAGATGTCACTGCAAGATACTATACATCAGAAATGCTGACTATATCGACATTGAACAAAATGCGCCAGACCATCAAAAAGCACGTCGGGCCATACGAAGACTTGCTGACACCAGCAAAGCAAAGAAACTAAGCTGGCATTGTCATGAGGATCCAGTGACCCCGCTGAAATAATCATCCAGGAGAGTATTGAAGCAGCTAGACCAAGGGGAAGACAGGGGGAAAAAATGGACTGACAACATTGCAGAATGGACAGGGAAACATCTGCAGAGCCCAAGGCCTCGGAACACAACCGACAGAACTGGAGGAACCGTTCTTCAGTGCGATGCCCCAGTGACTTCACACGGACCTAGGAAAAAGAAGTGGATATTAGTGATACCAAGACAAAATTATTTTTGTAGTTTTAACTATTTTTTTCAATGCAGAACGTGTGCGTGATTCTAGGACTCGGCCAACTGTTAACATTAATAATAATAAAAAAGAATATTTGGATACACGATTTTGATATTTCTTGAGTCCCAGAAAAAAAATGTTGACATTTCCCTCTTTCTCAGATGATAAATTGTGAATGTTTTCATCTGCCGTCAGAACAATTATCATCATAACTAAACTGGACCTGTCGGTTCTCTTAGTGATGCATAGACAGGCACTAGTTGACCTGTCGGTTCTCTTAGTGATGCATAGACAGGCACTAGTTGACCTGTCGGTTCTCTTAGTGATGCATAGACAGGCACTAGTTGACCTGATGAAACGGATAAAAGAACAACATTGCATTTTTTGTATAATTCATTTACAAAATTGCTTTTTCTGTAGAATTCATTTACAATTAAAAAAAAATTCATTTACTTTTTTTTGTATAATCCATTTCTGTAACTTCTAACTGGCTGGGGAGAGACAGCGTGTGTCTAGCTCTTTTCCGGTACTCGTTGTCAGAGTCTAAGAATATTTTGTTTGTTTCTGAATTCAAGATAAAAAAAAATTGAAAAAAAAACGAATAAAAACGATTAGCTGTTGACAACTTACCTTTTTTTTTTTTTAAAGATAGTAAGTCAGCTTCATGGTATGAATTCAATATACTTCTACGTACCGGATTGTGAAGAACTAATTGAACAGCTCTGCTGTCTGTCTGTTGTATTTTATTCAACAAGCTGTGCAGGATAAAAAATAAACTTCCTGTTCATAAATCAATTTTGAACAGACAAGGCTGGTAACTGTGGTAATAAAGGTTTTATTGTTTTTGTTTGTATCTTGACCCCATGGTTTAGTATCAATTGCTGTGAATTTTCGTTACTTTTTCCTTGCTGTCATTATCAAATTTCAGTTTGAAATTGCCTATGTTAATTTCTAGTCAAGTTAATATTCAAACACTTCGACTTATGTATGTTGCAAAGTCATGTAATACTTGATGCTGTAGCAATGATGTCGGATTTTCCACGTTAAAAATCTTACTTAGTGTTTTTTGTCTTCTGAATGTGCAAGCCATATCATTCCATGTACAAGTTTAATGTATTTCTCTCTAGCTGATAAATATTTTGTGCATGATTTATCACCCTCATTTTTTTAGTTCGCATTTATCTAGATGAAAAAAATCGTCTGAATATTATAGCATATTTGCGTCTTTTGATGATACCTTAGGCAAGTCAAAAGTTGGACTAGCACACACAACAGAATAAAAAAAATGACACAGTGAAGGGCACACACTCAACAGAATCAATGATGACACAACGAAGGGCACACACACACACAACAGAATCAATAATGACACAGTGAAGGGCGCACACACACACACACACACACACACACACACACACACACACACACACAACAGAATCAATAATGACACAGTGAAGAGCACACACAACAGAATCAATAATGACACAGTGTAGGGTACACACACAACAGAATCAATAATGACACAGTGAAGGGTACACACACAACAGAATCAATAATGACACAGTGAAGGACACACACACAACAGAATCAATAATGACACAGTAAAGAGCACACACAACAGAATCAATAATGACACAATGAAGGGCACACACAACAGAATCAATAATGACACAGTGAAGGGTACACACACAACAGAATCAATAATGACACAGTGAAGGGTACACACAACAGAATCAATAATGACACAGTGAAGGGTACACACAACAGAATCAATAATGACACAATGAAGGGTACACACACAACAGAATCAACAATGACACAGTGAAGAGCACACACAACAGAATCAATAATGACACAGTGAAGGGTACACACACAACAGAATCAACAATGACACAGTGAAGGGTACACACAACAGAATCAATAATGACACAGTGAAGGGTACACACAACAGAATCAACAATGACACAGTGAAGGATACACACACAACAGAATCAATAATGACACAGTGAAGGGTACACACACAACAGAATCAATAATGACACAGTGAAGGATACACACACAACAGAATCAATAATGACACAGTGAAGGATACACACACAACAGAATCAATAATGACACAGTGAAGCGTACACACACAACAGAATCAATAATGACACAGTGAAGAGCACACACAACAGAATCAATAATGACACAGTGAAGAGCACACACAACAGAATCAATAATGACACAGTGAAGGGTACACACACAACAGAATCAATGATGACACAGTGAAGGGTACACACACAACAGAATCAATAATGACACAGTGAAGGACACACACACACACACACACACACACACACCAGAATCAATAATGACACAGTGAAGGGTACACACACAACAGAATCAATAATGACACAGTGAAGGGTACACACACAACAGAATCAATGACACAGTGAAGGGTACACACAACAGAATCAATAATGACACAGTGAAGGGTATACACACAATAGAATCGATAATGACACAGTGAAGGACACACACACACACACACACACACACACACACAACAGAATCAATAATGACACAGTGAAGGGTACACACAACAGAATCAATAATGACACAGTGAAGGGTACACACACAACAGAATCAATAATGACACAGTGAAGGGTACACACAACAGAATCAATAATGACACAGTGAAGGGTACACACACAACAGAATCAATAATGACACATTGAAGGGCACACACACACAATAGAATCAACAATGACACAGTGAAGGGTATACACACAATAGAATCAATAATGACACAGTGAAGGGTACACACACAACAGAATCAATAATGACACAGTGAAGGGCACACACAACAGAATCAATAATGACACAGTGAAGGGTACACACACAACAGAATCAATAATGACACAGTGAAGGACACACACACAACAGAATCAATAATGACACAGTAAAGAGCACACACAACAGAATCAATAATGACACAATGAAGGGCACACACAACAGAATCAATAATGACACAATGAAGGGCACACACAACAACAGAATCAGTAATGAAACGGTGAAGGGTACACACAACAGAATCAATAATGACACAGTGAAGGGTACACACAACAGAATCAATAATGACACAGTGAAGGGTACACACAACAGAATCAATAATGACACAGTGAAGGGCACACACACAACAGAATCAATAATGACACAGTGAAGGGCACACACAACAGAATCAATAATGACACAGTGAAGGGCACACACAACAGAATCAATAATGACACAGTGAAGGGCACACACGGGTACGTATCAATCTGCCCCCATCTCATTGTGCCCCCGTCTCATTGTGCCCCCAATGTCATCTCATTGTGCCCACGTCTCATTGTGTCCCCGTCATTTAGGGGAAAGAAGAACACGTATAAATTAAGCAGAAACCATCTGTTTTCGAAAAAATTCTCTATGTTTGTGTATAAGCAAAATCTATTGACTTTCAATTAAATCGACTGAACTACAATGTAAAGTTTTCTTCTCTCTCTTTTTAACTGCAAAGTATTCATACATGCATATGCACACACGTGAAGGTTTCTGCTGAAACTAAAAAGTCTACTGGTTTTTAGACATGTATAAGGACGAAGAGAGGAAGAAAACCTTTGTCAAAATGAACGTATTTTCGTTTAAACTAGGCTACATATATGCGTTCATTAGGACAGAGAGAGATAGTATCCACATAGACGGGGGCACCAATGAGACGGGGGCACAATGAGACGGGGGCACCAATGAGACGGGGGCACCAATGAGACGGGGGCACAATGAGATGGGGGCGCAATGAGACGGGGCAGATTGACATGACCCCGTTTTCCCGTTTTGATAATGTGTGATGGTAACTGACAATTTGTTTTCTGTGTCTCTTGGAGACAGCAAGGAAACGCACAGCATCATCTGTATTCGAGCCATCTTCTGAACTCGAGCCACCCAAGAAGAGGCGACGCATGAAAAAGATGGTAGTGATAGAATAAAGAGAATGGGTTGGTGTCATTCATTGACTAATCTTGAGATAAATGACCATTATCAAGTCGCGCAACAGTGCTGCACACAGCCACACACAGTACGAACATGTATGCACCACACCACACACACCACACACACCACACACCACACACACACACAATATATTTTACACACCTACCATAAGAGCAGCACCAGATCTTGTTACAGCCTCCAGTTGTAGCTGTCCTATTACTCTCTACTCCTCATGCCTCTCCACAAGTCAGCCTGAGACAATGGATGACTGTTCTGTCTCCTGTCATGAAGACATCAAGTGTTGAGGGCCAGTCTGGATGCTTTCAGTGTGCCTCGGTCAGCAACTGTTCTGTCATGAAGACATCAAGTGTGGGCCAGTCTGGACTGTTTAGGTGTGCCTCGGTCAGCAATGTTTCCTGTCATGAAAGACATCAAGTGTTGAGGGCCAGTTGGACTGCTTTCAGGTGTGCCTCGTCAGCAAACTGTTTCCTGTCATGAATGGACATCAAGTGTGAGGGCCAGTCGGACGCCTTTCAGGCAGTGCCACGGTCCAGCAACTGTTTCCTGTCGTGAAGCACTCAAGTGTTGAGGGCACAGTCTGGACTTCTCTTCATGCTGTGCCATCAGCCGGCATGAACTGTTTCCTGTCGTGAAGACATCAAGTTTGAGGGCCAGTCTGGACTGCTTTCAGGTGTGCCTCGGTCAGCAACTGTTTCCTGTCATGAAGACATCAAGTAGTGAGGGCCAGCGACCAGGTCCTCGGCACTGCTTTCAGGTGTGCTCGTCAGGTCCATGAACTGTTCTGTCATGAAGACATAGTAGTGAGGGCCAGTCTGGACTGCTTTCAGGTGTGCCTCGGTCAGCAACTGTTTCCTGTCATGAAGACATCAAGTAGTGAGGGCCAGTCTGGACTGCTTTCAGGTGTGCCTCAGTCAGCAACTGTTTCACTTCGGGAAGCACCAGCAGCACTCCCCGGATTATCGTCTCAAGGTATGCACTGAGGGTTAAGAGTCTGTTGCCACAGAGTTCGGTCTTGGAGGGTTAATCCTTTCTTCCTAACTGTTTGTGACCATATAGCCTTACTACATGCTGTGCCATGGTATTCAGACCAGCAAATGCTTTGGAATTTATTTGGGGGGGGGGGGGGGGGGGGAGAAAAATCAATCTTTTATCCCTGCCTGGAGTATCTTAAACTGTCTGGCGCTTAGTTTTTGTTGTATGATAAATATATTTTCTAGATCACTGTGTGCGTATGTGTAAATTGTAACCATACTGTTGTACCTAATTTGACTCCTGTGCCTTTCAGGTTTCAAGCAGAATGCTATCCCAGAAAAAGGCTGGTGTGCAATAACATAGTATGTTTGTTGAATTTTCACCCCCCCCCCCCCCCCCCAAAGGTCCCACCTAAGAAGCAAAAGAGACCTATGAAACAACAAAATAAGCTACATTTTCTTATGAAAAGTAGAAATATAAAAGAAAAACATCTTAGACACAAGTGCTGAGGGCCAGTTCTTGGAATGAATCCACAAGGGACTGAACTATAATAAACTAATAAATTTCAAGGGTAAGTAACTGCGCACATAAGAGCAAGCTTTGTTTATAATTCAATATTTCTTGCAGTCATTGCAACACCAAGCTTCTCTGAAAATTGCTGGAATGGTGCTCAGTTACTTACCCTTGGAGTTTCTTACACACACACACACACACACACACACACACAACACACACACACACACACACACACAAGCGCACACATACACAACTATGTGCACGCGCACGCACTAACATATACAACCATGCGTGCCAGCACCCAAAACACATCTCACACACACAGACACACACAAACACACACGCGCGTGCGTCCGCACATATATACATATAAACCATGCGCGCGCGCTCGTACACACACACACACACCACACACACACACACACACACACACACACACACACACACACACACACACAGGCAGTGGAAGCCAGTACAGAGTGTTAGGCAGTTCATTGGCTCGAGTCATGCAGCATGATTTTGAAGTGGTTGGACTTCATGAAGTAGAAAAAAATACTGCTAACCTTTTTTTTTCTTTAAGCTTATTATCTTATGTGCATCAACCTTTTTCTTCAACGGGCCTGATGTATTATGACTATCTTTTTTCAGATGCTTTTTTAAAACAATCTTCTGGCATTTTCTAACAACAAATAAAATTCCAGCAATATTTTACGCGAAAAGAAAGATTTCAAATATTTATTGAATTCCTGGCATGTAATAGAAGAATTTGCTTTTAATTAGATCTAGTCTCATCTTTCTCTCTTAAACTACTAATGTGAGAAGAGAGGCTTGACGATAGATTGTTCTCCAAGAATGTCTTTCAAACGCCTGTGCTTTGTCAAAAGATCTCATGACAACAATGCTTCCTAATTTAACAGGCTACAATGGTAGTTTATAATTACGCTTAATTTCTTCCATATTTTTCACACGTTGTGCACATTTTTGGATTCGGATGTTTCAAAATGACGAAAGTCAGAAAAAAAAATACAATTCTGGATTTAGCAACAACTCTGTTGCTATGATTTAACGTCAAACTGATGCATGACCAAAAAAAAAGAAAAAAGGAGAATGTGAAAATAATGAATAACTAAATGGAGATGAGCGTGAAAAAGAATAATTATTGTTGATAGAACTTGAAAACAAGAAATGACTGACTGAGAAGAACTTGAAAACAAGGGATGACTGACTGACAAGAACTTGAAAACAAGGAATGACTGACTGACAAGAACTTGAAAACAAGGAATGACTGACTGACAAGAACTTGAAAACAAGGAATGACTGACTGACAAGAACTTGAAAACAAGGAATGACTGACTGACAAGAACTTGAAAACAAGGAATGACTGACTGAAAAGAACTTGAAAACGATGACTGACTGACTGGAGAAGAACGTCAAAAGGACAAATACTGACTGGAGAACAGTGTTAAAATGATAAGTGACTAATTGGAGAAGAACCTGGATATGATGACTGACCGACTGGAGAAGAATCTGAAAAGACGAATGACTGACTGAGAAGAATCTGAAAAGACGAATGACTGACTGAGAAGAACGTGAAAACGATGAAGGACTGAGCGGTGAAGAACGTGAAAGCCATGGATGAGTGATGTCAGAGGAAGGTGAAAATGACTGACTGACTGGAGGAGAATGTGAACACACCATATGACTGACTGACTGGAGGAGAATGTGAACACACCCTATGACTGACTGACTGGAGGAGAATGTGAACACACTATATGACTGACTGACTGGAGGAGAATGTGAACACACCCTATGACTGACTGACTGGAGGAGAATGTGAACACACCCTATGACTGATGGAACCAGAGAGAGAGAGAGAATACAGAATGAGGAAGGGGACGTGAAGACGACGTGAGAATGATCAGAAAAGGGACAATGATGAAGAAATGATGGAAAAAGAAGAAAGCAGGATGAGGGAAGAAAGAGAGAATGATGAAAACTCCTCCGGACGAGATAATGAAAACGTCAGAATGACGTATAATGGGCGGGATAAAAACGGAAAGTAAGAATACTGAAGGAAGTATGAAAGGAGGAAATGTGAATGACGAATAACAGACAATAAATGGTAGGTGAGATGAGATGACATCATATCCATGAAGGTGAGGCAAAGAGGAGAATGTGAAAATGATGGACATGACAGTAGCATGTGATTGACAAAAGAAGGGTTTATGAGAGGGAAAAGGCGAGAGCAGCATGAGAATGATAGACTACATGAAAATAGAGCAGCATGAGAATGATAGACTACATGAAAACAGAACAGCATGAGAACGATTCAGTGATGGACAAACTGGGGGAAATGACACGAGAGAACAACACGTTTTTCACGAGGTGAAAAGAAGAAAAGGCAAAAATGGAGAACAGGGGACGGGACAAGAAAAGAGGAAGAAAGAACAGAGCGTCAAACTGACTGGACTACATAAAAGTAAGATATCGTCAGAATGATTCAGTAACGGAAGAAACAGATGAAGTGATGACCAGAATGATGACAGATGGACTCAGACAGGAGATAAAAACGCGAAATGGACGAGATGCATAGAGAGGAACGTGAAAATGATACATAATGGACGGGGAAGAACGTGAAAAAATTCAGTGATACTTGGGACTAGAAGCAGCGAATGACAGATGGGGTTGGAACAATCACAAGACGTTAACGGAAAGGATGATTAATGAAGGCCAAGATCAGGAGAACGTAGATATGAAAGAAGGAAGGAATATGAATGCAGACACAATGGGAACAGGAAACAGTGAAGGCTGTGACTAAATGACAAGAACGAGAACATGGTGAATGATCGACGGGACCAGAACACGATAAGTATGAAGGGAGTGAGAAAAGAGCGCGAGCAAGACGACAGAGAGACAACAGGGGGAGGAAAAGGGGTGAGTAACGGACGGTAGACAAACTAAAGAATGGTGCAAGACAGGAGAAAAGGAGAACGTGAGAACGATGAATGAGAGATGGGAGACTAACGTGAAAATGATGGAAAAGTAATGGGAGACTAACGTGACAATGATGGAAAAGTAATGGGAGACTAACGTGACAATGATGGAAAAGTAATGGGAGACTAACGTGACAATGATGGAAAAGTAATGGGAGACTAACGTGACAATGATGGAAAAGTAATGGGAGACTAACGTGAATATGATGGAAAAGTAATGGGAGACTAACGTGACAATGATGGAAAAGTAATGGGAGACTAACGTGTGAGTGAAGAAGGGCAATTCGGATGAGACGGCAAGAAACCGTGGATGGCGCACATGACCCCGATTGGAGGGAAACAGGCAAACGCGAAAATGATGAAAGAATGGACGAAAGGAGAACATGAGATGAATAATGATCGAGACGACTGAAGCGTCAGAATCATGAATGAGGGGTGGGATGAAAATAGAAAATGATATCTATAAACGAGAGGTGAAAAGAAGAATGTGAGAATGATAAATGATGTATGAAAGGTGACGACAGAACTGAGGATGGGAATATAACATGAGAACGATGAAGGACGAGATAACAAGGAAAAGAAGAGAGGAGTGTGAGACCAATGGATGATGAATGACCACTGGACAGCGTTGGAATGATGCAGTGATGGCCAGCAGAAAACAAAGGAAACAAGGGGATGAGGAGTGTTTGTAAACAGAGAAAAGGAGCAGATGAAAACGATGGATGGGAAACTGGGTGAATGAAGGGAGGTAAGAGGGAAGAACGTGGGAATCATGGAGAACATGGAAATCGGACATCGTCAGAATAATCCAATGATGAATGGAATGAGGAGGGAACGAGAGAAAAACGAATGCTGGACATGATCAGAAAGAAGAACGAGGGAATGACGAATGACAGACGAAATTTGAGAAGAGAAAGTGGGAATGGTGTATGACGAACAAGCTTAAGAGAATGACGCGAAAATGATGAATGTTGGACGAAGGGAAACGTAATAATGATGAATGTTGGACGAAGGGAAACGTAATAATGATGAATGTTGGACGAAGGGAAACGTAATAATGATAAATGTTAGACGAAGGGAAACGTAATAATGATGAATGTTGGACGAAGGGAAACGCCATAATGATGAATGTTGGACGAAGGGAAACGTAATAATGATGAATGTTGGACGAAGGGAAACGTAATAATGATGAATGCTGGATTTGCGGGAAAGCTGTAAATGATGGACATCGGACAGGAAAAACATAAGAATAAAGCAGTTTGGAGAGGGGGGGAACGTGAGAATGATGAATGTTGGTCAGGGAAAAACGTGAGAATAATGAATGTTTGACCGAGAGAATTGCAAGAATAATGAATTAATGACTGAGGAAATGGTGAAAATTATGAATGTCGGATGGGGGAAAGGGTCAAAATTATGAATGACAAATGTTGGATGGAGGAAACATAAAAAGGAATCATTTTGGAGTGGCGGAAAACGGGAGAATGATGAATGTTGGACCGGCAAAAAACTTGAAAATGATGAGTGTTGGACTGGGGAAATGTAAGAATGATGAATGTTGAGATGGGGAGGGGGGGGGATATGAGAATGATGAATGTTTGAACAGGGGAAAACGTGAATGGTGAACAGGTGGGTGAAGGGGGTGGAGATGGGATGCGGACGTGACAATGAACAATGGTGAACTGAGGAAAATGTAAGAATTACGAAAATTGGACTGCACGAAAAGGTGAGAAGGATGAATGAAGGGATGGTGGACTGGGGAAAAAGAGAAGGATGAATGTTGGACTGCGGGGAAAAGGGAAGAATGATGAATGTTGGACTGGGGGAAAAAGAGAAGAATGATGAATGTTGGACTGGGGGGAAAAGGGAAGATTGATGAATGTTGGACTGGGCAAAAAAAGAATGATGAATGTTGGACTGCGGGGAAAAGGGAAGAATGATGAATGTTGGACTGGGGAAAAAGAGAAGAATGATGAATGTTGGACTGCGGGGAAAAGGGAAGAATGATGAATGTTGACTGGGGAAAAAGAGAAGAATGATGAATGTTGGACTGGGGGAAAAGGGAAGATTGATGAATGTTGGACTGGGCAAAAAAGAATGATGAATGTTGGACTGCGGGGAAAAGGGAAGAATGATGAATGTTGGACTGGGGAAAAAGAGAAGAATGATGAATGTTGGACTGCGGGGAAAAGGGAAGAATGATGAATGTTGGACTGGGGAAAAAGAGAAGAATGATGAATGTTGGACTGGGGAAAAAGAGAAGAATGATGAATGTTGGACTGGGGAAAAAGAGAAGAATGATGAATGTTGGACTGGGGAAAAAGGGAAGAATGATGAATGTTGGACTGGGGAAAAAGAGAAGAATGATGAATGTTGGACTGGGGAAAAAGAGAAGAATGATGAATGTTGGACTGGGGAAAAAGAGAAGAATGATGAATGTTGGACTGGGCAAAAAAAAATGATGAATGTTGGACTGGGGAAAGGAGAAGAATGATGAATGTTGGACTGGGGAAAAGGGAAGACTGATGAATGTTGGACTCGGGGGACTTGAGGGGGGGTGGGGGGTGGGGGGGTTCAAACATGATAATCTTAAATGCTTGACGGGAGGAAACTGAGAGAATGATGAATGTTAGACGGAGAGGAGGGGGAGGGAGAAGAATGCAGTAAAGATGAATAACAGATGGAAGGCTGATGCGACGCTGATGAATGAAAGAGGGATTAGGACAGGGAAGGAAAGGCAAGAGCGTGAGAGTGATGAAAACAGGATAGCGTCAGAGTAGTAGTGGGCACAATCAGCACAGAATGATGAAAACAGGATAGCGTCAGAGTAGTAGTGGGCACAATCAGCACAGAATGATGAAAACAGGATAGCGTCAGAGTAGTAGTGGGCACAATCAGCACAGAGTGATGAAAACAGGGATAGCGTCAGAGTAGTAGTGGGCACAATCAGCACAGAATGATGAAAACAGGATAGCGTCAGAGTAGTAGTGGGCACAATCAGCACAGAATGATGAAAACAGGATAGCGTCAGAGTAGTAGTGGGCACAATCAGCACAGAATGATGAAAACAGGATAGCGTCAGAGTAGTAGTGGGCACAATCAGCACAGAATGATGAAAACAGGATAGCGTCAGAGTAGTAGTGGGCACAATATGCCCACAATGATGAAAACAGGATAGTGACAGAGTAGTAGTGGGCACAACCAGCACAGAATGATGAAAACAGGATAGCGTCAGAGTAGTAGTGGGCACAATCAGCACAGAATGATGAAAACAGGATAGCGTCAGAGTAGTAGTGGGCACAATCAGCACAGAATGATGAAAACAGGATAGCGTCAGAGTAGTAGTGGGCACAATCAGCACAGAATGATGAAAACAGGATAGCGTCAGAGTAGTAGTGGGCACAATCAGCACAGAATGATGAAAACAGGATAGCCACAGAGCAGTAGTGGGCTCAACCAGCACAGAATGAGTCGAACTGAGAGGACGGGAATGTGATGATAATGAATGGTTTACGCAATGAAACGAAGAGGACATGACAATGCTGAGTGTGGCCGAGGGCAGAACATGACAATGAAGAACAAGATGAGAAGAAGACAACATGACAATAGTAAATGAAGAACAAGATGAGAAGAAGACAACATGACAATAGTAAATGAAGAACAAGATGAGAAGAAGACAACATGACAATAGTAAATGAAGAACAAGATGAGAAGAAGACAACATGACAATAGTAAATGAAGAACAAGATGAGAAGAAGACAACATGACAACAGTAAATGAAGAACAAGATGAGAAGAAAACAACATGAGAATGGTAACATAGAGACGAAACGGTAACTGGGGAACGTGAGAAGGACGAATGATGGACAAGTGAAGAAAAGAAGAATGAAGATCAACAGATGTGAGGAGAAGGCAACGTGAGACTGATGAATGATGGATGGGAGAAGGACATAAGGAAGGGGAGATGTGGATGGAATGGAATATGGTACGTCCATCCTGTTGTTCAATGCCGCCGAAAGCGAAGTAAAGGGGTAGCGATGGAAATGACTGTCAGCAGAGCGTAGCAGTGCAGACTACCAGGTCAGCAGTGTAGAAAAGGAACTGTGTGTAGCAGAGAAGAATGAAAAGGAGGGGAGACTGCTGGACTTCAAAGGTTGATTGTTTGGAAAAGAACAAATATGACATAAGACAACTGGGAATATGGAAATATGAATAACGTACAACAGTGTGTATGGGCAGAAATGGAGGGGCTAAAGAATTAAAGTTAAAGGTAGGTGTGTGTGTGTGTGTGTGTGTGTGTGTGTGTGTGTGTGTGTGTGTGTGTGTGTGTGTGTGTGTGAAGGGCCTAAGGTTCAAGTCCATGAAATATGAACAGAAGACAACTGCAGTGGAAAAATGAAAAATCGCCACTGAACGAAGATGTAGACAGGCTGTGGTCTGTCCGATCCTTGCAGTATGTGCACAACATGTTTATACCATAAAGTGAAGGGTCTCTGGTCTGTCCGATCCTTTCAGTGTGTGCACAACATGTTTATACCATAAAGTAAAGGATCTCTGGAGAATGAAAAGAAGTGAACTTGAAAAGCAGGGAGCGGAGAATAAACTGGAATTAAAAGTACAATATCCCTGGTGTGAAAGAATGCAAGAGAGAAGCACAGGAAAGGAAGGAAAAAAAGTGTTCTGATGAACATCAGAAAATCCTCTGTCAATGGGAATTGGAGAAAAGTGGGATATTTATAAAGAGGCAGAAGCATCTATCTGAACTGTTTATTTTGAGTGGATCAGACGTAAGCCATATCAGGGTCGTAAGCATTAATAAAACAATGTCAGTAAAAATAAAGACCACAGTTTCTTTAATCGACATGATCCAACACAGTTGCTTCAGGAACCCCACCCCACCCTTTCCATTCAATACATATACCCACCCAACCCTTTCCATTCAATACATATACCCACTCCACCCTTTCCATTCAATACATATACCCACCCAACCCTTTCCATTCAATACATATACCCACCCTACCCTTTCCATTCAATACATATACCCACCCTACCCTTTCCATTCAATACATATACCCACCCAACCCTTTCCATTCAATACATATACCCACCCAACCCTTTCCATTCAATACATA
>CM065747.1:26318404-26340904 GCA_033310375.1 Conus canariensis
ACGTTATTATTTTTTTAACATACTTGTTATCTATAAATCTTGACTATTCTTTTTATTTTTTTATTTGATTGGTAGTTTTCCTTAAACCAAGGAAAGAATCGATTACTGATCTTGCATTGAAATCGGCAAAGGAAGTTCAGAGGAATCACTATCTACAACACACATGTGCGTGCATACCACACACACACACACACACACACACACACACACACAACACACACTAATACACGACACACACAACAAACACAACAGGACACATCTAAGCGTAGTACAACACAGCAAACACACGCACACGAACATACGCGCGCGCACGCAAACACACACACACACGCGCACAAACACACACGCATACACAAAATACGCGCACGCGCGTGCGCGCGCCGCGCGCGCGCACACACCAATCAAAAAAATTTTTCACACCTCAACACACTCAAAAAACACGCACACACACACACTGAGTCCTACCTCTGTTTGATATCACTAATGTCAACATACGTTAACTTTAGTAAGAACAAACGACAACATAATAACAACCCCCCTCCATACACACACACACACACAAAAATGCGCCATACACACCTGCGCATGCGCACATACACACGCTCCCCACGCGTGTTCCCTACCCCACCCGCAGCGTGTGCGCACGCACACCCACACACACCACGCATATGCGTGTGCACGCGCGCGCACGCACACACACACACACACACACACGACGCGCGCGCGCACGCACGCACATACGCACACACAGTATTACACACACACACATATATATACACACATAATTTTTGTGAACACAAGAAATAGTGACCCCATGTGTGTGTGTGTGTGTGTGTGTGTGTGTGTGTGTGTGTGTGTGTGTGACTATATTCTGATATAATTGTGAAAATTATCATAAGTAGTTGCCTTCAGAGTACGTGTGGCAAGATATTGAACAGAACCACACACACGCACGTGTGCGCGCGTACGCACACACACACGCGCGCGAGTGTAAATAATTTACTTACTACTTCCTCTCCTGTCAACAATCCATGCAGAAATCTTCATCGTCTCGATCACAAGAAAGCGACTATTGTCAATCACAGCATGCGACAACTGTCAATCACATAATGAGATAATTCTGAGTCGCAGAATGAGGTAGCTATCAATCACTGTCAACACAGGCGGCAGTCGACACACAGCGAAATTGACATTGGCCCTGGTGGTGTCTGCTTGCAGGCACACATCAGCTGCTTTCTCCAAACAGTACTGCATCGAATTCCAAGTTTCACCAAGTTGCTTCTTCAAGCTTCAAAAACAGAAAAGCACACGTGGATGAATGCAGACGAAGCCTAACATCAATGTCGCCACACACACACACACACAAAATTCTGCGAAGACTACTGACGATAAACTTATTGTTTTTCGGTGTGAAGGTGGTGCCGGTTCTTCTTCTCCATCTTGTCCTACCCCGACGCTTCCACATCCGGGGACTATGCGCGAACTGGTTGCTCACACAACAGGCTGGACACATCAGGGGCACGTGCAGCACGGCCACAGACCGTGACTTGCTCCCACTGTCGCTCAGAAGGTGTGAAAGACCTGTTTGAAATGTACTGCCTTGTCGTTGATACACAAGCCCATGGAGAAGTGTGTGTGTGTGTGTGTGTGTGTGTGTGTGTGTGTGTGTGAGAGAGAGAGAGAGTGTGTGTTTGTGTATGTGTGTGTGTGTGTGTGCGTGTATGTGTGTGTGTATGTGTGTGTGTGTGTGTGTGTGTGTGTGTGAGATAGAGAGAGAGAGAGAGAGTGTGTGTGTGTGTGTGTGTGTGAGAGAGAGGAGAGTATGTGTGTGTGTGCGCGCGCGCGTGTGTGGAGTGTGTGTGTGTGAGAGATATTGAGAGAGTATGTGTGTGTGAAAAGAGAGAGAGAGAGAGAGAGAGAGAGAGAGTGTGTCTGTATCTGTGCATGCGCGCATGCGTGTTATGTAAACAAGAGACATTCTCTCTCTCTCTCTCTCTCTCTCTCTCTCTCTCTCTTGTGTGTGTGTGCGCGCGCGTGCATGCGCGCATGCGTGCGTGCCTCTGTGTGTGTGTGTGTGTGTGTGTGTGTGTGTGTGTGTGTGTGTGTGTGTGTGTGTACTATGCAGATAAATCACCTTTGAGTCACACGCACACACACACGCGCGCGTGGTTACTTCACCAGTAGGCCTATATTTTCAAAGGGAGACAACATGTATTCACAGCTGGGCAGAACACAAACGACTGACAAAGAAAACATCAGGGTAGCCGCACTGTCTTCTGCCCTCCCACCCACACCCCCGATATTTGAAGCCAAAACTATGCACACACACACAAAATATTCATGGAAAAAACGATTCCTTCACTCACCCACTCCAACACCCCGCTTTCTTTCCTGCTTATTACCATCTCTAATGGACACATGTGAAACAAACCATTTGACTGAACTTCCTCATTCTGGAAATCACAGAGATATTTTGTGAGTGTTGGTGTAGATTGTAGAGCTGCGTATCGTCTAATGCAAGGTTCACACTATGCCATATCGTGGCCCGACTCGGGTTTATCTCGCTCAGAAAAATGATGGTCTCGCACTTTTGGGGGTATTCCAAAACAACATGCGGCCTCCTTATCTACGAAACTAGTGCAGACGAGTGCAAACTTTTTCAACCGATTAGTTAATAATAGATAGGAATAGATAAGACTACATAGGTGTAGATAGGAATAACGTGACTAATCGAGACTAATCGAGACTGTGACCTAAGAAAACAGTCGGAATGGTCGTGGAAAAATTTTGAACCGTCCAAAGGCCTCTAAGTCGGGCTCGACTGGTGCCAGACTTAACCTAAGTGGATCCACAATGTACCTTAGGGACCACTGAACACGTTTCTGGTTGTTCCCAAGAAAATAACTCATTTGGACTATAAGTTACGACCCTTGATTTAAGGGTACCCCCCATGTATCCTAACCACAAGTATCAATTTAAGTCAAATGTAGCTCATGTGAATGACCAGAAATCCACGTTTCTGTTACTTTTGTAACTAAATCAATGACTTGCTGTCTTAAAAAAAGCATTTTGTGTAGTCCAATATAGTATATCTTGGCTTCAGCGATGCGCTATCTACTGAAGCCGTCATTTTTACAATACGGACTGTATGTCATCTGCGATACATTGAAAATAACTTGTTTACACAGGATAGATACTAAACTGGTTTCATACGACAAACAATCCTAATAATCAAAGTGTTTTGTTGCTATTGCATTGAAAGTTAATATACTGCTCAAAACAATTTAAGAGCCAGTTGAAAACATTCATACACAATTCAACCGAAAAACAAAATAACTTCTTCAAACAATTTAATTGAAAATTCATCTATAGAACGATACAATGACATCAGAAATAAACGAATAACAGCTGCTCAAAAACAACTTCATGGGCTTAATTCAACTTCATGGGCTTAATTGATGAACACCTTCATTTCAGAAATCAGAACAGTCAAATCAAATGACAGTCAATGTCAATACTCAGAATGGCCGCCATTAGCGCAGATACAAGCTAGACATCTCTGTCTCATAGAGTCTACCAGCCTCTTGAGAGTCAGCTGGGGGATGTTGTTCCACTCCTGCTGCAAGAAGTCGAAGAGCTGGCCCAGGCTCACTGCTGGAGGGTGGTTCTCGTGAAGCAGGCGCCCTAGGACGTCCCAGGCGTGCTCGATCGGGTTAACGTCGGGTGAGGACGCTGGCCAGTCCAGGCAGTTGACCTGCTGCTCCTCCAAGAAGACGTTTACCACCCTTGCATGGTGGGGACGGGTGTTGTCGCCCTGGAGGATGGTGTCAGGGCCCAGGGCTTGCAGGGCAGTCAGGACCAGAGGCTGAAGAATGTTGTCCCTGTACCCCACACCAGTTAGGTTGCTTTCAACTCGTACAGGGGGTTTTTGAAGTTTTTCCTATGCCACCCCACACCATGACAGACCCCCCGCCATACCGTCCCGTTCGATTACGTTGGCTTCTTGGTAGCGTTCCCCTGTCTGCCTCCAGACACGTATGCGACCATCGTGGAAGAGCCGAGCAAAACGCGACTCATCAGAAAACATCACCCGGGCCCAGTGCTGCCTCGTCAAGGCCACATGAGCTCAGTGCCAGGTCAGTCGCGCCCTACAGTGAGCCGCCGTCAGCACAGGTCGAACAGCTGGCCGTCTTGCTCAGAGCTTAACGTCTCTCAGGCGGTTCCGAACAGTTTGGTCGGAAATGTTGACGTTCGCTGCAGCACGCAGTTGTCGCCTGAGGTTGTTTGCAGTGGCAGTTCTTTGTCTCAGCGCCATCAGAACCAGCAGTCTGTCCTGCTGTCTGGTGGTGGACCTAGGCCGGCCAGACCGACTTCGTTCAGCAGTACTACCGGTGGTATTGAAGCAGTCACGAAGTCTTTGGATGACAGCATGATGCACTTGAAGGCGACGACCAACGTCTCTGACGCCTACACCTTCTTGAAGCCAAGCAATAGCCCTTCCCTGGTCAGTGTCATTTAATCTCCGTCTTGGTGGCATGGTTAAAAACACCCCCCAAAAGCGGCTTTTTTTATACCCACTGGTCAGCAAAACTGGTTGCCATGTGTTCAGTAAAGGCACGACTTGCACGTGCAATGCGGTTTGCAGTCAGCCCAACTCTGCTGCCTCAGCTATGCGCTCGCAAACCGCGACCATGTTTTCGTGATTTCGGTGTTTCTTTTGTGAACTCGTTCAACCCACTAGACTCAGATTCAACTGAACACATGCCAAAACCAGCTTTGAAGCAGTTGTCACACTTTCAGTGCAAAAATTGGACAAAAGCTTTGAATTCTATACACTACGATGCGTTATCTAAACCATATGAAAAATGCAGGTGGCTCTTAAATTGTTTTGAGCAGTATATTTAGCCTTCCAAAAATCGCTGCCTTTGTCTGATGGCGTAAAAAATATACTTGGAAACTAAAACAGAAAGCGTTTCACATTCACCATCGAATAGTTTTTTTTTTTTTGTTTTTTTTTTGCTGTCCCAACCTCTGCGCCACCTCAGAGGCAGTGCACCCACGCCGCTCATTCCGACACCCCGTCCACAGCCGCAGCCCGATCAGGCCCCGCCGCAGCCCCGGCACCGGCAATCCACAGGGAGCAGTCAATGTCAAGTCGTCAAGAGGCAAGCCACCGGAGGAGACACTGCACTGCTGCCGAGTCACTTCGGTGGTGTTCAGTGGCGCCTGTTCTGATCTAACATACGCAGGACACCACCTACTAAGCCCCCTACTGACGACAATAATTGCTTAGTCGCGGAGCCGGCGTGAGTGAGCTCTCCCTCCGGAGGGCGCCACCACGTCCGTCCAACGACAGCCCCCATGGACTCGCCGATACCGGTGACCCCGACGGAACCAAACCAAGACCACAGACGTGGAGAGGACATCGAAATTGAGGTCACCATGAGAGCAGGGCATGAAGGGCCACAGAATTTGAGACTTTTTTTTTTTAATGCTGATCGATGAGAATGAGGATGATTACGATGATGCTACGGATTTCCATTTCGGTCTGAGACTACATGACAGGGCTGTACTCTACGCTTCCTTTCATAATATATCCCGGCGTCAACCAGGCCCGAGAGATACAGGCACCTGCAGTGTTGGTCAGGAAATTTGAGCAACACTCTCAGAAACGCATCCATTAAGTGGATGAAACTCGACTGTGTGGTCCCAGTCTTCCCAACTGAGTCCGCAGCAAACTCAACTCTGGGTAGGAGCCGGTCGAGGCAGAAAAACCCACATGACTCTGATGGGATTCGAACCCACGACCTCCCAGCCGGGAGTCCGCGACGCTGACCACTTCGCCACGGCGGCTGGTACCATCGAATAGTTTCTCCAGTGGAACATTGATTCCATTAGCAAAATACCTTCTTCTCAGCTCTGAATACAAGGGACAATTATACAAAAAGTGCTGTTCATCCTCGAAACTGTTTTTACACTTAGGACAATATGATTGTGTTTGATCTAAACTGTATCTGTTCATATTTTTATTAACTGGCAACACCCCACATCTAATTTTAGTTAAAGCCACACGGAAGCAAAAATGTGGATTTTGTTTAAATAGCTACTGAGAGAAATTCGAACAAATCTCAACACATAGTTTTACTTTATAATGTTATCGCCTAAACAATAACTGCATCAATGTATACTAACATTCAGATGCTCCAACGCTTCACTAAGAAGTTGGAATACAGGTATTAGACTGA
Organism: Conus canariensis; assembly: GCA_033310375.1. NCBI lineage: Eukaryota > Metazoa > Mollusca > Gastropoda > Neogastropoda > Conidae > Conus > Conus canariensis. The sequence goes on from CM065747.1 coordinate 26,324,650, forward strand.
AAAGTACATTGACTGCAAGAATTTCATGCTTACCCACTTTTGGTACAACAGTTTCCATACTATTATCATGACGAAGTTCCATTCAAATGTTAGCACTCTAGCGTCTCAACTGGTAATTAAGGGAACTAGCTCTGACAGTCTGTTCCAAACAATGCCAGTAGAAACCAAAAACCAGCTGAAGCTGTTGGTGGAGTAACGTTAAGAGAACTAGCTCTGACAGTCTGTTCCAAACAATGCCAGTGGAAACAAAAACCAGCTGAAGCTGTTGGTGTGGGTTGTGTTCAGTGTCTGACTGCCCTGGACTGGAGGAACGTAAAGCAAACCCAGGCTTCTCCACTCCACAGTCACACACCAGGACAACAAGAACATCCACCAGCTGTGTAAAGCAGCCACTGATGTAAAGTCACGTCTATTTCAGTTGATGAAGCCAACGAAATTAGGTTAATTACAGTTTCAGATCTCTTAGAAAACATCACTTTGAAAAAGGTGTCTTGATTTATTTCAGTTCTATATAACTTGCCAGCTACAATCCACACTGTTTTCTTTTTTTGTTTTGCTCATTTGTTGTCTATTTTCAACCAAATGAAAGTACCTGACCTGCTGAAAAAAAATGAGAACATCCAGACACTTTGTCCAACAGAGAACATCCAGACACTTTGTCCAACAGAGAACATCCAGACACTTTGTCCAACAGATTTCCACTATGTCCTACTGATTTTCCTTGAGCTAGGAAATGTGTCACAAGATGAATTTTGAGCTAAAACACCAAAACAGTGCCCATTTTACTGAGAAAGCACTCATTAACTTTTGCTTTACAACTTTAAAAAAGAATATCTGAATGACTAACTGTGATGCACCGAAAAGGGGAGGAAATATATCAGAAATGGAATGTGATGCTTTTTTCTGTGATTCTACTTGGTGAGTGATATCTTTCCTTCTTGTTTTGTTTGTTTCAACATTTTACAGTGTCCTTGATTAACATTGTACATTTTTCTTAGCAGTAGCACAAGTCCCATCAAAAATACCAAGCAGTGATTTTATTTTCAACTATAGAACTTTAATGTAAGACTCTATTTCTAAGACTACACACAAAACAACAAAAGTTTGCCCAGAAATCTTTTTTTTTAATCTTAAAGCTTGGACTTACTGTCTATGTTTGAAAAAAAAATGATCAGGAAATTTCTGAATGACATGTTTGCAAATGTAATAGCCAACAAGCCCTCAGAGAGCTTGAAGCATTACAGGGCATCTGTACTGCCTACCCAGTACTCTGCAGTGCTTCTGGACAATCAGTGCTGAAAGGATTAATTCCCCTTTTACTACAGATCCTTGTCTGTTTACCGTTATTTATTCAGTTTTGTAAATGAAAGCTTAGCTGGTTGTGACCAATTCTTTCAACCTCAATATCATTATCCTTGACTTAGACTTAGATGCTCCCGCGTCTTGCGACGCATGAGGCCGTGAAGGCGCTCCACTGTGCACGGTCCTCAGCCAGTTTGCTGGTGTGTCACTCCATCCTCGTGTCAACGAGTCGGAGGTCTCTCTCCACTGTCTGTCACCAGCTCATCCTGGGTCGTCCTCTTTTTCTCTGGCCTGCTGGGGTCCATTTAATGGCCTGGTTTGCAGGTCTTGAAGAGGGTAATTTAAAGACATGACCCAGCCAGTGGAGCCGCCGTCTGCAGACGATGGTTGACACGTGGAGCTGTTTGGATCTCTCCCTGACCTCTTCATTTGGTATAAAGTCTGGCCATTTGATGCCCAAGATCTTACGTAGGCACTTAGTATCAAAAGCGTCGATATCCTTGCTACACGATCAAATTCAAATTATTCTATTATTCTGTTTGAGAGTTACAATCAAATACTGTTATAACCTGTGTGCAATCAAAATGTTCACACAATTCACTTATCTTTAGACCAGCAGCACTATTTGTTGATCATGTCTGTTGTGCACAATGGCAGTTGACTATATCCTGTCAAAATCGTTTCCATTTTTAATGTAGGCACTTTGGAATGAAACCATATCATGTTTTAAATTTGATCTCTGCTTCTTGTACAACAGATTTATCTATGGATGTAACACACCTGATCTCACATCTCATAAAGAACATAAAACAAGAATTTTCACAGATGTGAAAAGCATCCGAGTCCTCTGATCCAGCCTATTTACTTTGTTCTTTGCTTAGCAAGTACCTGTCACAATGTTGTTCTTTGCTTAGCAAGTACCTGTCACAATGCTATTCTTTGCTTAGCAAGTACCTGTCACAATGTTGTTCTTTGCTTAGCAAGTACCTGTCACAATGTTGTTCTTTGCTTAGCAAGTACCTGTCACAATGTTGTTCTTTGTTTAGCAAGTACCTGTCACAATTTTGGAGGACTTCGTGGGCAAAAACGGCTTTTTATAGATATTGAGGTTTGGCTGTGCACGGAACTGAGATGCCATCTTCTGTTCTCTTTTTGTTTGGTCAGCTATTAGTGGAACACACACACACACACACACACACACACACACACACACACACACACACACACACACACACACACACACACGTGTGTGTGTGTGTGTGTGTGTGTGTGTGTGTGTGTGTGTGTGTGTGTGTGTGTGTGTGTGTATAGACAGAGAGAGAGGGAGAGAGAGAGAGAGAGAGTAGAGAGAGAGAGAGAGAGAGAGAGAGAGAGAGCGCCACTGACAATGCTTGAGTTATTGAATAGCAGAGCTGACCACTCAGACTGTTCCATATCTTTTGATCTCCCTTGCATCCTTTAATGGATCCTCAAGCATAGGCTCAAAGATTGTCCCCTACATTTTATACTGTTTGCATAATGCTTTTAGTTTTTCAGCAACTTTTTTCCTCTCCACACTCTCGTTTTATTCCATTTACAATCCTTCGCTGGCTGCTTTGGGGGTGCTGTTGGATTCTTTTTTGAACCCTTGGTGATGAAAACACCACAGAATTATGGACTGTGGTGTGTCTCTATCTGACACCAGAAGCGCAGACACAATCAACCGTGTCTCCCTGATGAGTCCGATCCAGCGGACGAAAGGCCTAGGAGCAGGCAATACAAATAGATCTGCCTTCGAGAGGGTTTACAATGGTTCCCTCAGGCAGCTAGTGAAGGGTTTCTCATTATTTATAATATATTTCCCCCCGTTTCTTCATCTTCATTTTTTTTCTCTAAAAGTTCAAATCTTTGCCAAGTCATTATTATAATGACGGAAGAATTGTTAGCCTGCACTTGTTTTCCCCCACTACTTAATTGTTCAGCATTATATATATATATATATATACATTCATTCTATTGACTTGTTTAAAATCAGTTAGACGACCTGTGACATTCTACACTACTGCTAGCACTTTAAGCCAGCATCGTAGCACTAGTCTGAAAATTAGCAAGAAGGGAGTTTATAAAACATGACAATCAATGATTTTTTTTTAAAATGATAAACAGAATACTACCTCAGAAACGTATAAGACACAAGTTGGCGACATATAGATAAGGCTTCCCAGTTATAAAAAGTAGGCGTTTCATTGTCGTTGAGGAATTCATTTTAGGAAACACAGTGCCATGAAAATAGAAAACAACGGCTTCTCTTGTGTCCACAATGGCAGTTACCAAATAATAACACTTCATTTTGCATCCCCGAGACTCGACAAAAATGGTGTAGATAAAGTAATATCTCTTCGTCCTCCACCTCCTCCTCCTCATAATAATAATAATGATGATGATAATAACAATTATGATAATAGTAATAATAAAAATGATGATAATGATGATAACGACGGTGATGATGATAGTAATAATCATAATATTAATATCATTATTACTATTATCATCATTATTAATATTATTATCATCATCATTATTATTATAGCACATACATAAATGCATATACACACATGTACATGTACCCTACAGCATGCGCGCGCGCGCGCCACACACACACACACACATACACACACACACACACACACACACCTAACCTCTTCCGACCCTGCCCTCCCAACAACACACACACACACACACACACACACACACACACCTAACCTCCTCCGACCCTGCCCTCCCAACACACACACACACACACACACACACACACACACACACACACACACACACACACACACACACACACACCTAACCTCCTCCGACCCTGCCCTCCCAACAACAACACACACACACACACGCGCGCGCGCGCGCCGTTATTTTCATTACCTCTCTACTAAACACTCCTTCCCCTTCCACACATTACACCACTGATAATGACGAGAGAGAGAGAGAGAGAGAGAGAGAGAGAGAGAGAGAGAGCCCGTAATTGGCACTAGCGGCACATTGCATATTCAGCTGTAAATGTACACTGGAGGTTCGCATGAATGCATATCACCAGTATGTAATTCCTGTACGTTGTTGGACATTCATCAAACCACGTAAACAGATACGCGCGATAGCAGTTAATCATGAACGTGACAGCCACAATGAGCTGAAGGGGGGAGAGAAGCGGAGCAGAGCAGGAGGAAGGGTATGGGGTACAGAGCATTTGCAGACAGGTAGGAGAAGAGCGGGAGTAGGGGTGGGGCGAATAAAAATGGGTGGAGGGAAAGGGGGGGGGGAGGTGTCATTTTAGGGATCTCAGGTAACATGCACAGATGCTGTCGCTCCCACAGTTGGATCGTGATTTATGCTCCACCTTTCATCTGGGGATGAAGAGAATCCGGGCTCAGGTGTTGTCATAAGTATGATTTACGACAGTGCGAAATGACACGAATGTCTGGAACAAGTCTCGGCTGAAATAAATAACCTTCGTAACAAAGGGCCACTAGACTGACCCCTTAGCTGCTGAATGCTTGTTACGGCATCATAGTGTGTACAAAAAAAAAAAAAAAAAAAAGATGCAAAGCATATAAACGTACTCCCAGTTTATCTTGAATATGCGTGAGATATTCCATAAAGGGGAAAACCCGTTTTGGGCCGTTATAGCCGTAAGTAACGGCTGTTCTGGTAAACATCGGCCATCATCTGTGATCCATAATGAACATACCTACAAATTTTCAGAAAGATCGGCCAAGTACTTTCTGAGATTTTCCATAAAGAAGAAAACTTTTATGGGCCGTTATAGCCGTTAGTAACGGCTATAATGGTAAAAGAAAACATCGGGCATAATCCGTGACCCATAATGAACATAACTACAAATTTTCAGAAGTATCGGCCTAGTACTTTTTGAGATTCCATAAAAAAGAAAAACCGTTATGGGCCGTTATGGCCCTTAGTGACGGCTTTAACGGTAAAATAACACATCGGGCATAATCTGCGACCCATAATGAACATACCTACAAATTTTCAGAAAGATCGGCCTTGGACTTTCTGAGATATTCTATAAAGAAGAAAAACCGTTATGGGCCATTAAAGCCGTTAGTAACGGCTATATGGTAAAATAACACATCGGGCATCATCCTTTACCCATAATGAACATGCCTACAAATTTTCAGAGAGATCGGCCAAGTACTTTCTAAGATATTCCATAAAGAGCGAAAACCGTTAGTAACGGCCATAACGGTAAAATAACACATCGGGCATCATCCATGACCCATAATGAACATGCCTACAAATGTTCAGAAAGATCGGCCGGGTAGTTTTGTCTGGAGCGAGTGGAACACATTTTGACCACGGACGGACAGACGGACGGACGGAGGGACAGACAGACAGACAGACAGACAGACAGACAGACAGACAGACACACACACACACACACACACACACACACACACACACACACACACACACACACACACACAGAGCATTTCTTCTTTCCCTGGGAGTACAAAAGCTACACTTGTAGACTTGCAGGGCATCATTCCTTCACCGGAGCGAAGTTATTCTTTTCCATGTTGACGGGGGCGAGACAGGCAATGGTGTTTAGAAACCTGAGCTGTCTGTCCGGTCCATCAGGAAGATGCTTCAATGGATGGCAGTGGCAGTGAAAAGGTTAAGGGCTCGGTCACACAGTGTGTGAGCTCAAGGGATCGGATGGAATTCGGAGACTGCCTCAGCAGCCCACTTCACTGCTCTCCACTCATACGTAATGATCATCGTTCGTTTCTCCCGCCGTGGTGTTCAGCCGTACCGGCTGTGTGCTGACAGTCATACCCCCTCCCTTTGATGCAAGCTTAGGACATCTGTCTGCCTGTCTGTCTGTCTGTCTGTCTGTCTGTCTGTCTGTCTGTCTCTCTCTCTCTCTCTCTCTCTCTCTTTGCTCTCGCTGTCTCCCACTCTCTCTCCCCCCTCTCTCTCTGTGTCTCCCTCCCTCCCCCTCTCTCTCTCCCTCTCTTTCAGGAGCTCTCTATCTGTGTGTGTGTGTGTGTGTGTGTGTGTGTGTGTGTGTGTGTGTTAGTTCTTTAGTTTAACGTCTATTCACTATAAGTGTTATTAGACGGAAAAATTTTTAAAAAAAAAATAACAAACAAACAAACAAAAACATATGATTGTGTGTGTGTATGAGTGTGCATGCGTGTGAGTGTGTGTGTGTGTGTGTGTGTGTGTGTGTGTGTGTGTGTGTGTGTGTGTGTGCGTGTATGAGTGTGCGTGTGTGTGTGTGTGTGTGTGTGTGTGTGTGTGTGTGTGTGTGTGTGTGTGTGTGTGTGTGTGGGGAGGGGGGTGCAAGAGAGAGAGAGAGGACTGTGTTAGGGACAAGAGGGGAAGGTTGGGATGGGTGGTAAGATAGGTAGATATTTACTTACCTAGCCTTTAGTGTATGTTGATCGGGGGAATTAAAGTATATCAAATGAAACAAGTTTAGTAGAATTGGAGCATAATGCAGGGGGATGGGTGGGGGAGGAGAAAGTTTGCCGGTGGGGATGGGGGCATCAGGGTGGAAAGGAGGACGGAATAGAGGAAGGGAGTGGGAGGGTGGGGGTGGGGGGATAACCATATATGTCATATAATCGTGAGTCTTTTATATTAATGTCGTACAACACAACAATTTTAGTTTAAAGTACATCAGAGAAAGATACCAAGTGGACCGGAATTAAAAATCCTGTGTGTGTGTGTGTGTGTGTGTGTGTGTGTGTGTGTGTGTGTGTGTGTGTGTGTGTGTGTGTGTGTGTGTGTGTGTGATATGTAAGGTAACGATGTGAAGCTGGAGTCTCATGGATGAAAATGGGTCCCAGCCAATGTAACAAACATTAGTTTTCATTTACACACACACACACACACACACACACACACACACACACACACACACACACACACACACACACACACACACACTGACCAGCTCTGCAGGTGCCAGTATCTCTCGGGCCTGGTTGACGCCAGGATATATTATGAAAGGAAGCGTAGAGTACAGCCCTGTACAGCGTGAAATGTGGGGTCCCCTTCAGCAGTTACAACACGGACAGAATGAGGGGTCCCTTTCAGCAGTTACAACACGGTCAGAATGTGGGGTCCCCTTCAGCAGTTACAATACGGTCAGAATGTGGGGTCCTCTTCAGCAATTACAACACGGACAGAATGTGATGTCCCCTTCAGCAGTTACAACACAGTCAGAATCTGGGGTCCCCTTCAGCAGTTACAACACGGTCAGAATCTGGGGTCCCCTTCAGTAGTTACAACACGGTCTGAATATGGGATCCCCTTCAACAGTTACAACACGGACAGAATGTGATGTCCCCTTCAGCAGTTACAACACGGACAGAATGTGATGTCCCCTTCAGCAGTTACAACACAGACAGAATGTGATGTCCCCTTCAGCAGTTACAACACAGACAGAATGTGATGTCCCCTTCAGTAGTTACAACACGGACAGAATGTGATGTCCCCTTCAGCAGTTACAACACAGACAGAATGTGATGTCCCCTTCAGCAGTTACAACACGGACAGAATGTGATGTCCCCTTCAGCAGTTACAACACAGACAGAATGTGATGTCCCCTTCAGTAGTTACAACATGGACAGAATGTGGGGACCCTTCAGCAGTTACAACACGGTCAGAATGTGATGTCCCCTTCAGCAGTTACAACACAGACAGAATGTGATGTCCCCTTCAGCAGTTACAACACGGACAGAATGTGATGTCCCCTTCAGCAGTTACAACACAGACAGAATGTGATGTCCCCTTCAGCAGTTACAACACAGACAGAATGTGATGTCCCCTTCAGCAATTACAACACAGACAGAATGTGATGTCCCCTTCAGCAGTTACAACACAGACAGAATGTGATGTCCCCTTCAGTAGTTACAACACGGACAGAAAGTGGGGACCCTTCAGCAGTTACAACACGGTCAGAATGTGATGTCCCCTTCAGCAGTTACAACACAGACAGAATGTGATGTCCCCTTCAGTAGTTACAACACGGACAGAATGTGGGGTCCCCTTCAGCAGTTACAACACGGTCAGAATGTGATGTCCCCTTCAGCAGTTACAACACGGACAGAATGTGGGGTCCCCTTCAGTAGTTACAACACGGACAGTATGTGATGTCCCCTTCAGCAGTTACAACACGGACAGAATGTGGGGTCCCCTTCAGCAGTTACAACACGGACAGAATGTGGGGTCCCCTTCAGTAGTTACAACACGGTCGGAATGTGGGATCCCCTTCAGCAGTTACAACACGGACAGAAAGTGGGGTCCCCTTCAGCAGTTACAACACTGACAGAATGCGGGGGGGGGGGGGGGGGGTCTCCTTCAGCAGTTACAACACGGACAGAATGTGGGGTCCCCTTCCCCTTCAGCAATTACAACACGGACAGAATGTGGGGTCCCCTTCAGCAGTTACAACACGGACAGAATTTGATGTCCCCTTCAGCAGTTACGACACGGACAGTATGTGGGGTTCCCTTCAGCAGTTACAACACGGACAGAATGTGGGGTCCCCTTCAGCAGTTACAACACGGACAGAATGTGGGGTCCCTTTCAGCAGTTACAACACGGCCAGAATGTCCGGATCGCTGCTGATCCTTTTAGAAGCAGACAAAGCAGTCGTAGTCTGGTGTGATGCTGGAACAAAATTAATGGTCTTGGCCAAAAAGCTCTATCCGGAGCATCAGGGAGGGTCCTGTGTCTGGCCTTGTACAGATATTTAAGTGTCTCTTGCGTGTGTTTCATTGGTTACTACTATCATATCATTGCGCGCTTCTTGCACAGCCTCTCTCTCTCTCTCTCTCTCTCTCTCTCTCTCTCTCTCTCTCTCTCTCTCTCTCTCTCTCTCTCTCTCTGCGTTCGTTCCATTGTCTACCTACTGTCATAATCAGTGCGTACTTCTTGAACAGCAGTTTCATCAGGGACGCATCACTGACATTGATCATCACTGACATTGATCTTGCGGGTTATTTTGTCACATGCTGGTGCTATCAACGGATGCATAATGTGTTATAGATTATATTTTATTTATGTCTGCTTAGAAGACAGGGCATTTGTGTGTTTGTTTGTTTGTTTTTCAATGGCTAAGCCATGGGGTTCACTCTATCTCTGGTCTGTGTTGGGTGAGGATAGCTGAGAGGGGCAAGCTTCACATGAAACAGGTGTGTTCTATCCTTTGACACCTTCCACGTGAGGGTGGAACCCTTTCTTTGGTGGCCACTGACAGTGGTAGGTACGTACCCGACTTTGAGCCCAGGCCATTCCCATTTCAAGGGGTGGAAGGAAGGGAAAAGCTTCTGTGAACTCGGCCCGGAAAGAAACAGCCCGGTCAGCGTCAGCTCGTCCTGTGGACTTCAGTGTTCCACGAGGTCTTTGTTGGCTGACAGATCAAGTCATTTGGACTTCAGTGTTCTACGAGGTCTTTGTTGGCCGATAGATCAACTCACGTGGACTTCAGCGTTCCACGAGGTCTTTGTTGGCTGATAGATCAACTCACGTGGACCTCAGTGTTCCACGAGGTCTTTGCTGGCTGATGGATCAAGTCGTGTGGACTTCAGTGTTCTACGAGTTCTTTGCTGGCTGATAGATCAAGTCATGTGGACTTCAGTGTTCCACGAGGTCTTTGGTGGCTGATAGATCAAGTCATGTGGACTTCAGTGTTCCACGAGCTCTTTGTTGGCTGATAGATCAAGTCATGTGGACTTCAGTGTTCCACGAGGTCTTTGTTGGCTGATAGATCAAGTCATGTGGACGTCAGTGTTCCACGAGGTCTTTGTTGGCTGATAGATCAAGTCATGTGGACTTCAGTGTTCACGAGGTCTTTGTTGGCTGATAAAGCAAGTCATGTGGACTTCAGTGTTCCACGAGGTCTTTGGTGGCTGATAGATCAAGTCACGTGGACTTCAGTGTTCCACGAGGTCTTTGGTGGCTGATAGATCAAGTCACGTGGACTTCAGTGTTCCACGAGGTCTTTGTTGGCTGATAGATCAAGTCATGTGGACTTCAGTGTTCTACGAGGTCTTTGTTGGCTGATAGATCAAGTCATGTGGACTTCAGTGTTCTACGAGGTCTTTGTTGACTGATGGATCAAGTCATGTGGACTTCAGTGTTCTACGAGGTCTTTGTTGGCTGATGGATCAAGTCATGTGGACCTCAGTGTTCTACGAGTTCTTTGTTGGCTGACGGATCAAGTCATGTGAACCTCAGTGTTCCACGAGGTCTTTGTTGGCTGACAGATCAAGTCATGTGGACCTCAGTGTTCCACGAGGTCTTTGTTGGCTGATAGATCAAGTCACGTAGACTTCAGTGTTCCACGAGGTCTTTGTTGGCTGATAGATCAAGTCATGTGGACTTTGTTGACTGATAAATCAACTCACAGGGACTTCGTTGTTTAGAGGTATTTTGTGGGCTGATCTTCACCTACAACACTTCACTACAGTGGTGGAGAGAGCAGGGAAGGTTCCCCATTGGCAGGACTTTCCCCCCTCATCGAGGGAAGACAGGGGCTGTCCATCCCCAAGACCTCCCATCCCCTGCACGTGCTAAGGGCGTGGCTGTCCATCCTCAGGATCCCCCATCCCTTGCACGTGCTGAGGGCGTGGCTGTCCATCCCCAGGATCCCCCATCCCCTGCACGTGCTGAGGGCGTGGCTGTCCATCCTCTGGACCCCCCATCCCCTGCACGTGCTGAGGGCATGGCTGTCCATCCTCGGGATCCCCGTCCCATGCACGTGCTGAGGGCGTGGCTGTCCATCCCCAGGACCCCCCCATCCCTGCACGTGTTGAGGGCGTGGCTGTCCATCCTCAGGATCCCCCATCCTCTGCACGTGCTAAGGGCGTGGCTGTCCATCCCCAGGACCCCCCATCCTCTGCACGTGCTAAGGGCGTGGCTGTCCATCCTCAGGATCCCCATCCTCTGCACGTGCTAGGCGTGGCTGTCCATCCCAGGACCCCCATCCCTGCACGTGTTGAGGGCGTGGCTGTCCATCCTCAGGACCCCCCATCCTCTGCACGTGTTGAGGGCGTGGCTGTCCATCCTCAGGATCCCCCATCCCCTGCACGTGCTAAGGACGTGGCTGTCCATCCTCAGGATCCCCCATCCTCTGCACGTGCTAAGGACGTGGCTGTCCATCCTCAGGATCCCCCATCCCCTGCACGTGCTGAGGGCGTGGCTGTCCATCCCCAGGACCCCGCATCCTCTGCACGTGCTGAGGGCGTGGCTGTCCATCCTCAGGACCCCGCATCCTCTGCACGTGCTGAGGGCGTGGCTGTCCATCCTCTGGACCCCCATCCCCTGCACGTGCTGAGGACGTGGCTGTCCATCCTCGGGATCCCCATCCCTTGCACGTGCTGAGGGCGTGGCTGTCCATCCCCAGGATCCTCATCCCTTGCACGTGCTGAGGACGTGACTGTCCATCCCCAGGATCCCCTGCACGTGCTGAGGGCGTGGCTGTCCATCCTCAGGACCCCCTATCCCCTGCACGTGCTGAGGGCGTGGCTGTCCATCCTTAGGACCCCCTATCCCCTGCACGTGCTGAGGGCGTGGCTGTCCATCCTCAGGACCCCCCATCCCCTGCACGTGCTGAGGGCGTGGCTGTCCATCCTCAGGACCCACCATCCCCTGCACGTGCTGAGGGCGTGGCTGTCCATCCTCAGGACCCCCTATCCCCTGCACGTGCTGAGGGCGTGGCTGTCCATCCTCTGTACCCACCATCCCCTGCACGTGCTGAGGGCGTGGCTGGGCAGCTCCTGGACCTTCCTGGGGTTGGTCGTGCAGGTGGCTTCCAGGAGCAGTGCGTGCTTTCTTTTCTTCCTGCTCTTTTTCACTTCATCAGCTGATGGTCCGCTCCCTCAGACTACCCCCTCCTTGCGGGCCCAGCGCTACGGCATGGCTGAGGAGGTGACGACGGTCCGAAACTCTTTCAGAACCAAGCACCACCGACCTCATCCATTGTGACATCGGTTATGGACCCTGACGGAAGATGAGTGATGGAGAGGCGTCATCGTATTTCTGTGTGTTCTTCTACCTTTTTTTTTTCCTTTTCCGGGCTTTTTACCTGTGTCTTTGGTTCACTCTTTCCTTGTCATCCCTTGTTCAGTTTCCCTCCGTCCCCGCAAACCCCGATCTTTTGAAGTGAACGTGTGGCTCCTCTCCATTATCCTTCACACACACACACACACACACACACACACACACACACACACACACACACACACACACACACATACATACACACACGCATACACACACACACACATACATACACACACGCATACACACACACACACACACACACACACACACAACACACACACACACACATACATACACACACGCATACACACACACACACACACACACACACACATACACATACATCCCCTACACATACACACACACATACACACACACACAACACACACACACAACACACACACACTACATACACACACACAACATCTACACACACAACACACACACACACACACACACACACACATACATACACACACCATACACACACACACACACACACACACACACACACACACACACACATACATACAACACCACACACACACACACACACACACACACACACACACACACACACAACATACACACAACACACACACACACACACACACACTACATACACACACACACAACACACACACACACATACAACACACACACACACACACAACATACACACACAGCATACACACACACACAACACACACACACACATACACACACACACTACACACACACACACACATACAACACACACATACACACACACACACCACACACACACACACACACACACAACATACACACACCAACACACACACACACACACACACACACACACACACACACACACACGCAACACACACACACACACAAAACACACACACAACACACACACACGCAACACACACAACACACACCACACACACACACACACACACACACACACACGCACGCACGCACACACACACACACACACACACACACGCACGCACGCACACACACACACACACACACACACACACACACACACACACACACACACACACACTCCTTGGATTTAGTTAGATCAGTAAGGGTGGGGGTTCTAGTTTGGAGAGATTTTTTCTTTGCCTGGATAGTTAATTCACCGCCCGCCCCCGCCCCCACCCCACCCCCCACTTCCACCGCCTCCCCTCAGAAACTTGTCCCAACCTGTTTCCTTTTCATCATTTGTTGTGTGTGAATAATAATTAAAAAAAAAAAAAAAAAGCCAACGGTGAACTTACATGCGGACAGGTGTCTGGCACATCCGCGCGAACGAAGGACTGCCGTAGGAAACACTCACCGACCAAAACATGACACCTGCACGTGACTTGTTTACATGACACCTGCACCTGACTTGTTTACATGACACCTGCACGTGACTTGTTTACGTGACACCTGCACGTTACTTGTTTACATGACACCTGCACGTGACTTGTTTACATGGCACCTGCACCTGACTTGTTTACATGACACCTGCACGTGACTTGTTTACAAGCAAAATCATCCACGATGCTGCGCAGACACAGAACACCGTCAGCTGGGTCCTCCTCTGACAATGATGATTGCTTTAATGGTGGAGCCAGCGTGTTTATTAACCCCATCTCTTCCTGACGGCACAACAACATCCATCATACGGCCGGTCGTCACCACTGAAGCTGTCATTCTTCCTGACATTTGACTTGACTTCATGGGCATTACAGATGATAATGCTGTGTGTGCATGATCCCATCTCCATCTGTCGCAAACGCACGTGCTGTTCGGAGCCTTCTTGACGACACTCCTTTGCATACAGTGTGAGACTATCCAGCTGTTTGATGTAGGGATAGACTGTCAGCGTGTTGCGCTCTCATCCACAGCGCGCAGAGTGAGGCACAGGAGGGGGGGGGGGGGGGGGGGGGAGTGTGGGTGGGGGTACGACAGATTCAGGAAAAAAGAAAAGAAGAAAACAATAATAGGAGAAAAAGAAACTCTCTTACCAGCCGCCGTGGCGAAGTGGTTAGCGTCGCGGACTCCCGGCTGGGAGGTCGTGGGTTCGAATCCCATCAGAGTCATGTGGGTTTTTCTGCCCCGACCGGCTCCTACCCAGAGTTGAGTTTGCTGCGGACTCAGATGGGAAGACTGGGACCACACAGTCGAGTTTCATCCACTTAATGGATGCGTTTCTGAGAGTGTTGCTCAAATTTCCTGACCAACACTGCAGGTGCCTGTATCTCTCGGGCCTGGTTGACGCTGGGATATATTATGAAAGGAAGCGTAGAGTACAGCCCTGTCATGTAGTCTCAGACCGAAATGGAAATCCGTAGCATCATCATAATCATCCTCATTCTCATCGATCAACATAAAAAAATGTCTCAAATTCTGTGGCCCTTCATGCCCTGCTCTCATGGTGACCTCAATTTCGATGTTCGTCTGTGGTCTTGGTTTGGTTCTGTCGGGGTCACCGATATCGGCGAGGGCTGTCGTTGGACGGACGTGGTGGCGCCCTCCGGAGGGAGAGCTCACTCACGCCGGCTCCGCGACTAAGGAATTATTGTCGTCAGTAGGGGGCTTAGTAGGTGGTGTCATATGGTGGTGAAAAGTGGTGGTGCGTATGTTAGATCAGAACAGGCGCCACTGAATACCATCGAAGTGACTCGGCAGCAGTGCAGTGTCTCCTCCGGTGTGTTGCCTCTTGACGACTTGACATTGACTGCTCCTGTGGATTGCCGGTGCCGGGGCTGCGGCGGGGCCGACAGGCTGTGGCTGTGAACGGGGTGTCGGAATGAGCGGCGTGGGTGCACTGCCTCTGAGGTGGCGCAGAGGTTGGGACAGCAAAAAAAAAAAAAAGAAACTCTCTTCTTTCTCGTCTAATGGCCTGAGGGGAAGGGCTGGGTGGGTGTTGACAGTGTTTATGGTAACTTCACTTCAACTTCATGTGTCCTCTTCCACCCTCCTTCACCCCCCCCCCCCCCCCCCCCCCCCCCCATCTCCATTGCCACTTCTTCGGCTATCCACTCCCCCCATTCCCTGTCCCAACTCCAACCCTTCACTATCGCTTACGCCCCACCCGACTCCACCCGCACCCGTACCCTGATCATCCGTGATCATTTTTACATTTTTCATCAGAATGTAAAATGTAGCTTCTGTTTTCATTCTAAAGATAAAGATTATCTCTGAATTCTGAAGTTGCCTATCTGAGTTGTTTTTTTTTCTTCAAAGTTTGAAGATCTTTAATTTCCGAAGTTATTTAATTGAGATGATTCCTTTTGAAGATAATAACCTGTGACATGTTACTTTGAGAGCATCCAGATGAAACGAATCCACATTTCAGCTGTCAACTACTGGACGAGTGTTTCCAAACAGCATGTTAGCATGTTAGATTGACAGAGTACAAAATGTACAGGAAAAGTCGCGATCTTCAGTCTCAGAGGTACTGCCTCCCCCCTTCCCCCCACCCAACCCCACCCTGTCCTTCCCTAACACCTCTAACTCCCTTTCATCTGCTAGCGGCTAGCTACCATGGGGGCGGGGTGGTTATTGGGGAGTGGGGAGGGGTGGGTGGGGGAGGGGGGATGGGACTAAGTGTTTGATGGAAGGTCAGAGTTCACCAGTATGCTCCTCATATGCTAGGTCAAATCTTGGTATGGGAAGCTGGAGTGTTGTAGAAATTCTACAATTCCTGCTAGATTCGGATTGAATAGCTGAGGGGGGGAGGGGGGGGGGGGGGGGGGGGGGGGGGGGAGGGGTGCTAATTCAGATAATTTTTTTGCTTTTTCATGAATATTCCTTTATTCATAGCAAACCTGTCTCTTAGTGGAAGAACTCCAGCTTGAATATAGCCCAGTTCTGTGAGGCTCGAGGA
>CM065747.1:26345904-26353404 GCA_033310375.1 Conus canariensis
CTACCTGTGTGTCTGTCTGTCTATCTATCTGTCGGTCTGTCTGTTTGTGTCTGTCTGTCTGTCTGTCTGTCTGTCTGTCTCTCTCTCTCTCTCTCTCTCTCGTCCGTTATCTATCTTGTGTACATTCTCTGTCTCTTATCTTCTTGTGCTCTCTCTCTCTCTCTCTCTCTCTCTCTCTCTCTCTCTCTCTCTCTTCTTCTCTTCTCTCTCTCTCCTCTCTCTCTCTCTCTCTCTCTCTCTCTCTCTCTCTTCATTCGATTTTAACTTATTCGTACCATCGAAAGAGGGAAGAAGCTCCGTGTTTTAAGCTGCCTGTTAAGTGATTTTATTGCTATCTATTGGACCTTGGTGGATTTTAAGCGGCTTGATTTGATTACTATTTATTGGAAATTGGTGGATCTTAAGCGGCCTGATCTTTTTTCCCTGTTTATTGGAAATTGATGGATGATCAAGGCAGCTTCTGAATGTTCCAGTCTGTCACTGAAACGTATAGTTTGTCGAGCAGTTTTTTTTTAACGTATCTTGGGTTGACGTGTGCTGTTAGGATATATGAAAGAGAGAGGCTTTGCTCTAATATGCCGGACTTTGAATTATTCAAAGAAAGATATGCTGAGAGCCTAAAGGGGGAAAACATCATCATGACAACTTAGTGGGAAACATAGTTGAAGGTAAGTGCTGTGGTAAGTGTGGAGAATGACTGGGAGCAGGAACATGTTGACACAAAGCTTAAAGAAGTCGGCACATTCTTTTGTAAAGATGTGCAATAACAATGGTTCTACATTGGGTTATTTCGCAATTTTTTTTTTCAAAGAGCAAGAGTCGTTCTACACAAGATGAAAACAGTGACCTCAAATAAATGTTCTTTCTGCCATGACAAAAAAACCCCACCCTAAATGCCATAGTTTTCGGACTTGTCAGTACGTGAAGAAACGTTTGGAGTTTATTTTGGATTTCGGTAAACAAAAAGCGTGCCAACGTAAACTTATCATTCACAGAAAATATTATCGTATGTGGATGCAGTGACTATTACAGAGTAGACAGTACGTTTGTAACTTCATTTTTCAGCAAGATGAATTTAGTATGTATATATGCTAAGTTTTATGTCCGCAAATGGAGGCGCGAAGAGAAACAACCTGTTTCATTCGTATAGTTCGTGTCTGAAAAATATGTCTGTAGCATTCATGTGCCTGGAAAAAAACGACTTGGCACGAATAATTTTGAATTTTTTTTTACACAGACAACGTACACATTTACATTAACCAGTACACTCCACAGCGTAATCATAAACAAGAGCAAATAATAATGATCCGTATTACTTCTACAGTCACTAGGTTCTCTGTATCTTTGAAAAAGAGGTACATATATATGCCATCGTGCCAAGTAGTTCTTCCCAGACACATCAGTACGACAGACGTATTTTTCACTGTCATATCATCTTTCAGATGTGCAGTGTACTAATGAAATTGTGTTCGTTTCTCTTTGCGTTCCCCCTTGTGGACATGCATCTTAGCACATGTACATACTAAGTAGTAGTACTTTCATTTTTACGTCTTTTCACAAAATTGTGCGATATTAGACGAGAGGAGAGAGAGAAAAGAGAGAGAGAGAGAGAGAGAGAGAGAGAGAGAGAGAGAGAGAGAGAGAATGTGTGTGAAGCATAGGTATGTGGAAGTGCACGCAAAATATGGAATAATTACTACTTATAACATTATAGTAAATATCTAACAGGACTACATACTAAACAAAAGGTAACTTTGAAAGCAAAATCAATATCAGAAAAAACATCAGTGACTGTCATGCCTAATAAACATGGTAAGTATGCCTCAAGAGTCACACAATCAAATAAAACGTGGGCTCTCGACACGTTTACCTTACCACATATGCATTTTGTTCCTGCACTATATTTCGTTCTGAATGCGTCGAGTTTCAGTCTATAAAATACTGAAACAAAGTTTCTGTACTGATACATATCACGAACCTGCAGGTGTTCAACCTGATCAAAGCTGAGAACATGAGTGTCCAGGGCATGGTGTGACAACAGGTGGAGCCCATCCCTCACCTTCCGCTGCTCTTAACCTTTCCTGAGCTGCATCACGTGCCTTTTACTGCTGGGGGGTGGGGGGGGGGGGGGGGGGGGGCAAGGAGGGTTTTCAAGCTGAAAAAAAAAGTGTGGTTCAAACTCACGACTGTCAGTTTCGCTGACAAACACTGTAATCACGTGACCACGGGGCCCTCCTGAAAATATTTGAGAGAGAGAGAGAGAGAGAGAGAGGGAGGGAAAGAGAGAGAGAGAGAGGAGAGAGAGAGAGAGAGAGAGAGAGAGAGAGAGAGAGAGAGAGAGAGAGAAGAACTCGGAACTCGGAAAATTTTAATTGCAAAGGCCACCGACCTATCTGCAATGAGGTCAAGAAACAAAAATGAAATCACACACACTGACGCTGTAACATTTCTACCGATCACGATCATTTACAAAACTTGCTCACACCAACTGTATAATCGTAAATTGAGAATACCGAAAGATACATACAAAATCACACCCGTATGTAGCACTCTCCCAGACTCGCACAGCTCACACATACAATTTCGCTCGCACTTACAATTGCGCGCGCGCAAACCACACACACACACACACACACACACACACACACACACACACACACACACCCCACACAACACACACACACACACACACACACACACACACACACACACACACACACACATACACACGCATACACAACACACCACACACCACACACACACCACACACACACACACACACACACACACACACACACACACATTTTTTTCATCATGATCCCTAAGTATACACAAGACGTATCGACCACAAAACAAGGTAAAACAGATAAATTTATGAAAACATATGGTACTCCTAATGTTCTCTCCCCAGTAACAATTCTTCTCTTTTCTTCAAGGCATAGAAGATATACATCGCAACAGAGCAAATTACGTCCCTTTTCTCGTTTTGCAGCAAAAACTTCAACAGTGGTCCGTGTACATTTGTTACATATTTCATGATATACTTATTTCTTAAATCTTGATATGATGGACATTCCAGCAAAAAGTGTATTTCATCTTCAGTTTTGTCACAAAAAAGGCAGCTTTTTGAGTTATTTTCGTATCTGTCGTGGACTTTTATATCACTGATTCCTAGTCGAAACCTTACAAGAAATTTTCGAAACTTTGGGATTGTGATATCTGCAAGATACTTTTCAGGCTGTAGTAATGATTTAAAAAACGATTAGTAAATACCTGTCACTATTTGACAGTTTGGTGTTCCACTCTTGCAGATAGCAATCAATCATTCGTTGTTTTAGTTCCTGTAGAAACAACTTTTCGTGACCAACTCCACCGTTAAGCCAGACAAAAGAAAAACCATGTGAATCAAGACAATGTTTTATAGACTTTGCCCAGTTTGAATGTATATTAGAATGTCTTGTGGATTGCAACATTCTTGATTTTTCCATTTCATAGGCTTGTTTTGGTATTCTTGCAATTGGTAACTTTTGCAGTTTAAACCATAACGCATTGCTTTCATGGCACTATCAATATGTAAAGGGTACCTGCTTAATTCACCGTACACCATAATGTTCGGGGTTTTAGGACTTACGTTCAAAAAGCGCTTGCATGCAAACAAATGTGGTAACTCTACAGTATGAAAGCGAGAAAGGCCCCAGATTTCAGCAGCATACAAAAGCATTGGTTTAACTTGTGCATCAAATAATCCGAAAAAGACTTGTCTATCCATACTTCCCAGGTTCCACATTGTCTTCAAAATCTCAACAATCTTGTTTTTTGCTCTACCAACAAATTCCTCAAGTGCAACATCAAACGACAGTTTTAGTGGTCAGAGTGAATCCTAGATATTTACAACTATTTACGATGTCAATATTTTTTCCCTGATAAAACCACTTTTCCGATTTCGCTAAATGTCCCCCTTTCCTAAAAATCATAACTTAATTTTTACTTAAGTTCACTTTTAGCCCTAGAGAGGTTAAAGCTTTTTCTAAATGATTTATCTGGTTTTGAAGTCCAGCAGGAGTTGACGAGATCAAGCAAATGTCATCAGCAAACATCAACAAAAATATTTCTGGTAAACCCGGCAAAAACTGAAATCCATGTTTCCCATGTTGTGTAACTTGTTCAGCAACTTCAGTGATCAGCAGGGAAAAAAATCAGGGAGACAACATACAGCCCTTTTCACCCCGCGGGGCATTCAAAGAAATATGATGTTTCGTTTCCCCAACGCACGCACGATTGTACTGATTTATAAGTGCCTTGGAGCATGCGAACATTTTAGTTGATGTCTTTATCTTTTTAAGAACAAACCAAAGACGATCTCTATCCACTGAGTCGAAAGCTTTCGGGACTAAGTGTTTGATGGAAGGTCAGAGTTCACCAGTATGCTCCTCATATGCTAGGTCAAATCTTGGTATGGGAAGCTGTAGTGTTGTAGAAATTCTACAATTCCTGCTAGATTCGGATGGAATAGCTGAGGAGGGGGGGGGGGGTGCTAATTCAGATAATTTTTTTGCTTTTTCATGAATATTCCTTTATTCATAGCAAACCTGTCTCTTAGTGGAAGAACTCCAGCTTGAATATAGCCCAGTTCTGTGAGGCTCGAGGATTTCCGAACTGCTTTAAGGGCACGTTTGTGGATGCTGATTAAAGGTTTCATTGAATTAGCGCTATGTCTTAGAAGCATAACTTTAGTCCTGCTGGGGTTTAGTGACATGATTCACACGGCAACAGTTCACTTCAGATGGAGAGAGAGAGAGAGAGAAGAGAGAGAGAGAGAGAGAGAGAGAGAGTGTGTGTATGTTGTGTGTGTGTGTGTGTGTGTGTGTGTGTGTGTGTGGTGTGTGAGAGAGAGAACTCGAACTCGAACTCGAACATTTAATGACTTATGGCACGATGGCCTCTGTCACAGGGTGAGTGACGTTACAAATCATTTCAAGAGAGAAGAAATCATACTGAAAGCAATAATCCGACAAAACTCTTACAGGCATAAGTGGGGACGTGACAAAAACTTATTTGTTTTTCATTCCATGCGTATACATTCATCTGATAACTTCTGGAGATTTATCTTTTAACACATCACTATGAAACCTTTAGCAATTGGCTCTTTTTTCTTATTTCAAAACATTTGTACAAAAACCAAGCAAGCCGATGAGTAATATTAGCATTTTCACATGTTAAAATTTCTATCAGATACTTGTTTTCGAAATGAGGTGGAATAGTTTTGAAAATATTGGGGCGAATATTGTTGTAATGAGGACACTCAAACAAAACATGTTTTTCATCCTCTAGTTTATCTGCACAGAAGGGACAGTCATTCATACCCGCAGAAGTATCCCGCATGAAACGATTTCTGTGAGAGTTTATGTCGCTCACCCCTAATCTGAACCTCGTCAAGGATTCTCTGAAGCACTTTATCTTTACTTCAGAAAAATAATTTTCTGGTACAAGCATTGTTTTGAATGATGTATACAAGGTGAAACGTCCACTGTCGCTTATGTCTGCAAACCACTCTTGTTTTGCTACGTCTGTAATTCTTTGTTTAAAAACAGACAGAAACATTAAATCATTTTCCACACTTTGGTTAAGCCAAACGAAATTGAAACCCAATGTCTGTAAAAGTATTCTAGTTTTTGTGACCCAGTTAATTTTCCCTTGGTTATCTAGCCTATTTAGAAGGTCGTAAGCTTGCTTGGGTAGGCGATCTGTGTCCATCTTTATGATACGTAGCCAGTATTTCACAGCTCTGATACAACAGTTCACTTGAAGGGGGTACCGTCCTAGTTCACCGTAGACCATGAGTGATGGTGTGCGCACAGGCACATTCAAGAACTTTTTGCAAGCATACAAATGGACCTTTTCTACCTGGTTACTGTCTTGCAACGGTCCCCAGATTTCCGAAGCGTATAAAAGAGTCGGTTGAACCACTGTGTCGAACAGTTTGAAAAACGTTTCTCTCGTCATGCTATCGATCCGTCTCAGAGATCGGATGATGTCGGTAGTTACTCGTTTGCCTTTGATCGCTTAGCGTTTTCCTGCTTGATAAGCGCTCATAGTAGTTGTGAAAGTAAAGCCAAGATATACATAGCTGTTAACGACTTCGAGTTGTTCTGTTCCAACATACCATTTTTCATGTCTCCCAAGGAACCCACCCTTCCTAAAAACCATCACTTTGGTTTTGTCACAATTTATTTCAAGTTTGAGATCAGAACAGGCCTTAACTAAACAATTGATCTGGTTCTGTAAGCCAGATGGCGAACTTGACAGTAGTGCAATATCATCTGCAAACATCAGAATGAAAAGTTCAACAAGACCGGGACAAAGTTGTACACCATGCTTTCCTTCTACCGACAATTGTTCTGATAACTGATTGATGATTACGGAGAAAAATGTTGTACTTGCAACGCATCCCTGTCTCAAACCTTGTGGGCAATCGAAACAGTCCGTGAAGTCGTTCTGCACACGTACGCGTGCTTTTAAAGACTCGTACATCGCCATGACTGCTTTGGTAAATGTACATGATGTGCCAGCTTTGACCAGGGCTCTCAATAAGGTTGCATGTTGAACCGAGTCGTACGCCCTCTTTAGATCGACGAAACATACATATAGTTTTCCAGGTTTGCTCAAATACTTATGAATCACGGAGTATAGGGTAAAAATATGATCCGTGGTAGAGTATCCTTTTCTGAATCCCGCCTGTGTTTCTGACAATTTGTTATTATCTTCCAACCAGAAATATAAACGATTGTTCAAAATAGATGTGTAACATTTTCCGATCAAGCTCAGGAGTGATATTCCTCTATAGTTGGACGGATTTTCACGGTTACCTTTCTTAAAAATGGGTACAATGATGGCCTCACGCCACATGTCTGGAAAAGTCCCCGACAAAAAAACTGAATTGAATAGTCTTGTTAGAAACTCACATACTACCTCTTCTGCTGACTTCAGCATTTCCGCCAGGATTTTATCTGAGCCACAAGCTTTGCCAGATTTTAAGTGTCGTAATGCAGAGAGAGAGAGAGAGAGAGAGAGAGAGAGAGAGAGAGAGAGAGAGAGAGAGAGAGAGCATATCAACTGTCCTCATAAAGAAGTACTGGAGCTTCATTTTCTTCTGCTTTGTGCACAAGATACAGTATTACGTGGATAGTACAATCCAGAACACTATCATTGGTCACCAGCCGCCTTCAAGCTGATCTTGCTGAACTGAAGACTGAAGAATGTGCACACATCTTGCTTTCTGCAACTAATCTTGCTGAACGGAAGACTGAAGAATGTGCACACATCTTGCTTTCTGCAACTAATCTTGCTGAACTGAAGACTGAAGAATGTGCACACATCTTGCTTTCTGCAACTAATCTTGCTGAACTGAAGACTGAAGAATGTGCACACATCTTGCTCTCTTCCGCTCACAAGCCTTCACGTGCAGAGGCCAGCCAGCCGACATTACCAGAATTGAACGTA
>CM065747.1:26355904-26360333 GCA_033310375.1 Conus canariensis
GAAGTGTGTGTTAAAAAGCAGTGGTCCTTTGGTTCTGTTAGTGATGAATGTAAAGTGGTGAAGTGTGTGTTAAAAAGCAGTGGTCCTTTGGTTCTGTTAGTGATGAATGTAAAGTGGTGAAGTGTGTGTTAAAAAGCAGTGGTCTTTTGGTTCTGTTAGTGATGAATGTAAAGTGGTGAAGTGTGTGTTAAAAAGCAGTGATCCTTTGGTTCTGTCAGTGATGAATGTAAAGTGGTGAAGTGTGTGTTAAAAAGCAGTGGTCCTTTGGTTCTGTTAGTGATGAATGTAAAGTGGTGAATTGTGTGTTAAAAAGCAGTGGTCCTTTGGTTCTGTTAGTGATGAATGTAAAGTGGTGAAGTGTGTGTTAAAAGCAGTGGTCCTTTGGTTCTGTTAGTGATGAATGTAAAGTGGTGAAGTGTGTGTTAAAAAGCAGTGGTCCTTTGGTTCTGTTAGTGATGAATGTAAAGTGGTGAAGTGTGTGTTAAAAAGCAGTGGTCCTTTGGTTCTGTTAGTGATGAATGTAAAGTGGTGAAAGACAGGTGTCATCGCCGCCGATAAAAGCCCCACCGACGGAGCCCCGCCCACAGATGTTGGACTGGACGATCGGCAGGTAGAACAAGCCTTCTCCACGTTTTGTTGCCTTGGGTTTGCGGTTCGATTCCGACGCTTGTTTCACTGCGCCTAGGATGGAGGTGACGATGTATATGTTCACTGTGGTTGCTCTGGGCTGCGCAGCTGGGGAAGTATTGTTTCGTCGAGGTATGTGTCTGAATGCTGACACGCGGGAGAGAGAGAGAGAGAGAGAGAGAGAGAGAGAGAGAGAGAGAGAGAGAGAGAACACACACACACACACACACACACACACACACAAACAGACAGACGGATGGACAGACAGACAGAACAAAACTCAAACAACAGTTACTGGGTCAAGGACCGACAGTTAAGCCTATTTTTTTCCCATGAGTCCAAATTGGTTACTATTGCTACACTAAGAGATCTGGACATGAGAATAAACATTCTTTTATTTTCTATTACTGTACAAGTAGGCAGTGGTCCTTTGGGTTTTTTAGTGATGAATGTAAAGTGGTGACGTGTTTGCTAAAAAGCAGCGGTCCTTTGGTTTTGTTAGTGATAAATGTAAGTGGTGAAGTGTGCGTTAAAAAGCAGTGTTAATATGGTTTTGTTAGTGATTAATGTACAGTGATAAAGTGTGTGTTTAAAAAGCAGTGGTCCTTTGGTTCTGTTAGTGATGAATGTAAAGTGGTGAAGTGTGTGTTAAAAAGCAGTGGTCCTTTGGTTCTGTTAGTGATGAATGTAAAGTGGTGAAGTGTGTGTTAAAAAGCAGTGGTCCTTTGGTTCTGTTAGTGATGAATGTAAAGTGGTGAAGTGTGTGTTAAAAAGCAGTGGTCCTTTGGTTTTGTTAGTGATGAATGTAAAGTGGTGAAGTGCGTGTTAAAAAGCAGTGGTACTTTGGTTTTGTTAGTGATGAATGTAAAGTGGTGAAGTGCGCGTTAAAAAGCAGTGGTCCTTTGGTTCTGTTAGTGATGAATGTAAAGTGGTGAAGTGCGCGTTAAAAAGCAGTGGTCCTTTGGTTCTGTTAGTGATGAATGTAAAGTGGTGAAGTGCGTGTTAAAAAGCAGTGGTCCTTTGGTTCTGTTAGGGATGAATGTAAAGTGGTGAAGTGTGTGTTAAAAAGCACACCAGCAGAGAGCAGTGACAACAGAAATACGGAAATCATTATTTTCTGTCGTTCGCCTCTCGTCTTATTTATCTACCTGTGTGTCTGTCTGTCTATCTATCTGTCGGTCTGTCTGTTTGGTTGTCTGTCTGTCTGTCTGTCTGTCTGTCTGTCTGTCTGTCTCTTCTCTCTCTCTCTCTCTCTCTCTCTCTCTCTCTCTCTTCCTTATCTTCTCTTGTCCGTTAGTCTATCTTTGTGTACATCTCTCTCTCTCTCTCTCTCTCTCTCTACTCTTCTCTCTCTCTTTTCTCTCTCTCTCTCTCTCTCTCTCTCTCTCTCTCTCTCTCTCTCTCTCTCTCTCTCATTCGATTTTAACTTATTCGTACCATCGAAAGAGGGAAGAAAGCTCCGTGTTTTAAGCTGCCTGTTAAGTGATTTTATTGCTATCTATTGGACCTTGGTGGATTTTAAGCGGCTTGATTTGATTACTATTTATTGGAAATTGGTGGATCTTAAGCGGCCTGATCTTTTTTTTCCCTGTTTATTGGAAATTGATGGATGATCAAGGCAGCTTCTGAATGTTCCAGTCTGTCACTGAAACGTATAGTTTGTCGAGCAGTTTTTTTTTAACGTATCTTGGGTTGACGTGTGCTGTTAGGATATATGAAAGAGAGAGGCTTTGCTCTAATATGCCGGACTTTGAATTATTCAAAGAAAGATATGCTGAGAGCCTAAAGGGGGAAAACATCATCATGACAACTTAGTGGGAAACATAGTTGAAGGTAAGTGCTGTGGTAAGTGTGGAGAATGACTGGGAGCAGGAACATGTTGACACAAAGCTTAAAGAAGTCGGCACATTCTTTTGTAAAGATGTGCAATAACAATGGTTCTACATTGGGTTATTTCGCAATTTTTTTTTTCAAAGAGCAAGAGTCGTTCTACACAGGATGAAAACAGTGACCTCAAATAAATGTTCTTTCTGCCATGACAAAAAAAACCCACCCTAAATGCCATAGTTTTCGGACTTGTCAGTACGTGAAGAAACGTTTGGAGTTTATTTTGGATTTCGGTAAACAAAAAGCGTGCCAACGTAAACTTATCATTCACAGAAAATATTATCGTATGTGGATGCAGAGTAGACAGTACGTTTGTAACTTCATTTTTCAGCAAGATGAATTTAGTATGTACATATGCTAAGTTTTATGTCCGCAAATGGAGGCGCGAAGAGAAACAACCTGTTTCATTCGTATAGTTCGTGTCTGAAAAATATGTCTGTAGCATTCATGTGCCTGGAAAAAAACGACTTGGCACGAATAATTTTGAATTTTTTTTTTTACACAGACAACGTACACATTTACATTAACCAGTACACTCCACAGCGTAATCATAAACAAGAGCAAATAATAATGATCCGTATTACTTCTACAGTCACTAGGTTCTCTGTATCTTTGAAAAAGAGGTACATATATATGCCATCGTGCCAAGTAGTTCTTCCCAGACACATCAGTACGACAGACGTATTTTTCACTGTCATATCATCTTTCAGATGTGCAGTGTACTAATGAAATTGTGTTCGTTTCTCTTTGCGTTCCCCCTTGTGGACATGCATCTTAGCACATGTACATACTAAGTAGTAGTACTTTCATTTTTACGTCTTTTCACAAAATTGTGCGATATTAGACGAGAGAGAGAGAGAGAGAGAGAGAGAGAGAGAGAGAGAGAGAGAGAGAGAGAGTGTGTGTGTGAAGCATAGGTATGTGGAAGTGCACGCAAAATATGGAATAATTACTACTTATAACATTATAGTAAATATCTAACAGGACTACATACTAAACAAAAGGTAACTTTGAAAGCAAAATCAATATCAGAAAAAACATCAGTGACTGTCATGCCTAATAAACATGGTAAGTATGCCTCAAGAGTCACACAATCAAATAAAACGTGGGCTCTCGACACGTTTACCTTACCACATATGCATTTTGTTCCTGCACTATATTTCGTTCTGAATGCGTCGAGTTTCAGTCTATAAAATACTGAAACAAAGTTTCTGTACTGATACATATCACGAACCTGCAGGTGTTCAACCTGATCAAAGCTGAGAACATGAGTGTCCAGGGCATGGTGTGACAACAGGTGGAGCCCATCCCTCACCTTCCGCTGCTCTTAACCTTTCCTGAGCTGCATCACGTGCCTTTTACTGCTGGGGGGGGGGGGGGGGGGGGGGGGGGGGGGGGGGGGGGGGGCAAGGAGGGTTTTCAAGCTAAAAAAAAAAGTGTGGTTCAAGCTCACGACTGTCAGTTTCGCTGACAAACACTGTAATCACGTGACCACGGGGCCCTCCTGAAAATATTTGAGAGAGAGAGAGAGAGAGAGAGAGAGAGGAGAGAGAACTCGGAACTCGGAAATTTAATTGCAAAGGCCACCGACCTATCTGCAATGAGGTCAAGAAACAAAAATGAAATCACACACACTGACGCTGTAACATTTCTACCGATCACGATCATTTACAAAACTTGCTCACACCAACTGTATAATCGTAAATTGAGAATACCGAAAGATACATACAAAATCACACCCGTATGTAGCACTCTCCCAGACTCGCACAGCTCACACATACAATTTCGCTCGCACTTACAATTGCGCGCGCGCAAACCACACACACACACACACACACACACACACACACACACACACACACACACACACACACAAGCATACATATACACAACACAACAACACACACATACACAC
>CM065747.1:26370433-26375433 GCA_033310375.1 Conus canariensis
CTTTCATTCTTTGTTATCTGTCGTCTAACGCTTTGATTGTTCATTTTCTGTCGTCTAACGCTTTGTGCGTTTATTATCTGTCGTCTAACGCTTTGTGTGTTTATTATCTGTCGTCTATCGCTTTGTTTGTTTATAATCTATCGTCTAACGCTTTGTTTGTTTATAATCTATCGTCTAACGCTTTGTTTGTTTATAATCTATCGTCTAACGCTTCGTTTGTTTAGTATCTGTTGTTTAGTGCTGTGTTTGTTTAGTACAGTATGCTCCGTCTATAGCGGCCACTGGTTATACCGGACTCCGTTTATACCGACATAGCAAATCATTTCCCGGCCGAGGGCCTTCTTTAACATGACTAAAAACTCATCGGATGTAGCGGCCAGCGGTTATACCGGACATCGGTTTTACCGGACACGTTTTCCCGTCCCCAGGATCCCTTTTCTCCTGATATACCGGACGGCGCGGTGTTGCGGTCACCGGTTATACCGGACGCCACTATTCCGGTCATGTTTCCTGTCCCACCTCCGCATACAACGGACGCAGCGCGTGTGCGACCAGGCACCAACACGGACTGCTGCATGAATCTAAGAAACGATGGCCTAATTCTAGGAAAATTGCTTGCGTTAGCTTCAGGTCAAGTTTCGGTTTTGGTGTAGCCAAGAAACGTGTCACAAATCATAGCGTGTACCCTGGTTTGTGCAACTTTGAAAACAATGGCAGCAAAGACGAGACAGGCGCTCTCGTTGAAAAGAAAGCTAGAAATAATCGATATTCTAGAAAACTCCAAGAAATCTAAAAGATAGTTAGCAGAAGAGCTGGGTGTCCCGAGATCAACACTGTATGACATTTGTAACGAGAAAGAAAAATTAAAAGAAAGACGCAGTTCTGGAACTGACTCGCTTGATTCGGAAAGGCAACGGACTGCAAGCCACGCTGAGGTGGACAAAGGTCTACTAGACTGGCTGCGTTATGCAAGGTGGGTAAACATTCTTTTAATTCACTTTTATCATTCGGTCATCTTTACGTTCACATAAATTAATGACTGTAATCGCTCAATGAGACATTTTTAAGTCCTTCTGTCTTCAGATAGAGGACTTTTTACCACACTTATACGGGGTGATTTTCCGTGTGTCTGTGTGTGTGTGTCTGTGTGTCTGTATGTCCGTCTTCGGGTGTAACTCAAATACGAATGGTCTGATCTGGCTGATATTTAAGAACAAGGTCTATGAGAATATTTGGGATAAACAGAGACTAAAAATGTGTCAATCGGTGAAATAGTTATGGAGTTATGATAATATTCATTGTTTTCAACGAATCCCTGATAAAAAGTGTAAAATTTCATCGACGGCTTCAAAACTCTGTATGCACTTACTTTTAGGATAGACACGTTTTGATACTGAAAATCAGCTTTGTTGCTTAAACCGTTTTTGAGTTATAACCAGTCAAAAATAGCAACTTGCATAAAATTGTCAAATTGTCTCCCATTGCCCGACACTAACGATCAGTGGAGGGATAGTGACGGGAGAGACCTCGTTCGCTTGGCATTCACACCCCGCCTGACTTTACACACTATAAACCAGCCCAGTAGTGTAGTGACTGCTTGACAGAAGGACTTTAGAATGGCCTGCCATCTTGTTTTTTTTTTTTTTGTTTGTTTTTCCAGATTGCGTTTAACTGCTTCATAGGTGTACTCGTGGAATAAAATAGCTGCGTATACAAAACAAAACAAAAAAAACACATCAAGCCTCCCCCGACTCTGGGGCTCAAACCAGGCATCTCTTTAACATCAAAAGCCATGTCCAGTTGGTACCTTTTGAGCTGAGTATTTTACTCCAAAAATAATTGTGTTACAAGAAAGCATTTTGTTGCAATCTACAAATTAGCTTAACTAAGTCACCGCAAATGGACTATAAAAGAAGAGGTATGACTACGATTTTTAGTGTGTGTGTGTGTGTGTGTGTGTGTGTGTGTGTGTGTGTGTGTGTGTGTGTGTGTGTGTGTGTGTCTCTCTCTCTTCTCTCTCTCTGTTTCTAATCAATACTGATAATATTGATGCAGGTCTCAGAACATCCCATGCAGTGGTCCAGTGCTGAAGAACAAGGCAAACAAGCTTGCTGAAGACCTTGGAATCCAAGACTGGAAGTGCAGCGAAGGCTGGCTTACCCGATGGAAGAAACGGCACATCGTCGTCTTTAGGGCTGAGAGCGGCGAAAGGGGATCGGTTGATGAACAGGCCACTGATGACTGGGTGCGAAATGTTCTCAAGCCTCTTTTGGCACGCTACCAGGCCAGAGACATCTTCAGTCTAGATAAAACGGCTCTCTTCTGGAGACTGCTACCAGGGAAGACCCTGTGCTTTAAGGGAGAGAGATGTATTGGGGGTGAAAAATCCAAAGAAAGATTTACTGTAATGGTTTGTTCAAACATGGACGGAACTGAGAAACAGCGACTTCTCACAATAGGGAAATTCAAAAACCCGAGGTGCTTTAGAGGCATCAAGAGGCTGCCTGTTCAATACGAGGCAAACAGCAAGGCATGGATGAATGCTGATATTTTCAAGGACTGGTTGCAAGACTTTGACAAGAAGATGGTACAGCAGAAACGCAAGGTGTTGCTGGTTCTTGATAACTGCCCGGCACACAAGCTTCCACCATTGAAGGCAACAGAGGTAGTGTTCTTACCTCCAAATTCTACCTCAAAATTGCAGCCATGTGACGCAGGAGTGATACAGAACTTAAAGGTGCACTACAGAACAATGAAGGTGCATCAACTCATAGATCACATCGAAGCAGGAGGTGCTTCTGAAGACTACCAGTTCAGCCTCTTAGATGCCTTGTGTACTATCCAGCAAGCATGGGAAAAAGTCACGCCAACCACCATTTCCAACTGTTTCCGTGAAGCCGGATTTCGTGTTGGTGAAACAGAAACCACCAGAGCAGATGACTCAACAGAAGATATTCTCCCAGAACTGAATCCGGCAAAGGATCCACTGCTCTCCAAGCTGCTGAAGGAGCATGACATATCCTCATCTGACTATTTCTTTGTTGATGAAAATGTCGCAACAAGTGCACCTTCTTCCGAGATTCCTTCAACAAGCACGGCAAAAGGAATCTCTTCAGAGTCGAAAGTTGAAGAACTGGACTCAGACGAAGATGACCTTGGAGAACGCGAAATAGTGTCCAAAGTGATGGTTGTGAACTATTTGCAGAAAATCGAACAATATTCTCTACAGGCAACTTGCAATTGTTGTGACAGCGCCCTTCGCGACCTCACAGCAGTCCTGGAGAAACACTTTGCGTTTTGCCAGAAACAACAGGCAAAGATACCAACCTACTTTGAGAAGAGCATGCCGAATGAAGGTAGGACCAAGACAAGGGATACACCTTCTCCTCCCCCCTCCCCTTCACCCATTCCTCGCACACCTTCTCCTCCCCCCTCCCCTTCACCCATTCCTCGCACACCTTCTCCTCCCCCCTCCCCTTCACCCATTCCTCGCACACCTTCTCCTCCCCCCTCTCCTTCACCCATTCCTCGCACACCTTCTCCTCCCCCCTCTCCTTCACCCATTCCTCGCGCCCCTTCTCCTCTCCCCTCCTCTTCATCAACTCCTGTTACCTCATCATTTCGCCCAACACCTTCGCCGCCTTCACCCATTCCTTATCCCTCTCCTAGTCCTAATACCATGACAAGGGATACCCCTCCCCCCTTATCCCCTTCTCCTTGCCCTCAAACATCAACATCTTGCCCTGCTCCTCCCCCTCATTGCCGTTCCCATTCCCCTCCTGCCGCTTCTTCATTTGTTCCTCCAAGAGAAGGATGTCACTGTACACTCAGTGACGCAACCCCCCCCCCCCTCCCTCCTACCCCATCTATGACTACTTGTCTCCACAATTATCCAGTACAGGAAGACGGGTGGACTATGTCAGAGGTGACGGCAACTGTTTTTTTCCGCTGCCTCTCCAAAGAAATGTATGGCACAGAAGACTACCATCCCTCGTGTGACTTGATTGACAAAAACCCTGGTGTTTTTGCTCAGTATATTGACGGTGCCGACACAAGAACGCACGTGGAAAAAAATGAGAAAGCTAGGCAAGTGGGCTACTACATGTGAGATCTACGCTAGTGCTGCGCTGCTGCAGCGAGAGCTGTACGTGCTGACCCCTATTCCCGGTCAGAAGCTGACGCCAAATAGACCAGATTTATCCTACCGCTGGCTTCTGTTCTCTCCACTGAAGCTCAGTGACAGTGAAGAAGGAGGTCCTGCATATTTGACGCTGTGCAATACTGATGGCAACCACTTTGACCGTATTGCACCATCAGTCGCCGAGTGTAATTGCCAAATTCCACCTCCAGTGAACATCCGTGCGAAAGACTCAATCGTTCTTGGTATCACTTAGGATGAAGAATGAGAAAACAGAAGGCGAACTTTTCAGGCCCAAAGACTGACCTCATGATTGCGCCAGAACACTCTTCAGTTACTGTAGTGTACTGAACTAAATTACATACACTTTCAGTGTCATTCTGTGTGTGTGTGTGTGTGTGTGTGTGTGTGTGTGTGTGTGTGTGTGTGTGTGTGTGTGCGTGTGTGTGTGTCATGTGTATGTGATTATGTGTGTGTTCTGTATGTGCGGACATGCTTGGATTGGTGCGTGCGATTGAGAGAGAGAGAGAGAGAGAGAGAGAGAGAGAGAGAGAGAGAGAGAGAGAGAGAGAGAGAATTGGTATATATGCTATTCCCATCTTTACCGTAATATTTTCTTCGGTGCTTGCTTTGTTATTGTGTTCAACATTGACAAAAATCTGCTTATTTTCCTTCTTTTGTTTTTCCTGTCTAAAAATATGTTATAATGGAAAGTATAGTGGACATCGCTTTGTTTTGATTTGATCAGGGTTGATTTTTCTACAGCGCCTGACAGAGACTTGTTTGTTTTCTTGCTTTTTTTTTCTTTTACGGTGTTTAGCACAATGGTATATAAAAATCGCAATGTCTGTTTGGAATTTCA
>CM065747.1:26380433-26387933 GCA_033310375.1 Conus canariensis
AATGAACTAGAATAGCAAAGCCGATATGACTCACATTTGACCTTGACATTGAGTGAAGGTCATCCGGCAAGGTCATGTCACGCCATAAACCACAAACTCAGTACGAAATATGATTGTCGTGGTCATGGTGTCCGATAATATGGCAATGTTGGTGTTTTTAACGTTTTCTTCTGGCTCCTGTGACCTTGACCTGAGTGAAGGTCACTCATCAACACATAATCTTAAAGCTTACTTCATAAATCACAATTGTGCAAAGTTGGATGATTCAAGTTGAAATTGTCTAGGAGAAAACTCCTAGTTTCACTTAAGTCTTTGAAGACTGTCTTCCCTGGCCGCTGTGACCTTGATCTTTGGTGAAGGGTACATATCCAGGTATGTTTCAAAAGGTCTTGCCATAAGCTGTATTCCTGTAAAGTCTGTTGGACTCTAGGTGAAATAGGCTTTGAGAAAAAAGCCTTGGGGGAAGGTAGTCTAACGAAACGTGTTCTGAAATATCTTGTTATTAAGTACCATTGTGGTGAGTTTTGTGACTCTCGCTTTCAGAGTGTCCAATAGTATTTTCTCTTGCCGCTGTGACACTGGCTTTCAGTGAAAGGTGTACATCCTGGTATGTTTCAAAAGGTCTTGCCAAAAGCTATATTTGTACATAGTTTGTTTGACTCTAGGTGAAATAGGCTTTGAGATTCTCACCCTTCAATTTTCTGGAGAGGGGACTGAGCAGACGACAGTTCTGTCAGCGAAAAGGGTTTTTTACAAATGGGGAAGAAATTGAGTGTAAATACATTAATTTACAAGGTAAGATAGTGCGTCTCTGATCGATCTTGGTGTTAAACACCTGTTTGTTTCTAATCAGAATTCCGACTATGTAAAGTATACCAAAGGCACTTAGTGCCGCTTTATTAGGCTGTATCTAGCATATCATATTAACTAATAATAATACTACAGACATCTCTGATCGCATCAACCATAAACTTCACTATATTTTCCATACATGTACATGTATAAAATGAAATAATAGACAGGTTCGTGTACTTAAGTAATTTTACATTCAAAGTTCAAACCAACTTATTTTCTCCAAATGAATCTCCATGTATTTTGTAGAATCAATAGACAGAAAAAAAACCCACCTAGCACACTTCACAATGAATTACATTATTCAATTCTGACTAGCGTTAAAATGCATAGTCACAGTCATGTGTTGTGTCAGTGTCACTGTTAGAAATAGTGTAGACTGAAAACTCTACAGTATATTTTGTTTATGAAATATTCTTACAGTGATCACGTTAGTGAACACACATAAAAAAAAATTGAATGAAACACTGAAAGTGAAAGAAAGACTTGTGTCCCAAGCAAAACAGTAGAAGTAAATTTTAATAATAAAGAAAAGATGAGAGTCAAGAGGAGAAATGCACACAGCCCATCACCATATTTCATCACACATTAGAAAAAAAGGCAGATTCTTCAGCTAGGCAGCACATCCACACCAATATACAGTAAAACCTCTCTTTTGAGAGACCACCCTTAATTAAGACCACTGTTTCCAAGCACAAACTGACAAAGGCTTCTTTGTCTTACTATTTTGGACCTCTTTAGTTTCAGACCATTAGTTTCTTCCTGGCAAAAGGGGTGGTTGCCCTAAAGGGGTTTCACTGCAATTGTGTAAATCAAATGGATACTACAGAAAGAAATGAAATTTAAAAAAAAAAAAAAAAAGTGACGCAGCATGGGAAAAGGAGGCTTAAGTGCAATTTTTTTTTTTGGGTTGCATTTTATTAAATTTAAATACCTTTCAAATAAAATGCAACAAACAGAATGGATTTATCTGTTATAGTTTTTTTTTTTTTTTTCTACACGTGTTTAAAGTTTGATACTCTGATCACAGCAAAGGGGAGTAATCAAGCTATTTTTACCCGCAGCGGGGAATGGCTGGCTGCAACTTTAGTCTCCTTTTCCCGTGCTGCATTTTAATACATTCAAGTATTTTTGCAGAACGCAGAAGCACTGGAAGAAGAGTGCAGAACTACAGTACTAGTGGCAGGACAGAAAAAAGCGAAAGTATTGCGCAGAACTACAGTACTAGTGGCAGGACAGAAAAAAGCGAAAGTATTGCGCAGAACTACAGTACTAGTGGCAGGACAGAAAAAAGCGAAAGTATTGCGCAGAACTACAGTACTAGTGGCAGGACAGAAAAAAGCGAAAGTATTGCGCAGAACTACAGTACTAGTGGCAGGACAGAAAAAAGCGAAAGTATTGCGCAGAACTACAGTACTAGTGGCAGGACAGGTAAAATACAGTACTAGTGGCAGGACAGAAAAAATACAAAAAATACAATACCAGTGGCAGGACAGGTAAAATACAGTACTAGTGGCAGGACAGAAAAAATACAAAAAATACAATACCAGTGGCAGGACAGGTAAAATACAGTACTAGTGGCAGGACAGGTAAAATACAGTACAAAGTGCCAGGACAGAAAAAAATAATAAAAATACAGTACTAGTGGCAGGACAGGAAAAAGCGAAAGTACTGCACAGAAAAGCTGTGAGACTGCACCTCTTGTGCAGTACATATATACCTAGTCAGCATTTCGGAAAGGAATGACAAACACATTTAAATACTGCGTTTTCTCCCAGTACACATTTGATTTCCTTCAATTTTTTTTTCAGCTTTTTCCATCATATCTTGACAATCACAGTATCCGAAATCGCTCATCACTCGTTCTCTTTCTCACAATATAACTTGTAACTTAATTGTTTTCTCACCTCTGGTAGGATGATCCATGATGATGATGATCTCCGGTTTAAGATGTTCGCTTGGACAGAGATCGATCCAATAAACAAGGAAGATCGTCAACTTCAAGATACAGGCTGAAAAAATACAGTACTGGTGGGACAGAAAAGGCGAAAGTAAACCTCTTGCGTTGGCTGCTTCACAACGAGCGGGAAGGAACCGGAAATCGGATTAGATTATTCATAGGTCATAGGTTCAACCAATCGATGCCTGGCTGACACCCTCCCGATAGCCGCACATATGTAATTCAGTCAGCTTCTACAACATTCTCGAACCTTCGGTAATGCACTAACAACTTACGGAAACCTGGTGAACATTCTAACATAATCTGAAATATTTCAATCGCATTATCAATCGATCTAAAAACATTACTGAACAATTAGGCATTCGTTCACCTTCCAAATGTTTTAAACAAATCAACGATAGCGCTACACTGACCGAACATACAAAGATCTAAAAGCGATAAGTAAAAGGAGGCTTGCAACTCGTCATTATTGCTATGACGTCTTTCATGAAAGTTCCTCCTCTCTTGTCTCCCTTTTAAATTGTAACAGGGAGAATGTTAGCTTCCTTCACTTTAGTGATACGCACGTTGCTGGTATTTTGTAAATCAGGAATAGGCTTTCAGTTTCGTTCTATGAGACACTCTTAGTTTATGATGACATTTTGATAGATGTTCATGTCTTCACCTTTTACCTTGACTGTCGTTGGGCTTAACAAACTTATCTATCCTTACACACACACGCACACACACACACACACACACACACACACACACACACACACACACACAATATATATATATATATATATATATATATATATAATATATACTGTTAAAAAAAAAGTTAAGGACCAACATTAAGAATGCACAAAAACTTTTAAAAATTCACAAAAATTCAATTGTACCGCCTTTGTGGTCCAAACAAATTGAATCACACATGCACAAATTGATAGTGAATGCGGCAACTGCAATTTTGTGGCACACATTTCTCACGCGCCTTGAAAAACACGTGTCGCGACTTGTCATTTTTGGAACAAATTGGGGTGAATTTCTGATGTGTTTGGGATCCGAGGAGCATGTGCTGAATCAAAATCATGTGAAGCACGAGCTAAATCAGCCTGTAGGTCATAAAGTATGCTCAACCAAATGTCTTTAAAAGCCACTGTACTGGCGAAAAATGCAATGCAACAGCATGCCTCCACGTCAAAGACTGAACGAGCTGGATCGAGGAAGAGCAATAGGATGGCTCCAAGAAGGAGTTGCAGTCCGGGAAGTGGCACGGAGACTTGGGGTATCACAGTCTGTTGTTATCAGACTCAGACAACGCTTTCAAGACACAGGAAGAGTGCAAGAACGACCACGCTCTGGTCGACCCAGAATAACAACACCACGAGAGGACCGATACATTGAAAGGCAGGCCACACAAGAAAGAACAGCAAGTGCAAACAACATCAGACGTCGCCTTAGAGATGCCACCAACACTGTTGTCAGTGATCAGACCATACGAAACCGCCTACACACCGCTAACCTCCGTGCTCGACAACCAGCCATAAGACCTCGTTTGACTGATGCCCACAGAGCAGCACGCCGAGTATGGTGCACGCAGCACATGAGACGTACACATGAACAGTGGGCTAACGTGATGTTTACAGACGAGTCGCGGTTCTGCCTGGATCCCACCGATAGACGGAACAGGGTCTGGAGACGCGTGGGGAGCGTTTTGCAGAAGAAGCTGTCCTGGAAAGGAACCGCTATGGTGGGGGATCTGTTATGATTTGGGGCGGCATAAGCACACGCTACAGAACGGTTCTCTACAATGTGGCAGGGAACTTGAATGGTGTTCGCTACCAAACAGAGATTTTGCAACCCCTGGTGCTGCCAGCCCTTCAACAGCTTGGACCTCAGGCAGTCTTTCAAGACGACAATGCACGGCCCCATCGCACCAGAGCAGTAAACACGTTTCTCCAAGCTGCTGGTGTCAACAGAATGCAGTGGCCCGCAAACAGCCCAGACCTGAACCCCATCGAACATCTTTGGGATGAGCTGGGCTGGAGACTGCAGCAGCGTCGTCCTCCTCCTGCTAACCTGGGTTAGCAGGAGTGGGCTGCTGTCCCCCAGGCCTTTCTGCGCACACTGGTGAACTCCATGCGACAACGCTGCCTTGAATACCTTGCCAATAACGGAGGACACACACGTTATTAACCATGACATTGAACAAACACTCCTCCTGTGACTTTCAAGTTTGGGGGTGGGAGTGTTTGTACTGCGCTCGATTCCAGTTTGTTGATTCGTCGGACTTGTCATTGTCTTTACACACTTTTCACATATTCAATAAATTCATGTTACACTTGGAGATTGATCACTTCCCAATTTTCTTTTTTATAAGTCAGTGAAATGTTAGTCCTTAACTTTTTTGGACAGTATATATATATATATTATATATATATATATATAATATATATATATATTATATATAAACTGACAGGTCAATGTTCAAGATAAAAAAATGACTGGTTGCAAAGTGAGACGACTGCTGGCGGAAATCTAAACAAATCTTAAATAAATGTTAGCAACGTGGACAAACGAGTCACACGTCTTGTGACTCGTTTGTCCACATTTCTCTTGGCGGTTCGCTAACATTCATTTAAGATTTGCAAAAATGACTGGTCAAGTTTCAATCGAACCAATCCTAGTTGCACCCGACAAAATGCATATGTGAGAACAGTCTTGACAGTGCTATCTAAGAGCAGAAGATGACGTCACAGCAACTGACAGCAGGCATTCAAAATGGAGGGTTCTGGATCTGAATATGGCGTACCATTAGCACCATACAGACGCAAAGTATACCCAGTATCAGTACAGTATCTTGCGAATGCACGTTACACCTCTTTCGCAAATTTGGTCACTCCATTTTTCACGTTGCACTTTGTGCAGTAATCTGGTTTCACACCGGGCCTTAGGATATAGGAAGGGATTAGCAAATCCCTCCACCCCCACCCCCACCCCTACCTCTCTCTCTCTCTCCCTCTCTCTCTCTCTCTCTCTCCGTTATTCAAGTACTTTCGATATATACTGAGTTTGACTAAACCATACATTCTCACAGTTTTCGAGTTTCATACACTTAAAGACTTCAAAGCTTTTATTTTCCCAGCCAAACAACTGACAGGAGAAGGAAAATGAAATGGGGGAATTGCTGTTCTTGTGAAAAATTGTCACGCTGTCGTTTGAACAAATGAACGTAAGGTACTTTAATTTTGTTCTTGACATTTCAAAGGATTTAACAAATGCATTACATGTCTACTCGTTTGCATCCCTCTCCCCTTTCCCAGCGTTTCACGTTTCTCTGCTGTGTATGATCAGTCATGGCATTGGAATTGGAATAGACGTATACTCAACATTGTGGGCGTGATCTTTCTAATCAGCAAAGAAATGATTTTCATATCCCCATGGTTGGGGACTTTCATGGTTGGAAATATCAAGAAAATGGCGAGAATGTGACATATTACTTGCATTACAGCTCTGAAGTGGGATGTACCTTTCCACAAAGGTTACAGAACGTAGTTTTCAATGGATTTGGGAGCCGGCTGTTATCGTTGTGTGATGCTCTAAAGTATTGTTTGCTTAATGGACTCAGAGAATCTGAATTTAATAATTTTGTGACCTCTATCGCAGTGGACGATTTATTCTATCTAGTGAATTAATTCGCGACAGTATGTAGTCTGACCGT
Source organism: Conus canariensis (assembly GCA_033310375.1). Taxonomy (NCBI): domain Eukaryota; kingdom Metazoa; phylum Mollusca; class Gastropoda; order Neogastropoda; family Conidae; genus Conus; species Conus canariensis. The sequence goes on from CM065747.1 coordinate 26,386,952, forward strand.
TAACACAAGCTTTGCAGAAACAGATCATTGACCAGCAAACCTTACCCTCAAGTGTAGGTCGTACAAAAATCCTGCCCACAGTAACATCAGACATAAGGCACAGTTCAGACTGATAAGATTATATGGGGAGATGGTAAGGTCAGTACACTTTTAGACACATAGAAACTGCTCATGTTTGAGATAAAATGAAAAGAGCACAAGTACTAACACACTTAGATATAAATGATGCGGAAGATGAATTGGTTGACTACCTATGAAAATCTAGTAACTGCATTATCATTATGAACAAGGTCAAAGTTGGTAACAACAGAAGAGGGGGTAGCTAGTTTGATCAAGAATGCAACGACAACACAAGCTGAAAAGCGAACGCAGAAAATGCGTCGACTTAAAGAACGAGGTCAGTAACAGACCAACAAAGTGCTACTAAAACCAGAGACGAGTACTACAAAATTTTAAGAGGAAAGCGACAAAATTTCAAACCTCTAATGTGATTAAATCTGACATATAACATAACAAATCCTAAACAGTCCAGGGAAAAATTGCTATACGATTGATATACAGGCAGTCCGGTGACAAAATCACACAGAGTTAATGGCCTAATCATTGTAGGACAGTTTTTAACGCTGGGAACAAGAAAGAGATTGAAGAATTTCTGATTGATACCCTTCCCTCCACTGATGAACTTGACCATCCCATTGGTGGAAAAGTCTCAATGGCAATAAAATGTCTTATTTGAGGAAAAGCGTGTGCTTTTAATAACATGCAGAAAAGCTGAAACAAGCAGAGGCGTCAGTAATAGATCTTCTAACAGGATTTTCCCCATAAATCTTGTTTTAGGCATTGTACCCACGAACTTAAACGAAAGCTATTATCTTTCTAATCACTATCTATTCAAAGGCTTGTTGGCGTGTTTGTTCAAGAATGGATATCAGACACATGAAAATAACAGATTCAATCATATTCACATTTCAAGTCTTCGATT
>CM065747.1:26390433-26395433 GCA_033310375.1 Conus canariensis
TCATAGTTTGAAAACAGAAGGAAAGAAAATAATGCTCTTGAATCGTGTCGTGAATGTTTCATAAGTGTTGCACTTGTAACGTATCATACGCAGTATTTGTAAAGCAAAACTTTATATTGAGTTTGCATGCATGAGTGTGCGTGTGTGTTTGATATTCGTGGATAAAAATTTCAGACGAAAGTTTAGGTAATGAAAGCAATCTACATACTAATTTTTAATTTGAAAAAGAAAAGCAGAAAACCCAGTATATACTAATGACGCATAGCATTATATAATGAAATAATATGTGTTATGTTTTCACATATCGCCATTGTTTCTTTAGCAGACAGACAGGATGGCAGATCTGCAGTCCAAATATCATCTTTACAGCATCGGCTACACCGCCATCCAACCGCGTGCCGCCACACCAACACTGAGAGAGCACGATCATGAAAGTGGACGAAACCTTGTCTATGATGGAAAAGATAGGCCTGGTAAGTGTATCATTAATTAGCTATTCAAATATTGTATCTCCACAAAATAGTATATGAGTGTTTAAGTTTCTGTTCTGTGCTATCATCATTTTCTCATATTGCAGGTTAACAAAATATTTCAGGTCTTTTTGAAGTTTCTGTTTTGTTCTATGATCATTTTCTCCATGAAGCACATCAGTCAGTTCTTTAAAAGTAATGAGTGTCCGTGGTTACTTAAACTCATCCTTTGACATTTTTTACCAACAGTGATAGTGACATATGAGTGTGTATGTCTCTGTATGGCCTGTAAATGTGTGTTTGTGTGTGTGTGTGTGCGTCTGTGTGTGTGTATTTATGTTTGTTCACACACAAGTGCACGTGCATGCATGTGCAAGCGAGTGTGTGTATGTGTGTGTGTGTGTGTGTGTGTGTGTGTGTGTGTGTGTGTGTGTGTGTGTGTGTGTGTGTGTGTTGTTGTTGTTGTTGTTGTTGTTGTTGTGAATTAAAGGAAATTACTACTTTTTTTCAATCTCGTCTTGACATTTTTACTTTTTTTTCATTCACCACTTCGGCTTCACAAGGGGAGTATTGTGCATGTTTATGTCTGTATTTTTTTGTCGCTGAGGAAGGCATATTGCCGAAAATTTCTTGTCCTGTTTTGTGTCGTGCATTAAAACTGCGTTACTTCACACTTTGTTTTGTGTGCTCTTCTGCTTTTTTGTCGTGTTCCAGTAACGCTGCAGTTTGTTTCTGTTGTCATTTTCACTTTTTTTTCAGTGTTTCAGGTTTCTCTGATATCCTGCGGATTGGGTTTGTTGCTTTCCAATCAATGCTAGAGTAAAACCAATATAGCATGTATGTGTTTGGAAATGTGTGGCTAGTGCTTAAACAAAAGTGTGTTTATGTACGCTTGTGTGTGTGTGTGTGTGTGTGTGTGTGTGTGTGTGTGTGTGTGTGTGTGTGTGTGTGTCTAATTTTCAAAGAATAAATGCAGGTCCCATTATTATTCACCAGAATAACTTGCAGTTGTTTTATTTCTCAATTTGTTATTTTGATCAAATTTCAAACGGAATGGTTTGAGTATTGCTGCACTGTTACTTTTTCTAATCGTGAAGAATTCAGTTCATTTTATAACGGATAGTAGAATAGTATTAGAGACATGTGCTGAGTGCTCACTCCAATATACTTGTGAAATTGTTCGTTTTCTTTTTTTGTGGGGGGGGGGGGGGGGGGGGGGGGGGGGGGGGTCAGAGGGAGGCTGATTTTTTCCCCACAAAAGTCATTCTAAGCCTTTATTCAGGTCTGTTAAAGTAACAAGCTACTGAACAGTGAAAAGTTATGATACTCTTATATTTCTTATTAAGAATTCTTAAATAGCATCTGTGCTCACTTTCAGACCAAGTTCTACTTGCTTTACAATTCATACTCAATCCATACATCAATGTTTCTATGTGTCCATGTGTGCGTGTATTTGTGTATAAATGTGCAGGTGTTCATGCCTTGAAATTTGTTTTTGCTCCTTAAAACAGAGAGAGAGAGAGAGAGAGAGAGAGAGAGAGATTGAGTAAGTGTGTGTGGTGTGTGTGTGTGTGTGTGTGTGTGTGTGTGTGTGTGTGTGTGTGTGTTGTGTGTGTGTGTGTGTGTGTGTGTGTGTGTGTGTGTGGTGTGGTGTGTGTGTGTGTGCGTGTGTGTGTGTGTGTGTGTGTGTGTGTGTGTGTGTGTGTTGTGTGTGTGTGTGTGTGTGGTGTGTGTGTGTGTGTGTGTGTGTGTGTGTGTGTGTGTGGTGTGTGTGTGTGTATGTGTGTGTGTGTGTGTGTGTGTGTGTGTGTGTGTGTGTATGCAAGCGTGAAGTTGTGTGAGTGTGTATGGAAAGTACAAACAGGAATGGTGGAAGAAGTGAAATGGTAGATGATATTATGTTGAAAAAATTTGTAAACCACCACCACCACCATCGTCACCACCACCACCACCACCACCAACAACAAAAACCGCTCTGCACTCATTCAGGTTGATGAGAGAGCCTCTACAGGACCATTGTGATCTCTGGAGGACGCACACTCTTTCTCCTTTCCCCTCCACCCGCCTCCGCTCCATCTTCCCCTCTCCTCTTCCCTCCCGCCCCTCACCCTCCTCTTCTCTTTTTCTCCTCATGAGTATTAAAATCACCATCAAAACGCTGACAGCAATTTGAGGGCTTCATAAGAAACACACACACACACACACACACACACACACACACACACACACACACACACACACACACAGAGAATCTGCATGTTTTTGAATGCTTTATTAAGTCCCCATGTTATACAGATTACTTTTCACTGCAAAAGCACGTAATGCACACAAAAACAAAGAAAAGGAAAGAAACAAGCTCTGTGGAATATACGCTATTTAAAAGAACAGAACAGAACAGAACAAAACAGAAAGACGTTCTGTGGAATATACGCTCTGTCATTTTTCGGGCGTGTGCAAGCATGCAGTGAACTGATACTTCAGATATAAAATGGCATGCTCTTCGTTTTGTTCAACCATCACCTATCAAACGTAAAAATCCACTTTAAAATAGTGCACTGCCTGGGTCAGTAAGTGTCCCAACACACGCATAACAACATAGTAGGGCAGAGAACGGGTGGTGTTGCTAACGCGTTTAGTGACAAACGGAAAGCAAACGCCACGTGTGTGACAGCGAAAATTATAATAACAACAATTGTTACATTTTGCGCGGTTGTTACCATTTACGCTGTCACACACGTGCACAAATGAAACCTGATCCTATAGGTCATGAAGTCTTGTAGATTTGATGCATGCTTTGATGTGTGTATGTGTGTGTGTCTGTCTGTCTGTGCGCGCAACCATTCTTCTGTTGTATGTTCTTGTGTGTGAGTCTAAACACAACCATGATTATTTTTCAATAAAAAGGCATACCAAAAGACAAGGTAATTTTTTTTTTAAGTGACATTGCAATATGACTATACACACAGTAGAAAGAAACTCGTGGAGAGCGTGGCAGCAGAGAGTCCTCAGAAGAGAAGTCCCCTTCAAGCAAGTGTTTCGGCCCTTATCTCCTGACACTCTAGGGGGGTTGGGCCACACCCGGTTCATGACTCCGGATGTCCCTCTGCTGCCCTTTTTTTCCCCCATCTTGGGACGAGCCATGACTGGGATTCGAACCCATGACCCTCTGGACATGCTCATTTTCCACTTAATGACTCGCACTCTAACCACTGAGCCACAGGGACACCTGATATTTGTAGGAAAGTTAAGCCTTATGAAGTTCACTTTTGTTCCTCCTTGACCAGATCCAGCTTGAACACCTCTCTGCTGCTTCTGCCATTGCTTTCAGGGCTCTGTTTTTTTCCCTCCCTGCAACTGAGAGCTGTTTCATGAGGCTGTATGCGGACGTTCCTACAACCCCCCTAGCTCCAATTTCTGCAGTGAGGACTTTGACCTGATAGCCTTCTCTCCTCAGGCTGTTTGCCAGATCAGCATACTTTTCAGTCTTGTAGATTTGAGCTGCCTCCATTCTGTTCTCATATGGCACCGTGAGCTCGATCATGATCAGCTGCTTGGTTGACTGAGAGTGGACTACTATGTCTGGTCTCATGCCACTCTTGCTGATGATCTCTGGGTGACTCTTCCATTCTGGGAGGTCTGCAGTGCACTCCCAGTCATCTGCCCCGTCCAGCAGACTGCCTGCATGTTCTGAGTGGCACTGTTGTCCTTGGCCATGAGTTACTGCCTCCTGCCGTGAAGAATGTCGCGGGTGCTTTTGGAGTCCTGATTTTCCCTTTTGTGGTGTTGGTACTAGCCCAGACTACTTGTACAATCTCTTTGAGCACTTGGTTGTGCCTCCATGTGTACCTTCCTTGAGCCAGGGCTACTTTACATGAGCTTAGGACATGCTCCACTGTTTGTTTTCCACGGCAGAGGGGGCATGCAGGATCGTCTGTTTTTCCCCACTTCACCAGGTTTGCATTTGAGGGCAGAAGGTCATATACAGATCTGAGAATGAAGCTGATCCTGAGAGGGGCCATGTGCCAAATGTCATTCCAAGTGAGACTTCTTTGGAGTGCATTCTCCCACGTTGTCCATTGCCCTTGCTGGCTCTGCTGGACTGCTTTTTGGAGTCTTTTTTGGTCTTCTTCTTTTCTCATCTCCTGAATCATCATGTCTCTTTTGGCTTTTCCTTTGGCCTTTGACCACCATTCAGTTTTGGTCACCTCCAGTCCTTGTCTGTTGGTCTGAGTGTGTCCTATTATTTCTCTGATCTTGAGACTTTCTTTTGCAGAATCCATCGCCTCTTGAACTCTCCATTTTCTGCCTGTCTTCAGCTGGGGCTTGATTGCTTCTACCACCTTGTCTCCGGAGTCCTCCAGCATGCTTTGAAGTCTGATCTTCCCTGCTTTGTATTCCTCCAGGATGGATTTCAGTGGTAGTTTCAGCTTTGCTTGGCGACACTGCAGCGCTATGTCAGTGAGACAGGGTGGGACACCAAGCCATTTTCTTGTGAACTTGTTGATTTTGGCTTCCATTGCCTCCAGTATG
>CM065747.1:26400433-26407933 GCA_033310375.1 Conus canariensis
ATGCTGAGGATTGCTGTCCCTGCGGTGACATACAGTCGCATGCGCGCCCGCACAGAGAGTGGTGAGCTGTGCGAGGAGTTACTGGAAGATCAGCACGACAATATTTCTCCAGAACTGTGTAATATTGATGGAATACTGTGTAAAAAATTTTTTCATAAACTGTGTGATGATATTATTGCGAAGCGTGAAATAACATTTCCGATGAGTTATACGATATTTACATTGAACTGTCTGACAACATTCGTGATGATCTTTCTAATGATAATGAGATTTGTTGTGAAACATGTAATCACAGCTGTGTGACCATGGCTGAGTTGCAATAGGAGAGGATATTTGTCATGGGTGTGGTGGTGATGTTTCTGGTGAGCTGTACAGTGATGATTGTGGTGAACTGGGTGATGACGATAGATGGGGTGACCTGAATGATGGGATTTGTGGTGAGCTGTATGGTTGATACTGCCTTGTGGAGAGCTGTATGATTGATACTGCCTTGTGGTGAGCTGTATGGTTGATACTGCCTTGTGGTGAGCTGTATGATTGATACTGCCTTGTGGTGAGCTGTATGGTTGATACTGCCTTGTGGAGAGCTGTATGATTGATACTGCCTTGTGGAGAGCTGTATGATTGATACTGCCTTGTGGAGAGCTGTATGATTGATACTGCCTTGTGGTGAGCTGTATGATTGATACTGCCCTGTGGAGAGCTGTATGATTGATACTGCCTTGTGGAGAGCTGTATGTTGATACTGCCTTGTGGAGAGCTGTATGATTGATACTGCCTTGTGGAGAGCTGTATGATTGATACTGCCTTGTGGTGAGCTGTATGATTGATACTGCCTTGTGGTGAGCTGTATGGTTGATACTGCCTTGTGGAGAGCTGTATGATTGATACTGCCTTGTGGTGAGCTGTATGGTTGATACTGCCTTGTGGTGAGCTGTATGATTGATACTGCCTTGTGGTGAGCTGTATGATTGATACTGCCTTGTGGAGAGCTGTATGATTGATACTGCCTTGTGGTGAGCTGTATGATTGATACTGCCTGTGGAGAGCTGTATGATTGATACTGCCTTGTGGAGAGCTGTATGATTGATACTGCCTTGTGGAGAGCTGTATAGATTGATACTGCCTTGTGGAGAGCTGTATGATTGATACTGCTTGTGAAGAGCTGTATGATTGATACTGCCTTGTGGAGAGCTGTATGATTGATACTGCCCTGTGGAGAGCTGTATGATTGATACTGCCTTGTGGAGAGCTGTATGATTGATACTGCCTTGTGGTGAGCTGTATGATTGATACTGCCCTGTGGAGAGCTGTATGATTGATACTGCCCTGTGGAGAGCTGTATGATTGATACTGCCTTGTGGAGAGCTGAAGTCATTTCTAGTCAGCTGCATGATGGAATTTGTGGTGAAATATGTGCACGTATTTGTAATGAGCTGTGTGGTGACATTTGTAATAAGCTGCACGATAATATTTATGAAAAAGTGTGTAATTGTATTCATTGTGGTGTGTACAGTGACATTTGAGTGAGGTTATGAGAATTATAGTTAGCAGTATGTAATCTGTGGTGAGGTGTATGATCATATCTGCGGTGGGGTGTATAATGATACCTGTGGTGAGATATGCAATGAGATTTGTGGTGATGTGTGTGATGATATTTGTGGTCAGGTATATGAAGGTGTTTGTGATGAGCAGTAAAATCATATGTCTGATGAGCAGTGTGATGATGTTTGTGGTGAGGTATATGATGATAATGTGTGGTGAGAATTATGATGATTCTTATGGTGAGATTATGATGATATTTTTGTTGAAAAGCAGGAAACAATGATGATACTTGTAATGAGAAATACCATACTTGAGCTAAGGTGTATGATAATATATATATATATATATATATATATATGGTGAGATGGATGATGATATTTGTGGTGAAGATGTGTGAATTATTTGTGGTGAAGAGTGTGAATTATGTTGTGTGATAATATTAGTAGTGAGGTATATGATGATATTTGTTGTCAGGATTATTATGGTATTTGTAGTGAGATGTATTATATTTGTTTTGTAGTGTATGATTATACTTGTAGTGAGGTGAATGATGATGTTTTTGGTGAGGTGTACAATCATGTTTGTGTTGAGGTGTATAATCATGTTCGTGTTGAGGTGTATGGCATTGATGACACATTACAAAAGCATGCAGCCTGCATGAAAAGTCGAAGGAAGGAATGAAAAAAAGCTGAGTGACTAATGGAGACTGAATAAGACGGGAAACAACTGAATTCAGCACCAGCAGGCAGCTCTTCAGTCTGCTCTACCCAGGTAGGCAGCCCGTTCTGTAAGCAAGAGTGTGGAATGTTAAACACTCAGAGCTTAGTTCCTTATTATGGAGGATACACGCTATACCAATACTCTTATGTGTTAATGGTAATGTTAATAACAACAACAGCAACAACAATAATAAGAACAATAATAATACTCATGATGATGATGATGATGATGATGGTGATGATGATAGTGGTATCGCGTATAGAACAGTCTACACACAATGGCATCTCCTTAATGATACTGAAACTAATCTTTAGATGAAGGGAGAAACACGCGCGCGCGCGCGCGCGCGCGCGGTGTGTGTGTGTGTGTGTGTGTGTGTGTGTGTGTGTGTGTGTGTGTGTGTGTGTGTGTGTGTGTGTGTGTGTGAGCGCGCGCTTCAATCACATAATGAATTTAGAAAGAAAAATCAAATGCCTGAATGGGGCTCCAATCAATGACCACCACACTATCAGCACGGTGCTATAGCCAGCTAAGCCAACGAGGCAACCTGACGTGTAAAGGTACATTTACATGTATAACCATTTTGGCTCTGTCATCGAGATGAATTTTTTGCACATTTTACATGCTAGACGAATCATCTACAAACAAGGAACCTGTACATGAAAGAGATCAACCAGTAAGTAATCCTGATGATAAGAGCATACCAACTGGATCATCGTTTGGCCGTATATTTCGTCAGACGAGGTGACTGTTGGCAATTGACTGAGGTGATGGCAGATGAATCTGACAGTTGAGATCTGCATCGTCTACTCTCGTAACCCCACCAACACCACCTCCTCCACTACTACCACCACCCCCTCCGTTTTGCCCACTACATCAATTTTGGAGAGAAAAAAATATGATATGCAAACTGCACGCCGTTAATGTAAAAGGTCACAGGTCAAAAGTCAGCGGAAATTTTTCGAAGAGAAGAAATTTATTCTTAGGGCCGAAACTGGGGAGGGAATCGCCATATGATTAATTGGTCGTTTGCGAACGGCTTCAAGGTCTATCTGCTCACCAAATTAGAAGCCAAATTATTTAGCGGTTCAAAGGAGGTATGCATTTTACATCAAAGTTACTTATTTTTTGTATATACGAGAAAAAAATGTCACGAATGGTAATGATTATAACGCAATAGTAATAATGACAATAAACATCGTTTGTATTGCATCTTTCTCAAAAACAAATACTATTTACAGAAAAAAAAACGTTAAAGACAACAAACCTGAACAAAGAAAACTGCTCTTACCCGGTCAATAGCAAAAGAAAACTGCCACAACCCACCCCCACCTCCATCTCACCCACCCCACCCAACCCCCAACACCACACACACACACAATTCAATTCAATTCAATTCAATTCAATTATTTAATCCTTTGACCCCTGTTGGGGCATGGAGGATACAAATGTAACAAAGAGAAATACGAAACTCACTCAGAACAATGTGTGAACATAGTTGCGAAATGCTGAATTCTGGTGAACTGTAATGATCTCATTAAACAATCTTCCCATTTTTTAGAAACTTACTAATATTCAAACAAATGCGTCTTCCTTTTTGAAATAAATTACAAAAGTTGAAAACAGACTTTGGTTTTAGATATTTTTTAGGGATGAATTTTTCACGAAGTTCATTATATTTTGGACATTCCATGATGCAATGAAATTCATCTCCAATTTCACCCATTTCACAGTTACGACAAATACGCAATTCTCTTGGAACATTATGGTGTCTTCCAATTTCAATTTGCAATTTATGGTTACTACATCTAAATTTAAATAAAGATATAACATAAATATCTGGTAAGGTAGAAATATAATGTTCTTTTCCAAAGACAGTCTTTACACTTTTATAGAATACACACTTGTTGCTGTTTTCAAGAGAACTGCGCCAATCACGAGCATAATTATTTTGCAACTCCTTTTTAACACACTTACATAAGTTACTTCTGTTTGTGAATGAATGAGATTCCCAAACACAATCAAAACCAGTTTCAAATAAAATGCTTTTAACATAACTAAGCCATGGTGAAACGAAAATTCCTTTTGTATATAGTTCATGTAAGATATTATATACTTTGTTTGAATACTTCTTAGAATCAGGAACAACTAAGTTAGCCCAGAACCTTATCATTCTCACTTTAATCAGTACAGATAAAGGATAGATTCCGGTTTCACCATAAATCATTGAAGTCATTGTAGTTTTATTTAATCTAAGTAGATACTTTAAAAAACGTAACTGTAACTTTTCTAATATATCAACATTTTCATAACCCCAAATTTCACAACCATACAACAACACAGGTACAACTATGGAATAAAATAATTGTATGCAAACATCAATTGGCAATTTCTGTTTTCTTGCAGTTTGTAATAATGAAAACATTGCCTTGAGAGCCTGATTATAAGCACATTTTTTTGCTTTGTAAAAAGAACCTGTTCTGCTGAACTCGATGCCTAAGTATTTCATTGAATTAAGAACCTCTATTTTTTCATTCCCAAAGAAAAAAATTTCACGCATACTATTTCGACCATGAAAGACAACTATTTTTGTTTTCTTTGGATTTACTTCTAACTGCCATTGCGTGCAATATATATGTAAGGCATTAAGTTCTTTTTGCAAAGCTGATTTAGAATTTGCCAGTAAAATTGTATCATCAGCATATAACAATACAAGCAATTTAATAAACTGTTCAAGTTTCAACTCTTGCGTTAAATCATATTCTAAAGTAGAACAGTTATTGTCAATAAGGAACTGTTGTAGATCATTCAAAAATAATGAAAACAATAAGGGTGAAAGGTTTTCTCCTTGACGAACTCCCCTAAAACTGCCAAAGAACTCTGATTTTTGACCATTTAGAAAAATGCACGATTTTATTTGATCATACATATTGATTACAACGTGCAGTATTTTCCCAGATATGCCTTGACTCATCAGTTTGTGCCATAAAGCATGCCTCCAAATAGAATCAAATGCCTTTCTGTAATCAATAAAAGCACAGTATAATTTTCCATTGTTGATTGCAAACATGTCAATCAATGATTTAAGAACAAAAGCATGGTCAAGCGTTGAATGCATGTGTCTAAAACCTGCTTGGTTTTCTGAAATAAGTCCATTTATTTCAACAAAATAAGTAAGTCTGCTATTTAGAATCGACGTGAATAATTTGCCTACACAACTCAACAGTGTTATCCCTCTGTAGTTATTGCAGTCTTGTTGATCTCCTTTGCCTTTATAGAGTGGTACAATTAACCCTGTCACCCAATCTTCTGGTATAATACCAGAATCCAAAACACGATTAAACAATAAACAATAAAACTTTGTCATATAAGGAACACTATTCTTTATATATTCATTCCACACACACACACACACACACACACACACACACACACACACACACACACACACACACACACACACCATGACGCTGAACAGCAGGAAAGACAACCCAGCCTACCTAAAGAGTAGAAGCCTGCAAGGACCATTCGTCGGAGGCTGGACAGACCCGAGGCGGGCCAGTCGGTGAAGGATCTGAAGCGGACGGACACGGAGGCGTTGGAGGGACTGGCGGCATGCTGCAGGTCCACTTTGCTGTCTCTGCTGAGCTGGCGCAGGACGTCCTGCCCATCTTCATCGCCCTGAAGGTCAGCCACAAGAGGGACAGTGTTGGAGGGCTGATGATGGTGTTGGGTGGTGGCGGAAGATGACGACGACGCTAACGCTGTCGTGGACGTGCACTGATCGCCAGTGCTGGTAGATGTCGCTGACGGATTGTCTGTGGTGGTGAGAGGTCCTTGATGAGGATTGGAGCTTCTTTTCTCAGCCGTCGCGGTGACGAAACTGTTGTCAGAGAGGGCAGATCCACCTTCACTGTCGGTCATGAGGACAGATTGGGTGTCAATACTGGCAGGCAGGCCTCTCTCAGCTGTTGTGGTCATAGCATCGGTGCTGACGTTGAATGACCCATATCGATTATTTGTCGTAATATATTCATCGGCGGTCTCATGGGCCATGTCCAGTCCAGTCTTATCAGAAATCCCAGGCGACAATTGACAAGAATGCGTCACCTCTGCAGCACTGCTTTATCTACCAAGCCCTGCTTTGTCGGACTGATTCCTGGATATGGGGACGTTCCTCTCGTCTGTGAAGTTAGCATGTCTGCAGTGTGGAGACAGCTCAAGATGCGTCATGGCTGGTTTTTCCCACTCGTTCCAATGCCTTTTCGACAGTCCACAGCTAAAGCACACGATGTTCCCCAGTTCCATATCCCAGTAGAATCCACTTTGTGCCAGACGGATGGCAAACACAGCCACGTCATCCACTTTAGAGAACGTTCCTAAGCGCCATGCTTCCCAAGCCAGCTTCTCTTGATGTGTTTGGATCGGAGGGGGCATGGCGAACAGAGAGACTAGTGTCTTCATGTCTCCTTCTAAGATCTCAGGAGACCGAGATTTCCCCAGATCTGGATAAAACTCACTATCCGGCTTTGAGGCAATAGCTGCGTGTAAACTCCTGATCACTTCATACTCTGGGCACACCAGTTTGCTTGATTCTCCCGGCGAATATTTGCCAGTGTGCAAGGGTGATTCATTATTTCTCCACTGCAGCGTTTCCTGTGACGTATCGTAACATGCCTGCTCCTTAGTTGTGTTCTTTTCTTTTATACCAGCACTTCTGTCGTCCACCATTCTCATTTCTTCCACCGCTGAGCACAACCCTTTTTCTCGTGCAGTTACGGGCTTCTGCATACAAGAATGTTTTCCAAATTGATCCATAGGTTCATAACATATGTGACATTTGTCGTTCTCTAATGGGATAAGTCTGTCGTTATAACAAGCAATTTCAGTGTCTGTGTATCCTTCCTGCACTCTTCGTGCTGCACCCTTCACAAACCATGGAACATCTGAACGGTTTGCATGATGAACATCACTGAATGAATCAGTGGCCATGTTGCATGCTGCACGGTCAACCTTTCCCGCTTTCGCCGTGTGTCCGTTCTTCGGACCAGCAGCTTCTTGATCAAATGAAACTCTTCTTTGTGACGGCCAAATGAAGCTCGTGTTCAAAGCAGTTGCAGAAGGGGGTCCCTCACGACGCCTGTCCTGGCTCCACGCATCATTCCCCATGTGATCACCTGATCTGCATGTTAAGTTGTTTGACCTCCATTCCATTGTTTCTCTGTTCATTGGACT
>CM065747.1:26410433-26412933 GCA_033310375.1 Conus canariensis
GTAGCGTCGATTCTTCTTCTTCTTCTTCTTTGTTGTTGTTGTTGTCCCATCCTCTGATCCAATATATGTTTTACACCACCTGCTAAGTTTTCCCTACTGACGAGAATAATTGCTTTGTCGCGGAGCCGGCGCGAGTGAACTATCCCGCAATGCTTGCGGTCACGCAAATCTTTTAAATGGATGAAACTGGACTGCGTGGTTCCAGTCTTCACAGTTGAGCCCATCGCAAATGCAACTGTGGGTAGGAGCCGGTCAGGGCGGAAGATCCCTCCCTCCACCCCCCCTCCCACAAAAAAAAAAAAAAAATGACTCGCCCCCATGAACTTATACCGACCACTTTGACGGGAACTTTCACGGGCTTGGATATGGAGACAGAATCCAAAATACGGTGAGCAGGGAAGATGATGGTATGCAAAGCCACAAAATATGTATAATTCTTTTGATAATAATTACTGAGGATGAGCTAGTTGGAAAGGGTGCTAGGGAGTTCAGTTTGATCTTAGACTATGTAGAAGGAACATTGGTCTTCGTAGTCTTTTAGTATGTATTCTGGCGTCAACCAGGCCTGAGAGATACAGACACCTGCACGGTTCGATCAGCGAATCTTAGCAATACTCTTAGAGACATATCCATTGACTGGATGAAACTCAACTCTCTCTCTCTCTCTCTGACGATAACGAAGTCCATCATGAAATGTTTCGTAGGCCTACCGGCAAAAGACGAATACACCTCGCACAATGCAACATTCTGATCGTCATTTTAAGAAAAAAAAAAAAGAAAAAAAAAAAAACCCAAAAACAAACAAACAAAAAAAAACAAAAAAAGCTGCCAACTTTTGGAAACAGTCTTCCTACCACAATATCAATATCCTACCACAAAGATCGTCTTACTTGACTCACCATACTTGTTCAATTTTCTTGTTCACCCTTAGTTTGTGTCGGTTGGATGTGGGATTCGTTGACGACGAAAAATAATCCAACAGGAACCACAATTGTGCCCCGTGTCTAATGTGTCTGCGTCGAATTGCTCAATACGTTTATGAAGTCTCGTCTCCTCTCTCTCTCTCTCTCTCTCTCTCTCTCTCTCTCTCTTCTTCTTCTTCTTCTTCTTCTTCTTCTTCTTCGCGTCTCCATCGGTAATTCCCGCAACCTGACACAAATCAGACAAGTGAAGAAATCACAGTCCTATCAGCTCATCTTTCAGGTTGTTTATTATCTAGGACCACACCGAAATTCAAATTGACGCCACCTTTATGCTACGTTTACACGGGATGCAACTAACTTGCAACCAAATTCAAATTTTGGTTGCAAGGCTGTACGGTCTCCGCAGGATGCAACCGGCGGCGACTTACGTGCAACTAACTAGGTTCCTCCTCCCTCTGTCTCCGCCGGTTGCAACACACACGAGAAACCACGCTGCGAGCGTCTGCCAAGCCAGACAGAAAAATCCGTGTCACGCGTACCGCTTGCGTCATCAATTTCCTGTTGGAAACCGGCTGAGACGAGCGGCAAGCTGTGGCGACAGTTTTTTCGCAGTTTAGTAGCAAGGCCCTCCAAAAATTATCGGTCTGGGAGTGAAAATAAAATGAGCCTTGCGACCAATCATGCAACCAAAAATCGGGAAAATCCGTTGGTTTCTGAGACCGGCAGCGACGGGCCACAACCGGGGGCAACCAGTCTCCACCAGTCTCCGCCGGTTTCCAAGAGCTAGTCGCAAGTTAGTTGCATCCCGTGTAAACGTAGCATTACGCAGAGTCACCAAACATCTTTTTTTTTTTTTTTTTTTTTATCTGTTAGGCGTTTTTAAAAGGAGTCGCGCTCCCTTCCAACTATCGTCCTTGAGCCATAAGACAAATCACACGTACGATGCAGTGAAGTCCAGTGTATAGGCCTAAAACTAAAATAAAAAAGTAAACAGAGGTAGGCTAGACAGATACAAGATGAACTTTGTCAGTCGTAAAAGGTTTGGATTCCATGTCAACAAACATACTTTGATAACAAAAAGCACCGAATACCTGAATGGTGAGATTTACGTCGTATTGGCCGAAGGGTTTTAAGAAAAAATGGTCAAATAGCGATTATGCGATCCGCTCCAATAAGATTATTACAAATTTTCCACTGAACATTGTCATGTGAAAGCACCGCATCAATGTTAACTTCTATCACATTATTACTTTCATGGAATGTTAAAAACACGTCCATGATAGAAACATTGATACTTTGTTTCCCATATATTATTTAAATGTACATGGGAAGCTACTCTTTCAGTCCTTGCCTACTATTACTTCCCCCGGCGGAATTTAATTTTGGATTTCACCCAGGTATTGACTCAGAGGGCAGTTTCAGCATCCTTTCGACCTTGGCAAAGGACTATCCTCTAAGAGTATCCGTCTAATTTGTTTCTGTGACAGATGAAGATGCTGTACCATTTACCTCCGTGCCTCATTTATTTGCAGTGTTTATTTGATTTGATCCACAAGCAGTGATTCCCCATTAATGAA
>CM065747.1:26417933-26505433 GCA_033310375.1 Conus canariensis
TACCCTTCCCCCGTGTACCCATATACCAAATTTGAACGAAATCGGTGAGAAACAGCTGAGATATTGGGGGCCCTCGCCCCCACCCCCACACTTCCGCCACTTTTAATAGGAAAGCAACATACCAAATATCGGTCAAGAAACGGCTGAGATATCGGCGCTCAAAGTGTTACAGACAGACAGACACACGGACAGTTGAGTTTTTATAAGATGTATTAGCCCATACTGAAACACAAACTGCACTACACTGAACCCATGGAGAAAACAGGATTTGGCGTGGAGGGAATCAAACACAAGACAGGTGCAGACAGTGAGGGGGTCAGTGCACCACCTTTTTACATGACTGGTCATATTTTGTTTAATGTTTGTTTGTTTTTTCTCATTCTTACACACTTATAGATAAGAATCTGAAAACTACGATCCAGGACACACCTACACGATTTGTCAAACAAGTTTCCTTCAAATCGGCGCGCCAATAATCACCTGAGACATATAACTACTATAGTATATTACGTTCATGGTCGTGTTTTGTTCACTTCTACTTGTTGATAACACACACACACACACACACACACACACACACACACACACACAGAGCAAACCTATGCACCTTCACCCTAGGGGTGGGGGTGGGGGGCGGGGGTGCAAAAAGCAGCAACCAACTCATTCTCCACAGAGAATGAACCTAAAATACATTACAATGCTTTAATGAACAGTAGGCCTAACTGCAGATTCAGTTTCTTTGTCGACTGAAAAAAAAAAATGCAAGACAAAGTCTAAACACTCTTTCTACTCAGAACACATATATCTAGGATCGTTTCTGAGTTATTTCAACAGTATCATGACAAAAGTACTCCCTGTTGCCGATGACATCGATGTTGTTGCCCTGATCGTCTGCACGAAGAGGAACCGGAAATCCGATTAGATTATTCATAGGTCACAGGTTCAACCAATTGATGCCTGGCTGACGTCCTCCCGATAGCCGCAAGTCAACCGCACTGGAGGTACCTGGCCGACTGTTCTTCACAGAAGAACACATGTGACTCCCCACAGAAGTAAGGGAGGAGAAGAAAAGCTCTGTATGATAAGAAATTTAAAATGACTTTATAAAACAGACTTTTGAGGATTCTCAGAAGATTTTTCAAAAGAAAAAAAAAAAGGTAAACAGAAGAAAAGAAAAAGAAACACCCGAAGGTGCTGGGAGGACCCAGAGAAGCACTGTCTTCACCTACCTTTAGAGCAGTCCTGTACCACCCTTGGAGGCCTGCGCTGTGTTGACGATGGGGACAGGCACGCGCAGGACACTCAGAGGATTGTCGTCAGATTTTTCGAAAAAAAGAAAAAGGAAAACAGAACAAATATCGACAACGTTTCGGTCACAGACCGTCGTCAGGACTTGGGACATACAAAGAAAAGAAAAACAAATAAATACGTATAGGAAATGACGTATGAAAACATAGACGTAAACAGACGTGCTTAAAGGGGTGTGTGTGTGTGTATGCGATTGCTTGCGTGCCTGCGCACGCGATCGCGCGCGTGTATGTGTACGTCTGTGTGCGTGCGCGCACACGTGTGTTGTGTGTGTGTGTGTGTGTGTGTGTGTGTGTGTGTGTGTGTGTGTGTAATGGGAAAAAGGAAAATTCAGTGTCCACTTCCATTTTACCTCGAGGAAAAAGAGAGGCAGACAGAGGGAAAAGACAAACAGAACCACAGATGGAGAAAAAGAGAGAGTGGTCGATGGGTCTTACGTTTGGAAGGGGGCGCTTGAGAGTGTGTAAGACAGTGAAAGAGAGGTAGATGAGGAGTCTTATTCTTGGAAGGGGCCACTTGAGGGTGTATATGAGGAGGAAAAATTATATATATATATATATATATATATATATATATATATACACACACATGGATCGTTCACATGTGTATGTGTCTAAGAGTATGAATACCTGGATGGTGGAGATGGTGTTTGGGGTATACATATTATGCTCTACATGTGATGTTATAAATATCATATTTTATGTACATGGGGTGTAAATATGAATAAGGTGGGATGGAGAAATTGGGGGAGGGGGTGTAGACGGAAAGGGATGGAGGAGAGGTCGGGGGAAAAGAAATGAGCTGGAATGATTCAAACTATAAAAAAAAGTCAGAGGTGGGAGTTGAGTCCATCTGGGATTGTGGTGCCAAGGCGAGAGATGATCATGGACTCTATGAATTTTCTCTCTGGGGCTGAGGAGTGGTTTTGCCAAACAGCAGTGACTTTGTTTGATGAGTTAACACAACATTCCTTTATACCACAGTTTGCTTCACCTCCTTCGAGTATTTTGTTCGTGGTTTGTTGTGTGATCCGTCTGCTTCAGGCGATTTAAAACCGTAAAAGATGTTGTGTGGAACGAATTCAAAAACGTAAAAGGATGTTTGGTGAAACAAACTTAAAACCCTTAAAAGATGATTTGTGAAACGAATTTCAAACCATAAGATGTTTCTGAAACGAATTTTGACCGTAAAAAGATCTTGAATAAATGTTAGCGAACCGCCCAAAAACGTGAACAAACGAATCACAAAACAAAACACGACGCGTTTCGACCCCTTAGGTCTTCTTCAGGCAAGATACAAAACAATTATTACGACGAAAATGAACGAGCAATCACTTATTTTCAATCTCTTCACCGCAAAAGATAGGCGGTTCGCTAACATCTATTTAAGATTTGTTTGGATTTCCGCCTGCATTCGTTTCACATTGTAAAAAGATGTTTCTGAAACGAAATTAAAACCGTAAAAAAGATGTTTTGTGAAACAAATTCAAAACCGTAAAAAGATGTTTGGTCACACAGATTTAAAACCGTGAAAAGATGTTTTCTGAAACGAATTCCAAACCGTAAAAAGATGTCTTGTGAAACGAATCTCAAACCATAAAAAAAATATATTGTGAAACGAATTTCAAACTGTAGAAAGATGTTTTGTGAAATGAACTTAAAACCTCAAAGAGATGTTTTGTGAAACGAATATAAAACCGTAAAAAGATGTTTGAGAAACAGATTTAAAACCGTGAAAAGATGTTTTGAGAAACGAATTTCAAACCGTAAGAAGATGTTTTGTAAGGGATCACACATTTCACCATACCAACTCACTGATGCCCAGACAAGGTTACTGGCTATGGGACCCAGGTTTTGCCCAACACCCTCAACTTATGATGAAACAGAGCTGCTCCAAGATACTTGTGAAGGAATCCGCCGTCTGCGCTTAAGGGAATTCTTCCATGATGATGATGCTCCCACTCTCATTCCCAAAAAGCTGAAATTCTACAAGAAGAAGTTTTGGTGTCCCCCTAAGGGAAGAGATGAGGCTCTTGATGCTTACTGTTCCACTATTCTATCCAGAGTGGAATCCCATATCTCACAACCTACCAAGCGACAAAATTTAAACAAAGAACAACGTGCTGATTTGAGAGAACTGAAAAAACTTATGAATACCAGGGTCCTACGAATATCACCAGCAGATAAAGGTGGAGCAATTGTGGTGCAAGATTTCAATAAATATGTAGAGGAAGCACACCGACAGCTTCACAACACAACTCACTATGAGCATCTGACGGCTGATCCCACAACAGGTATTGCATCAAAATCAAACCACCTAATTAAAAAGCTGCACTCAAAGGACCATATCGACGATGACTGCTACAGGTGGGGTGTACTGGAGCCTGAGAAAACTAAGACACCTTATTTTTACCATCTTCCTAAAGTCCACAAAGATGTACATAAACCTCCTGGACGTCCAGTTGTGTCAGGAGTCAATGGACCAACTGAACGTCTCTCAAAGCTAGTGGACCAATGGCTGCAGCCTCTTGTACAAAACCTGACGTCCTACATCAAAGACACAACTCACTTCCTGAACATCTTTGAAGAATGGAAAATCACTTAACAGCCTCTGGCGAGTGAAGTATTGATCGTCACTGTTGATGTGGTTGGGTTATACACAAATATACCTCATCATGAAGAGGCGATTTCCCTGAAAGAAATCATCGCCAGTTTTGGTCATCATTTGAAAGAAGGCCCCTCTGTTCCATTACTACTGCAGATCGTTGAACACGTCCTTCAAAACAACGTGTTTGATTTTGATGGTGAGCTGTTCCAACAAGTCCATGGCACGGCAATGGGGACCCCAGTGGCTCCCTCCATTGCAAACATTTTCATGGCATGGTTAGAACAACGGCTACTGGCAATTTCACCCTGGCATGTCCATCCAAAATTCTGGCGTCGTTTCATTGATGACATTGTCATGCTCTGGTTCCATGGGGAAAGCCAGCTGCTTTTGTTCCTCAACTGGATAAACAACCAGCATGCCACGATAAAGTTTACAGCCAACTATGGTAGAACCAACATCCCTTTCCTGGATGTCAACATGAGCATCAATGGGGATACAATCACCACAGACCTTCACACTAAATCCACGGATGCTCACACGTACCTACCCTTCAACTCCTGCCACCCTAGACACTGTCTGAGAGGCATCCCCTACGGGCAGACTATCCGCCTGCGAAGAATCTGTTGTAAAGATGTAAAAGATTATGTGTTCCTGAAACGATGCAGAGAGCTGAGAATCCACCTACATAACCGTGGCTATCCATTAGCTCTGGTGGACTCTGCCATCAACAAGGCACAGACACTTCCCAGGAAGGATGCACTCCAGTACCAACGGAGGAACCATCAGTCAGACAGGGTGCCATTTATTATCCGCCATAGCCCTTCCAACCCTCTTCTGGCCTTTTGGCTGAAGGAAAAAATGACGGAGCTCCACAGAAGTAGACGCATGAAGAGAGCCGTTCCCAAACCTCCAATTGTTGGTGAGAGTAACTGTCGCAATCTGAGGAACCTTCTGATACCCAGCAAACCACCAGCAGTACAACATCAAGCGTCTGCTACAGATTCTTTGGTACCAGGTTGCTTCAAATGCACAGCGAAACGATGTGTTCTGTGCAAGGAACACCTGGAGGAAACGACCTCGTTCAAGAGTGTTCGCACGGGTCACCAGTTCCAAATAAGGGACTCAGCTACGTGTAAAAGTACCAACCTAGTGTACCTGATCAACTGTGGGACATTGCCAGGATGTACAATATGTTGGTGAGACGGGAAACACCCTACAAACACGCTTCAGTGGTCATCGCTCTGACATCATCAGAAAGCAAGATACACTCGTGGCACGCCATTTCTGTGGACTTGGACACCAGCTGTCAGATTTGAAATGTTGTGTGATCGAACTCATAAAGACCACAGATGCACAGAAAAGAAAACACAGAGAGAGGATGTGGAGACACAAGTTGAAGACCAACTACCCTTTTGGTCTCAATGTGTGGGATTAGTTGGTTTCACGTGAACAATCTGCCCTGGGAACTTTGCCCTTCGCTGAATCAAGACTTCACCCAGGCATCGCTATTTATCATACAGTAATGAGGGGGTGGGAGGGGATCAATAACGTAAAAAACACACATTACGTCAACTAGTTTTGACGCCGACTTCCATGGTCAGCTGTGGAAGGTTTGCAAAAACCGAAAGCGCTTCTGTAAAATGCTTTAGGTGTTGTTTTTTTTATTTGAAAACTGTGTAACTCTACTTTTCTCTGCGAATTTCCTGAGCTTTTAGCTTCTTATGCCGATTCTCGCCATAATGTGTCTTTCATTGGGGACTTTAATTTTCACTTCGATGACTGTTGTGATAATCAGGTTAAACAACTGAAAACGCTTTTGAACGACCGCAACTTATCACAGTTTGTTCAGGTCCCAACACATAAACATGGACACATTCTTGACTGGGTGGTTGGTGACAGTGATTGCTGTCTCCTGTCAGTGTCTGATGTACGTGACTGTGCTGGTCTCTCCGACCACCATTTCGTTATCTGTCGTATGTCACTCACCAGGCCTCCTCCCCGTAAACGACTTGTGACATCCAGGAATATGAAGGCTTTGTCTGCTACTGATTTTGACAACGATGTCAGGACTTTTGCTGATCTGCAGTCTACACAGCACTGCAATTCCGACGTTGTGGAGCTGGTCGTGCTTTCAACAGTGGCCTCGTAAAGATCCTCGACCAGCATGCCCCTGCAGTGACCAGGTGTGTCACTGATCGCCCCTCTGCCCCATGGTTGTCCGAGGATGTGGGGGCAGCACGCCGTCAACGCCGTCATGCTGGGCGACGGTGGAGAAAGACTCGCCTTGTGGTTCACTGGCAGATATTTGCCGCTGACAGATGCAAAGCAGGACAGTGTCTTGAAGATGCCAAGCAATCTTATTATGGTGACAAAGCTAATTCATGTACTTCGTCAAAACAACTGTTTTCACTGTCAAATAATCTACTTGGCAAAACAAAAACATTATCATTTCCTTGCAATATACCGGCCTCAGATCTCCCACAGCAATTCAGTGATTTCTTTTCTGACAAGATAAAGCGTATAAGAGACAATCTTGACTCTGATTCATGCCGGTCTGCTCTTTTTGATTTGTATGATGGACCTTTGTTTTCCTGTTTTGAACCCGTTGGTGAAAAGCAGATTTTTTATTTGATTGCTCATTCTCCTGGTAAAAGTTGTATCCTTGACCCTATCCCCACTCCCCTCACGAAACAGTGTGCCTCACATCTGGTGCCGTTGATTACGTCCATTGTGAACAAATCTCTCGCATCTGGTTGTGTCCCTCCACAGTTCAAACATGCTGTTGTCACACCTTTGTTGAAGAAAAGTGGTCTTGACGCAAATGATATGAAGAATTTTATACCAGTATCGAATTTTCCATTTCTTTCTAAAATCCTTGAACGTGTTGTATTGAAGCAGCTCCAATCCCATTTGTCAGAAAATGGTCTCCTGGAAGTGTGTCAGTCCGCTTATAGGAAAAAACCACAGCACAGAGACTGCAGTTCGGAGTGTCTTAGACTGCCTGCTTTGTAAATCAGACGATAAACTGGTCTTCCTTCTAGCATTGCTCGACCTCAGTGCTGCTTTTGATACTCTTGACCATTCTATCCTACTCAAGAGACTTAAGGTTACTTTTGGATTTGACGATATAGTTCTCAAATGGTTCACATCATACCTTTCTGACAGGACACAGACGGTAATCGTTAATGGTGCTGAATCATCCCCTTCTCCTCTTCTGTATGGTGTTCCCCAGGGCTCTGTCCTTGGACCAGTTCTTTTTACCTTTTATTCTCAGCCCTTATCTGACGTTATTTCTGCCCATGGCTGTGACTTCCACAAATTCGCAGATGACACTGAACTCTCTAAGAGCGCAACTACCAGCGATTTTCAAGGTGCTCAATCAGATATTACTGCATGTTTTAGGGATTAAAAGTCTGGATGACCAGCAACAAACTCAAACTGAACAGTGACAAAACCGAGATCATGGCTGTTGGTACCTCCTCTCGTGTCAAGATGGTTGAAGCTGAGTCGGCAGAAATTGATGGTGTTGTTTTACCTTTCAAAGAGTCAGTGAAATATTTAGGTGTCAGCATTGATCAAACGCTCTTTATGCAGAACCAAATATCTAATGTTTGTCGTGCATGCTTCCTGGGATTGTGACGTATTGCTTCTATCCGGTCTTACCACTTCACACAGGCAACAATCAGACTCATCACGACTTAATGTCCCGACTAGACTACTGTAACTCTGTGCTAGCAGGACTTCCTTCAGAACAGCTTGCACGATTACAAAGAGTGCAAAACAGTGCAGCTCGGCTTGTTCTAAAAAAGCGTAAAAATGAGCATATTACACTTTTGCTACGTGAACTCCACTGGCTTCCCATCAAATATCGATGGTAGTTCAAAATCGCAGTTTTTGCCTATCGTTTCTTTGATGGGACACTCCCACAGTATCTTTCTGCTTCTCTGTCCACCTATCAAACTTCTCGGTCTCTTTGCTCATCTTCTCAAAAACTTCTGAAAATTCCTAGGCGCTCGTTAAAGACAGTCGGTGAGAGAGCATTTAGCTTTAGTGCGCCCATTCTTTGGAATTCTCTTCCTGACAGCTTACGTGACCTGCCCACATTATCTAAATTCAAGTCAGAGTTAAAAACATACTTCTTTAGGAAAGCCTTCTTCAACCATAATATCTGAATGCTGTGTCTATTATTCTGACCTGACTTTTTATGTACTGCATGCAAAACTGTATTTTTTACGCTTGAATCGATGAACTTGATAAGTGCGCCTGTGTTGGTAGGTGTGTGCGTGTGTGTGTGTGTGTGTGTGTGTGTGTGTGTGTGTGTGTGTGCATGGACCAGTGCTATTCAATGTGAGAATTGTGTTGGTACGACTCATGCACCCGCCCACTCTTCTCATCAGTGCCACCCCCAACAACACACACACAGCTGTTTGGTGAGAAAATATTTTGATATCAAACACACACACACACACACACACACACACACACACACACTCACACACACACACACACACACACACACACACTCAGGTCAGAATGTAAAGTATTTTTATTCCAGGCACTTAAGGTCTTCTTAAACACACACACACACACACACACACACACACACACACACACACACTCAGGTCAGAATGTAAAGTGTTTTTATTCCAGGCACTTAAGGTCTTCTTAAACACACACACACAACACACACACACACACACACACACACACACACACTCAGGTCAGAATGTAAAGTATTTTTATTCCAGGCACTTAAGGTCTTCTTAAACACACACACACACACCCACACACACACACACACACACACACACACACACACTCAGGTCAGAATGTAAAGTGTTTTTATTCCAGGCACTTAAGGTCTTCTTAAACACACACACACACACACACACACACACACACACACACACACACACACTCAGGTCAGAATGTAAAGTATTTTTATTCCAGGCACTTAAGGTCTTCTTAAACACACACACACACACACACACACACACACACACACACACACACACACACTCAGGTCAGAATGTAAAGTATTTTTATTCCAGGCACTTAAGGTCTTCTTAAACACACACACACACACACACACACACACACACACACACACACACACACTCACACACACACACACACACTCACACACACACACACACACACACTCACACACACACACACACACACACTCACCACACACACACACACACACACACACACACACACTCACACACACACACACACACACACACTGGAATGACATGAAGATCTAGTCTAGTTGTGGACCCACACAGTAAGGAAAAAGATGAGGAGAAATCCTGCAGACACCCAGCCTCAAACAGCGCTTCCATAAGAAGTCGGCTACAAGCACCAACAAGCCATCGCTGTTCTGCTCTGTGAAGAGCTTCTCAGGTTAGTAGTTTTTCAAGTTTGAATGATTACGCTAAAGCCAAGCCACCAACAAAAAGCATTTTCAGGTCTGTCAAATTCATACAGGAAAAAAGAAGTCACATCATAAACACATCATGAAATCCTGAAAAAGAAAAAAACAATAAAAGCACTTAATGATGTGGTACCTAAACTACTGACATCTTACGTCAACTAGAATTAGCAGTCACACATTTTTTTTTTTTTGATGCAAATATTTGACAAAAATCATTCAAATGTCTCAAAAAACAAATCATAAAAGTCATATGGGCAAATAGGCACAGCAAAATGGACATCTTGTGTCTTCTTTCAATACTGTATATAAATTGTCACTACCTAACTGCCTGATCACAACAAAAAAGCTGGCATGTCATATATATACATATATATGGGTGAAAGCTCGAGTTTTAATGTTTGATTTTATCCTTGTGTGGAGAAAATGCAGAACTTGTTTTTACCTTGTATATTTTTAGTCTGCCTGTTCTCATTGTTTGGTTGTGGTGCAGTGCGGGCAACGGAAAATTCTACTTGTGAAAATATATATATATATATATATATATAAGGTTTCTATATATAAGGTTTCAATAACTTAGACAGGAGAATAGTGCACAAAGGCAGAAAAAACAGTTGATGACAGTAATGAAAGACAAACATGATATTAAAAAAAAGGCACAGTCACAGAGTGACAGAACAGAGGAAGATATGAGCACAGAACGTCCAGAAGGCAGGAGGGGGGTGGGGGGGGGGTGGGGAGCTATCTGCAATGAAAGAGCCCCCCCCCCCCCCCCCCCCGCCATCCCCATGGGGAATGCCAGGTAAAAATATCCTGGCAGCAGGTAAGAAACAATTCAAGATTAGGAAACAAAAAAAAAAAAAAAATCAGCCCCTAGCCCGGGCATGTCTTCTCACAGATCAGAATTATGCTTGATACTTGCTCAAATACTGATACTTTCTCAAAGGCACGTCATTATGACCAGTTTAACTAAGTTATGCTCGATACTTGCTCAAATACTGATACTTTCTCAAAGGCACGTCATTATGACCAGTTTAACTAAGTTATGCTCGATACTTGCTCAAATACTGATACTTTCTCAAAGGCACGTCATTATGACCAGTTTAACTAAGTTATGCTCGATACTTGCTCAAATACTGATACTTTCTCAAAGGCACGTCATTATGACCAGTTTAACTAAGTTATGCTCGATACTTGCTCAAATACTGATACTTTCTCAAAGGCACGTCATTATGACCAGTTTAACTAAGTTATGCTCGATACTTGCTCAAATACTGATACTTTCTCAAAGGCACGTCATTATGACCAGTTTAACTAAGTTATGCTCGATACTTGCTCAAATACTGATACTTTCTCAAAGGCACGTCATTATGACCAGTTTAACTAAGTTATGCTCGATACTTGCTCAAATACTGATACTTTCTCAAAGGCACGTCATTATGACCAGTTTAACTAAGTTATGCTCGATACTTGCTCAAATACTGATACTTTCTCAAAGGCACGTCATTATGACCAGTTTAACTAAGTTATGCTCGATACTTGCTCAAATACTGATACTTTCTCAAAGGCACGTCATTATGACCAGTTTAACTAAGAGAAAATTTGGACAGGAAAAAAAGAAGGAAACACTAGTTTCTCTCCACCCTCTCCCCCAAAATGGATGTTTTTTTTTTTTTTTTTCTAGCATATTGGGATGTGTGTCATTGTTCTAATGTTGAGTAGTATCCTTGTGCATACCACATATACTTAAGTGTGTGGGGGTGGGGGTGGGGTGGGGGGGGGAGGGGGCCATAATAAATCAGTTGGTAGAGCGCCTGACTCGTCATCTTGGTGATCCTGAGGTTGTGGGTTTGAATCTCTGCCAGGCTGTTTTGGTACAGAGGGATTTTTCCCTCGGAAGTAACATTGGTTCTGACTCCATTTCCCTAACAGTCCTTCAAATAAGACTACAAACCAAGGTTCCGTGTATGAATGTACGCATAAAATCTTGCACACACATAAAATGCCATCACCAACTTTCAGAAGAGAAGGCCAGTTTGGCTGTTGGTATGGATGACATGTTACCCATAGCATGCACCCTGCATGAGAAATTGAAAGAATGCAGGAAATATGGAAATTTAGTGGACAATTGTTGACTGGAGGACACGGAAAATGACTGAATAAAGCACTGGCAGGCAGCTCTTCAGTCGGCACTACCCAGGTAGGCAGCCCGTTGCGTACACGAGAGTATGGATTGTCAGCACCTAGAACCTTTGGCCTGGCGCTTTATAAATGCAATGTTATTATCATTATCATTACTATTAAAATTATTATTATCAAGAAGTATATCAAAGAATACAATAAGACA
The DNA here is from genome assembly GCA_033310375.1 of Conus canariensis. Classification (NCBI taxonomy): domain Eukaryota; kingdom Metazoa; phylum Mollusca; class Gastropoda; order Neogastropoda; family Conidae; genus Conus; species Conus canariensis. Next base: position 26,429,633 of record CM065747.1, read on the forward strand.
CGAACAGTCTGTGTATGTTATTTAACCCTTTCAGCCCCAGTATAGTGTCTACCTGTGCAACCCTTCCAGCCTAGCCTGTGTTTGTGATTCAGCAGGAATATCGGGGCTGCTGTGCTCATACTATCATAACTCTGGATTGTCACATGAAGAACTCACAGCTAGAGAAATATGATTTTTTTTTACCAACATACAATATTTTCTTGTGTTTTGATTCTCCAGTGGCACACAGCTGCTTGATAAATAGTGGCTGAAGAGATTTTTCATCACATCATGAACAGTTCTTATTCTGAGCGTAGTATTATCATATTCATGATGAAACACAAATAAAACTTGCCTGTGTCATAGCCACATACATTTTCTGCCAGTACATAAATTTACATGGCTCTCTGTTTAAACTTGTACAGTTGTTGGCCAAGATTGTCCACTAAAATTTCATCCAAGACTTGGCTCACTGTAACATTACTGCACTGGCCAGTGACGTTGGGACAACAAAGAAACTGAGAAAAAAAACCATATCAAATCATTTGAAGTTCACTGCAACATTACTGCACTGGCCAATGATGTTGGGACAACAAAGAAACTGAGAAAAAAACCCATACCAAATCATTTGAAGTTCACTGCAACATTACTGCACTGGCCAATGACGTTGGGACAACAAAGAAACTGAGAAAAAAAAAACATATCAAATCATTTGAAGTTCACTGCAACATTACTGCACTGGCCAATGACGTTGGGATAACAAAGCAACTGAGAAAAAAAAACACATCAAATCATTTGAAGTTCACTCCATCCGAGCACCATCCAATACAAGATGGCACGGGTTCGACTCTCTTTTCATTCGTTAATTCATGAATGGAATAAGGATAAAACGTGCTTGATTTGAACAGAGATTGGCACCTGACCATATGGCCATACACATTGGTATGTTCTTGCAAGGAAAGAGTTAAGGTAAAGTAAGCTAATGTTGCTTATAGCCCAGCTGAACACAAGGGGACATATCAGGGCTGTCACCGCATTGAAGTCAACTGACAAGTCATGATTAGGAAAAAAAAAAAATTCACACAACTCTTTAAAACACACCTTCCAAAAACACACAGCAAATTCTGTTAAAAATCTTTCCTCTGTAAATCTCAGATCAGAAGAAAAATTCTATCTCCCTCAGAAATTCAAAGATCACATCAGGTGGGGCATCTCTGAACATGGTTTTCATGGAATCTGCAGTGAATAGTGTTTATACGTCTCACATCATGCAAGTCCCAACACTCTAAAAAAGAAGATGTTTCACTGTGAGTGGTACGTAACATGGAATGCATCACGGAGCATCTTCACCTTTTAAAACATAAGAATGGGTGTAAAACGAGTGGCCTGTAAAGCGTAACATTTATGCAAATTCTCAAAATGAACATACTGACACGGAAAGTGTCTACACATTTATAATAACATATGTGTGATGTGATTGATGAAAGTGTACTTGCATTCATAAACAAGAACATATAAAGAACATGGCAGAAACAAACACTGTGTATGCTGTTTCTAGCAAAAGTGCACACACATGTGTAATAACATATCAAGAACATGGCAGAAACAAACATTGTGTATGCTGTTTTTAGCAAAAGTTCACACACATGTGTAATAACCTATCAAGAACATGGCAGAAACAAACATTGTGTGTGCTGTTTTTAGCAAAAGTGCACACACATGTATAATAACCTATCAAGAACATGGCAGAAACAAACATTGTGTGTGCAGTGTTCATCAAAAGTGTATACGCATTTATGAACATACCAAGAACATGGCAGAAACAAAAAAAATATGGGAAATACGTTTATTCTTGAATATTTGCATAACAGACATTTATCCATTCATCTAATTTTATAAATTACACATGTAAAGAATGATAGTGATTAGTCACAAATGCATCAGTAAGAAAAACTTACTAAATGTGTTATGTTCAGGACAAGAATAACATACATTTACATGAACTGATATTAGAAACTATCAAGAGTATAACGGTAACACACACATAATGTCAACCATATTCAGAACAAGCAACACACACACACACACACACACACACACACACACACACACACACACAGAGCTCATTCTCAATAAGAATGGCACATGAGTTGTTTTACAGGTTCCGCTGTCCTCCATTTATATTAAAAGAGTAATTGCTTGCAGCCATACATTGTGAGACTGCATAGCCAAGGGCCTGCAACAGACAGGTATCAGTCTTCTGTGGGACCGTTATTCCTGTGCATGAGAGAACTAAATGTCACTCAAAACAACATGTACGTGTCTGTTCCCGCCGATTTTCCACAGCTTCAGCAGCTGAAGAAAAATACAACATCGAACTGATAATATGCTTTTATGCGTCGTTATAATGAGTAATCATCCTTTTTAATGTTCCACTACCTCATTTATGTATGAGCTGCATTGTCTCCAGTAAATCGACCTGTAACCATCTGTTCCCGAAGATAAGAAAAAAAAGTTGGCCTGTTGTTCATGAAGCCCTACCATATTACAATTCCGATAAAATAACCCACAAGTGTCCTTAAATGACAGTTAACTGAACCCCCTAGTTAGGTAAATAATGGGTTTTCAACTGAGACATTACTGAAGACCACAACAGGATAGTTAACCTGAAAAATGTGCGTGGTTCACCACCAGCAACATGTACATTACTACCATTTTTCTCAGCAGGAAAATGACCAGTATCAAACTACAAAGCTCTTCAGCTGAGCTGTGCACAAGAGAAAACCAAGATAGGAAAAGACATTGACATTGCCACAGATTGGTTTCAGCCTTTGCCATACAGTAAAATGCTGGTGCCCCAACATAGGTGTTACCAACATGTACATGATGCGCATTTTACAAAAGTAACTGAGACGTCACCAGAAAACACTTGCTGCAGGCTCACATGACCTCTTTCAAGCCCCACCATTTTGCAGAAAGAGCATCTGCTCACAGTAAGTAGGATTATTGGCTTTTATCCCTTCTCATAGTTACTTGAAAGGGGGTGACTATGTCTAAAAAGTATCTCAAGATACTTAGAAATATTTCTTTAGGCCTGACCGTCTTTTATCAGTGTTAGTGACGTCAAAGAGTACGTCAGATCTAACAAACCTTTTGTTTTCACTTTTCCTTGGCTGCCACAGATCTAAAAGAGCACAACATTTACGTCACTGAAAGTAAAATGCATGTCTGAAGCTGGATGACTTCAGTATTTTTTTCACAGTGCTTTCCGAATGTCTCTTTTAATTAACCTCAGATATTTTTGCAACGCCATGGTAATGCAGCTGGCTTAACTTGAGGGCACCCTGTTTTTCTTCTATGGTAATGGTCAGTTTATCTGAAAAGCCTCTTTTAGGAGGGAAAATCTAAAAATAAAATTTACATCTTGCTGAGGTCCCATGTGCCATTCTTATTGAGAATGGGCGAAACACACACACACACACACACACACACGCACACACACTATAAGGACATCATCAGACCATTATCCAATTCATCCACTCATAACACTGGTACAGTGACAGGCATGACAACAGAGACAGATGAGCAGACAGCACTTCACACTAACACCCTGAATTATGTGCAGAGCTTTTCTAATGTGCCAATTCACCCTCAGTGATACAAAATGGAAAGTATCTGATCCTACAAAAAATGCGCAGTAGGCATTACAAAGCATTCATCACAAAGAACACATCATATCTATCCTATGTCTGTCCTTAGTTGGCCTGGTCACTAGAACTGGTGCAATCTTTACAAATTGAAATAACACAATGCAAACCAGTATTCACATACAGAAATTTCCATGTCCTTCCTTATGATATGTAACTGACTATACAGAAACAAATTCATGGCTTACAGAACACACAATCATAGTTTACACTCACAATCAGTAATCAAAGCAGATTAGTTATACTTAGTTTACTCAATTTGAAATATTATAGTAATCAAATTCATATATATATATATATATATATATATATATATATATATATATATATACATATATATATATATATATATATATATACAAATGAAAACAAATTCAGAAAGGGAAAATAAGGAAGAGGAGGGGCATGGGGGAATGCGTGGAGGGAGGGGGTACTAAAAATACAGTAAGAGGAGGGGGAAGAGAAGGGAAGCAGTCAAGGGGACAGCAGGAAGGGGAATCAGGATGGGAAAGATGGAGTGAAAGGCAACGACATTGAAAATGTCAATAACCATAAGTTTCCACAAATGAAGAGGTGCTATGAGGTGGTGGGGGATGAGGGCAGAGTGGAGGAGGGGAAGGGAGGGAACAAGGGGTTGGCATCTCACTTTGGAGTGAACTCTCACACTATGTGACAATGCAGAGTTGCATCACTCAGGGACTGACAGTTCACACTGCTATGAACTAATATACTATATCATAATACATTCTATACTTATGACAGGAGGTTGGAAATTCACTATGACGTGAACCCACACAGTGTTGCAAGTGTGTATCAGGAGGCTGGGCTGCACACCATGTAGTGTGAGCTCACTATGTCACACCACAAAGGTGTATCAAAGGGCTGGGCAGTCCACTGTCAAAGTGTCATGTCAACAATCAATCATGCACTATGTCACAATCCACTCCACAAGCAGGGTCCAGCAGGTGGAATGACTTAAAAATCAAGCTGGAGTAAAAAAACCCACAGCGGTGAGTTTGACTGGTGATGAAAACCCCATGATCTTTCCATTACGTACAATCAGGTTTATCCATAGCAAAAGGCCACCAGTTGTCTTAATCTTGCTTTCACACACACACACACACACACACACACGCACACACACACAAACACACGCACTCTCTCTCTCTCTCTCTCTAAGCAGATTCACCAAATCTGTGTAATGGCCCTATGCACTATAATGTTTAATGTTTCAGTTCAGTCTTTACTGCATATCAATGTTGACTGTACACTTCCGGCAATGCTGTTCACACACTACTGACAGTTTATGTATATTTTACAGTACTATGTGTTCTTACTGTATTTATTCCTCTTCAGATAACGCAGATAGTTTATGTAGGCTTTACAGTACAATGTGTTCTTACTGTATTTATTCCTCTTCAGATAACGCAGATAGTTTATGTAGGCTTTACAGTACAATGTGTTCTTATTGTAGTTATTCCTCTTCAGATGATGCAGACTGTACAAGACTTGCTCTCCTACCAGCTGACCTAGCGCTATGGTCAACATCACAGATTCCTGGCGGGAAGGTTGTGGGTTCGATTCCCCTCAAAGCCATTTACATTTTGTGGGATTTTTCTCCTCACGATTGGCTCCTACCCACAGTTGAGTTTGCTATAGGTTCAACTGGGAGGACTTCGAACTGCAGTCAAGTTCCATCCATTTAAGAGATGTGTCACTGTCAGTGTTGTTCAAATTTCCTAACCAACATAGCAGGTGTTTGTATTTCTCAGGCCTGGTTGATACAATGATACATCATGAAAGTAAGCATAGAGTACAGATCTGCCATGAAGTCTCAGACCTGCTATCTGTGTGTGTGTGTGTGTGTGTGTGTGTGTGTGTGTGTGTGTGTGTGTGTGTGAACACATGTTAGTGCGAGTGTTTGAGTGTGTGCTGAGCGCAATGAGTTGATCCCAAGAATTGCGCTATATAAAATCCATACATTATTATTATTATTATTATTAATGAAGCTGAACAGCATCATCTTCATTCTGATCAACTGGCATTTTAAACAGTCTCAAGTTCTGCTGCCCTTCACGCCCCACTCTCATGACAACCTCAATTTTGATTTCCTCTGCATGTCTACACAGTGATTTCCTCTCCATGTCTACACAGTGATTTCCTCTCCATGTCTACACAGTGATTTCCTCTCCATGTCTACACATTCGGCGAGTTTGTGTCAAGGTTACTGATATCAGCAAGTTCATGGGGACCATCACTGGATGAAGGTGTTGGCACCCTCCAAAAGGTGATGATCTCCCACACTGGCTCCATGTCTAAAGGATTTTTGTCGTTTGTTAGGGACTTGTGGTGTCCTGCGTATGTTGGATCAGAACAGGCACCAGTGAGCACTACCAAAGTGACTCAGCACCAGTGCTGTGTGTCCTCTGATGGACTGCCTCATGAAAACTTAACACTGACTCTCCCTGCGGAATGCCAGTGCTGGGGGTGGCAACAGGACGACCCAGGCCGACTGTGGATGGGGTGTGAGAATGATCATCATGGGGTAATGCCATGGGAGTGGCTCAAAGATGAGACACAAAAAAATTGTCCTGAAGAGTTTATTTCCTAATCGACAGTGCTGGTTGCCTAAGACTCATACCAATTGCCACTGTATTCAATTCTCACATTTTAAGTATGGGTTTTCCACGGCCATATCATAAAAAGAATATGGTTCAAATGATGCAGCTGTTTATTTCTTTAACCTTAGATGTATATACATTAAAATCAGCCTATACATAGTTTTAAGGTTCTTGACAAATACCCAAAATTTAAACAAAAATTCTCAATAAATCAAAAGACATCATGATTTCATTATCTCTGGGTCACAGCAAACCCAAAAGATGTTGTGAAGATTACAGATATTTGCATGGAAGTGCAATCTCTTCACATTATTACATCCAAGATACGTAAAGGTTATGAACAACTGTTGGTCACCTGGATTTCTACTATTGTATGTCTTTGTTACATGTGTGTGCTGAAACACACACACACACAATTTTCCTTTCAGTATGAGCCAGACCAGTACATCAGCAGATATTCTTGACCAAACCATGTTCATAGTATGAGCATTTTACTGCAAAGTTTTTAAAAGCCTAACTTCCTGAGGAATATGCCAACAGTTGTCAAACATGTGCGTATACACTCGCACTCACACACAAGAGACAGACACACACACACACACACCATGCTGAAAAACAAAACTATAAAAATATCGACGAGTAAACAATCAACAAGTGTATCTAATTTCTTCACGCTTCTTTCATGTGTACCCAACTGACTAAATGCTTTTTCTTTCCTAACCAGCAGTGGCCATCATGTGTATTATCAACTAAAGTATACTAGTCTAGATGTAAATATCTTCAATTAAGAACACCGTAAAGATCACTGTATATCTTTCCTGATTTCAAGTCAATGTTAGAACTACCACTTATATCATGTGACATTTCATCTCTTCAGCAAAACATGTTAACATCAACCAGCACACAATGCATAAAACCAATTTAAGACGAATTTGTACTGGTGTGCGTGTGTGTGTGTGTGTGTGTGTGTGTGTGTGTGTGTGTGTTCCATGTTATCTGCCTTTATTTAAGTCCTAGTGCAGACAGAATTGTTTCAGATCAGTATGGATCACTGTTTGTCTTTTGTTTTCATGTTATCTGGATATGGAGAAAAAAATATTGCTTAAAGCACAGTTCTTTTCGCACCTAACAGATGCACTTGACTTTTGACCAGTAAGGATCATCTTTTATTTCTCCCAGATACCTGCCTGTACAACTGTTTGGATGCACACAACAGATACATGATTTCTAACCAACATGGATAATCTTGAGTCCTTTCAAGTAACCTGTCTCCCTAAAAGTCTTACTGTGCTGATGGATCATCCGTGTCTCTCCAGGTAATATACTAAAATGTCTTTCTGCACACATCACATGCAAAGAATCTCTAACCGGTGTCCATCATCTGATGTCTTTTCAAGCTACAGGAAAGGCTTTAACTCTTGCCAGTTCAGACATTTGATGCTAAGCTCCTGGCAGAACTCTGTCATGATTGTTTACCGATTTTTAACTGAAAGTAACCAAGTATGCAAATATATTAATGTATTAAAAACAGCTAAATGTCTTTTGATTTTGAATGATTAGAAATAAGCAGAATCTTTCTAAAGAAAATATAATTTTTGAAACAGTACCAATGGAAAAATACTGGAAGTGTGGCATCAAATGTACACACATCTGAAAACCAGAGGAGTTAACTGGTAAGAATTAATTAATGCACAGATCACGCAAAATCAATTTTTCACCAGCACTAACTATCTTGCATATCTTTGTAATTTGCCAGTGTACAAGTCTTTCAGCACACATTATTCACTGTGGATTTCAACATCTTATGTTTCTACATGCAACTTGCAAGTGTAGGTCTTATTGCACACAAGACATGCAAATGATTTCTGTTTAGTAAGGATTTTGCCTCTTTTTAGACTACCTACAAGCATAAAACTCTTACTGCACACATTGCATGCAAATGATTTCTGACCAGCTTGAATCATATTGTGAATTCTCTTCAGAGTCTCTGCCAGTGTATAAGTCTTACTGCACACATCACATGAAAATAATTTCTCACCTGTATGGATCATTTTGTGTTACTTCAGGTGACTTGCCTCTCTAAAATTCTTACTGCACATATCACATGAAAATAATTTCTCACCAGTATGGATTATTTTGTGTTTCTTCAGGTGACTTGCCTGTGAAAAAGACTTACTACACACATCACATGAAAATAATTTCTCACCAGTATGGAACATTTTGTGTTTCTTCAGGTGACTTGCCTGTGAAAAAGACTTACTGCACACATCACATGAAAATAATTTCTCAACAGATCATCTTGTATGTCTTCAGGTGACTTGCCTGTGTAAAGGTCTTACAGCACACATCTCATGCTAGTGGTTTCTGACATGTGTGGATCATCTTGTGTGCCTTCAGAGCACTTGCCCATGTAAAACGCTTACTGCACATATCACATGAAAATAATTTCTGACCGGTATGGATCATCTTGTGTGTCTTCAAAGTATGTGCCCGTGTAAAACTCTTACTGCACACATCACATGAAAATGGTTTCTCACCAGTATGGATCCTCTTGTGGCTAACCAAAGCACGTGCCTGGCTAAAACTTCTACCGCACACATCACATGAAAATAATTTCTCACCAGTATGGATCATCTTGTGTGCCTTCAGATTATGTGAGTGTGCAAAACTCCTACTGCATACATCGCATGAAAATAATTTCTCACCAGTATGGAACATCTTGTGTTTCCTCAAATTACTTGCCTGTGTAAAAGTCTTACTGCACACATCACATAAAAATGGTTTCTCACCAGCATGGATCATCTTGTGTGTTTTCAGGCTACTTGCCTGAGTAAAAGTCTTACTGCACACATCACATGAAAATGGTTTCTCACCAGTATGGATCATCTTGTGTGTCTTCAGGTGACCTGCATGTGTAAAAGTCTTACTGCACACATCACATGAAAACAATTTCTGACCAGTATAGATCATTTTGTGCTTCTTCAGATTATATGCCCGTGTAAAAGTCTTACTGCACACATCACATGAAAATTTCTGACCAGTATGGATCATCTTGTGAGCCTTCAGGTAATCAGCCCGTGTAAAAGTCTTACCGCAAACATCACATGAAAATGGTTTTTGACCTGTGTGGATCATCATGTGTGTCTTTAGATTACCACCTGTGCAAAAGATCTACTGCACACATCACAAGTCGTCACTTTTTTCTTTCTTGGATTCACCTTCACCTTTTCTACTGATGTCACAGTTGTACTGAGCACACCACAAACCACTGGTTTCTGAGCTGACCCTGATGCTTGACACGTAGAAGACAGCGTTTTGTCATCTTCCTGCATGAACAGAAATATTACTTCATTATCAGTGTCATACTCATATTACGTCACTACCACCAACATACTGACCAGATCATAAACATCACTCCTATCCTTTTATCAGGCAGTCTTATCAAAAATCAACAGGACAACACACAAAGAAAAGGAAAAGAAAGCAAGCCCGTATCTTTCACTGCACTGATGTGAATGGATCAAAGCTTCAAGGATATCAGTAAAACTAACAAATGGGTAAAATGAGCTGCTAGTTTCAGCTCTCAAAGCGAGTGATAGTATTCAAAACCCAGCTGACTACAGAGGGTTTGGGTGAAGGAAGGCAAAGGGGAGTTGGGAAGGATGGGGGGACGGGAAGAGGGATGGAGGAGGAAGGAGGAGAGGGGAGGAGAGAAGGCATAGAGGGAAGCTTCCCTTTTCCCCCTCCGCCTCCCCTGCCCTCAGCAGGAACTGATTTCCTTGATTTTGAAACCCATTTTGGTCACCTCTCCTGCACAGAAAAAAAACTTATCTGCAGCATACTTTCCCAAGGCCACAGGGACCAACTTTACAGTCAAACGGACAAAAATAATATTCACCACAGGCATCATGCACAGAAAAGTATTAATCTTATTTGACGAGCTCAGGAAAGTTAAGGACTAAAGTGTCTAACCTACAGAGACAGTGACAAATATTCCTGTGATCTTGTCACACAAATGGAAGGGAAGGAGGTTTAGAGGTGGAGGGATAAGAGAGGGAGGCAATGGATTTCCACAATATGATGAACAAAAATAACTTTCCCACTTACTACCCACTGAAAGGGTTTTATAGTACTTAGTCAAGTTTTCCAGGATCCAGAATATTGTTGCTGCATTTAGTTACTGTGTAAACGAAGTCACATAAACATCATAATCTATATCATAGTTATGCTCCTTCCTTCACACACACACACACACACACACACACACACACACACACACACACACACACACCACTGCCCTAGTTTCCCATTTTTCCCAACTCATATGAACTGAGAAAAAAAATCTTTGGGAAAAGGTATGGAACTTTTATTTTATCCGTCTTTCATTCTTTATCATTCTCTGGCTAATCAAGATGGCTTCAGAGTTTCTTTTTTCTTTCAATCACTGTACAGGTGAATGTTTCTGAATGAACAGTACAGACACAGGCCCCAGCAACACTCACTTTGGGCAAACAGGATATTAACTGCCATCACTGTCAGCTTCATTCAGCCATTGCCATCACCATTTGTTCCTGATTTGGTCCTCCATTGCTGTGACCACATCATCCTCTTTCTTAAAGAAAGTCATGATTCCTACGCTGTCACACTCACAGCGCCTCACAAAATTTCACTCTCAAGTAAGGCCCTACAGAAAGACTGAACATGCCGGAAACCCACTTTATACTTCCGTTAAGAGATAGAAAACTCAAATCTGATGCAAATTTGAAACTGATACCATTCAGAAGAGGGAGAGGATGGTAGGTGGAAAGAAGAGGGGAAGGGGGTAGGAAGCAATGAGGGAGGGAGGGCGCATTGGTTTTCATTGTTTTATTTTCATTTTATGTTTGGGGGACTTGAATTGATGGAAGCTCCATCAAGACTAAAAATCAACTTGAGAAATCAAATGTTCATAATAAACTAGTGCAAAATAAGTTCTACTGAAATAGAGACAGTAGTTTTACAAACCTGTTCATCAGCTGCTTGTCTGTTCCTGTCCTCATCTGTACTTGTCATGGATTCAGATCTGACGGTATCACATGCCGCCATCGCCATGACATCTGTTGGTGCTTCTGTCCACACGAATTCAGATCTGACGATATCACATGCCGCCATCGCCATGACGTCTGTAGGTGCTTCTGTCCACACGTCACCTATGTGGCTTGTTGTGACAGCATCATTCTTGATTACATCACTGCTGATGTTTGATGTGACTGGTTCAGTCTTGATGACATCACTGATAATGTATGATGTGATGGGTTCAGCCTTGGTGACATCACTGCAGATGCATGATGTGATGGGTTCATCTTGATGAAATCACAGCTGATGTTTGATGTGATGGGTTCAGTCTTGATGACATCACCAATAATGTATGATGTGATGGGTTCAGTCTTGATGACATCACTGCTGATGTTTGATGTGACTGGTTCAGTCTTGATGACATCACTGCTGATGTATGATATGATGGGTTCAGTCTTGATGACATCACAGCTGATGTTTGATGTGACTGGTTCAGTCTTGGTGACATCACCAATAATGTATGATGTGATGGGTTCAGTCTTGATGACATCACAGCTGATGTTTGATGTGACTGGTTCAGTATTGGTGTCATCACTGATGATGTATGATGTGAGAGGTTCAGTCTTGATGACATCACAGCTGATGTTTGATGTGACTGGTTCAGTCTTGATGACATCACAGCTGATGTTTGATGTCACTGGTTCAGTCTTGATGACATCACTGATGATGTTTGATATGACTGGTTCAGTCATGACATCACTGTCAATATTAGCTGTGGCTGGTTCAGACTTAATGCCACCAACAGGTTCAAACTTAACATCAGTTATGGTGGTATTAGTATCACAGCATGACTGTCCGTCTGGTTCAGACTTGGTGAAGGTAGCTGATAGATTCTGACAGGTTGTTTCATGAAGTGTTTTGGCTGTGATCTCATGATTCATTTCAGACCAATCATAAATGTAGTCTGAAACAGAGGATTGATTGTCTGTGGTAATAATAATAAACTTTACTATTCCTGAATCCAAAATCATAATCACTGTAATCATTAAATACTCTTGTCCCTAACCACCAAAGGCCAAACTTTACATGCGTCATTGTAAACAAAGAGAAAACCAAGAAAACAAAACCTAGAAAATTATGGATGAATTAGGACCTCTGCAATATCGATGTTGTGTAAAAGACAAAGAAACCACCAAATTAAATCATGTTGCTTCAAGCCCTGCCAATCACAAAAGCCATCATCTGGGCTGAAACACCATATAAAACAGAACAAAGTGGCAGAATTAACCCCTTCACTGCCACAGTATAATAGCACATTTGAAAATCTGTCTGCCAAGGTAAAATTTAGCTTTTTTGGGTAGGTTCAATAAAATGGTTACTGCGCGCTTATTTCTTGACAGATCTCTCTGCTTTTTTGCATGTTTTGTTGTTATGTATTTGTCTACACTCTCCTGTCAAAATGACTTGATTATGTTGATAATTAGTATAGCAGAAATTCACATAATTATGAAAATTATACAAAAAATAACAGTTTTCGAGTATACACAAACATATTGCGCCAAATAGAATAAAGTCAAAACACTGAAAAAAGTGGTCTTGCTATTTATTCAACATCAGCACTAACACATGACAGTCATATAAATCCCAAGGAATCTTGTTCTTGATGACAATCTGCTCATAATTGGGGGTACTATGTTTTAGTAAAAAGGGGCATAATCATGCTTTTCATAGTATGTTCACTAACATAGATTATTCATCCATTTGTTGAATTATTTCTTAGATTTTTTGTGGATTACTTCCTTAATAAATACCCTTGTCTACAATTTCACATCATTCTAACTTGATTTTGGGGCTAATAATGATGGTTCACACTAATATCATATGATAAAACAGTTTTTGTTTTGTTTTCAATTTGAGTTTTACAACAATCACCACATAAAAGCCCACTAAACACAGCAAAAACACCTTTTGGTGTTTGCTCAACAATACAAACACCTGGGATTCATATTGTTGTCAATAAATGTCCCTCTGTGTAACAATCTGTATGTTACTGGGGGTACCCCAATGCTACTAGAAAGGGGCATAATTTTACCATTTGGGGTAGGTTCAGTACCTCAATCACTCCTTATTTATTTGTTGACATATGACTTAGATTTTATGGTTTCTCTTTCCTTATACCCCAAGCTATGATGCTGTATAACAATAATGTAGTATTGTTGGCCATTAGGGGATGGACAAGGATATAATGAATGGTGGTTTTACAAAAGAACACTTTTCAAGTATACAAAAACAAACTGCACCATATAAAATCAGTGAAAACAATGAAAAAGTGGTGTGACTAATTATTCAACATCAGCACTAACACATGACAGTCATATAAATCCCAGGGACTCTTGTTCTTGATGACAATCTGCTCATAATTGGGGGTACTATGTTTTAGTAAAAGGGGCATAACCATGCTTTTCATAGTATGTTCACTAACATCTACATTACTCATCCATTTGTTGAGTTATTTCTTAGATTTTTTGTGGATTACTTACACATACCCTTGTCTACAATTTCACATCATTCTAACTTGATTTTGGGGCTAATAATGATGGTTCACACTAATATCATATGATAAAACAGTTTTTGTTTTGTTTTCAATTTGAGTTTTACAACAATCACCACATAAAAGCCCACTAAACACAGCAAAAACACCTTTTGGTGTTTGCTCAACAACATTACAAACACCTGGGATTCATATTGTTGTCAATAAATGTCCCTCTGTGTAACAATCTGTATGTTACTGGGGGTACCCCAATGCTACTAGAAAGGGGCATAATTTTACCATTTGGGGTAGGTTCAGTACCTCAATCACTGTTTATTTATTTATTGACATATGACTCAGATTTTATGGCTTCTCTTTCCTTTTACCCAAAGCTATGATGCTATATAGTAATAATATAATTTTGTTAGCCTTTGGGGGGAAGGGGGGGGGGGGGAGGGGCACAGAGATATAACGGATGGGGGTTTTACAAAAAAGGAAAGTTTCTGAAAACATACACATGTAACAACACAAAAAACCTGTAAAACACTGACAAGAGTTTCTAAACATAGTGTACTCACATTACTGTCACGCTGTTTTACAGGAATCCAGCACTTGCCGTACTAAACTTCATAGGCTTGGACATAATCCTCAGGTTGTCTGCATTCACCGCTTCATAACTTTAGGGGATGGTGTTCTTTTTGTTTGTTTGTCCAAATTGTGTTCAAAGAAACACACAAGGGGATTCATTTTGTACTCCACTTGCACTTCTTTCACTGATGGCACTCGGTCTGGTCACAGCATTCACAAAATAATGAGCACACGCACAGGTGAGAAAAAAAACAAAACAAAACAAAATACTGTGGAATGGAAAACTAAGAACACAAAAAAGCAGAAGAGAATGAAATGTACAACTAAGAAAAAAAAAAAAAAAGGAAAACCGACAGAGATGATCCTACTCCCAATACACAAACTTGGTGTGACAGTCCATGAAACACTGGCCTAAGCACAATCCAGGCTTGGAAGGGCAGGAGGGGCAATAGTAGCGGGATTCCTTCCTCACGTTGAGTTTCTTAGTACAAACTGGACATTTCTTGGTAGGGGCAGCCTTGTTTGGTGTCGGTGGCAGTGGGAACAAAAAGTGGTTAGCACCCATCCTCACCTCGTCATCTGTTTTGCCCTCTTCCACAGCAGGCACCTGGTCTGGCCAAATCCAAGAAGTGATAATACTCTCCATAAAACTTAAGAAAGTTTTACAGGAGTCATCACCTCTTGACTTCTGCAAAATAAAGGAATTGCAGGCTGCAACCTGAAGAAAATGGAAAAATAATTTCTTCGTCCATTTCATCGACTTGCGGGTGCAGTCATATGGGTGAAGCAACTGGTCCTGTTTGTCGACCCCACCATATTCCTGTTGTACTGGGATGAAACGGACGGACGCATGTTGATTCCCCGTCGTCCCCGGTCTGGAATTGGTGCCTCAGTGTGGCCGTGCACAGTAGACAGCAGGTGCACCACTTTTGTGCTGTGGTACTTTGTGGCGATGATCTTGTTGTCACCACAAAGAGCAGCTGATGATCCGGGACCCAGCTTCACACCACGTAGCTCTTCTGGAATACCCCGGTTCTCCCGGACGGTGCCGCAGGCCAGGGTGTTTCTTTCCAGGAGGTAGAGGTACAGCCTCAGACTACTGTACCAGTTGTCTGTGTAGACATGGTAGCCCTTTTCCAGGAGAGGGGCTACCAGGTACAGCACCATTTTCTCACTGGCAGAGAGTTGGTTGTCTGCATTTACAGACTCCAGGACAGGCTGGACCTCGTTGATGGGGTCCTCCCTTCCAGCATACACCTTGAAGCGGTAGCAGTAGCCACCACTTCCCTTGACACCGCCATCAGACTCACAGCAAAGGTAGATTGTTATTCCAAACCGGGCACGTTTCAAGGGTATGTATTGACGAAATATCAATCTACCCTTCCAAAGAAGTAGACTTTCGTCAACACACACTGCTTACCGGGGCTCATACACTTCCTGGAATTTCTCATGCAGATGATCCAGAATGGGTCGAATCTTGTAGAGCCAGTCGTACGCTGGATCACCCTGCACTGGCATGGCTGCATTGTCATTGAAATGCAGAAACTGAAGAAGAATCTGAAATACAGAATAAAGTTTCAAGATAAGTAAGCAGACCCACAACTGGGCACACACACACACACACACACACATATCACACACACACACACACAACTCACTCACACCACATGCACACACACACACATCACACACACACACACACACACACACACACACACAAACACACATCACATCACACACACACAGCCTACACACACACACACATCACATCACATCACACACACACACACACACACACAATACACACACACACACACATCACATCACATCAACACACACACATCACATCACACACACACAGCCTACCACACACACACACACATGAACACATTTACACAAACACACACTAACAGTATCACACACACACATGAAATGAAAACACCACACTGGTACCAAAAAAGTGCTTTTGTGTTTTACAAAATAAACTTGTATGGAAAACTTGCATACATAAATAAATAATGCTTATGCACACACACACACACACACACACACACACACACACACACACACACACACACACACACACACATATGTAGTGATGTACACATTTACATAAACACACACAAACAGTATCACACACACATGAATGTAAAAACACCACACTAGTGCAAAAAAAGTGCTTTTGTGTTTTTCAAAATGAACAAACTTGTATGGAAAACTTGCACACAGAAATAAATAATGCTTATGCACACATGTGCGCACACACATGCACACACACACACACACACACACACACACACACACACACACACACACACACACACACACACAGAGTCCCACCTATCCATACAGTTATTATTTCCTAAACATGTACTTTCAGTAGGAAACAGGGCAAAGAAGAGAAATATGGAAAATGAATAGTGGAGGGATGAAGAATCAAGTAGTAAAAAAAAAAAAAAAAGAAGAAAAAGAGCTACTTGCCTGGAACCGGTTTCTGGACATGACAGAACTGAAGACTGGAACTCTGTACAGCACCTTCTTCGTCCAGTATAGTTCAATGGAAGGCAGGTTCACAATCCCCATAAGTAGAACCAGGCCCAGAAACTTCCTCATTTCTGCACCATCCACTTTCTCCCACTTGTTGGCCCTTGAAAACGCTGGAAGATTGGGGTGTGCTTCCAGAAACTGGTCAGCATACAGGTTTGTTTGAACGACCAGCTGGTTCACAAGGTCAGCAAAAAATAATTCTAAATAGTCAACAGGACGAAAATTAGCACAGTTGACTTTGACCCCTGGATTGCCAGTAAAAACTACACCAGGGTTGGGGACCTGTGCATCAGCATCTCTCCACTCGCTGATCAGCTGTTGCTGACCACGCCCCATGCCACGCCCCCGGCTGCTTCCACGGGACCCTCGCCGTCGTCCTGCGCCCCTGCCATGTCCACGACCCTGTCTCCTTTGTCCAGGAGGGGGTGCAGTACTCGTTGATTGCACGGGATCCGCCATTTCTGCTTCGTCACCCTCGTTAGCATCGCTTTCCTCGCTGCTATCACGCAGAATGACAAAACAAAGGATCGACGTCATCACCAGCACCTACCTCCGATAAAAGTGGATGGTGCTGATTCCCATCCGTCTCCTCCTCATCACTACTATCAGGATCCGACCCTCCAACGTCTTCTTCGCCACTATCTTCGTCGTTTAGAATTTCATCTAAAACATCAAGCGCAGCATATCGCTTGAAAACGGGACGACTCGACGATGTGCTAGGTCGCGCTGCCATGTTGAGTATGCTAATCAGCTCTGACCTCCCAACTCGTAATTTGCATAACCCTATGGTCAGCAAACGGTCACGTGAAGGGAAAGGGCCGTTGCTCTGACATCAGTAGAAGAGGTGAAAACATTTTACACGGTCGTCTCCCATTTAGATTTTTCTGCTTTCTGTGACGAAGTTAGGACGAGAAATTCTCGTCTGTGGCGTAGCGATTTTTGGTTTTCACGATGAGTAACGACGAGTGTTACTCGTTTGCGGCAGGGAACGGGTTAAAATGCAAAGTTATATTCAACACCATTTATTTCTGTACATCAAATGACCTTCAAAAAAGAGTCTGTCATACTCGTGTTAAAATCAAATTTTCTTTAAAACAATGATTTCTATAAAAAGAAAACTCAAAAATCAAATCCCAGGGAACATCCCAGAACAAGGTCTTCAATGAGCTCGCCGTTAAGTGTTTATGTCTGTCATCATGTAGCTCCCTACATTCAATTCAAAATTGTCTAATGCTGAGACATTCATCATATGGGATGCAATGTGGAGCTTCTTCACTCTGTAAAAGATACAAATGAGTTAAAAACGAATGGCCAGTGTGCAACTGACACAAAACTATTTCTTCTTTGCGACCACCAGAGGTAGACGAGGGCAACTCATAGGTTTGGACAGATCTGGAAATGACTTATCCATCTGTGTATTCCAGTCCTCTTGCCAGGTCTCTGACATAATCATTAACCTTTGGTTTCAAGTCTGAGTAGGGGATACATACATTGGACAATTTCTTCTTTACAGTATTCCTGGACAAACAATCAGCCATTTCATTTCCCCAAATGCCAACATGATTGGGAACCCAAGCAAGAACATTATGACCTTTCGCTTTCAAAGAGGTAAAAAGTTAAAGAAAAGTTTAGAAGTTCAGGATGATGGAGGTTATGGCCAGCTATGGTCTCAAAAGCTGACAGCAAATCAGACATAATCAGAAAGTCCTTCGTTATACAATGAGAGATTATCTTCAGTGCTAGAACCAAAGCTGTACGTTCAGCAGAGTAAACCGAACAATCTGATGGTATATGCTTTGATTATATTTGAGAAGGAACACTTGGGCAAAAGGCTGCACAAGCCACTCCATCTTTGGACTTTGAACCATCCGTAAATATTTCATAAAAGGATGGAAATTTTGTACAGAGATCAGCAAGCAATGCCCTGTATGCCTGAGGATTGGTGGGTTCTTTGCAAAAAGAAGCAAGATCAAAGCAGATTTCTGGTGTGACGAAGGCCCATGGAGGCTTATCTGGAAATTAACAGAAATCAAAAACAACTCCTAGATCAAAACATGCATTCTGCTCATGAGGCTGCATATGAAGTCCAAACAGAGTCATAAGCAGGGTTTTCCAGTTCAGAGAATAATCTGAGAATATAATTTAAGGATAGTTTCAGCCTACAGTTGGATACTGAGGGTTCACCTGCCTCTGCAGGCTGTACACTGGGGTGGTGTGGAATGCTCCATGACAGAGACCAAGCCCTTGATGTGGAATGGGATCCAAGAGTTTCTGATAGCATGGTCTCACAGAGCTGTACACAACACAGCCATAATCCAGTTTAGAATGGACCAAGGCTCTGTAGAGGTGCAACAAAGTTTTCTTTTCAGCACTTCAGTCAGTGTGTGCTATGACCTGCAGAAAGTTCAGAGCTTTCTTGCAAGAAGTTTTCAAGTGTTTAATAATGTGACCAAGAAAGCTGTGCTTTTGATCAAAAATAACTCCCAGAAATCTGGCCTTCTTTACAGCTGGAACTGAAATTTTACCTGTTTGGATTTCAGGATCAGCAAAGAACTGATGAAAGTTATGAAAGTAAATGCACTGGGTCTTAGTAGCTGAAAAGGTAAAGCCTTTTTCTTCCACCCACAGATGTATTTTATCCTCAAAAAGCTGGAGCCTGCGCTGAACACTTGGGTACAAGCTTCCAGTTGCAAAGAGGGCGAAATCATCTACAAAAGCAATGAGCAGTCAGAATCCTGCTGAAATGAAATAACAATGTGGTTGATTTTTATGCTAAAGAGGGCAGAAGACAGGATGTTCCCTTGTGGCACACCTAAATCCTGTTTATCAACATCAGAGAGAGTGACGCAGACCCAAACTTGAAAGTGTCATTCTGCCAAAAATAGTTAAATAAAAAGTGGAAGATGACCCCCAAAACAAAGAAACCACCACAAAAAAAAAGAAAAAAAAAAACACACAACCAAACTCATAACAACAAAAAACAACACCAATAATGATGATGATGATGATGATGATGGTAATAACAATGATAATAATTACAATGATAATCAATCAGATAATACAGTATT
Organism: Conus canariensis; assembly: GCA_033310375.1. Classification (NCBI taxonomy): domain Eukaryota; kingdom Metazoa; phylum Mollusca; class Gastropoda; order Neogastropoda; family Conidae; genus Conus; species Conus canariensis. The sequence continues at coordinate 26,449,728 of CM065747.1, forward strand.
TCTCAATTGCTTTTAATTATGATGTCCGAAACTAGTGAAAGCACTTCACAATGACACAGGCCAAACCTTGTATAAGTGAATTCAGACACAAAACACACTAACATGGATGTCTCTTGCTCCCCACCCATCCCCACTCTCACTTCCCCTCCACCTTCCTCCACACACAAACACACTGATACTATCCGAATCTATATCCTTCACCTTGTCATAACCACCAAGCAAAGTGCCAGGTTAACCACTCTACACTCAACGTTTACCAGTTATTTGCCACAGTAAGAACAACGGGCAGAGCTTGCCACATATAACAAGTTTGAGTTAAAAGATGTGAGGGCATGTGTGTGTGGGCGTGTATGTTTTGTGTGTGTGTGTGTGTGTGTGTGTGTGTGTGTGTGTGTGTGTGTAGTAATTGCACAGATTGCCACAGATAAGTTTGAGTTAAAAGGTGCAAGGACGTTTGTATACATGTGAGAGAGAGAGAGAGAGAGAGAGAGAGAGAGAGTGTGTGTGTGTGTGTGTGTGTGTGTGTGTGTGTGTGTGTGTGTGTGTGTGTGTGTGTGTTTGCTCTGCTATGAATTATTATGTACTTTAGATAATTAGTATAAAAAACAAATTTTCTGTAAAATCATAAAAGCAATATGATCATTAGTTCAAAATAAAGAAAACAGTGTCACCTGAAATTAGATGCTAAAGGTTAAAGATAACGCTAACAACATTTACCCTTTTCTGCATAAGAAATACAAAATGCATTTTATTTCTGATGAACACATTCTGACAACATGCAAACCATTTTGTTTCCATTAAATGTTTTAAAACCCTGGCTAAAACACACCTTGAATGGAATGATAGATTTTGTCTTTTTTGTTTAAATATGAATCAAGTCTGCATGTTTCAACTGAACAAGTCTATAAAAACTTAACACACAGCACACATATACACAAAAATAGACATTTCAAACACATCTAAAAGTCGTGAAGTGTGGTTTCTTGTTACAGAATTTTTCAGTGCAAAATGAAAACAAAGCAGTGTTAAAATCTATTCTCAGTCAGTGGCTTTTTTCTTTCTTTCTTTCTGCATACGCAGGCTGCTACGCCTGCGGACACTCCCTGTATAGACAGCAAGGATTAATCCCATCTACCCAACAAAGGGAGTGGACTTTTGTGTGTATGACCGTTTTTTTTTTTATCCCGCCATTAAGGCAGCCATACTCCAACTTCAGGGAGGGTGCATGCTATATGTCACGTGTCATCCATACCAACGGCCAAACTGGCCTTCTCTTCTGAAAGTTGGTGATGGGATTTTACATGTGTGCAAGATGTTATGCGTGCGTTCACACACCAGAACCTCGGTTTATAGTCTCATTCGAAGGACTGTATGGGAAATGGAGTCAGAACCAATGTTAACTCCAAAGGAAAAATCCCCCTGTACCAAAATGGCCTGGCCGAGATTCAAACCCGCAACCCCAGGATCACCAAGATTACGAGTCCAGCGCTCTACCAACTGAGCGATTCCGGTCCCCAGTCAGTGGCTTAAGTTCCCTTTCTTTCCTTTTCCTTTTTTTCTGTATTCTAAATAAATATGGAAGCAAATACTAATGATCAAATACATTATCTGGAATTAAACAAATATTTAAAGTGTACTTGCCTCTTTTTAACAAAGTTACAAAGGCAATCGATACAACTGTTTGGCAATCATTTTGTGAAATTATCTCAATTTTTGCACCTCATCTGTGATTCAGAACTCAACAAAATCATGTTGGTTTATTATTATTTATATGCACTACAAACAACTGCAGACATTTTCTCAAATTTCCAAATCTAATGGTCTGTCAAACACTAAGATCTTGGTCTTTTTTCAATGTTTGCAAATTTTTATCTTATCAGTCTTCAATTTCACAAACAAATCATTGCAGCTTTTTACAAACTTCAAAACCACAAAGTGACAAGAGTTGACAACTTGACCAAAGTCTTTCCCTGAGATGATATCACTTTATCACATAAACACAAAATCATGACAAAACAGCTCCATGACTATTGACTTCCTCAACAGTACAATAGTAATATAAAGTAATCTGTCATTTGCGTGAAAGGCACACAGAGACTGCTGTATCTGCTGCCTACAAAACTTTGGCAATTCAGTTTGCACCAGCTGATCAAGTATCCTATCAAATTCATTTTCACTCTGAATTCGGAGAACTCCGTACCAAAATTTTGCCAAATCATTGCTGATTCCAGCTGATGGCTTAAGTACGTGATGCCTACATGACTTGTGCTTCTGATCTGAATGAAGGGAACTCAGGCAGTACATTTCTGCATGGATCCAAATGTGCAAGCTCCCTACATAGGATTAAGTACACTGTATTCCACCTCTTGCAGTACACACCGACAAGCATCCTGTCCCCATCGTCAACACAGCGCAGGCCTCCAAGGGTGGTACAGGACTGCTCTAAAGGCAGGTGAAGACAGTGCTTCTCTGGGTCCTCCCCTGCACCTTCGGGCGTTTCTTTTTCTCCTCCACCTCTTGCAGTACACACCGACAAGCATCCTGTCAAATTTGTATTAACCTCAAGTTATAAGATATTACTGAATATACAATGTACAGTCACAATAACATTTAACAACACCACAAAACCCTGAAGAGAAACATGGTGAACAACCAACCTATAATGTACAAGTAGGGAACACATAGAAGTTAGAACACTACTAAATCTGCAATGTAAACACAACGTACAATCAAGAAAATAGCTACCACCACCAAACCCTGAAGTTGGCTGAAATCAGACATAGAACATGAAGCTGGAGAAACCACATTCTGCTGACAGTATCATGCTGGTAAAAAAAAAAAAGAAAACTGATTTTGAAATAGATTTAATACCTACCAACAGCAGCATTATACAACAGTGAATATGGTGGAGATGGAGATACAGGGTGATGGATGACAATGGTAAATTCTAGCTAGGGATGGTGGACATGGAAAGTGCATTTTCTGCTTAATACCACATTTTCTTTCCTCTAGGAGTCACAGCGACAGAGGGTGATGAGGTGGGTTTGGGATGTACAGGTCATCTTTCATAATGTGTCTTCATTATATCTTGGCTTCAATGCACAGGAAATTGTCTGCACACTATGTGTTGTTCCAGTATCTTGGCATTTGATTTAGGTACAGTCACATTCAAGGAATCTTCCAGACATTATACCAGAGTTCAGATTGTCCATCCATCTGATTGTCCATGACAACTAAATCTTGAGGTAGACAAGTGCAAATTCTCTCTCCACTTGTCTGTTGGGTGATCAACTTTTTATGCTGTCAGTGAGAGACATCTGAGAAGTATGCTTCAGTGTAGACCAATCACGCTTCCTTCTTTCCCCTTTTCCCTTTCAAACCTTTACCATGTATACCACTCTAGTATCCACCTCTTGCCACCACTGACCCCCCTCCCCCAACCCCCTCCCATCTTTCCTTTCCCTCTCCCTTACCCCTTCTGAGTCTCTGATAAATTTCTATCAGAATATGTGTGTGAGAGAAACTCAGACAGAAAAGAGACACAAAGCAGGTATTTCATGATTGTAATTCATTTGGAATGTGCGATTGGTAGGAACATGACAATTATTTTCTTTTCTTCTACACTCATGAACACAATCGGAAACATTTTATTTCTGTTTACAACCTGGTAAATTAATCAATTATTTCATAATATCTTTCCTTCTGTAAAGTCTCAATTACATGTGTGTGGAACATGCCATTATTAAATTATATTGGCTGACATATCACTGCACCACAGAAAGTTATTTCTATTAATTGTTTTTTTACTCAGCAAGGCCAGCAGTGATTAGGGGGACATGAAGATTTTCTTCTCTACTCGACTCCAGAACAATCAAAAAAATCATCTGGGAGTTTCTATTCCTGTACATATGTCTTTACTGCTATCAATGACTTAGAGTACACAAAGAATCCGTACAATCCTTTCTGTACCTTGGTATCATTGTACTGTCAAACACAGGGAATTTTCTACACATTATGTAAAGGCCCTCAACAAGTTGTGGTTCAGCTTAGTTGAATATTCCATACAGCGTGTGTTCTGATATGTTTGCACCAGTCTGCTATTGACTTGAATGCAAGGAATCATTTTTTTTCATGTGTGTCTTCTAATACAATGCATCAAATAGAAAAACACACAGAATTGTTCATATTGTGTGTTTACCTACATCATGCCATCATGTCCTGTAAATACCCAGTAATCATCTACACTGTGTGCTCTGATTTCCTGTCATTAATCAAACAATGCACACAGGATTTCAGGAAACTTCCACATGATCCACAGGAAGAAAATTGTGGCACTGACCTGATGGTGGTTCTGGTTCTTCAGCGACATCGATTTCAATCTTCACGTCTGACATCACCAGATGATCAGGGAATGCCATGGGGTCACACAGTCTGTTGACACAGTTATACATACAAATGACACCTTCTTCAGCGGATGTTTTCTTGCATGCACACACATACAACACATAACTTAAATCTATTTCTACCCCACTCTCTCTCTCTCTCTCTCTCTTAAGCATGCACACACTTGAACTTGGAATGTACTTCTTTTACCCTTTTCTTCTGTTAATCTGCTGTACTAACATTGTCCTCCACCTTTATTCTTCTTGCTATTGCAGGGTTCCTACAGACTCCCAAGAACAAAATTCAAGGAGTTTTCAAGGAGTGTTTTTTTCTATTTCAAGGCTACAATACTTGCGTAAAAATTGAAAAAAGGAATGGCAGTTTGATTTTTCTGTGTTAAGGTTGATGAAAAAAATTATTTTAAAACAATTTATTTTTTGTACAAAGAAAACAACAAAAAAAATTGTTTTTAAATAATTTTCTTCATCAACCTGAACACAGAAAAATCAAACTGCCATTTTTTTTTTCAGTTTTTATCAGAGTGAGTGTGCCAGTACACCACACATTAGAACATTAACAAACCCAGACTCTTTGTATTAAATGCCAAAACACTAAAATCAGCAAAGATATGTCCATTTGTAAGAGAACATACAAACTATGCATGGTGTGTAAAGAGATTGGTTGGAGGAAAAAAAGAAGGGGAAAAAAACTAGTTAAAAAAAAAAAAAAAAAAAAAAATTGCAAACATTGTTGCGTGTGTTAATACCAAGGGAGATAATTTGTAACTTCATCAAAATTGATGAAGTTACAAATTACCTCCCTTGGTAATAGCAGACGGCAATCCTGGATCGCGACAATGTAAGCATTTGTTTTTAAATAATTTTTCATTAGCCTCAACTCAGAAAAATCACACTGCCATTTCTTTCTGCCACATTAAAAAATTTTGGTGCTGATGGCTTGATTTTCAAAGGTTTTCATGGAAGTTTGGTCAACAGAACCACATTTGATTGATTTTCAAAGGTTTTCAAGGTCTTGAAATTTACTCAATTACTGTCAGAATTCAAGGAGTTTCAAGGAGCGTACGAACCCTGTATTGATAGACCTGTCTGGCTGTATTCTAATAAAATCTGGTTACAGTGGACTGATTTTGTGATGTGCTTACCATCAACTTCAATAACAAAAAAAAACTGGCATAGACTATCATTCAATCATAGAAAGAAAAAAAATTGCGCATGTATTAACCGGTAGTACCATTTTGCGAATCACATGCATGCACTGATGCAGTCCCTTGATTCTAGTCATAGATACAACAATAAATTGACAGTTGGCAAGATGAAGTTTTTCTTTGCTAAGAATATTCACAATAAACGAAATGGAAGAAATAAAGCATTTAATTGACCCTCCTCTCCCCTCTCCCCGATGACAGCAATAAACAACTTCAACTGGCTGGGTCATTTTCAGTTCAATGATCCCGTGCGCAGTGGTCATGTCTGTATCTGATTCATATGCAACCATCCACTGTCACACTTTAGTTGATTTACTGACTTTCACAAATGCTGAACGTTACCAAATGTGTTGGGCAGGACTGCTAAAGCCCTCTGTTCTAATATTACAAGTAAGACTGTTTCAAGTTTTGTACTATAATGTCGTACAACTTCCCAGTTCGTCACAGAATGTGTTCAGCAAAACTTGAGGAGCCCAGTGCATCGTAAACGCTGAGTCTGTGGAAACATTCATGACCAAAGTAAATTACCACCTAAAAGACACTGTCCTGGATGGTCTCGCTAGGGGCCACCAGCAGAAACTGTTTTGATTCATAACTAGATACGGGGTGGGGAGGAGGGGTGGGAGAGGGTGGGCCAAGTAAATATATAGACCTAAAAGTTAGTCCTAAGAGCTCTGCCTGGCTCACCTGGGTCATTCTGGGGATTAGCTCTGGGGGCTCAGGGGAGATAAAATGGTGGAGCAAATCTCCAGTAGATAAAAAAAAAGGGGGGGAAAAAGGTATGGGAAGGGAAAAAATGGGAAAAGGAAAGAAAAAGAAAAAAGCAAGATCTGAAATGAAGAGTGGATCCTGTGAGAGGGGACTTCACAAGGCAAAAAGTCTGGAGTGGATCATGTGAGAGGGGAATTCCCAAGGCAAAAGTCTGAGTGCTGTGTCTTGGTGGCAGCAAGACTGGCTATGTTTGTGGAGGGATCTCGTGAGAGGAGACCCCATTGAGGACTGGATGGTCTGTCTTGGTGGCAGCAAGACTGGCAATACTAATAGGAAATTTTGTTTGTTTGTTTGCTTTTTTTTTTTCTTTTTTTTTTTAAACACTGAACACTGACTAGTAGGCCCCCTTTCAATATAGTGACATAAGAATCAGACAGTTGATTGTGGTCACTCTATGGAAGAAGAAGAAGAAGAAGAAGTTTAACATGCATTATATGCAAAATTTTAGAATCATTTATTAGAGAGGCTATTATCAAACATATAAAATGACAGAAAATAAATTATATGCTGAGTGTCAACATGGATTTTGTGCAAAAAAAAATCTTGTATGACTGAACTTTTAGAAGTGATGGAAGACTTCACAAAGGAGATAGATAAAGGAGAGAATATAGATGTATTGTACTAGACTTTAGAAAAGCATTCTCGAGATTCAGTACCACATGAAAGACTTTTAAAGAAATTAGAGTCTTATGGAATAGTAGGAATTGTACTTGGTTGGGTTAGAGACTTTTTATCAAAAAGAACTCAGAAGGTAAGGATTGGTAGTTCCTTCTCTCAAAATGCTGATGTTATTAGTGGGATACCACAAGGCAGTATTTTGGGACCAATATTATTCACGGTGTTTATAAACGATCTCCCTGTAGAATTAAAGAGTACATGTAAAATCTTTGTGGATGACACAAAACTTTACAACTCTCCAAAATTGCATAAGGAATTACAAAAGGATATTGAAACATTAGTACAGTGGTCTGATACTTGGAACCTACATTTTAATGCAGAAAAATGTAAAGTACTTCATATTGGAAAAACAAACCCACAAAAGGATTATATAATGAAAATTGGAGACAAGGAAATAAAAGTATCTGAATGTGAGGAAGAGAAAGACCTAGGTGTGACTTTTGACAAAAAATTTGCTATCTGACAATCATATTGTGAATATTATTAATAAGGCAAACAGAATGATTGGAATAATAAAAAGAACCTTTACATTTGTAGAAAAGGATACTTTTTTACAATTATATAAGACACTAGTTAGACCTGTTCTTGAATATGGAAATATTGTATGGTATCCAATGCTGAAGTGACAATCAGAAGCTCTTGAACAGGTACAAAGAAGAGCAACAAAGATGATTCATGATATAAAAGATTGCTCATATCAGGAAAGATTAAAATATCTGCAACTTCCAACACTTAGGGCAAGAAGAATAAGAGGAGACTTGATTCAAGCATATAAGATATTTAATGGAATTGATGATGTTGGTAAAGTATGCTTTTTTGTACTCCGCAGAAAAATACTACAAGCAACAACGAAGTTAAGATATTTAAACAATATTCCAGAACTAATTTGAGAAAATTTACATTTACTAACAGAGTAACCAATTTTTGGAATGATTTAACAGTTAACATCAAACGTGCACCTAGTATTAATGTTTTTAAGAACCTCATAGATAAACATGAATTATCAACTAAAATAAAATATGAATTTGATGGATAATAGGACTGAGCTAGCCTACGACTGAACCAACGGTCACGCAAAAAAAAAAAAAAAAAAAAATATATATATATACATACAGAAGGGGCGTAAAAGGCCTAAATAGGCTAAGTTGTTTTTTGATACAATGCCCCTGATCCTGATCCTGAAGAAGCCGCGCTGGTGACCTACTCGTTTTTGAGTGAACCAGTCTTTTAGGAAGAAGAAGAGCCCATCTTCAATGAATTTCAACTTCTACTTGCTTCACATCCATTGGCGTTCAGCAGACAAGATTGCAAGAAGACTTTCACTCCTTTTCTTTGTTTTCTGATCTTTTGTTTTTGTACATCAAGAAGTTAACAGTAAAATCCGGAAGAAACCAGAAGCATACATAAGCCCCCTTCCCTCTCTCTCTTTTCGCTCGTAGAACTCTTACCGGCAGAGATTAAGTTGCAAAGCGAGAGGACTGCAGGCGGAAATCTAAACAAATCTTAAATAAATGTTAGCGAACCGCCCAGAGAACGTGGACAAACGAGTCACAAGACGAAACACAACTAGTTTCGACCTCTTAGGTCTTCATCAGGTGAGACATTAACGAATAAAACAATGAAAATTCACTTAGCTTTGATCGCTTCAGATCACTTCGTAGGGTTCAGCGCAAGGAAGAAGGCGTTGAATGAGAACGAGGCTGTTGGAAGGGAAATAGTGAGCGAGTCAAAGTCGTAATGAAGATAATAATATTACTGATAGGAATACTAATAATGGTCAAAATACTGAGAAAAAAAAAAAAAAAAAAGGGACAAGATTACTACCAATCTGTGTCAATAAGTATGGGTATGGGAGAAAGGACAGTGGGTTAGAGGATTCTTAAACAGCAGGGTTGCCGTGGCAACAGTCCCAGAGGCGAAGGCGATGGTGATGTCAATGCCAGTGGTAGTATCAATACTAGCAATAGTATTACTGAATGATACTGCTAACAACGATAGTGAAGGTTAAGGTAATGAAAGCATGATACAGAAATATATTTAGAAAATACATTTTTATAATAATCAAATAAATAAATAAATGAAACATTAAAAATAATAATAAATTAAAAAATCAGTAAATAATAATAATTTAAAAAAAAAAAATAAATAAAAATAATAATGATAATAAATGCATAAATAAGATAGCTATAAGTTGTGTGAGGTGAATAGTGGGAGATAAGGTAGTATTGTGTGTGTGTGGTGGGAGGATATTATGGGCTGTGGTGGGTTGGTACATGTTACTTTAAGGTGTAGATGCTATGAGGGTGGAGGGAAGAAGGGGATGGGTTTACGTACTTACTGTGGGAGGGGGAGGGGCAACATATTCACACCTATACACAATCTCTCTCTCCCCCCCCCCCCCCCCTTTCACGACCAACGATAAAGGAGCCAGCATTCTATTTATTATGTGTGTGTGTATGTGTGAGTGTGAGTGAGTGTGTGTGTGTGTGTGTGTGTGTGTGTGTGTGTGTGTGTGTGTTCCATTTGTAATATCAGCCTTATTCATTGGTTACCCCCACCTCCACCCCCAGCAACCGCCATATCCACCAACACCCCTACACACATCATTACTAGGGCAGGGGGAGGGGGGAGTAAGTCGATTGATGTAGCAAATGGAGAGACTCAGAGAGTGTAGGAAAAGGGAAGATGATGATAGCTGCAACCTATGTCTGAGGTAAACAGAGGGAGGTAGGGTGGTATGGGTGTGTGTAGGTGGGGGATATTTCAGGCTGGAGCTGCAGAGATGGAATGGTACATACTACTTTTGGACGTTGATGCCATGAGGGTGGACGGTGCCCAGTTTGGCAATGAGATGAGATTCCTGCATAAGGCGTTCCAAGCTGTCACTCTTAGATTGCCAAAGTGCCAAGACTTTGACATGGTTGATGTTGTGTTGGGCATGGTTGAAGTGTAGAGCGACTGGTTTGGGCCGATGGTGGCGGATGTCGGCCAGGTGTTCAGAGATGCGCGTCTCAAGTGTGCGAGATGTCTCACCTACATAGATCTTACCGCACAGCTGACAGTGGATGGCATACACAATGTTGTGGCTCTGGCAGGAGAAAGTGCGTTTAATAGTGAAAGAGCCTGTGGGGCCATGTAGGATGGTGTCTGGTTTGGTGAGAGAGCAGATTTTGCAGTTGGGTTTTGAGCAGGGGAAAGTACCTGGTGGCTTAGGTGTTGAGATTTTGTTCAGCTTAGAGCGCACCAGTAGGTCGTTGAGGTTTTTGTCACGTTTGAAAGTGATCATTGGTGTGGTCTCAAAGGCAGGTTTATGATTTTCTACTATGTGCCAGTTAGACTTCAGGATCCTGCAGATGGGATTTGCCAGTTAGACTTCAGGATCCTGCAGATCCAAACCTGTCCGTGCCAGTTAGACTTCAGGATCCTGCAGATCCAAACCTGTCCGCAATTCCAACCTCTCACGGGATGAACAAAAAGCCCTTGAATCACTGAGACAAAGACAAGACATTGTCATCAAACCAGCAGACAAGGGTGGTGCAGTGGTGGTCTGGGACAAACAGTTGTACATAAAAGAAGCACACAGACAACTGTCAGACACAAATTTCTATACACCACTCACAGCATCACCCCTCCCCCAACACCAGAAACTCATCTCAACCACAGTTAAACAAGAAATCAAACATAACAACTTACCGAAGACAGCCAAACTCCTCATAATGACAGACACCAAACAACCCACCTTCTACCTGCTCCCTAAAATACACAAAACCAATACTCCCGGCAGACCCATAGTATCTGCATGCAGCTGCCCTACAGAACACATTTCACAGTACTTAGACTCTCTCCTCCAACCCATAGTACAAGGCCTCCCCACATACCTCAAAGACACTACACACACACTCAACATGATTAATTCATACAACACAGATCCCACTTTCAAACCCAGCCTCCTCTTTACCCTTGATGTCGTCTCTCTCTACACTTCCATCCCTCATGCTGATGGATTGAAGGCCCTCGCATTCTTTCTTAACAAACGGCCCCCCAACCAACAACACCCTCCCACAGCTACACTAGTCAGACTTGCAGAATTAGTCCTCACCCTCAATACTTTTGAATTCAACAACCACACATTCTCACAAATCAGTGGTGTTGCTATGGGAACCAAAATGGGACCATCCTATGCCTGCCTCTTCATGGGACACCTAGAACACCGCCTACTAACCTCTTACACAGGCCCAACACCAGAGCTCTACAAAAGATACATAGATGATGGATTGGGAGCCACATCCATGCCAGAACATGACCTCCAGAATTTCCTCAACTTTGCACAGACCGTCCATCCATCCATCCAGCTGACCTACACCATTTCACAGTCAGTTAATTTCCTGGACATCACTATCTCCCTCAAAGATGGACTGCTTCAAACCTCAGTCTTCTACAAACCTACTGATGCGCACTCATACCTGGACTACACATCTTCCCACCACCAGTCCACTAAAAATAGCATTCCATATTCTGAATTCCTTCGCCTACGCAGACTGTGCTCTAGCGAAGAGGATTTCACTATACAAGCAGCCAAAATGTCTGATTTTTTCACCAACCGTGGATACCCTAGTGCCGTCATCAGTGATGCTCTCAGCCGCACTGCAGCTAAATCCAGAACATCTACTCTGGAAACTAAACCTCCCAAAGAGACAGACAGACCCACTGCCTGCCTTCTCTTCCATCCTCACAATCTGCCCATCTGCAGGATCCTGAAGTCTAACTGGCACATAGTAGAAAATCATAAACCTGCCTTTGAGACCACACCAATGATCACTTTCAAACGTGACAAAAACCTCAACGACCTACTGGTGCGCTCTAAGCTGAACAAAATCTCAACACCTACGCCACCAGGTACTTTCCCCTGCTCAAAACCCAACTGCAAAATCTGCTCTCTCACCAAACCAGACACCATCCTACATGGCCCCACAGGCTCTTTCACTATTAAACGCACTTTCTCCTGCCAGAGCCACAACATTGTGTATGCCATCCACTGTCAGCTGTGCGGTAAGATCTATGTAGGTGAGACATCTCGCACACTTGAGACGCGCATCTCTGAACACCTGGCCGACATCCGCCACCATCGGCCCAAACCAGTCGCTCTACACTTCAACCATGCCCAACACAACATCAACCATGTCAAAGTCTTGGCACTTTGGCAATCTAAGAGTGACAGCTTGGAACGCCTTATGCAGGAATCTCATCTCATTGCCAAACTGGGCACCGTCCACCCTCATGGCATCAACGTCCAAAAGTAGTATGTACCATTCCATCTCTGCAGCTCCAGCCTGAAATATCCCCCACCTACACACACCCATACCACCCTACCTCCCTCTGTTTACCTCAGACATAGGTTGCAGCTATCATCATCTTCCCTTTTCCTACACTCTCTGAGTCTCTCCATTTGCTACATCAATCGACTTACTCCCCCCTCCCCCTGCCCTAGTAATGATGTGTGTAGGGGTGTTGGTGGATATGGCGGTTGCTGGGGGTGGAGGTGGGGGTAACCAATGAATAAGGCTGATATTACAAATGGAACACACACACACACACACACACACACACACACACACACACACACACACACTCACTCACACTCACACATACACACACACATAATAAATAGAATGCTGGCTCCTTTATCGTTGGTCGTGAAAGGGGGGGGGGGGGGGGGGGGAGAGAGAGATTGTGTATAGGTGTGAATATGTTGCCCCTCCCCTCCCACAGTAAGTACGTAAACCCATCCCCTTCTTCCTCCACCCTCATAGCATCTACACCTTAAAGTAACATGTACCAACCCACCACAGCCCATAATATCCTCCCACCACACACACACATACTACCTTATCTCCCACTATTCACCTCACACAACTTATAGCTATCTTATTTATGCATTTATTATCATTATTATTTTTATTATTTATTTTTTTTTTTAAATTATTATTATTTACTGATTTTTTAATTTATTATTATTTTTAATGTTTCATTTATTTATTTATTTGATTATTATAAAAATGTATTTTCTAAATATATTTCTGTATCATGCTTTCATTACCTTAACCTTCACTATCGTTGTTAGCAGTATCATTCAGTAATACTATTGCTAGTATTGATACTACCACTGGCATTGACATCACCATCGCCTTCGCCTCTGGGACTGTTGCCACGGCAACCCTGCTGTTTAAGAATCCTCTAACCCACTGTCCTTTCTCCCATACCCATACTTATTGACACAGATTGGTAGTAATCTTGTCCCTTTTTTTTTTTTTTTTTTTTTTCTCAGTATTTTGACCATTATTAGTATTCCTATCAGTAATATTATTATCTTCATTACGACTTTGACTCGCTCACTATTTCCCTTCCAACAGCCTCGTTCTCATTCAACGCCTTCTTCCTTGCGCTGAACCCTACGAAGTGATCTGAAGCGATCAAAGCTAAGTGAATTTTCATTGTTTTATTCGTTAATGTCTCACCTGATGAAGACCTAAGAGGTCGAAACTAGTTGTGTTTCGTCTTGTGACTCGTTTGTCCACGTTCTCTGGGCGGTTCGCTAACATTTATTTAAGATTTGGAAGAGATTAAACCAAGGGAAACAACTAGCCTCGAACTGGCCAACTAGAGTTCCAGTCTACAGTCACAAAAAAAAAAAAAAAAAAAAAAAGCACAAAATTCCCACACGATGGGTAGTTCGTCGAGTGCGAAGATTTTTTTTTTCCTGCTTCGTTCTTTTCCTATTTTCTTCGTAAAGCACCCGCAATCATCAGATTGATTTTTGTAGTACTGTACAGGCTGGGTATTGGAGAGAGGGAGGGAAGGGGGTCAGTGAAATCCAGCCAGCAAGGGCCGGATTAAAAACAAAACAAAACAAAACAAAAAAACTTGAATCATTTATTCCACGACCTTGGTCTTACTATCTACATACTGCTGAAGGCCATGTCATCCAATTTGGTTAGAATGGTCTTGATACTAGAAGTGATGTTGTATTGATATTGTTTAGTAATGATGAATAAATAAAAGCAGACGAAGGGTTTGACCAAGTATTTTGTAAATAAAAGTGTGACAGACTGAAGTTAGTAGGAGACGGTAGGGCTGGGAAATATTGGATGGTTGTGTAGTGGAATATGGGTAAAAGAATAAAGATGGTGGATCCCACTCAGGCCGGGAACATAGAGGCAGAACCTAGCCAGTTATACGTAATTTCTTTTATTTACATAAAAAGATTAAACATGAAAACAGTGCCTGAAAAGACCAAATGAAACAGTGTAACTATTATGGCTTACAAAATCAATAGTTAGCAAACTGATAAAGGAACAGTATATTTACAGCATGATAAATATGAAGTGAATATCAGCTGGTTTAACCTGTCAGCTGTTATTACTGATAGAGCTACTTTTATCCCATGTAGCTTTTGTTGACCAAGTGTAAGTCACAAACACAAAATTCTCATCTATAATGGGCTGAGAGTTCAGTCTGTGTTACGGATGGTGTGCGGTGCGTGTTTTGCTGTCTGACTCTCGCTCTCAAAAGTTTGGATGCGTGTAATAATTATTCCCTACACACACCCACACCATACGCACATGGATAGTCAGGCAACACACGAGTTAAATTTTTTTTCTTTATAATTATGCTGCCTGAACCATCAAAATAAACATTCATGTGAATTGGCACAAATCAATACATGTCACTACATTGCATATAGATCAAGATACCAATACAAGGAACTTCAATCCTCAGATATTAGCGTATCATATTACATATCTTGATAACACTCACAGATCTCGCCGGCGCCGTCCACAGTGTCTCATATATACAGTCAACACACTCGGTTCCACAGTACCCAAGCCACAGTCCACAGCACTAAAAGAAGACAAAGAAGGATAACCAAGGTCCCCACATGATAAGCACAGCCGTTCACAAACACAAGCGATGAAGAAGAAGAAACAGGGTCTCCACACAACAAACACAATAAATCACATCGAACTATCAGAAGAAGAACCGCAGATTCACAAAGCACAGTAATCCATGGAAGAAGAACCGCAGATTCATAAAGCACAATAATCCACAGAAGAAGAACCGCAGATTCACAAGGCACAATAAACCATAGAAGAACTGCAGATTCACAAGGCACAGCAATCAATATTGAATCCCCGGAGAACACGATTTCAGCAAAGTCCCATAGAACACAATAAACTTCGACGTATTGTTGATCGAAAACAAAAATTAGCTTCTCCGTGTATTCATATTACAATGTTCACATCAATAAACTCAGCCCACCGACACACATGTGGTGGCACAATTAGAGCACATAAATATTCTTGCAGGAGTTTAAAGTCACTCTCGGCGACATAGCATTCACAACATTTTTATAACAAATAAATTTCCTGGTACATATTTCGCTGGTACCGTCATCTGAAGTACCGCACATACACAGTGAACTTTCGACGCACTACTGACTTGAAAGTCAGCCTCTCCACATAGTATCACTACGGAGAAAACGACGATTAAAACAAAATAAAGTAGGCTGGACACCAAAGCCTCGGCCGTTAGTTCTTGCTCTCTCTTCTCGTCAATATTATTATTTTCGTCATGTTCCTATGTCATTTCAAGTTGACGTCATAATTTACGTTGACGTCACAGTCTGCATCACCAGTTCTTCAATAGTTCTGTTCCTAACAGCCACTAAATACTATTGGTTTTAGTGGGAAACTAATACTGTGAACAAAGTGGAAACAAAGAAAGTTCTCAGATCTCACACCTGAAGTAGCTAACTGGGAAGATGAATAAATAGCTGTTACTACTGTCAGCAGGAGCACAAATAGTTATAGAATGGTTAAGTGCACATCAATTAAACTATGGTTTTCATACACTAGGACCATCATAAGCACTGACAAAATGATGAAAGTAAAGAATACAGCACCTATAGAAGAGCTGAAACGGATACAACGGCTGGAGGGATTGTAAGTTGAAATTGCTCTTGAGCTTCACTGGCTTCAGCGTCAAGAGTCCCTGGTCTGCACAGTTCACTGCCGTCTGTACCTGCACCTGGGTGTAAGCGTCCAGCACTGGCGGACGAGATGATGGTGGGTCTACTGGCTGTCCCTTGCCAGCAGACGATTTGCGTTTAACGCCTGCCTTCGTCTGGACTGCTGCATCTGACGCCTCGCCTCCTTCTGTTCGGCGACTAGCGCCTGATTTGGTGGGTTTTGGACAGTCCTTCGCAAAATGCTGCCCTACCACACCACACTTGAAACAGTGTCCCTTTGGCCCTTTCTTCTGTGTGGGACGTGACTGCACCCCAGTTGACCCAACCAATCCACCCGCCGCAAGTAGCTTCTCTGCGACCCTCTGTGCCAGTAAGTCAAGGTCTCTGTCCTCCCGAGTCTCTGCCATAATTATGTGGATTGCTTACGGCGGTGCGTGGATTTCTCATCTCCAACTCCAGCTTCTGAACTACCCGTAGCAGTTCAGGTAGTGGCTGGGTAGTCTCTACCGGAAGGCCGAACCTACTGCGAAGCTCTGAGCTCAGCGACGAGTTTGTCTGGTTGAGGCCCTTCACAAAGATGCTGAACACTTTTTGGCTCATCTCCGCATCACTAAACTTGGTATATTTATTAATACTGAGCATATGCTCCCAGAGCCTCATTAAAAAGTCTGATGGTTTCTCAGTCTTTGCCATCTGTGTCTGGCAGAAGTCCTGGTACAGGTCATCGGCATTCTTGACTACCCCAAACAGCGGTCTCAGGGTAGCCAGAACCTCCTCACCTGTCAGACAGTTTTTTGCCATCTGGTAGGGCAGTCCTTTTAAGCTGCCCTTTATTCGCTGTGTGACGGCGTTGATGGACTTGTCCTGCAGGAGCTGTTCTGTTCCTCCCACTCAGGGAAGGACACTTCATTCCCGGTGGGCCTTGGCCCGTGAAAATTCGGAGTCGCGGTGGTGCTGGTGGGGCCACCATCTTCACATCCATGGGTCGCTGCTCCTCCTGTGTGAGTCTGGACAGGGCTGCCGTCATCTCCAACAGATTCTGCTGCAGTTCCTCGACACTCATACCCGCGTACGGATTTGGTGTCGACCCAGCACTGGCGTGGCTCTGGTCTGCTGATGGACCCTCGACTGCACCAAACTCTGCAACTTCTGCGGCATCCTCTCCATTGGCAGCCATGGTTTAATGGCTGATTGCCCTGGTTCTGCCTAGTAATCTGTAACTGGCTCTCAACTCCCAATCGGCTAATAACACCCTTATCCTTATCCCTAGAATATTTCTGAATTTTTTTTTTCTTCAATTTTTCTTAACAAACACTAGCCCCACAATGGGCGCCACTTTATGTAACCCGTGTCCTTTTGGGTTTTAAATTTCTTTAGTTCCAGTGAACTTGAATTCTTGATAACCCTCCTTTTCTTGGGTTACAATTTTGGGTGAGGTGCGTGATTGTTAAGTATCTTTGTTTCTAACTACTCAAACACAATTTCCAATATAACAGACTGGAGTCCACAAATAGAGTAAAAACAAAACAAAGCGTTTATTTGAATAACGGGGGCTAACTAAGCCAAAAATAATAAAAGGAAAACAAAAAGAAACAAACCCTTCCCAGATCAGCCCGAAATATTTCCTTTCAAACAGTATGGCCTATCCATACACAACAACATGGAAATATAAAAAAAAAACAAACAAACAAACAAAAAAAAAAAACAGCTGAGATCCAGAGAACTTTTTAGAGTTTTACAGAATTTAGAGTTTCAAAGTTTTCAAAGAATTAAAGTGATTTTAGAAGTTTTTAATCTTTATGAGTCTTAAGAGCCTTTAGGAGTTAAATAAGAAACCAGTACTGACAACCAAAAACAAAACCAAGGGTCTCAATCCCAAAGAAAAATCGTCTCTGCTGGTAGTGGCAGAGAGCAGCCCAAAAGCCCTCTCAGCTTGTTCTGGTTGCAGCTGGGCCTCTGCGTCTAAGTAAAAGGTTGGCTAGCATGTGGTGGTTCTTTCTTTCTTTTTTTTTTTATATAAAAGTAGCGACACATGGTCACTTAAACAGGAAGTCACACGGGCGACTACACGGGAAATCATCCTTTCCTTGTTCTAATTGGAAATTATTTAAAAACATTCCTTTCTATTTAAATGAGTAATCCTTAATTTATACAACTAATACAGATTTCCTAGAATGTTGTAATAATAGAAATCCCTGATACAATTTAGATTTTTGTTGGTTTGTTTATTTCCTGCGGAACTACTTCCTGCTTAGTAAAAATTGCCACCAAAATTATACACACAGCATCTGTGCAATTTTCGACTCTCTTTTTTGTTTTGTTAACACTAATGTTTTGCAGAACCAACCTGGCTGTAATGTGCCACGGAAATTCCTTATTTTATGTGGGGTGTTACACACTATTCCAGCAACTTTCAGAGCAGCTTGGTGTTGCAATGACTGCAAGAAACATTCAATTATAAACAAAGCTTGCTCTTATGTCTAAGACTGAAGAAATAGGGGGAGATGAGCATTCATACCTGCAGTGGTAGATAATTCTGTCTAACTAACAGTATGTGCTTGAGTGGGTGAATGGGGAATAATAAATGCTTCTCAGAATGAGCCTTCAGCAAGCTTATGGTCTCCAAGGGGGAGACAATCTCCAACGGGGAGGAAACTCACTAACATATAACTCCTGTGTCAGATACTGGTATTTCGAAACCTGATTGTTTCTCCTCAGTGACTGCGGAAAATGGTAAATTGACTCCTCTGCCTTTTCGGTTTTAAGAAGAATGCTAGCCCAGAAAAAGGCTGGTGTACAATACCGTAGTATGTTTGTTGAGTTTTCAAAAAACCAACCAAAGGTGCCATCTAAGAAGCAAAAGAAAATCACGAAAGAGCAAAACAAGCTACATTTTCTTGTGAAAAGTAGAAAATACAAAAAGATGACGTCTTAAGACACAAGTGCTGAGGGCCAGTTCTTGGAATGAATCCGCAAGGGACTAAATGACAATAAACTAATAAATTCCAAGGATAAGTACTGAGCACCATTCCAGCAACTTACAGAGCAGCTTGGTGTTGCATTGACTGCAAGAAATATTCAATAATAAACAAAGCTTGCTCTTATGTCTAAGACTGAAGAAATAGGGGGAGATAAGCATTCATATCTGCAGTGGTAGATAATTCTGCCTAATTAACAGTATGTGCTTGAGTGGGTGAATGGGGAATAATAAATGCTTCTCAAAATGAGCCTTCAGCAAGCTTATAGTCTACAAGGGGGAGACAATCTCCAATGGGGAGGAAACTCACTAACATATAACTCCTGGTCAGATACTGGTATTTCGAAACCTGATTGTTTCTCTTCAGTGACAGTGGAAAATGGTAAATTGACTCCTCTGCCTTTTCGGTTTTAAGAAGAATGCTAGCCCAGAGAATGACTGGTGTGCAATACCGTAGTATGTTTGTTGAGTTTTCAAAAAACCAACCAAAGGTGCCATCTAAGAAGCAAAAGAAATCATGAAAGAGCAAAACAAGCTATATTTTCATGTGAAAAGTAGAAAATATAAAAAGATAACGTCTTAAGACACAAGTGCTGAGGGCCAGTTCTTGGAATGAATCCGCAAGGGACTAAATGACAATAAACTAATAAATTCCAAGGATAAGTACTGAGCACCATTCCAGCAACTTACAGAGCAGCTTGGTGTTGCATTGACTGCAAGAAATATTCAATGATAAACAAAGCTTGCTCTTATGTCTAAGACTGAAGAAATAGGGGGAGATAAGCATTCATATCTGCAGTGGTAGATAATTCTGCCTAATTAACAGTATGTGCTTGAGTGGGTGAATGGGGAATAATAAATGCTTCTCAAAATGAGCCTTCAGCAAGCTTATGGTCTCCAAGGGGGAGACAATCTCCAATGGGGAGGAAACTTACTAACATATAACTCCTGTGTCAGATACTGGTATTTCGAAACCTGATTGTTTCTCCTCAGTGACTGCGGAAAATGGTAAATTGACTCCTCTGCCTTTTCGGTTTTAAGAAGAATGCTAGCCCAGAAAAAGGCTGGTGTACAATACCGTAGTATGTTTGCTGAGTTTTCAAAAAACCAACCAAAGGTGCCATCTAAGAAGCAAAAGAAAATCACGAAAGAGCAAAACAAGCTACATTTTCTTGTGAAAAGTAGAAAATACAAAAAGATAACCTCTTAGACCAAGTGCTGAGGGCCAGTTCTTGGAATGAATCCGCAAGGGACTAAATGACAATAAACTAATACATTCCAAGGATAGGTACTGAGCACCATTCCAGCAACTTACAGAGCAGCTTGGTGTTGCAATGACTGCAAGAAATATTCAATGATAAACAAAGCTTGCTCTTATGTCTAAGACTGAAGAAATAGGGGGAGATAAGCCTTTATATCTGCAGTGGTAGATAATTCTGCCTAATTAACAGTATGTGTTTGAGTGGGTGAATGGGGAATAATAAATGCTTCTCAAAATGAGCCTTCAGCAAGCTTATAGTCTCCAAGGGGGAGACAATCTCCAATGGGGAGGAAACTCACTAACATATAACTCCTGGTCAGATACCTGTATTTCGAAACCTGATTGTTTCTCTTCAGTGACAGCGGAAAATGGTAAATTGACTCCTCTGCCTTTTCGGTTTTAAGAAGAATGCTATCCCAGAGAATGGCTGGTGTGCAATACCGTAGTATGTTTGTTGAGTTTTCAAAAAACCAACCAAAGGTGCCATCTAAGAAGCAAAAGAAAATCATGAAAGAGCAAAACAAGCTATATTTTCATGTGAAAAGTAGAAAATATAAAAAGATAACGTCTTAAGACACAAGTGCTGAGGGCCAGTTCTTGGAATGAATCCGCAAGGGACTAAATGACAATAAACTAATAAATTCCAAGGATAAGTACTGAGCACCATTCCAGCAACTTACAGAGCAGCTTGGTGTTGCATTGACTGCAAGAAATATTCAATGATAAACAAAGCTTGCTCTTATGTCTAAGACTGAAGAAATAGGGGGAGATAAGCATTCATATCTGCAGTGGTAGATATTCTGCCTAATTAACAGTATGTGCTTGAGTGGGTGAATGGGGAATAATAAATGCTTCTCAAAATGAGCCTTCAGCAAGCTTATGGTCTCCAAGGGGGAGACAATCTCCAAGGGGAGGAAACTCACTAACATATAACTCCTGTGTCAGATACTGGTATTTCGAAAACTGATTGTTTCTCTTCAGTGACTGCGGAAAATGGTAAATTGACTCCTCTGCCTTTTCGGTTTTAAGAAGAATGCTAGCCCAGAAAAAGGCTGGTGTACAATACCGTAGTATGTTTGTTGAGTTTTCAAAAAACCAACCAAAGGTGCCATCAAAGAAGCAAAAGAAAATCACGAAAGAGCAAAACAAGCTACATTTTCTTGTGAAAAGTAGAAAATACAAAAAGATAACCTCTTAGACACAAGTGCTGAGGGCCAGTTCTTGGAATGAATCCGCAAGGGACTAAATGACAATAAACTAATACATTCCAAGGATAGGTACTGAGCACCATTCCAGCAACTTACAGAGCAGCTTGGTGTTGCAATGACTGCAAGAAATATTCAATGATAAACAAAGCTTGCTCTTATGTCTAAGACTGAAGAAATAGGGGGAGATAAGCATTCATATCTGCAGTGGTAGATAATTCTGCGTCAACAAAAAGAAAACTCAACAAACATACTACGGTATTGCACACCAGCCATTCTCTGGGACAAGCATTCTTCTTAAAACCGAAAAGGCAGAGGAGTCAATTTACCATTTTCCGCGGTCACTGAGGAGAAACAATCAGGTTTCGATATATATATATATATATATATATATATATATATATATATATATATATATAAGGGGCGTAAAAAGCCTAAATAGGCTAAGGTCTTTTGATACAGCGCCCAAAATCCTGATCCTGATCCTGATCCTAACGCCGCCATGTGTGCAAAACGCACAGGCTTGGTAAGTTGGATCAGAACAAAAAAAATCCTGCAAGCCACAAGATAAACTTGCAAGAATAGTTTAGAATAACGGTCCAAACGATCAGTTCTGTTTTTACATCACAAGCAACTCGAATCAACACCAGTAACTAGCTAGGTAACTACCTAAGGAAGAAAGGTGGCAGAGTGGTTAAGACGTTCGCCTGCCAATCCAATGTGTGAGAAGTGCGTGGGTTCGAGCCCTGTTTTTCTCGCTCTTTCTTTCCCAGTTTGAATGACAAATCGAACTGAACGCAAGTCCATCGGATGGGGACTATAAGCGAGTCAGACCCATGTGCCTTCCTGGCCCCCTGCACACGTTAAAGAACCCATGGCAGTTGAAAATCGAAAAGAGCAGGGGGGTTCCCCGCTGCCCTGGCAAAATTGATGTAGATTGAAGATAGCCACCTGGTATTTCTTACCAAGCCACAAAAATTGTCTCTTACTGTTATGATGTACCATCGTGTACCGGTGGAAATGGAGGACACGTATAAACATCGCATGCATCCTTTTTGAGAAACTGGAGGAATCAATTAGATAAATGAAAATAAGTGACTGATATTTGAATGGTATGGACAACGACTGAATGAGTGCCAGTAGGCTGCTCTTCGGCCGGCCCTACCTGGGTAGGCAGCCCGTTGACTGAGTGAGGTAGTGTGTTTATTGTAAAGCGCTTAGAGCTTAGTCTGTGACCGAGGATAGGCACTATATAAATACCCAATATAATAAATATAATAGGTTACGAAGCTGCAATGTCAGTGAAGACAGACTGATGTAGCAGCAATGATAGAAAAAATGAAATACATCCAGAAATCAAAGATCATTGAAAATAGAGAAACCAAGAGTTAACAAAATCTTCATGTTTTCCATAATTCAAAGATCTATGCAAACAAATAACCACTAAACAGACTACTTTATTGGCGCTGTGCTGTGTGTATACTTACAGTATAATGGCAACGTCAGACGGAGGAGCAGAGCACTAACTGCGACACATCATAGCATGTCACAGCACTAAAAGGTGCAGATCCGTCAAATTTACCTGCGTCCCTTTGAATACTGCTAACGAACCCCAAAGACTGTTCCCTGCAAAGTGGATTAACAGCAATTGCCAAAGGAGAGGTGGCAGCTCTCCTTTGAGGGGCACTGATATAAGAGGCCAGTATCAGGTGGTACAGCGAACCCTCCAGTCATATGGGTGATGGCAGGTCTATTCTGTTTCGCTGGGGGACGACTCCTGGAGGTGTGGGTTGATCGACAATAGAACGCTGCCTGACTACAAGTACAATTGCCTGGGATTCTTAGCTTTTGGGTCGGGCATGGAGGTACCCCTCACAGGGCTGGGCTGACAAATTACCCTTTCAGCCATGGTCTGCATGGGCCATAGAATAGGAAGGATTTGTGCAGCACTCCAGCAACTTTCATACTGATCCTTTTTTGAGCTGGCCTTACATGGCACTGGACCATTGCCACCTAAGCATGAAGAAGTCCGCCTGGTTGCCCTGAAGACAGGCCCAATGTGAACCCATTTTCACAAGGAAATGAAGCTGAGAGTGCGACAGACGATGGTCCCCACACTGAACCAGACCCCCTATTGCCACAAAGCATCCAACCGTCAGTCTGTGAGTCCACCCTGTCCTTAAGGGCCTCCGGCCAATAGGACTATATTGTTCCACTGACCAACCACCGACTACATAAACAACAGCCAGATGTGACACGTGAATTCGCCCGCAGGGAAGCAAATTTTGGCTAATTAGTGCTAACTGTCCGTTACGTAGCACTGATCAAATTGTAAAACTACCATCTTGCGCTGAGTTGGATGAAGATGAGTGATTGCCCGTTCATTTTCGTTGTCCTGGGTGTTGTGTAGCTTGCCTGAAGAAGACCTAAGAAGTCAAAACGTGTCATGTTTTGTCTTGTGATTCATTTGTCTTACGTTTTTGGGTGAAGCCTTATAAATTCCTTTTCAAACACCATTTAAAAGCGGGAGTCTGGAGGTATTTGTCGACCTGCCACATGTTAAGTTCCCCGTTCTGGCCGAGTAAATGATTTTGTGTGTGTGTGTGTGTGTGTGTGTGTGTGAGTGTGTGTGTGTGTGTGTGTGAGTGTGAGTGTGTGTGTGTGTGTGTGTGTGTGTGTGTTATCTTCATTTGGCTTTTTGTCATAAGTTCTTCTTCCATCCTTTTCTTCTCGGTCTCTTTGTTCCACTTCGTCGTTCTCTTCCCATGGCACTGCTCTTTTTGAGGATATTCTTTTCAGAAAATCAAGCCCTTATGTATATGCACATAAGCATGGCAGCCCTGATAAGGCCCTTTGCAGTCGGCTGGGCTATAAGCAACATTACCTTACCTTTTCCTGACCAACACTGCAGGTGCCTGTATCTCTCGGGCCTGGTTGATGCCGGGATATATTATGAAAGGAAGCGTAGAGTACAGCCCTGTCATGTAGTCTCAGACCGAAATGGAAATCCGTAGCATCATCTTAAAATCATCCTCATTCTCACTGATCAGCATTAAAAAAAAAAAAAAAAAAAAGTCTCAAATTCTGTGGCCCTTCATGCCCTGCTTTCATGGTGACCTCAATTTCGATGTCCTCTCCACGTCTGTGGCCTTGGTTTGGTTCCGTCGGGGTCGCCAGTATCGGCGGGTCCACGGGGGCTGTCGTTGGACGGACGTGGTAGCGCCCTCCGGAGGGACAGCTCACTCACGCCGGCTCCGCGACTAAGCAATTATTGTCGTCAGTAGGGGGCTTAGTAGGTGGTGTCCTGCGTATGTTAGATCAGAACAGGCGCCACTGAACACCACCGAAGTGACTCGGCAGCAGTGCAGTGTCTCCTCCGGTGGGTTGCCTCTTGATGACTTGACATTGACTGCTCCCTGTGGATTGCTGGTGCCGGTGCTGCGGCTGGGCCAACCGGGCTGTGGCTGTGGACGGGGTGTCGGAACGAGCGGCGTGGGTGCACTGCCTCTGAGGTGGCGCAGGGACAGCAAAAAAAGAAAAAAAAAACAAAAAAAAAAACCCATTACCTTACCTTACATGAGCATGGACATGTGCACCTGTATGTTTGGCATATGCATCTGTGTGTGTGTATGTGTGTGTGCGTGTGTGTGTGTGGGCGTGCATGTGTGTCTGTGTGTGTGCACGTGCGTGTGTCTGCGTGCGTCTGTTGATCCTTTTGTACCACCTGTCTATCGTTGTACTCACTGCAACAGACTAGGGCACACAAAGTCTGCGTGTCGGGCTAAGCCGACTTGTGGAAGATGTGGTCACAATGACCATGTCAATGAATCGTGTACCAGGGCCAAACATTGTGTAAACTGTTCTGGAGATCATTCAGCCTCTTACCTTGGATGCCCGGAATATAAACTACGTGTTTTGGCCGGTAAGCTAAAGTCTTCCAGCCAGATTCCATGTTCTGAGGCTCTCAGACCAATCAAAATTCAAATGAGCAAAGGAGAGATAAAGGTGCAGGAATTAAAAGAAGACCCCAGGGTGCAGGGAAATGATAATTCAATCAAAGCTAATCACCACAGCAGGTCTTATTCCTCAGTTCTAAGTCAAGGAATGATGAAGGCTAATCAACAAAACCCACTGCCCACTTCTTTGGTTTCTAGCACCCCTTCAATCTGGGGCACACCTATTTTACCAACTCATACTGGCTGTTCAAATCAAACTAGTATTGCTATCACAAATCAGACAAGTATAGGACAGGCATAAAAAAAAATAGAATACATCTGTGCCAAATTACTGTACTCTTAAAGAAAAGTCTGACTCTTCAAGTTCGTTCAAAAAACAATCTGTAAATTTTGATCTTGAAAAGATTTTAATGTATCTTGAAAATCTCTCAGTGAAATTTCTGACCATCCTAACAAAAATGTCTGATGTCATGACTTTGTCAATCATTGAATTGAAAACAATTCTGTCCAATGCCTGTCTGAACTCAAAATGAAAGTACAAAGAGAAGTTTTGTCAAACGTAATCCGTTTTTGGTGTTCTCTGTTGTTGATATTCTCAGGTATAGTCCTTTTCCTTATGAATAACATGCTGTGTATGAGGTCTGAACAAGTCAGCCCTACTGGTATTTGTTCGTTTCTACAATTGAACTGTAGAAGTAAGTGCAATTTTGTATATTTGGAAATTTTTTTTTGCAGAAGCGCTCTTTTGACGTAGTTGTGCTTCAGTCATTGAATTGCCACAAAAATGACTTACCCAAGTTAAACGGACTCTTCTACCCACCTGTTATAGATGAGGTAAAAGTCAATTTGAAATAAAAGTTGCTACATATGTAGCTTCCAATCCTATGCATCAACCGTGCAAAACACAGGTTTGTGGTAAATACTTCAACATTTTGAACTGTTATTATCCAGATGGAGTGTCTAAAGGTGAAGCTGACTGGATGATGGATTTAGACTGCTCTAGACAATGGGTTATTCTTGGCGATTTTAATTCCCACTATGGATTGTGGTCCGAAAATCCCAATAATATTGTTAACAACAACAAATACCTTGCCAGTACAAAAACAACGCCAATTTAATAATTTTAAATGATGGCTCTATAACAAGAATTGCTGATCGATCAGATCAACGTTGCTCATCGATAGACTTGTCTTTAGTTTCCGCAGACATAAACCCTTTGTGTACTTGGCAGGTTCATCAAATACCGTTAGGCAGTGATCATCTCCCTATTGAAATCCAACTTCTAGAGAGCCCTGAAAAACAATCTATAAATCTGGATGCGCTAAATATAATGAAGATAAGGCTAATTAGATGCTTTTCAATCACATTTTGACAGCAGGTTCGTCTCTTCTAAATTTCAATCAAAATACAGTGTTAGAGGAAGGTTTGGAAAATTATCGTTTTGAATTAAGAAAACTTATACTTAAGGCTGCAGATTCCGCAATTCCAAAAGTCAAATTAAAGAATCATCCAAAGAAAGCATCAAACCCATGGTGGAATATTGCGTATGAAGTCGCCGTGAGTGTGAAAACTAAGGCCTTCAAAAGCTGGATGATAAGCCGTCACACGCAGCCTAAAAGTAGAGTGAAACAGTTACACGCTGAATACAAAAAAGCTAACACCAATAGTAACAAAGTTGTTGCTTTTGCAAAGCAGCAATATTACAAAAACTTAGCCATCAACTGTTCCAAACACCCAAATGATAGCGCTTTACTTTGGAAAGAAATTAGAAAATCTAAAGGTTCTTTTCATCTCCCAAATCCTGTCCTGATCGAAAACGATAAAATCTATAAAATAAACGAGTAGAAAGTTGAATTATTTGCTGACACTTTCGCAGCAATGAGTCAGACTGAGCATCTGCCTAAAGAAGAGCAAGAACGAAGAACTATTGAAAACGAAGGGGGAAACATTGAACCTACATTACAATGACAACAACACATTATATACTAATAAAAATCTAACAATGGAGGAGCTTCTGTATTCACTTCGCCGTCTAAAATCAGGTAAAATTGCGACAGGATTTGATCCTATTTCTTACAACATGATAAAGCATTTTCCACAATGCTTTTTGAAAAAATTATTAGAGTTCTTCCAATTATGCTGGAATTCTGGAAAGCTGCCAATGGCTTGGAAGAAAGCAACAGTTATACCTATCCATAAACAAAGAAAATCAAAAAGAAAATCCTCTAATTTTGGACCCATTTCTTTGACTCCTCACACTGGAAAACTTTTTGAGAGAATAATGAAATTCAGATTAGAACATTTCCTTGAAAAGAATGGGATTTTGCCAATATTTCAAGCTGGTTTCAGAAAAGGAAGAGGTGTCTCTGATCATGTTAGTCTTTTAGCTTCACATGTCAAAAAAGCCTTGGCTAAGCGACACTCCACTTTAGCCACGTTTTTTGATATTCATGGAGCGAACGATTCCGTTTGGCATTTTAAATTATTGCCAAGGCTCATGAAACTGGGATTAAAGGTCGTTTCCACATGTTTTTAAAATCATAAAACTAAATGGTGTGCTGTCGAGTACAAGATATGTTAACATAGGTGTCCCTCAAGGAAGTGTAATTTATCCAGTCCTCTTCTCATTGATGCTTTATGATCTTAACCAGATTGACACGAAATGGGCAACTTTAGCTGCTTATGCAGATGATATTGCAATGTGGAAAAATGTAAATTGTAATTTTACAAAAAACAAAATCAAACGTAATAAAATTGTTGAACAGTTTCAATTTGCAGTCAGTAAACTTGTTAATTATTTTAATTCAAACGGTTTTAACTTATCAACTGACAAATCGGTTTTTATTATATCTACAAAGAAAAATGTCGATTTTGAAGGTAGGAACGCAGTAAAAGTAAAAATAGGTGATTGTTTCATTTTCCCACGTAAGCAAGTAAAATTTCTAGGCGTTATTTTTCACTATAAATTATTTTGGTGTAAACATATAAATTATCTCGTGGAAAAGGCAAGAAAGAAAACTGCGTTACTGCGAGTATTAACTGGAATCCCTCTAATAATTAAGGATCTAATCTTATCCATGTTGCGTTAGGGACAGTTCGTTCGATTGTAAGTTATGGTCAAGAAGTATTTTTTTTACTGCACCAAAGACAGATTTACATAAGTTAACTAGTATTGATCCCCTAGCACTTAAAATTGCTTTGGGGCTTCCAAGATGGGCATCAATTGATATGACTTACAGAGATGCAGGAGTTTTGCCTTTAAATGAACGTAGGCTGCTCTGTGCTTGTAGCTACTCAGCACGAGCAAGAACAGTCCCTGATTCAGTTACTTCTGAACTTGATGAAGGCTCCTACGTTTCTAGAGAGATACGGAATAAAAAAAAAAAAAGCATATACTTCCTTGTCTGATTATGTGTCTCCTCTTTTACATGCATGCGACTTTTCTCTTGATAACATTGTTAAAATGACCAGATATCCTTTCCCCTTTGGTTGATGAAGTAAGCAGATATTTTCTATTCCTATGGTAATTTTACTAAAAATGAGAATCCACTTTCGCTTGCTTCTCTTGTTAAAGAATTGATTTACACTGAATATGAATCTTATCTGCATATTTTCACTGATGGTTCAGTTTCGTGTACTTCTGAGTTGGTGCTGCTTTCGTGATACCTTCCCTTAACATTGAAAAAAGATTTCATATGACCAAAGATTGTTCTATTTTCACTGCTGAGTTATTTGCTCTTATGAAAGCTATTAATTTCATTCTTGATATGCAAGTCTTACCAAAAAGAATACTGATTTTGTCAGATTCCAAGTCTGCTTTGACGGCTTTAAACCTTCAAAATACATCAAGTCGTCCTGATCTCGTCATTGAAATTTCATTTTCAATTTACCAGTTAATAATGCGAGGTTCTAAAATAACATTATTATGGGTACTCGGTCACTGCAATCTTTGAGGGAATGAACTGGCTGATACGTGTGCAAAAGAGGCTTCAATGTGCAAATCGAATACAGTTTTATGTGATATTCCTTATTCTGTTCTTGAAATGAACAATATTCTGACAAAAGCACCTGACTAGAGAAACACTACCTTGAAGCTGCCATTCAGAAGAACACATAGGATCTTTCTGCCCCCAGCAGTCAGGTATAAGTCCGCCAGGTTTTATTCCGAATCGAAATTTATTACACAGAATACGGGTGGATGGTTGGTTAGGCAGGTTTTTAAAACCATCTCCTTTGTGTGTCTGTGGTCAAAAATTTGATGTATCTCATTTTTTACTTGAATGTTCCACAACAAAAGCGTATTTTCAAAGTCTTCATGATAAAATTTTGTCTAAAAATCTACATTTAACATTGCATGGTGTTTTTTTTTGTCCCAACCCAGAAAATGGGTGGAGTCTAGCCAATTTTAGCTGTAAACCTGATCAAGTCTCATCCACTTGACAGATTTTTCTCACAGAATTGGTTTTGTTGTTGTTGTCGTTGATTGTTGTTTTTGTTTGTTTCTTTTTGGTTTAGTGGTCTTATGTACGCGTAGAGCAAATAATTTGTTACATAACATAGCTGTCCGACTCTCACGTGTACTAGGTCGCATTATTCCATATATGAAACTTTTGCATAGGCTGTGCGCGTGCTAGAGAGAGAGAGAGAGAGAGAGAGAGAGAGAGAGAGAGAGAGAGAGAGAGAGAGAGAGAGAGAGAGAGAGAGAGAACTTCGTTTTGTTTATATGTGTGCATATGTTGTGCGTACGTCCATACGTTTTTTGTGTTGATATGTTTTGAGTGTGTGTGTAGGGGGGGGGGGGGGGGGGGCACGGTTTGTGTGTGTGTGTGTGTGTGCGTGTGTGTGTGTGTGTGTGTGTGTGTGTGTGTGTGTGTGTGTGTGTGTGCATGAAGAGAGAGAGAGAGAGAGAGAGAGAGAGAGATTTGGTTTTATTTGTTCGTTTGTGAGTGAATATATGTGCATGCACGCATACAAGTGAGTTGGGGGAAGGGGAAGGGGGAGGGTGGGTTTTGTGTGTGTGTTGTGTGTGTGTGTGTGTGTGTGTGTGTGTGTGTGTGTGTGTGTGTGTGTGTGTGTGTGTGTGTATGGTGTGTGTGTGTGTGTGTGTGTGTGTTGTGTTGTGTGCTTGTGTGTGTGTGTGTGTGTGTGTGTGTGTGTGTGTTGTGTGTGTGTGTGTGTGTGTCCTTCATTTAACGTCTATCCACTATTCGTGATGTTAGACCAAAAAAAAAAAAAAAAAAAAAAAAAAAAAGTGAATGTGTACGGAAGTAATTGCGAGCGTGCACATATATGTGTATGTGTATATGCATGGGTGCACATGCACGCGAATGTGTGTGTGCGTGTGAGTGTGTGAGCGCGCGCGTATGCGTGTGTGTGTGTGTGTGTGTGTGCGTGTGTGTGTGAGTATGTGTGCCTGTGTGTGTGAGTGAGAGAGTTGTGGATGTGTAAGTGTGTGAATAAATTTACACAAGTCATAAGTGAAGATTAACATGAAACAAAATACTTATAACCAACAACTAACTTATCAATTAAAGTCAAAACGGATGACAGTACTAAAGAAAAAAGGAAAAAAAAGAAAAAAGAAGAAACAAACAAACAAAATCCTTTGCTTCCCCCCCCCCCCCCCCATTTTATCCACCCCATCCCCCCTTCCTTTCTTATCATCCGCAAATAAAGTTAATAAAAATATTATAAGTATTTTCCAATAGGGGTGCGCTCTAAGTGTACAAAGAATTCGTACGTTAAAGCTGGTGACTGAAAAATGGCCTGCACAGTATTTTGCTTCAATACTGGAATGATTTTTTTCATATCATTGCATGAAACAATATGAATTGGAATAATTTTGTTTCCACATACGCAAACTACGTTTTTTTTTTTTTACATGTTTTGTTTTAAATGCATTAAGTTTCCACCTGTGCATTAATGAGAGTAATTTTCTATTAAGATTAAAATTCTCTTTGATTCTTTTAATATCAAACTGTTCTTTATAAACGTGATCTACCATACTATATTCGAAAGCTTTCCAGATATGCGACTTAACTAAGTTACACTGTTCATGTACTGATAAGGGGAAATCAAACAGTTCTGAACCAAAACTATTTTTGGCTCCACGTTTAGCTGCCCTGTCTACTTTTTCATTATAATGAAAAGAACAATGTGAAGGAATCCAACAAAAAACTACATGGGTTCCTCTTGCAATCAACATGTGTATCATACAATTTATCTCTATGACCATTTCAGGTCTTGTGTGCAATTGAGAAACTTTTAATGCCTGAAGAGCTGATTTAGAATCAACACAGAACAGAATTTGAAATATTGTTTTTGGAAAGTTTAAAAGATAATTTAAAGCCGGGAGTATCGCTGTTAATTCTGCTGTAAATATCGATTTGTTAATTCCGATATAAAATGATTTCTCTACTCTTAAGTCTGGTATTAAGAATGCACAACCTGTTTGTTTATCAATGCACGAACCGTCTGTGTATATTTTCAAATAATTTGAATAGTTCTTTTCAATATGGCATTTGATACAGCTTGCTAACATGTTTATGTTTTCATCTTTTTTCATATTGGTATGTTCAATATCAAAATGTGCTTTATTAAGCTCCCATGGTGGTATAGGAGAAAATAACGGTCTAATGGATAGAGCATCGTTATCGATTGAAACTCCAGAATCAGTAATACTTTTTGACGTGTACGTTGCCAGTGTTTTTTGAGAAGCTATAGATTTTGCTCTTTTAGGAAAATCAATATCTGACCTCATTTTTATTTCAGATCTAATGTGCGTTTTATTAGTTGCACTTTTGATAACAAATTTACAACACGCTAACTCTCTGTATTCATCTAAGGGAAGCATCTGCGCTTCATAATACGTACGAGAAGATGATGCATGCACCGGAAGGCCAAGTGCTAATTTCAATGCCTTGCATTCAATACTTTCAAGCTTTTTCAATAGGTATTTGGGAGCGCTAAAGATTACTTCTTGGGCATATGTTATTTTCGACCTCATTAAGATTTACATGAGTTATCGATGTAGATGAATTCTATCCCCATTTTTCTTTAGAAATAATTTTAAGGAAATTTAATATTTTCCTCGCCTTTGTTAATAAGTAATGAGGTGTGTGTGTGTGTGTGTGTGTGTGTGTGTGTGTGTGTGTGTGTGTGTGTGTGTGTGTGTGTGCGTGTGTGTGTGTGTGCATGTGTGTGTGTGGTGTGTGTGTGTGTGTGTGTGTGTGTTTTGGGCGGTGTTTTGTGTGTGTGTGTGTGTGTGTGTTGGGGGGGGGGGTCTTTTCTTTTCTTTTTTTAATGGTGTTCTCTGAGAGAGAGAGAGAGAGAGAGAGAGAGAGAGAGAGAGAGAGAGAGGAGAGAGAGAGAGATTTTTTATTTTCAGTACTGTTAAGAGGCAATTTGTTTTATTGTTACAATTTCTGATTTTTATTATTTTACTTATAAATGTTTAATGTTCCCTGTTAATTTTCCTTTATAATTTTTATGTCATTCAGATGTTATTTGTACTATTTTCGTTTCTCATCAATTTATTAAGTTTTTTAAAATGTCAGTACAACATTATGTTAATCTGACAGTAAATGGTTTCAGTCAGTCAGTCTGTGTGTGTCTGTGTATGCGCACATGCATGCGTGCGTGTGTATGTGTGTGTGTTTGGCAGTTTTGTTCATTCTCACATTTTCCTTTTCACTCCTATGCACGTCCTCTCTCTGTTCTCTTTTTTCCCCCATTTTTTTTTTCTTTTTTTCTCGTCTATTGCAAATGAACAACTTTTGAAAAAAAAGTTTCTTATATGCTTTAGGGCGAAGATTTGAAATAAAAAAAGGTGGTTAACGATGAAGAAAATGGGAAAATATATATTATAAATATGAAAACCTTTCACTAGCTGCATGAGGGAACCACTGCAATCCCTCTCGAAGGCAGATCTATATGTATTGCCTGCTCCTAGGCCTTTCGTCCGCTGGATCGGACTTATCAGGGAGACACGGCTGATTATGTCTATGCTCTTGGTGTCAAATAGAGACACACCACATTCCGTAATTTTGTGGTGTTCTCACCCACCAAGGGTTAAAAAAAATCCAACAGCACCCCCAAAGCAGCCAGCGAAAGGTAGTAAATAAAACAAAACGAAATTTGGTTCAAAGGAAGCGGAAGTTAACACAAGCTTTTAAACAAAATCACTGTGCGTGAGAGAGCAAACAAATTGAAAAACCAAAAATTTACCTTAAATTCGATTAAAATCATTATTTGTAACATTTCAGAGGGTGCGCGGTAGACAAAGGATCATTGGTGGTCGTCTTATTAAAAAACAAAACAAAAAAAAAAAACACCAAAAAACTGCCACTCAGACCACATCAAAGGTCCAGTGGAAAAAGAGGAGGAAAAACATAGCGTGGTTTTTATCATTTCACCTGAAAGACTAGGACTCCAAGCACCGCTCACTGTTTAGAGGAATGGGGAGAAGGCGATGCTACTTTGCTTTCTCCGGGCATGGTCAAGTCTTGGCACATTGGTCTTCTGTTATCTAACAAGGCTGGACTCTCCAACGATGATGTGTAGACCTGTGCAGGGTGAGATGATGAAAAGAGCAAGAAGGAAAACAAGCGACTGCACTGTTCTTGTCCACCTTTAATCTGCACAGCACGATCTGATGTTGGCTTGCTGGCAACATAAATGGTAATCACTAAGTGCTCGGCAGGCAAGACCAACAACAACGTCAACAGTGTGTGCTGATGGAAAGATACTGGGCAGTAAGATGGTGCCATACAACTCCCCTCACAAACACCAGTCCTACAGTTTCGTTGCTTTTCTTGAAATTCTAAGAGTAATATCAATTCACAGTATTTGAATGTCTTCTTCGATTTTGTTGACCCTTTTCTTCTAGATTTTGGTTTTAATGTAATTAATTTTATATCAGTTTATTTCTGTTGTTTCCACGTTCTTCCTTATATTTTGTTTTCATAAATTAAAGTCCTTCTCATTCATAGTGGTATTGAGAAAAAGATATGCCCAAAGTGCGGGTAGGACCCAGAGAACTATTGTCCTCAACTGCCGAACAAACCAACTCGGAGGAATCCTGCACCACCGTTGGAAGCTTGCACTGTGTTCACATAGGGTGCTGGCATGCACAGGGCATTCCATTAAGACGTCAAAGGACGTAATTTCTCCCTGACAAATGTCTTTGTATAATGGCCACTGGATGTGATACGACAGAACATCAACGGGAGCGTTCCCATAGGTGTAACAGCCCCTATATCATGACTGCAAAGCCCACCAGCAAGAAACGCCTAAATTGCCCATAGTTGGTTGTATACAGGTCTGCTATGCCTTTTTATTTCAAATGAGTCAGCTCACAGCAAGGGTCTCGGAATATACCTGAATAGTTTCATCACCACGCTCATGTGTTGCCTGTTTACAGAGGATAGACAACTCTCTCTTGCTAATTGCAGAATTCAATCTTCTGAACCAGAGAATGCTACCTGTAATTACGTTTTCAGCCCCAAATACAACTGTAAAGCAGGGAGACAGAAACAGACCCTAAACGAGGAAGGAACATGCACGTATTGCTGCTTGCGGTACCTTCTCACCTAAAATACACGCAGACAAGAAACCCAAAGAGGAAACAAAGAAACTAACCTCCAAAGGAAGCTATAGACAGCCGTATATCCTGAGCGGACACCTGCACACACCAGCAACAGCAGAAGAGATGAGCAATAACACGTCAACATATATTCAGGGTAGATGAAGTGTTTTAGTGTTGAATACTGACACAGGACACATTCTCATTCTAGAACAACTAAATCAGAGTGACCTGAAACAAAATGACCTGCCTTGCCCTGGGTAGAATGTATATTAGTCATTAAATGCCAACTGTCTTGAATATTTGCACACAACATGCTTATTTCTGTAGGATCTCGAATTCTACTAGTACGAAATCCAAGAGCAAAAAGATTTTGTGCTGGAACAAAATCTAAACGATTGTTTTTGGTGAGGACTGTTTCTGGTACTGGGATGGATACAACATGACTTGAAGTTTTGCTTCCTTTGCAAAATATCTCCCCTTTTGTGGTGTAAACAGAAAAAAATGTGAGCTATGTCTTAATGCTGTACAGTTCTAAAAGGATATAGAATGCGAAGAGGCATTCTCTTTCACGTTACAGAGAACACGATTGCAGAGGCAGCTCATAGCAACAGTTCACGATGAAACATAGTTATATGAACAACCTCACTGTCAAGACACTGTTGGTGACCGGGTAGGCAGGTGTTTGGTGCTTTCTGCAAAACGTGGAGATGTTGTATGAGGTCTGATGGTTGTGAAGCAGAGTTTGCTGACTGTGCAGACACTGTCCACGATTGACCATGAGCACGATGCCAAGTCCTGTGCTGTCGTCTTGGTGACGAGCATCAAAAGAAGAGTTTATCATTCAATCACCTCGTGAATCAAGGAAAATCAAAGTTCATCACTGTATATCTCAATCAGTAAAGCATGTTCACATGACGCAAAAGATAGGATTTGTCTTCATTGGCTCGGTTGGAATTTGTCGTCGTTGAAAGTCAAATTACATATTAATTATGTTCAGTTAATGTTTTATCATTGGATAACTGGATTTTCCAGCTAACTCTAAGTTTTCCTGTGATATTTGAAGGTTGTTGTTAATGTATGCATAATCTGTATCAATGACAATGATGCTCAACTTCGCGAACAGCAGGCTGGCTTTTACAAGGATCGATCCTGCACAGACCAAATCGCAACGCTTCGCACCATTGTTGAGCAATCGAATGAGTGGAACTCATCCCTGTATGTCAACTTTATAGACTACAAGAAAGCCTTTGACAGCGTAGATGGAGACACCCTGTGGAAGCTTCAGTGACATTACAGTGTGCCGGCCAAGATCACCACTATCATCAGAAACTAGTACGAGAGTCTGACCTGCAGAATCATCCATGGAGGGCAGCTCACGAAGGCATTGGAAATGAGGACTGGCGTCAGACAAGGTTGCCTACTTTCACCATTTCTTTTTCTACTGGCAATCGACTGGATCATGAGGACCTGAACAGCTCAGAGAATACATGGAATCCAGTGGACACTCTGGGCGCAGCTCGACGATCTAGACTTCGCCGACGACCTGGTACTACTCTCGCACACCCAACAGCAGAGGCAAGAGTAGACAAGCAATGTAGCAGCCACTTCAACACAAGTCGGGCTCAACATCCATAGAGGCCATAGCAAGATTCTCAAGGACAGTGAGATGCTAATGTGCTGTTTGAAATATCTTGGTATACACATTGACCATAAGCTGTCTTTTAGTGAAACTGACAGTATCTTAAAAAAAAATCAAATCAAAGGTTGTTTCTGATGAGAAAATTACGTAGTTTTAATGTCACTCAACATATACTAGAAAAGGTATATGTAAGCTTAATACAAAGTCTAATGTCATTCAACATTACTGTCTGGTTTGAAAATCCTTCAGAGAAAGATCGAGCAAAGCTTGCCAGAATTGTCAATCAGGCAAGTAAGGTTATAGGGAAAAAGCAACTGTTCTCAGAGAAGTCTATACTGTTTCTGTAATCAGGAAATCTGTGAATATTACCTCTGATCCCTCACACCCACTCCACTGCCACTTTGAAAAACTTCCATCAGGAAGACGCTACAGAATGCTCAGAGCACAGAAGAATGTCTTCAAGAAGTCCTTTATACCAAGTGCCATTAGCATTTTAAACTCTAAAGCCTGTGATTGACTGCCATGACCCTTGTCTCTCAGACATGAACAATTCAGTTTGCAATATTATGCTTTAACCGTGACTATGACTCTGTGTGTGTGTGTGTGTGTGTGTGTGTGTGTGTGTGTGTGTGTGTGTGTGTGTGTAAGTGTGTGTGTGTGTATGTGTGTGTGTGTGTGTGTGTGTGTGTGAATGTGTGTGTGTGTGTGTGTGTGTGTGTGTGTGTGTGTGTGTGTGTGTGTGTGTGTGTACGCATATGTGTGTGTTTTAGTGTTTCGGCATTGGTGAGGGTGAGTTTGTGTTTTTATATATTGTTTTTGTAATCTATGTAATGTTCTATGTCTTATGGATTTAATGTTTAGTTCATGTGTGTATGCGCGTGCGCGCATGTGTGTGTGTGTGTGTGTGTGTGTGTGTGTGTGTGTGTGTGTGTGTGTGTGCATGTGTGTGTGTGTGTGTGTGTGTGTGGTGTGTGCATGTGTGTGTGTGGGGGGGGAGGGAGGGGTGAGTGTTGATGTATGTACAAATATATATAATAACAGAGGCTTTTATGTAACGATTTATAATGTCTTTTTATAATGTCTTATGTACTTGTGAAATGATGTGGAGCAGAAAAAAAATTCCGATGGATAATAAAGTTGATTGAATTGAATTGAATTAAATGTCATCGACAAGCAGGGGGCACAGACGCCAACGTCAGAGCAAGGATCGGAAAGGCCAGGGCAGCGTTCGCCCAGCTACGGAACATCTGGAGCTCCAAGGAACTGTCAAATAACACCAAAGTCAGGCTCTTCGACGCCAACATCAAGGTACTTCTACAGTACGATGTGGAGACTGGAGAACTGCAGTCGCCACCACCAAGAAAGTGCAGGTGTTCATCAACAGCTGCCTGAACAAGATTCTACGCATCTGATGGCCAGACACCATCAACAACAATGACCTCTGGGAGAGAACAAATCAGCTGCTCGCAGAACAGGAAATCAAAATACGACGTTGGGGCTGGATTGGACATACACTGCGGAAGCCTGCAAGCAACATCACCAGACAACCTCTAACACGGAACCCCGAAGGAAAGCGAAACAGACGTAGGCCAAGGAACACCTAGCGCCAGGACATGGAAGATGACATCAGCAACATGGTGATGAATTGGAACCACCTGGAAAGAGAGCCCTTACAGAGGCGCCTGGATGTCCTCGATCAGTGGCCTGTGCAGGTGTGTGTGTGTGTGTGTGTGTGTGTGTGTGTGTGTGTGTGTGTGTGTGTGTGTGCACATATATATATATATATATATTATATATATATATAACACAATAAACTAATAAATTCCAAGGATAAATAACCGACCACCATTCCAGCAACTTATAGAGCAGCTTGGTGTTGCAATGACTGCAAGAAATATTCAATTATAAACAAAGCTTGCTCTTATGTGTGAGATTAAAGAAATAGGGGGAGATAAGCATTCATATCTGCAGTGGTAGATAATTCTGCGTAACTAACAGTATGTGCTTGAAAGGGTGAATGGGGAATAATAAATGCTTCTCAAAATGAGCCTTCAGCAAGCTTATAGTCTCCAAGGGGGAGACAATCTCCAATGGGGAGGAAACTCACTAACATATAACTCCTGGTCAGATACCTGTATTTCGAAACCTGATTGTTTCTCCTCAGTGACCGCAGAAAGTGGTAACTTGACTCCTCTGCCTTTTCAGTTTTAAGAAGAATGCTATCCCAGAAAAGGGCTCTTGTGCAATACCGTAGTATGTTTGTTGAGTTTTAAAAAAAACAACCAAAGGTGCCACCTAAGAAGCAAAAGAAAATCATGAAAGAGCAAAACAAGCTACATTTTCTTGTGAAAAGTAGAAAATATCAAAAGATAACCTCTTAAGAAACAAGTGCTGAGGACCAGTTCTTGGAATGAATCCGTAAGGGACTAAATGACAATAAACTAATAAATTCCAAGGATAACTAACCGAGCACCATTCCTGAGCACCGGTGAGTTATTTATGACCGTTAAAAACCGTTAACAACACGTACCCCCCTAAAAACGATTAAAAATCCAATCTTTTCTGATGTTGGCGGCAAAGGGAGTCGTCGGATCGCCACCAGACTTGGCATGAGTCTAGAGGGACATACTGTGGATAACACAGGGTCATTCGATAGTTTTCATGACCGTTATTAATCACCGTTAAAAAGCGTTATTTTCTACATTTAGACCATTCTTGATGAATTTTGATATACAGGTGTAGTTTTAAATGCTGAACAATAATATGCAACTTACACGAACGGAAACTTAAAATTGAGCGTTAAAAACCGTTATTATATAATTTTAGACCGTTCTTGATGGAATTCGGTATACAGATGCAGTTTTACACGCTGAACAATGATATACAACTTACACGAACGGAAACTTAAAATTGAGCGTTAAAAACCGTTAAAGAACCGTTATTTTCTAAATTTAGACCTTTCTTGATGAAATTTGGTATACAGGTGCAGTTTTACATGCTGATCAATGATAGACAACTAATATGAACAGAAGATCTATATAATAAGTGAGCTCTGTGTGTGTGTGTGTGTGTGTGTGTGTGTGTGTGTGTGTGTGTGTGTGTGTGTGTGTGTGTGTGTCAGGCTGAAGTTGGCGGCCAGGAGAATCGACAGATCGTCACAAAACTTCTCACGAACCTAGAGGGATATCTCCCGAGACCGTTCTTGATGAAATTCGGTATACAGATGCAGTTTTACACGCTGATCAATGATAGACAACTAATATGAACAGAAACTTAAAATTGACTGTTAAAAACCGATAATTTCTAAATTTAGAGATGGTAGTCTGCAGAGGATTTCAGAAATACACCGAAGTTATGATGCTCTGCAATACCCTCTGATTTTTGTCTAAGGGACAGATGGGTACAGTGTTTATCTTACTGCAGAAAATGGGCGAAAGATTACGCAACAGCAATACTATTCTTTCCATATCCAAGTCCGCCCAGAAAACCACGTCTTGAAGTATGGCAGCTTGTTCCAGCAGCTTCTGGTGGACTGGTACTGCAAAATAGAGACAGAATGGCTCAAGTACATCAGAAGAGAACGACAGTCTCTGCGAGCTGATAGCTACCAGGAACTGCGTGGCGCTGTCTTTGCCAATGATGGGGACCCGCAAAGCGTGGGACAGAGAATCGTGCTGCCTTCATCGTTTACTGGTGGTCCACGCTACATGCACGAGAAGCAAAGGGACGCCATGGCCTACGTACGCAGGTACGGCTGTGCTGATCTTTTCATCACCATGACGTGCAGCCCCAACTGGCCAGAGATCGACAACAACCTGCTTCCAGGACAGGCTGCACATAACCACCCTAACATCGTGGCCCGAGTCTTCAAACTGAAGCTAAAGAATCTCATGGGCATGCTCAATAAGGGGATCTTGGAAACATCAGAGCATGGCTGTACACTGTGGAGTACCAGAAGCGTGGTCTGCCTCATTCCCATGTTCTGGTCTGGCAGAATCCAAACAAGATACGGCCAAACGACATTGATCTTTCTGTCTGTGCGGAAATCCCAAACTCACAGGAGAGCCCTGAGCTGCACTGTATGGTCATGGCACACATGATCCACGGGCCCTGTGGAATCTTCAACCCAAGGAGCAGCTGCATGGACAGAGAGACCAGGTCATGTACTAAAAACTACCCCAAGGTCTTCCAAAGGGTCACAGAGCAGGGTGAGGACAGCTACCCCAAGTACAGGAGACGCGAGGAGTCTGATGGAGGACATACTGGGACTGTGAAGCTTGGGCAGAGAGAAGCTGTCGTCACCAACCAGTGGGCTGTCTCCTACAACCCTAACCTCCTACACCAGTTCAACTGCCACATCAATGTGGAAATATGCAGTAGCATAAAATCCATCAAGTACGTCCTGAAGTATGTCCACAAGGGCACAGACCAAGCCGTCTTCCAACTCCAAACAACTCAGGCAGGTGAAGGAGCAGCTCAACAACCTCCAGTCATTGACGAGATCAAAATGTACCAGAATGCCCGCAACGCTGGCAGCATAGAGGCGACCTGGAGACTCCTGGGATTTGACCTGCATGAGCGCCACCCCATGGTGCAGAGACTAGCTGTCCAGTTGGAGAATGGACAACGGGTCTACTTCAAGCCACACAACGCAGCGCAAAGAGCAGAAGGCTCTTCCCCAGAAACAACCCTTACTGCCTTCTTCAGCCTATGCTCTCAAGACCCTACAGCATGAGAGCTAAATACATGGAAGTCCCTGAGCACTTCACATGGATGTCCACTCAGAAGATGTGGAAGAAACGACAAAGGGGCACTGCAATCGGGCGATTGTGTAGTATCAGTCCTCGCCAGGGGGAGTGCTACTTCTTGAGGTTTCTACTCAACGTTGTGAAAGGACCCCATTCGTACAAGGAGCTGAAGACTGTCAACGGCTATGTCCACAACACTTTTCGAGATGCTTGCAATGCTCTTGGACTCCTAGAAGATGACTGCCATCTACAACTTGCCCTGGAGGAAGCCTCCATCTCTCACAGACCCGACTGCTGCGTGACTTCTTCTGTGTCATCCTGGTGGCTTGCAACCCCAGTAATCCAGGCAACCTGTAGAACCTCTTCAGAGACCATCTTGCTGAAGATTTCCTCTTCCAAGTCCGAAGAGATGTCTATGATGAAGCGCAGTACACAGATGCCATCTACAACCAAGCTCTTACTGTGATTCAGGACAAACTCTTCCTTCTTGGAGGCAAGTCCACAGAGGAGTATGGGATGCCAAGAGTCACACAACAACAAACTGTGCCTCGAGAATACTACCGCGAGACCAATAACGACACTGCTGTACTCCGGGCAGCAGCTGATGACCAGCTGAAAAAGCTGACAGCTGACCAGAGAGAAGTGTATGACAGCTTTATGACCATGGTTGAGCAGAGGCAGGACCCAATAGCAAGCAGCAACGTATTGTTCCCTGATGCTCCAGGAGTGACAGGAAAGACCTTGATCCTGAATCTTATCCTGAACAGGATCCGCTCCACAGGCAAAATAGTGCTAGCCACTGCTTCCAGTGGCATTGCCGCTACTCTTTTGCCGGGTGGGTGGACAGTGCATAGCACTTTCAAGGTCCCCCTGAATGCGGGCAAGCAAGAAACGCCAACCTGCTCTGTCAAGCGTGGGTCAATGTTGGCCAAAGTCATCAAAGAGGCTGCAGCCATCATAACTGATGAAGCTCCCATGCCCACAAAGCTGTCTACGAGGCCATGGACTCTACACTGCAGGACATCACTCAAGTGCCTAGAGGTAAAGCTGCCGGCGCACCTACGCCTGTTGCTAAGAGACCTACACTTGTTCCTGCTGATAGAGCACTAATAGTCGATGTTCCAGTATTAACATATGTAACAGCATTAAAGGCAACAGAATACCTTCGTTTGGTTTTGTTGTATTTTGAAAGGTCCTGCTCTAGTTCTTGTTGCATTTGTGTAATGTTGGTTAATCTGAAAGTTTTTATGTCAGGGCTTTCTACAGCAACAGAGTTGCCTACTATCTCTTCTTTGGGCACTTTTGGATAAACCTGAACAGACATGCTTTTTAAAAATAAAAAAAAATAATTTAGTATTGGATATCTTTTAATCGGTTATCTTGAATATTCAGCTGCGCATCATATATTAAAAACAAATGTACATTAAGTGGTTTATCACCATCTTTTTCTTTATCAGTTTGAAT
This sequence comes from Conus canariensis, assembly GCA_033310375.1. Classification (NCBI taxonomy): domain Eukaryota; kingdom Metazoa; phylum Mollusca; class Gastropoda; order Neogastropoda; family Conidae; genus Conus; species Conus canariensis. The sequence goes on from CM065747.1 coordinate 26,492,646, forward strand.
GTTTATTACGTCTTTAACTGTTCTCCCACTCCCATGCAACTGATTATCCTCTGTTGACCTTAGGTGAATCCATAAACCGTATTTCGTTGTTAAATAATCATCAAGTCTAACACTGTGAAGGTGTAGATCTTTAGACACAAGGTCTACTGTTGGATTTCTACACCTCCCGCCTCCAAACAATATTCTTATTTCATCAAAATGCTGATAAGGTTTAAGCCCGCTACCATAGATTTGGTTAGGACTACCCTCAATTGAACATTGTACTTTCGTTATTTTAGGATTAATAAACTTTTCACTTTGTCTTTTGAATGGTTCTTCATCTTCACACAGCAATAAAATACCTTTAAGGGATCTTGCTGTGGCACTAAAACTAAAGTTCCATATAGTGTCTGCCCTGCTTTTAGGATATTTAGTATGATGAATCACTCTTTCGTAATATATTGCTAATTTTGACTGATATTGTTGCTCAATCAGCCTTGCTAAGTTAGGGTTGCTAACAACGTCAAACTCTAACGAGATGTCGGAAATGCTGTACTTGAATCAGTGTCTGTAGATTTAATGACACGTTTGTATTCATTAAAAGTCAGTTCATATGACAATCTGTCTTTTAATGCTCCTTGAAAGTATGGCGCATGCGCACTTAACAACTCAAAATCCAAGGGTATGGAAAAGCGATTTCCATAAGCAAAACTTACAGCTTCATACTTGTTACCGGCTTTAGCATCTTCGGCGTCTATTCTGTGTTTTAGTGCTTCGTTATTTTCGATTCCTTGAAACGCAAGATCGGCCCTTTCATTCTCGGTTAGCCACAGATCAGAATAGATTAGAAATATGTCTGCATTGTGTAAAGAAAATATTTCTTGCCCCTCAAGTTTTATAGAAATTTTCTTAACGATTGCCCGTCCCAGATTCTGTACAACTGTCCTGCTTGGGTCTGTTGCTGATTCGAGTTCTATTTTGAAAGTAAGTCGTGCAGATCCGGCACAATCACTTCATCTGCTCCTAGGTCTGGAAATTTAACAGTAAGAATTTGATCTGAATCAATAGTAGATGGATTATTTGGAACAATAATATTCTGTTTATTTCCCTTCACGCCAAAGGGCTCTTTCAGTCTTCTATGCAGGTCAAGAATTGAGCCATATGCTTGTGACATTTTTTTTTATAAAACAAAATAAAAAGTTAATTATTTAAAAACATGGCGGGCATTGAAGATGAAGATTTTGATGTTTTTGATCGTGCAGACGACATGAGTGAAATGACTCCTTTGACACATCCATTGCCCTCATTGCGACGTGAATTAACAGAAAGTAAGGTCGGATCATTTTATCAAAGTTTAGGTCAAGAACCCCCGAAGTTTTAGACCCTAATGATTTTGAAGTAAAATATGACCATTTGTTTGTGAGAAACGACCAAGGACAACTTGTTCAGCTTACAACTAAACCAGACTCATCAAAGTTTTTTTAAAAAAGAGTACAATTAGACAAAGGCTCAGTGTGAGCGAACAAAATCGCCTTGGCATTACTAAACCAAAATTAGGTGGGTAGGCAGTTGCTAAACTTCAAAACACACTACAAGAACTCCCAACAGATAACCAAATGCAAAACATAGAACTTAAAGATTTAAATCAAACAGCAGACGAAATAATACAAGCAATAGAAGCAGAAACCAGTTTTTCAGAAGAAACAGCATTAAAAACTATGCACGATCCGCCGCTACCTATGAGAGAAATAACGGCCCTTGATCATGCTTTGAGAAGCATCAGAGGTAAATTAACAAACAATTTAGCAAAACTGGGTGAACTAGATGAGCATATAAAAAGAGAGAAAGAAAAACTAGTTGAGGCTGACGACTCCAACTTAGGACATGATGTTAAAGAAAGAATAACCCGAAGACTACATGATCTTGAACAAGAGAGATCAGCAAGACTAGAAGTGTTGTCTACTAACCAAGAACAATTACGAACTCAAGTGAGCAGAATAAGAGAAACTATCCAAAGAATTTTATATGAAGACACGACGTTAGCAGAACGAATAAGAACACTGTTTAGAGAGCAAGGCGTCACATTAGCAAGTGTTATAACTGCCTTAGGATTTGCAATAAGTACACTGGTGTTGGCTATTACAGGCGGTGGTGGTCAACGTTCAGTGCCTCCGCCACCATCACCTCCATCGCCGCCTGATAAATCATGGATAAAAAAAACAACTTGATCATCTTGCGGGTTTATTAAAAAAATTAGCCAGTAAAGCCATAGACTCTTTCCCTGGTATATTAGGGAGTGTCGTTAGCTGGCTTTTGTCTACTGCAAGCAAAGTAGTTGGCTTTATGGCCGAGCACTTATGGACATTAGTTGTCTTAATAGTTGGGTTAATTTTTAGTAAGATAAAGAAGGAGTAATCCTAGGCCAGTTAATCCAATAACAAGTGCTGTCTTTTCATATTCATGGTCATTATTTTTTTTGTCATCGTGAACAGAGTTCGCGTCTTCAGCGGCCTTTGGGATTTGGACCTTGAGGATTGGATGACTGATTCTTGGAGGGTCAACTTGTTTGTTTCTTGTTTGTAATATTACTGGCTCAGAATTTATGTCGTTTTTTCCAACTTTCTGTTCTTTGCCCGCCACAAGGATTTCATTATTGTAGTTTATTATTGTTCCTATCTGGAGTCTGAGGTCAGAAGGCAGCATGTATAAACCAGTGCCAACAGCAAAGTCTACTTTCGATCTTGCGTATTGTAAAACATTTTGGTACCTTTTAATACTTGAAGGCAAATCAACTGCAGAATTAATGGCGTCCTCTAAATTTGCCAAGTACTGTTTTTGTGCATCAAAGCCAGTAGAAGGATCAGTTATGTTCGATCTTGCTTGTGCTTGCGAACCTAGCAAACACCAAACATAAGTACGAATGGAGTCGTTTATTCGTTCTATTCCCGCTCTAGTTAGGCCCTTAGAAGTGTCTAAAATAAATGTTGTCCACGCTGTTTTATGCTCTTGCTCTATGGACCCGAGGTGAACAGCTGTGCCTGAAGAGAAAGATGTGTAAGGAGGATTCCAGTCATAGTTATACTTTCTGTGCACGCCCCCAAAATAAGGGGTGCCTAAACCATGATTGCGGTCCAACTTTTGTCTAAAGTCTGTCTTAACATTAATATTGAATTCGTTACAGATCCTTTCAAAAGCCTTCATGTCTATTCTGTTGCTGAATGGATTAAACGGTTTGTCATTTGGTAATGGCGCTTGCAGTTCAGACAAAATACGCCTGAAGGTGTAATAGAAATGAAATCTATACACTGACCTCACCAAAGGATCAGGATGATTTAAATGATCGGCATACGACACTCCACACCCAGTTGATGCGCAAAACACAGCAAAGTTTAACTGGTTCTGATAAAACTGCATCGGATGACTGAACCACACTTTTGGGATGTGGTCTTTTTTAATAGGAGGGTTAAGATATCTGTTTAATGGATTACTAACCTTTACTTGAAAGGTGTCAGACTGAGTCACAGAAATGTCAAGGGTGTCAGTTGTTATATTTTTAAGATTGTAGTGCGGTCCAACAGAATATTTTGCATTAGTATATTTGAATGCACTCATTTTTAATTTGTTTTAAAAATGTTTGTAACAATAACAACTCAAGACAGTCCTTCGTTTTTAGAATATGCTATTGATAACGAATGCGGAACCCAAAGGGTCGCACTCCATGAAATTTTTTACAAAGTCGTATGGTTTAATATAACTGAATCCAGGGAGAATAATAAGATTCTAAAAGTTGACAAAAGAGGAGACAAAGTTAGCCAGTTAACCATACCTGATGGTTATTACGGGTTTTGCTCACTAAAAGAAGCAATGAGTAACTTCGACATTACTCTCAAACTTAACAATGCAAATTTGAAAATAATGTTGACATTCAAACCTGAAGAAGAAGAAGTAGGTTACTATTTTGATGGAGAGCTAGCTAAAATGTTAGGTTTTGCAACTGACAATCGAGACATTCGTAGTTTTAGAGTTACACAAAGCGAAGCTACTTATGAGGGGGAAAATCCGCTCGATCTTGCATTACATTCATTACTCTATGTTCATTTGGACGAGCTGAGCACTGATGAAAACTTATATGATGGAAGGCCCTCAACTGTTTTAAGAGCTCTTCCATCAGGGAAAGCTGCATATTGCGATTATGAAATTATACAATTCTCTAATTTACAGTTTAAAAAATTAGCTTGTGGGAGGGTCAGATCATTTAATATAAAGATCACAGATAAAACAGGGAAAGTCGTGAAATGTGATAACCTGCACATTGTTTTAGAAATAAAATAATAAGTTGTACTAAAAATAATGTCGCGTGGGCCAGAAGAATCGGGAGTTACATTAGCGCCTGTGAGGTGTGTAACTTCAGAATTAAAAGACCTTGCAGACACTGAGGACTTTGAACAGAACGGTGAGATAGGCGCTTTGTATGGTTTTGAGTATACTAAAGATGGTTATTATAAACGCAAAGAGGTTAGCGACAACAAAAAGTTTCCTAAACTAGAACAACTACGCAATCTAGAAGCAAATAATGCGGGTCAGTATGAATATAAAATAGTTCGAAAAACTGACAACAAATGGCACTTAGAACCATATTTAGAATGGGACATAAAATTTGAATTCTTAAGCCCATTTACATTTTTTGACCGTCAAAAAAGTTTCAGAAAAGCATTCAACTCTGGCCCTTTACATGTAAGTCTTATGCCAGAGGACAACAGTCGGAAAGAGATCGAAATAAAGCCGTTTGGGAACAAACAGTACATCCTCCACAGAAGAGAATCGGTTTTAAAGAAAGCTTCTACAAAATTACAGTTCATTCCACGCACAAAATTAGGAGACACGTTCACAATGATATTTGAAATTTCTGTCTTAAAAGATGAGGCGAGGAATGGAGCTTTGGGCATCAGTGACAATCTTATGAAAGGAATTCTTATTAGCTGGCAAAACTTAGACGTTGACAAACTTAAAGTTACTGTCGTTGTTCTTACAATGGTGAGGATATTAAGGTCATGACAACAAGCAACAAAATTGATATTAGTCTACATAGAAACGATCTTACAGAACTGAACTGGATTAATCTTACACATTTGGGCCTTATAGGTTTTTATTATACTGAACAAGTTTTGACAGAGAGTATGATAAACATAATAACTGGATTAGATTAAATTCTGTTTTAAAACTATGGAGCAGTTAAACTTTATGACAAAAACCCCTCATTGTTCATTGATTTGTGGACAGACTGGTTGTGGAAAAACAGTATTTGTCCTCGACCTATTACAAACAGTTTATCGTTATAATTTTGATCATATTGTAATTTTCTGTCCGACACTTAAATGGAACAAAGCATATCACGATAGAAGGTTTATATGGACGGATGATGACATATATTTAGTTGATCCCAGCAATAAACTGAGTGAGTGTTTAGAACATTTTTATAGATTGTTTGAGGGAACACAGACACTATTTATTATAGATGACTATTCGGCAGAGAGAGACATAGTTAAAAAAAGAAAAACTTTGTCAAAACTGTCTTTCAGTGGAAGACATGCTGGGATAAGTGTGTGGATTTTATGTCAAAAATATAACTCAGTTTTAAAAGACTTTAGAGAACAGTTAAAGACTGTAGTTTTATTTCACATGAAAGACAGAGACGCATTTGATGAATGTATGCGTGAAAATGATTGTCACGGTCGCTAAGCCGGACGGCCCTACCACCCTTACCCCACGCCTATCACACAGTAGGTCAGACAACACAGCACACTAACACAGTTTTACAATCACGCACGCTTCTTTATTTTACACACACTCCATGGCGCCACCACTCACGCACATCCACAACTGCACACAAGTATCCCAATTCCCGCTGACTCACCCTACTCTACTATAATGACCTGGAAGACCCTAACCTAACCTAAAACACCAGTTACAGTATATCACTGTGACCTGGGGACACAGTGATAGCCCGCACACGTGGTGACTAATTACTAGGGACAAGGATTTACCAAAGGGACTCTAATCTCTTGACTGCTACCACCCACACCTCTCCCCAGGACTCAGCCTTCTCTTTTAACCCGGGACCACTACCAAACTGGTCGCTGCGTCCCTAAGGGAGGCAACGACAAGTACCCTACACTGTGCCGGCCACTACGTCCTAAAAGGAGGCAGTAGCTAACACCCCTAACCCTACTGCCTAACGCTACACCCCTTCTATCACAAACATGGGACAACCCATCCCGGCCCGGAAAGCTCCAGTCCTCGGCGCTGTACGTGGCCCCTCACAGGCTGACACCTCCCCGGAAGACTCTGCACCCCGGCACTGTCCGTGGCTCCTCCGCGGGCCGACACCCTCCCCGAAGACTCTGCACCCCGGCGCTGACCGTGGCTTCCCGCAGTCTGACTCCTCCCCGCGATGGGCACGACACCCAACGTACACACACCAGACGCCCTCTCGACGAGTCCGGGGCTCGTAGGACGCCTCCTCCTCTGAAGGCCCCGCCGGACACCAAGGGTGAAAAGGCCTGGTGCAGCGCCCTCTCACAGGACGCCTGAACAGGGACGAGGAACCAGTGCCGGAGAACTCCCGGAAGAGCACCGGTAGCTGGAGGAGAGCTGCCCCACACAAGGCAAACGGCCTGGGTGGTCTCCCTCTCCCGGGAAAACAACAGGTACTGGAAAGCGCCGCTCACCTGCCGGCACGCGGCAGTAGACTGCGGTGATCTGGCCCCAGCCTCAGGACGGAACAGGATACCTGCTGACACAACTGTAGGCCCCTACTGTAATGTTGCTACTACCCGAGTCATCAAGGCACATAGGCTACTTGGTAAAGCTTTAACTCTCCATCTCCCTTGCCTACTTCCCACTCGGCATGAGAGTGACCCCTTGAATTTCGAATACATCCCCCCACCCATTACTCACTTTGGTGTTATCAGACCCATTTCCTGCCAACCCTTACAACAGCGGTAAAACAATATTCTCCCTGAGTCAATCCACGCTATTACATATGAAATTATAATCACACCCAATTCTCGGAGAAATAAACCAATCTAAGCGATCCAACACGGACTCCATGGGCCCCCTTAGGACATACTAAATAATCTAGGAAATGGCCAATTTCACAAGGAAATGTCTCCACACAATAACCAGTAGTAATACACATCTCTCAGAGGAAAAAACAAAACAAAACAAAAAAAACTTATCAATTTTTAGCGGTTCACAGTTCCAGCATGTTCACACAAGAGAATCGGCTCGCAGCCACAATCCTTCACATTATTACCCCTCTTTGCACTGTCAATTATAATCATATATCAAAACATGATTTGTTCGCCAAAATTTCCATCCAGCACCTCACTCTCATGTCATCTCTTGTCAGATAACCCAGTGGTTAATCCTTGTTATGCCAACACAACCACACTTCATACAATATTACCTGCTGCACATCATCCGTTTTTATCCTATCGACTGCTAAGCTACTCGCCTTAAACTTTACCTTTCCCTTCTTTCTGCTTACTAAAATTCATAACTGGGTTGCCTCCCCACAACCTAAGATATCTTTCTCCAACCCTGTTCTGTCACAAATACATACATTCCTGCACGTGTGACGACTGTCACTTTCTTACAAAACTTCTAACCATATGGACTCACTGTCCTGTACCAAATGCGAACGTCACAGATACAGTCCGCACGCGCACGACACCCGCGTCGAGAACCCTGACTCGTAACGAAAGTGACAAGACACCAATATAAGTTGAATAGTCACGACCGTACTCCAGTATAAACCACTCGACCACAAATTGGCCTTAGCCCTACTACACAGTTAACCGATTCCAATGCTGTGCCGGTCAACTCCGAAATCGTAAATCACTTTCAACGAACTATTACTATTTACGACTGAAATTGAGCACAATCCCTTTACGATTCACGCAGACACATCCGCACCTGACTCATATTATGACCCTCACCAAATGCAACCTCGTATTACCCTCTTATTGAACCCACTGACATTAACATGAACTAACCACAACCAATATCTACATCACCGTCCATCAACGGTCATTATATTGAACCCACATTGTCTAGCCAAACTGTCCTGAGGAAATCGAACTCAGGAACCACTATGTACATTACTTACAAAAATATACAGGAAAGAGGTAACAACACGAACCGGCTGACTACAAATTTCAATCACGGAACCCAGACGACATCATACCAGACAACCAGTATACGCAACGAACATAATACAACTAATCGCAACATGAGACAACTACAGTACAACTCGCCATAATACAAGACAACACGACGAACTACAACACAACGAACCTAACAGATCACCAACCTGGACATACAGACGATCAACCACACCAGTTCTGCAACTGGCTGACAGTGGCTGCCAACAAGGGACGACACCGACTCAGCACAGGCCAAGGGCACCCAAACCCGACGAGGACCTGGCACTAACTATATGACTCGAAGTCACTCTTCAAAAACTACCGGCGCTGCCGCCGCACCTACAAGGCGTACGTCCACTCCGACGAACACCAGGGACCGAAGTGAAGCTACCCCAACACATTCCGCCCTGGTCGGAATCAAGCGAACTCTACTCACCACACAAAACAACGATTGGTCAGAGCAGTGTATCCCTCCGCAGAGCTGACACGCCTGACCAACGGACTAGTTGTTGCTCGTGCAACAACACGACAATTTACCACAACAACTCACAGACGTGACAACACAACAACAACCGATATCCTGCCCGCCTTCTCTGGTGTAGAACCAAAGTAACAAAAGGGTAACAATCGGGAACGAAACCAACCTCCCGCTTCCATTCCATTCCTTCAATAAGTGAAGACTGGAATGAAAGAATATTGTATGTCCTATTTCCCCAGCCTCCTACCTAGCCTAATCTTTCTACCTAACCCTGAGGAACTTAACCTAACTCTAGCTAACTAAACCCCAACCTCACATACGCGCGAGCGCACACACACACACACACACACACACACACACACACACGCATACGCGCACACGCTCTCTATCTTGAACCACCACTACTCTTAAACACATGGACATACTGATTTAGTACCGCCGATCGGTGACAATGATGTTATTGAAAACGATCAAGAAAAACAAAGGATTAAGCAAAAACTGAAATCTGAAAAGTTTTGTAAATTAGTATTAAAAACAGATAATCCTACACAGTATATATGTTTGTAAGGAGTTTACTAATTAGAGAACGAGTAAATGCCTAGACTAGAGCAGCCGCCCCGAAAACGGAAAATCCATTTGAGGGGCGGTTGAGCTAGTCTCGGCATTTACTCGTTCTCTTGGGGTTTAACGTCCGTGCCCAAATCAAGGATATGCAGACGGCTGGTCCGTCACATTAGCCTGACACCTGCCGGGCCAGGGTGGATATTGGGGTGAACTACGGTCATTTTAGCTGGAAACATTCCACGTGAAAATTTCCAAGACCAAGCTGGGATTCCAAATCACGACCTTTGGATCATGAGTCCAGCGCCTTATCCACTAGATTATGGCGGCCCCTACAAAGTTGTCATTTTGGAGCACTTCAATCGAGGAATTGAGAATGCATCGGTAAGTTCACAAAGCACAGGCATCCCTCTATCGACTGTGTATTGTATTACGAAAGAAATCGTGAGGGAAAACAGATTGAGAGGCAAGAACGGAGTGGGCGTCCGAAGAAATTGGGTGAATTAGATCGGAGGAGGCTGGGGCAATTGGTTCGGCATGGGAAAAATGAAACAAACCAAGCTGAATTTTAGTGTATTGTCTTTTAAGTGGTGAGAGAGAGGGGTGGCCAGAAAATTATTGTACAGAGACACCCGAGCGAAGCTGGGTACACCGGCTGGATATATATATATATATATATATATATATATATATATATATATAAAAGAGAGAGAGAGAGAGAGAGAGAGAGAGAGAGAGAGAGAGAGAGAGATCCATACCTCCTCATCTGGTACATAATTATGTACTGGGTACGCACAGTTTTTCAATGTTTCCAATTATGAACATTTCCTTATCCCTCCCCTCTCCCCCCCTCCCCATCGCCTTTTCTTCTCTGTATATCTAACCTTCTCCCCCACCCTTCCTCAGTTCGGCTCTGCGAGTTTCCCACCTCGTCCACACAGCCACATGTTCATCATCCCCACTTCTCACTCACTACATGCCACCCCTCACCCCACCCCCACCACTTTTTTGTTAAATGATTATTTCTGTGGGCTATGTTTCTCGTGCATTATATGTCTGCTCAGCTTATTTTTAATCTTTAGTTTAATTCATGTGTGTATATGTCATTTTCTGGCTCAGTTGATATAGGTGCTGCTAATTTAACTTAATCAATCCCTTTCAATGTCTGTGTTTTGCGATAAAGCAGCATGTTGCCTGTATTTTACTTTTTATTTCTTTATTCAATTTCTGGAATTGATTGGACCCTGGATGTCACGTTTGTTGCTTTTGTTTGCCAAACAACGACCAGAACGTTTCTCTATAACGAGATCCCATAATGTAATAGACAAAGAAGTTGAAAGTGGAGTTGACAACAACGAAGACGCGAATTAGCCAGTTACTTACAAGAAAGAAATTGTGATGACGTCGACCAGAATTCATCTCTGGTAAAAACAGCCAGCTGAAATTAATGACAGCCACAGGTGAAATACAAGCAATAAAGAAGATGGAATTTGCCACCAGTGTCTTCGTCAGAGCCAGTTCTTTGGGTGAGATTAAAGAGGATGTTCCAGATCTCCACGTCACTGCCTGACGTAATTTCACAATCGTCATTATTGTTGTTGTCGTCACCACAATCATCACCATCAAAGGTAACCCAGCACCAAATAGTAAACTGTACAGATGATCAATTACTTCTTTATGAGCTTTGTAAAACGTTCCTTCAATGGCCGTTGTAATCACTGTTTGTGATACAGGGTCATACACACACCCAATACGATATCGAAAAACCACCATGAAATACAGACCTGTCATCACAATGCTCATCACGATGATTATGACCGCCATTGTTTTTGTGCGTAGGAGGGTTTGAAATTTGAGTGGACTGAAAACACAAAGGCATCTCTCTGTTGAAATGATGGCAGATATTACATTAGAGATAAAACCTGACACTGCAAGAACAACCAAATTTGTGTTGGACAGAAAAGTAAATATGGGACCAAACATTTCCTTCGTGGTTAATTATAAGTACAGTTGCTCACCACTCAATGGCACTGTTGCAATCAAATACAGCTCATCAGCTAGAGACAAAGCAAACAGACACAGGTTGACACGGTCCTGAAGACCATGTTTGTAGAACACCGCCATATTAATGATGTTTGCCGGGCCACCAATCAGAAACAGCAACACAAGCAGGATGTTTTTCATTTGACGGACAATGGTCTCTACTTCCGCGCTGACAATGTTATCAGGATTGTCCCATGGTAAGAACTCCATTTCGCTGAATACGACTTTGAGGCAGTCATCTCTCGGTGACGTGGTATTCCATGTAACAGTTTGTACATGATCAGAAGAGTTACTATGAAAGACCAGTCTGTCAGTCACATTCATTATTGCAACTGAATAAATGACCAACGTAATACGATGGTGAAAACCTCTAGTATTGTAGTTTAATGCACATAGGCTTTGATTTTCTGTGGAATAGATAAAATAATTTTGTCGTTTCAATCTTTATACACGTCCAATGGTTTGTTTATAAAACATGATTCGATAGTTCCCATGCACAACCAAGAGACTGACAGTCATTATATAAGCACTCTTCCGTATCTCAAGCCCCTCCCCCTGCCTCCCCTCGCCCTCTTTCCATCCCTTCCGCCCACTAACCTAATGCTCTGACACATTGATGGAGGAACTGTTTGGCTGTCATTGTATTCTCCTTCTTTCTCTGTTTATTAGTTCCACATGCCAAAATACTTGTGCTTTTTTATCAGTGGTACAAGTGTTTTTGGGTGTAGCATTTTTTTTTTAATCTAGTTTTTACAATTAAGTATTGGGTTAACATAGTGAATCCAAGAAACTGAACACAGCATATGCTAAATACGTGGAAACCAACTGTCATTGTGGAATAAACATCTCCTGGATCGCCCATAACCAGATCTGATTTTTGAACTAACAAACAAAGAAGATAAACAAGCAAAACACAAACAAACAAAAACTCACTTTCACTCCTCTCGTGCTATAAGCAATCTAACAAATCAAACAGTGTTGGAACATAAGCATGGTGATCACAATAATTTAAACCATGGGTTTCAAATATTCACAAAGGAACGATTACCAAACTTAATTATGTTCCTGTTTTTGAAGTGACTGAGAGTTCACACCCACCATGGTGTATGAAAACGAAGCTGCTAAAGGCGGTGAAGATCATGCAGGCTGGATTTGTTCTTCAAGAAGCTAACTGGTCACTGTGATAATCTATATACTGTGACAATCTATATACTGTTATGATATATATACTGTGATGATCTATATATTGTGATAATTTATATACTGTGATAATCTATATACTGTGATGATCTATATACTGTGATAATCTATATACTGTGATGATCCATATTCTTTTATCTCCTGTTTTCTAGTCATAGAAATTATGCAGAACCACAAGTCTACTTTGCTTCAGAAGGCATGATAGCTGAGACTTATGGAAACTTTCTAGGGATCATTCCAGTTATTTTGTGAACAGTGCCATTTTTGTTTCTGTGTGTTGAATTCACACGTGCTATTCTACGAATTGGAATAATCATGTT
>CM065747.1:26517933-26522933 GCA_033310375.1 Conus canariensis
CCGGAAAGTGAAGAATTGGATTTTAGGGATGGGGTTCATCACCTGTAGCTTTTCAACAACCTTTTTTTCCGGTTGCTGTTTGCAGGCTTGACACCACGTGCACATGTTGGTAGCAGAACACTTCACTGAAGTTCATAAATATACTTCACACCATCGTGTGGTAGTGGGCCATTTGTGACAACACAGCGTGGTGCAGGTATGCAACTTGGCCTGTCCCATTGTGCAAAGTGGAGAGAATAGGAAATATCAAATGTTGTAGACAAGAACTAAGTGATAACAACCACCAAAACCACCACCACAATAATAACAGAATTATAACAACAACAACAACATTTATAATGATGATCAAAATGACAATGATAATCATAACAATAACAATATAACGATGACAAGAACAACAACAACAATAACAACAACAACAACAATAATAATAATGATAATAATAATATAATAATAATAATAATAATGATGATGATGATGATGATGATGATGATGATAACAAACAACAACAAAATAATAATAATAATAATAATAGAAGAAGAAGATGAAGTAGAAGAAGGAGAAGAAGAAGAAGAAGAAGGAGGAGGAAGGAGGAGGAGGAGGAGGAGGAGGAGGAGGACTTTCATATGCACGGTCTCAACCAGGCTCAGGGCTCACACAAGAACAGACAGGCAAACGTTTTAACAGAGAAAAGAAAACCGCCATCAGTCAGAGTCAACATTGCAGCAATTCTGCTGTTACTGATATCTGCAAGCCTGTTAGTACAAACATCACATGAAACGGGAGAGCAGAGAACCCAGAGGTAATTCCACAGACAGGGTTTTGGGGTTCACTGTTTATATCTGTATCTGTGCCTCATCTAGCCTCCACATCGTAATATGGCCATTAGCTCTTGGAAGTGATGCTGCCGTCCACCTTGTCAGAATCATGTTGACTCAATAGTTAATTGATTTAACCCTTTGACTGCCGTCTGTGGGTAAGTCTCGTCCTCCTTGTGATGGAATGGGGCAGACAGATAGGTGATTAGACGCTGCAGGTGATAAGATGCAGCAGTGATAAGACGCTGCAGGTGATAAGATGCTGCCCGTCCTGTCCTGTTTTACAGAAGGCAAAGTAAATTCACTCCAGCTGAAGCCATTACACTACGTGTACGCAAAGTACAGCTACTCTTATTCCGACCTATCCATATTAATCATCGCTCTACAACTTTCATACACTTCCTGTGCAAAGATGATCACATTTTCCAAGTACGTTTTTGTGGCTACCTTAATTTGGATGGAGCATTTGCTGTTTTCAAGATCTCTCGCAAGCTTTCTTTCAATGAGAGATCTTTGAGTTACCTACAGTATTTGACATAGCGAGAATGCCAGAGCCACTAACATGATAATAATCTTTTCCCAGTTTAGGTAGAGACTTCTAGTAACTCAGTGTCCAGCACTTATTACATAACTTTTGTAGTCCACGATTGGACTAATCAGTATCCCAGCCCTGATTGCAGAAAAGCAGCCACAATGGAGGGTATGTAACATAGACATACCACATGTATCATAGGGGTTTTCTTAGCACCCCAGGAGTACACGATAATGTGAGTGCGACAGTCCATCCATGTGAAATTATTTGTAAGAGAGATACACCGTCTGTAACTTAGTGTGTTTGAGCAACTCATGGTAACTCACAATGTGAGCAGGAAGAAACTCTAGGGACAGCTTGATAGCAGAAGGTCTTCAGAGAAGAAACCGCCCCATCAGACAAGTGTTTTAGTCTCGAACTCCTAACTCTCTAAGAGGACCAGGCCACATTTAGGTCATGACTTCCAGATGCCGTTCTACTACCGACATTTTTTTTACCTGGCTCTGCCGGGATTCGAACCCGTAGCCTTTCGATGGATGGGCGTCTCAAGGCGTGCCTTTTTCGATGGATGTCTTACCCCACCGTTGAGGGACACCTGTTCTAAGCTGGTACATTTAAGCCTTATGAAGTTCATTTTTATTCCTCCTCGACCAGATCCAACTGAAACTCTTTTTAGCTGCCTGTGCTATTGCCTTCTAGGTTCTGGTCCTCTTCTCACCTGACATTCCGAGTGTGAGGTCATAGGCTGATGTGCCTAGAAATCCCCTTGCTCCAACCTCTTTGGCGAGAACCTGGCCTGGAAGCCAGATTCCTTCATGCTGCTGGCTAGACTGGCACACTTCTCAGTCTTATAGATGTCAGCTTGCTCCATTCTGCTTTTGCAGTGAGTCCGAATCAGAATCATTTGTTCTGATGAACCTAAATGGGTGATAGTCCACTCATGTTCAATGATATACTGCCTGTAACGTAGTTAGTGATTTTCTTAGCATTTGAGGAGTAAATCACAACCTGACTGTAATGGTCCACCATTAGTGGATGATATCTTAAGGAAACACACCACCTCCATGGTATTTTTTACTCCACCAGGGAGGGGTGAATCACAATCCAGTGCTTTTTCTTTATTGTCTGGGTGCTGGAAGTGTCCAGCAGTTGAGTTGACACGGACTAAATCAAGTACACTCTTCCCATATGTTGTGAATACTGAAGTCGATCGAACCATAGACTGATTTTTAATGTATTTTGTTAATTATAACACAAGTTCATCTAGTTTGTGAGTATGCTTGTTTAATGATTAATTTTACTTAATCAGAGCATTGTCTGGTTCTGGTTCAGGCTTACGTTATTGTCAAAGAGAAATGAATCGTCGGCATGTTCGCTGTTGAGTTCTGTTCTGAATCTGTTGTGTTTTAGTAGAAGAACTGATCTAAATGTGAAGCTTGGACTCTGTGCGGGGCAGCTCGAAGATCAGCGTGAAAGATTTCTGACGCACTGATGACGACGTCACGTAACAGTCTGTGTTTTGTTGTCAGCAAGCCGTGGTTGTCGTCTGTTAGAGTAAAGCAGTGACGTCAGGATGAAGGTGTGTTAGGCTTGGTGGCTCCTGTGTCCTGTGTCTGGCACCCGTGTACAACACACGGCGTGAGTCCTCTTTCCCATCCTGTCTCTCATCTTTTATTTTCTGCTACTTACGCTATTTTTGTTTGGTTAAAGTTTGATCTGCTTGACTCGTTGGTTTAAGCGATGTACATGGTTTCATGAATGGGTATATTTATAACATTTAATTGCTTGGAACTGTTTTGTTTACTATGCGCCGTTGTACTAGACTACGGTTTACATCTGGTATTAATTCTAGTAAGTAAGCATCATTATTAGGTGTGCTGTTATTGAATGGCTATTGACATCTGAATAACTGCACATAATACGTTGATCTGTTACTAAATTAAGTTCAATATAGATCTCTGTACATATATTTCCACGTGAAAAACGAAGATGGTCAGCACTTGGACATGTTGCACCCATCTCTTGAGATGTTTAAAACGATGGGAGCAACAGCCTAGAATAGCATAATGTACACTTCTTTGCCTAGGGAGGAGTTAAAGAGAGCACATTTGGTAACCACTGTTATTAGTTGACAGTATGTAAGAGACTGAAATATCATTTGGAATGTGTGCTGCTGTGGAGGATAATTATAAGAGTATGAGCACTAGCCAGGAGACTCTGATCATGTTACAACAGTGTATAGATACTGGCTGGCCGGCCTGCCTAGCGATGGGAGAATTGAATAGACCAAGTTACTGGAAATGTTTGAACTCTCTCTTCTCTCTCTCTCTCTCTCTCTCTCTCTCTCTCTCTCTCTCTCTCTCTCTCTCTCTCTCTGTTGGTTTGCTCACATGTGATGTATTGGTTTCGTCAATACCTACCTTGCTTTCAGTTTGCTGACAGTCAGTGTTGAATAAATTTGTACATGTTCAGCTGACCATCGTTATTAAATTAGATAATTTTATATTTCCATCGTTATCATAGAGACAATTTTATTGGCAGTGAAATTACCATCGTTATTACAATAGAGCTTATTTGCAGTTATTTTACCATCGTTATTATAATAGATGATTTTATTGGCAGGGATATTACCATCGTTGTTACAACAGATGGTTTTATTGGCAGGCTCACCACTATGGTTATTATAACTTATCACAGCTATTATCGCCATCAGGGACTTACACCATAAAATCATGTAACAGTAATCAACTGACAGCTTGGCGGCTCTTTCCAAGAAAACAGTCTCGTATAACTGCTTCACACATACTCACTCATCCACCCACAGACACACACAGACACACACAGACACACACACACACACCCATACACACACACACACACACACCACACACACACACACACACACACACACACACACACACACACACAGAATCTGTCCCTTTGACATTTGTGCACGCATGCTTGTGTGGGTACATATATGTAAGCGCGTGTATGCATGTGCGTGTGTGTGTGTGTGTGTGTGTGTGTGTGTGTTAGTGCTGGTGAGCACATGCATGCGCGTGCATGTGTGCGTGCACGCGTGCACGGGTATGTGTGTGTGTGTGTGTGTGTGTGCGTGTGCGTGTGTCTGTGTGTGTGTGTGTGTGTGTGTGTGAGAGAGAGAGAGAGAGAGAAGGAGAGAGAGAGAGAGAGGAGTGTGTGTGTGTGTGTGTGTGTGTGTGTGTGTGTGTGTTGTGTCTGTGTCTGTGTGTTCGTGTGTGTGAGTGCGTGTATGTGTGTGTGCGTGTTTGTGTGTGTGCATGTGTGTGTGTGTGTGTGTGTTTTGTGTGTGTGAGTGTGTGTGTGTGTGTGTGTGTGTGTGTGTGTGTGTGTGTGTGGTGTGTATGTGTGTCTTTGTGCGCGTTGTGTGTGTGTGTGTGTGTGTGTGTGTGTGCGTGTGTGTGTGGTGTGTGTGTGTGTGTGTGTGTGTGTGTGTGTGTGTGTGTGTGTGTGTGTGTGTGTGAGTGTGTGTGTGTGTGTTTGTTTTGTTTTGTTTTGTTTGATTTAGCATCTTTTCACAAAATAGTGTTTTTAGACGGATGTTGAAATCATCCTGAATGACATAAGTATTTTATCACAAATAGGAATACCCCGTCATTTCATATCCCCAA
>CM065747.1:26527933-26532933 GCA_033310375.1 Conus canariensis
GACACTGCCCACGATTGACCATGAGCACGATGCCAAGTCCTGTGCTGTCGTCTAGGTGACGAGCATCAAAAGCAGAGTTTATCATTTAATCACCTCGTGAATCAAGGAAAAGCAAAGTACATCAGTGTACATCAGTAGAGCATGTTCACATGATGCAAAAGATAGGATTTGTCTTTGTTGGCTCAGTTGGAATTTGTTGTCACTGAAAATCAAATTACATCTTAATTATGTTCAGATTAGGTTTTATCATTGAATAAACTGGATTTTCTAGTTAACTCTAGTTGTCTTGTGATATTTGACGGTTGTTGTTAATGTATGCATGATCTATATAAATGATAATGATGCTCAACTTTGCGACCAGAAGGCTGGCTTTCACAAGGATCGAACCTGCACAGACCAGATCGCAACGCTTCGCATCATTGTTGTGTGGTCGAACGAGTGCAACTCATCCCTGTATGTCAACTTTATCGACTACGAGAATGCCTTTGACAGCACAGATCGATTCACCCTGTGGAAGCTTCCTCGACATTACGGTGTGCTGGCCAAGATCACCACCATCAGCAGAAACTCGCACGAGGCTCTGATCTGCACAGTCATCTATGGAGGGCACCTTAGGAAGGCACAAAGTGAGGACTGGCATCAGACAAGGTTGCCTACTTTCACCATTTCTTTTTCTACTGGCAATCGACTTGATTAAGAAGACCTGAAAAGCTCAGAGAAGACATGGAATCCAGTGGACACTCTGGGCGCAGCTCGACGATCTAGACTTCGCCGACGACCTGGTACTACTCTCGCACACCCAACAGCAGAGGCAAGAGAAGACAAGCAATGTAGCAGCCACTTCAGCACAAGTCGGGCTCAACATCCATTAAGGCCAGAGCAAGATTCGCAAGATTCTCAAGGACAGTGAGGTGCTAATGTCATCGACAAGCAGGGGGGCACAGACGCCGACGTCAGAGCAAGGATCGGAAAGGCCAGGGCAGCGTTCGTCCAGCTACGGAACATCTGGAGCTCCAAGGAACTGTCAATCAACACCAAAGCCAGGCTCTTCAACGCCAACATCAAGGTACTTCTACAGTACGATGTGGATACTGGAGAACTGCAGTCACCACCACCAAGAAAGTGCAGGTGTTCATCAACAGCTGCCTGAACAAGATTCTACGCATCTGATGGCCAGACACCATCAACAACGACGAGCTCTGGAAGAGAACAAATCAGCTGCTCGCAGAACAGGAAATCAAAACACGACGTTGGGGCTGGATTGGACATATACTGTGGAAGCCTGCAAGCAACATCACCAGACAACCTCTAACACAGAACCCCAAAGGAAAGCAAAACAGACGTCAGCCAAGGAACACCTGGTGCCAGGACTTAGAAGCAGACATCAGAAACAAAGAGCTGAATTGGAACCAGCTGGAAAGAGAGCCCTTACAGAGATGCCTGGAGGTCTTTGATCAGTGGCCTTTGCAGGTGTGTGTGTGTGTGTGTGTGTGTGTGTGTGTGTGTGTGTGTGTGTGTGTGTGTGTGTGTGTGTGGACATGCACACACACACACACACACACACACACACACACACACACACACACATATATATATATATATATATATAGAGAGGAGAGAGAGAGAGAGAGAGAGAGAGAGAGAGAGAGAGATCCATACCTGCTCATCTGGTATATTATTATGTACTGGGTCAATGTCTCCAATTATGAATATGTCCTTATCTCTCCACTCTCCCCCCTCCCCCATCGCCTTTTCTTCTCTGTATATCAAACCTTCACCCCCACCCTTCCTCAGTTCGGCTCTGCGAGTTTCCCACCTCGTCCACACAGCCACATGTCTCATCCCCACTTCTCACTCACTACATGCCACCCCTTCCCTCCTCCCACTCGTTTTTGTTGTTGTTGTTGTTGTTGTTGTTGTTGTTGTTGAACGTTTATTTCTCTGGGCTATGTTTCACGTGCTTTAGATGTCTGCTCAAGGATGTTCTCAATCTTTACTTTACATGTACGTGTGTATATGTCATTTTCTGGCTCAGTTGACGGTTGCTGCGAGTCTAAATTAATGAGTAGCTTAATCTAAAGCAGCTTGTTACTAGTATTTCATTTTTTATTTCTTTGTTTGTTCAATTTGTGGCATTCATTGTAGCCTGGATCTCACGTTTGTTGCCTTTACTTTTTTGCTTAACAAGCGACCAGAACGTTTCTCTATAGCGAGATCCCATAATGTAATAGACAATGAAATTGAAGGTAGAGTTGGTGACGGAGAAGACATCAATTAACCAGTTACTTAAAAGAAAAAAGTTGTGATGACGTCGACCAGAATTCATGTCTGGTAAAAATAGCCAGCTGAAATTAATCACAGCTACGGGAGAAATACAAGCTATAAAGAAGAAGGAATTTGCCACTAGTATTTTAGTTAGAGCCAGCTCCTTGTATGAGATTAAAGAGGATGCTCCAGATCTCCACGTCACTGTCTGACGTAATTTCACAATCGTCATTATTGTTGTTGTCGTCACCACAATCATTTCCATCAACGGTAACCCAGCACCAAAAAGTAAACTGTACAGATGATCGATTACTTCTTTATGAGCTTTGTAAAACGTTCCTTCAATGGGCGTTGTAATCACTGCACGTGAAATAGGGTCATACATACACCCAATACGAAATCGGAAAACCGTCATGAAATATAGACCTGTAATCACAATACTCATCACGATGATTATGACCGCCATTGTTTTTGTACGTAGGAGAGTTTGAAATTTGAGTGGATTGAAGACACAAAGGCATCTCTCTGTGGAAATGATGGCAGATATTACAGGAGAGATAAAACCTGACACTCCAAGAACAACCAAATTTGTGTTGGTCAGAAAAGTAAATATGGGACCAAACATTTCCTTCGTGGTGAATTGTAAATACAGTTGCTCACCATTCATTAGCACTGACGCAATCAAATACAGCTCATCAGCTAGAGACAAAGCAAACAGACACAGGTTGACACGGTCCTGAAGACCATGTTTGTAGAATACCGCCATGTTAATGATGTTTGCCGGGCCACCAATCAGAAACAGCAAATTAAGCAGGTTGTTTTTTATTTGAAGGACAATGGTCTCCACCTCTGTGCTGACAATATTATCAGGATTGTCCCATGGTAAGAACTCCATTTCACTGAATACGACTTTGAGGCAGTCATCTCTCGGTGACGTGGTATTCCATGTAACAGTTTGTACATGATCAGAAGAGTTACTATGAAAGACCAGTCTGTCAGTCACATTCATTATTGCAACTGAATAAATGACCAACGTAATAGTACAGTGAGAAGCTCTAATGTTTGTATTTTATTACACATAAGCTTTAATTTTCTGCGGAATAAATAAAACAATTTTGTCGTTTCAATCTTTGTACACGTGCATGGTTTGTTTATATAATATAATTCGATAGTTCGCATGCGTAACCAATGAAGAGATTGATAGCTATCATATAAGCCCTCTTTCGTATCCCAAGCCCTTTCCCTTGCCTCCGCCTCCCTCTTTCTATCCCTCCCTTATCCCCCACCCTAAATCTCTGATACAGTCATAGAGGAACTGTTTGGCTGTCGTTGTATTCTCCTTCTCTCTGTTTATTAGTTTTACATGCGAATTTTTTTTGTTCAGTAATACAAGGGTTCTTGGATGTAGCATTCTTTTATCTAGTTATTGCAATTAAGCACTGGGCTAAACATAGTGAATGCAAGAAACTGAACACTGCATATGCTAAATGCGTGGCAACCAGCTGTCATTGTCGAATAAACATCTCCTGGATCGCCCATCAACAGATTTGACTCTTGAACGAATGAACAAAGAAGGAAAAACAAACATAAGAACAAAACAGAACAAAGAAAAAGCCCACTCTCACTCCTCTAGTGCTATAAAAAATCCAACAAATCAAACAGTGATGGAACATAAGCATGGTTATAATAATAAATTGAACCATGGGTCTCAAATATTTACAAAGGAACAATTACCAAATTTAATTATGTTCCTGTTTTTGAAGTGACTGAGAGTTCACACCCACCATGGTGTATGAAAACGAAGCTGCTAAAGGCGGCGAAGATCATGCAGGCTGGATTTGTTCTTGAAGAAGTTGACTGGTCACTGTGATGATCTATATACTGTGATAATCTATATACTGTGATGATCTATATACTGTGATAATCTATATACTGTGTTGATCTATATACTGTGATAATCTATATACTGTGATGATCTATATACTGTGATAATCTATATACTGTTATGATCTATATACTGTGATAATCTATATACTGTGATAATCTATATACTGTGATGATCTATATACTGTGATAATCTATATACTGTGATGATCTACATACTGTGATAATCTATATACTGTGATAATCTATATACCGTGATGATTCATATTCTTTACCTCCTGTTCTCTACAAATCTTAAATAAATGTTAGCGAACCGCCCAGAGAACGTGGACAAACGAGTCACAAGACGAAACACAACTAGTTTCGACCTCTTAGGTCTTCATCAGGTGAGACATTAACGAATATTCGTTATTGTCTCACCTGATGAAGACCTAAGAGGTCGAAACTAGTTGTGTTTCGTCTTGTGACTCGTTTGTCCACGTTCTCTGGGCGGTTCGCTAACATTTATTTAAGATTTGTTTAGATTTCCGCCTGCAGTCCTCTCGCTTTGCAACTAGATCTTGTTCTCTAGTCAAAGAAACAGAGCAGAACCACAGAGTCTACTTTACTTCAGAGGGCATGATAGCTGAGACTGATGGAAACTTTCTGGGGATCATTCCGGTTATTTTGTGAACAGTGTCATTTTTATTTCTGCATGTTGAATTCACACGTGCTTTCTACGGATTCGAATAATCAGGTTTTTAGACATGATATTAAAATGGTTTGGTCTGGGTAATAACCACACAGAGAGTGTACAATTTGTTTACCTTTCAACAGTTTACTTTTCGAATTTTGTTTTTACATTTTAACAA
>CM065747.1:26537933-26542933 GCA_033310375.1 Conus canariensis
AGCACTTTGAATAGTTGAGCAGCGAAGAATGTACTTTGCACAGGCTAGTTCACGATGGTCATCAAGAGGTAAGACACCAGCTTCATGGTATGTTCCTAAAGCTGAAGCATGAAATGGAACACCAAGGGCTAATCTGAATGCCTTAGAGTCTATACACTGAAGCTTTTTTAATAAGTACTTAAGAGCACTAAAAAAGACCTCTTGTGCATATGACAGTTTGAATCGAACTAAAGCAGGGGAAAGATGTATTAAACTTTTTGTTTCCTGGCCAACTTTGTTTGGGGCCAGGAAACAAAAGGTTTAAAAGAGCAAGTAATCTTTTAAAAAGGACTTACTCAGCAAATCCAGTAAACCGTAATACAAACATAGGATTATATCCAAGACACAGTAAACAACTTCTCTCCTTATTATTTCGGTTAAAAATAAATGCATTCAGAACAAAATATGTCAAGAATATTCGATGTGCTTGCGGCGCCCTTGATAATTGTACAACAACATACGTTCTATACTTTTGCCCCTACTTTGATTCCGATTTGTCAGAATTTAGAAAGGATGCTTCAAAGTGCATATTCCAGGATACCATGTCTCTCTTAAATTTTGTACGAATTCTTATGTTAAGCCCAATTGGCTCAATCCTGTAATTGCTGTTTCATGATCTTATTTTGTACAGTTGTTTGTTTTTACTTTTGATGTCTTTTTTTTTTTTTTTTACAGTTTAATTCTTACTTAGAGTTTCTCCTCATCACACATACACGCACCCGCGCACACGCACACGCACACACGCGGGCGCACACTCACGTACGCACACACACACACACACACACACACACACACACACACACACACACACACACACACACATACACACACACACACACACACACCTTGTCTAATATCACATTTAGTGAAAAGACGTTAAATTGAAGAAGAAGAAGAACAACAACAACAACAAACAACAACACACACACACACACACACACACACACACACACACACACACACACACACACACACACACACTCACACACACACACACACACACACACACACACACACACACACACACACACACGTGAGTTTTTAAAAGATTAGGTGAGTCATTTTTGATAAATCTGTGTATTCTATATCAAAGATTGCTGTTGACTGTTCCCATTTTGGCATCGTAGAAAACGTTGGATTTTTAGCAATGTTATTTTGATCTATATTAGTTTTTCTCAGAAGATCGCAAGAATAAGAACAGATAGATTTTGCTGAGAGTATGTTTTGAGCACGCTTTCCAAAGTCCTTTTCCGAATCTAAGCATACCTCTTGAGAACAAAAATTTTTTTTGTGAGAAACTTTTCAAAACAAACTTTGAAGCAGAAGCTTTTCGGAAGTCTGTGAGTGGTAAAACACCTACCTCATTGTATGTCCCTAAATTTGATGTATGTGTGGGGACTCCAAGGGCAATTTTATAAGCTTTGCAATCAACACTTTGAAGTTTATTTAAAAGATATTGAGGTGCATTAAAGAAAACTTCTTGAGCGTAGCAAAGTCTTGAACGAACTAAAGCAGTTGCTAAGATGGTTAATGTTTTAGAATCTTGAGCCCAGGATTGTTTATTTATAATTTTAAGATAATTACAATAATCATTTAAAAATATATACGGATGGTTCAGTGCTTGATAATTCAAATTCAGGAGCAGCTTTCGCAATCCCTAGTTTACAAATTCAAAAGTTATTTTATCTTGGTAACAACTTATCTATATACAGTGCAGAACTATTTGCTATATTGAAGTCCTTGGATTTCATACTAACTTTTCCCATAAACAACAGTCAACTTTTAATATGTGCTGATTCGAAAGCAGCGCTTCTTGCGATAAAGTCTCCCAATTCACGCATACGCCAAGATATGATATTTGAAATAAATCATTTAATACACCTTCTTTCAATCAAAGGAATTACTGTGACTTTTTGCTGGGTGCCTTCTCACTGCGGCATATATGGAAACGAAAGAGTAGATCGAGCTGCAAAACAAGCAGCCCAAAATAGTAATGATGCTGTGTCCGTAAATGTTCCATTAGATTTAACAGAATGCTATTCAATTATTAATAGAAAATCTCACGAAAATGCTAAAATCTTATTGTTAAATACAGACATACAGTATAGTCGTAATTGTTTTAATCAACATGACAGAGACAACAAAAACAGACCATCCAAGCGTTTTGTTTGCTCATCTAGAGAGATTGAGAGTCTTATTCATAGACTTCGTTTAAATTCAATCAAAACAAAATATTGTAACAATGTCAGATGTATGTGCGGAGAATCCTTAAGTGTCAATCATATATTGACACGTTGTTCAAAAACAAAAGACATCTTTAAGAAATTGGGTATTGATGGTTTCACTGATGGATCGACTCCTTTGTCTTTATCTAGCATACTTAACAATTATTCTGTTCTTCAATCTGTATGTAAAGGTTTATTGCATAGTTCACTGAGTATTTATTTGTAAAATTGTTAATCTATTGATCTGGTAATTTAATTGTCCATTGTTACTAGTTTAGCTATTCATTTATATAATTAGGATCAAGGTGGGGTACATGACAATACGTAGGATAAAAGGGATACATTTTTATTCCATATTTTGTAAACCTTGTTACAGACATATCCACTTATTCTCATTCACTCACAAACTCACTATTCAATGTTTGTTAACCTTATTATAGACACATCCACTTATTCTCATTCACCCACAAACTCACTATTGTCTGAATCACTTTCAGTGGAAGGACACTAAATTGAAGAAACACACACACACACACACACACACACACACACACACACACACACACACACACACACACACACACACCCCCCATAGTTCTTCCTTTCTGTCAAAAGACTTTATTACTATTTCTAGTGAGAGGTTGCAAAAGTTATGGCTGAAGACATTAGCAAAGATGTCTTTTTGACCTCTTTCCTTCAACGACAGCACTTGTATCCAAGATGAACTAGACTGGAAACAGGAAAAAGTTCATAACAAACGTGATTTCGTCCTTGTTACTCATTATGCCTTGCTTATTTATAATGAGTAAATTTACATGTCAGATCACGTAATTCATGGAACTCTGTAGGCTTTCTGCGTTTGGTAAAAAGAAGTGTTGGAACTTTCCTGCAGAGCCATATTTTGGAAACCCAACTGGAAAGTGAAGAATTGGATTTTAGGGATGGGGTTCATCACCTGTAGCTTTTCAACAACCTTTTTTCCGGTTGCTGTTTGCAGGCTTGACACCACGTGCACATGTTGGTAGCAGAACACTTCACTGAAGTTCATAAATATACTTCACACCATCGTGTGGTAGTGGGCCATTTGTGACAACACAGCGTGGTGCAGGTATGCAACTTGCCATGTCCCATTGTGCAAAGTGGAGAGAGTAGGAAATATCAAATGTTGTAGACAAGAACAAAGTGATAACAACCACCAAAACCACCACCACAATAATAACAAAAATATAACAACAACAACAACATTTATAATGATGATCCAAATGACAATAATAATCATAACAATAACAATATAACGATGACAACAAGAACAAGAACAAAGAACAACAACAACAATAACAATAATAATAATGATAATAATAATAATGATGATGATAATAATAATAATAATAATAGAAGAAGAAGAAGAAAATGAAGAAGAAGAAGGAGAAGAAGAAGAAGAAGAAGAAGAAGAAAAAGAAGTAGGAGGAGGAGGAGGAGGAGGACTTCCATATGCACAGTCTCAACCAGGCTCAGGGCCCACACAAGAACAGACAGGCAAACGTTTTAACAGAGAAAAGAAAAACCGCCATCAGTCAGAGTCAACATTGCAGCAATTCTGCTGTTACTGATATCTGCAAGCCTGTTAGTACAAACATCACACGGAACGGGAGAGCAGAGAACCCAGAGGTCATTCCACAGACACTTTTTGGGGTTCATATTTATATCTGTATTTGTGCCTCATCTAGCCTCCACATCGTAATATGGCCATTAGCTCTTGGAAGTGATGCTGCCGTCCACCTTGTCAGAATCATGTTGACTCAATAGTTAATTGATTTAACCCTTTGACTGCCGTCTGTGGGTAAGTCTCGTCCTCCTTGTGATGGAATGGGGCAGACAGATAGGTGATTAGACGCTGCAGGTGATAAGATGCAGCAGGTGATAAGATGCTGCAGGTGAGAAGACGCTGCAGGTGATAGGATGCTGCCCGTCCTGTCCTGTTTTACAGAAGGCAAAGTAAATTCACTCCAGCTGAAGCCATTACACTATGTGTACGCAAAGTACAGCTACTCTTCTTCCGACCTATCCATATTAATCATCGCTCTACAACTTTCATACACTTCCTGTGCAAAGATGATCACATTTTCCAAGTACGTTTTTGTGCTACCTTAATTTGGATGGAGCATTTGCTGTTTTCAAGATCTCTCACAAGCTTTCTTTCAATGAGAGATCTTTGAGTTACCTACAGTATTTGACATAGCGAGAATGCCAGAGCCACTAACATGATAATAATCTTTTCCCAGTTTAGGTAGAGACTTCTAGTAACTCAGTGCCCAGCCCTTATTACATAACTTTTGTGTCCACGATTGGACTAATCAGTATCCCAGCCCTGATTGCATAAAAGCAACCACAATGGAGGGTATGTAACATAGACATACCACATGTATCATAGGGGTTTTCTTAGCACCCCAGGAGTACACGATAATGCGAGTGTGACAGTGCATCCATGTGAAATGATTTGTAAGAGAGATACACCGTCTGTAACTTAGTGTGTTTGAGCACCTCATGGTAACTCACAATGTGAGCAGGAAGAAACTCTAGGGACAGCTTGACTGCAGAAGGTCTTCAGAAAAGAAACCTCCCCATCAGGCAAGTGTTTAGGTCTTGAACTCTTAACCCTCTAAGAGGACCAGGCCACATCCAGATCATGACTTCCAGATGCCGTTCTACTACCGACATTTTTTTTTACCTGGCTCT
>CM065747.1:26547933-26555433 GCA_033310375.1 Conus canariensis
CAATACAACAGTAAAGCAGGGAGACAGAAACAGCCACTAAACGAGGAAGGCACATGCACGTATTGCTGCTTGCGGTACCTTCTCACCTAAAATACACGCAGACAAGAAACCCAAAGAGCAAACAAAGAAACTAACCTCCAAAGGAAGCTATAGACAGTTGTATATCCTAAGCAGAAACCTGCACACACCAGCAACAGCAGAAGAGATGAGCAATAACACGGCAACATGTTGATGATGTGTTTTGGTGTTGAGTACTGACACAGGACACGTTCTCATTCTAGAACAACTAAACCAGAGTGGACTGAAACAAAATCACCTGCCTT
This sequence comes from Conus canariensis, assembly GCA_033310375.1. Lineage (NCBI taxonomy): Eukaryota > Metazoa > Mollusca > Gastropoda > Neogastropoda > Conidae > Conus > Conus canariensis. The sequence goes on from CM065747.1 coordinate 26,548,257, forward strand.
GCCCTGGGTAGAATGTGTGTAAGTTATTAAATGCCAATTGTCTGGAATGTTTGCACACAACATGCTTTTGAACAGATCGTATTTCTGTAGAATCTGGAATTCTACTAGTACGAAGTCCAAGTGCAAAAAGATTTTGTGCTGGAACAAAATCTAAACGATTTTTTTGGCGAGGACTGTTTCTGGTACTGGGATGGATACAACATGACTTGAAGCTTTGTTTCCTTTGCAAAATATCTCCCCTTTTGTGATGTAAACAGAAAAGAACAAAATGTGAGCTATGTCTTAGTGATGTGCAGTTCTAAAAGGATATAGAATGCGAAGAGGCATTCTCTATCACATTACAGAGAACACGATTGCAGAGGCTCATAGCAACAGTTCACGATGAAACATAGTTATATGAACTTCCCCACTGTCAAGATACTGTTGGTAACCGGGTAGGCAGGTGTTTGGTGCTTTCTACAAAACCTGGAGATGTTGTATGTGGTCCGATGGTTGTAAAGCAGATTATGTTTGCTGACTGTGCGGACACTGCCCACGATTGACCATGAGCACGATGCCAAGTCCTGTGCTGTCGTCTAGGTGACGAGCATCAAAAACAGAGTTTATCATTTAATCACTTCGTGAATCAAGGAAAAGCAAAGTTCACCAGTGTACATCAGTAAAGCATGTTCACATGACGCAAAAGATAGGATTTGTCTTTGTTGGCTCGGAATTTGTCGTCGTTGAAAATCAAATTACATTTTAATTATGTTCAGATTAGGTTTTATCATTGGATAAGCTGGATTTTCTAGTTGACTGTAGGTTGTCTTGTGATATTTGAAGGTTGTTCTTAATGTGTGCATAATCTATATCAATGATAATTATGCTCAACTTTGCAACCAGAAGGCTGGCTTTCACAAGGATCGAACCTGCACAGACCAGATCGCAACGCTTCGCATCATTGTTGTGTGGTCGAACGAGTGCAACTCATCCCTGTATATCAACTTTATCGACTACGAGAAAGCCTTTGACAGCGCAGATCGAGACACCCTGTGGAAGCTTCCTCGACATTATGGTGTGCCGGCCAAGATCACCACCATCAGCAGAAACTCGCACGAGGCTCTGACCTGCACAGTCATCCATGGAGGGCAGCTTACAAAGGCATTGGAAGTGAGGACTGGCGTCAGACAAGGTTGCCTACTTTGACCATTTCTTTTTCTACTGGCAATCGACTGGATTATGAGGACCTGAACAGCTCAGAAAAGACATGGGATCCAGTGGACACTCTGGGCGCAGCTCGACGATTTAGACTTCGCTGGCGACCTGAAACTACTCTCGCACACCCAACAGCAGAGGCAAGAGAAGACAAGCAATGTAGCAGCCACTTCAGCACAAGTCAGGTGGCTTCCTTGACCTCATCTACTGTGATGTCTCCCATGTTGACGTCCAGGTCCTCCTCTGCCATAGGAATGTCAGCTGGTGTTGGTGGATCAGGGCGGTTTAGGATCCTCTGGAAGTGCTCTCTCCACCTCTCGAGCTTGGCACGTTCTTCTGTGATAGGTGTTCCATCCTCTGCCTTAACTGGTATGTCTTGGTTCTGTCCTCTGTCTTCCCACAGCTTGTTGGTGGTTCTATACACTGTCTTCATATCCTTCATCTCTGCTGCTGTCTCAGCTTCTTCAGCGAGCCTCTCTGCGTAAAGACGTTTATCTTTCCTTGCAGACAACTTCACTTCTTTGTCTTTCTCTCTGTGCTGGGTTGCTATTCTTTCCTTTAGTCTGGGTGACTTGGCATCTAGCAGTTTCTTCTTGATCTGTTTTCTCTCCTCAATGGCTTTCCATGTGTTGGCAGTTATCCACTCAGATTTCACACTTTTCCTATAACCTATTGTCTCTTTTGCTGTTTCGGTTATAGCCTTGTTGAAACTGTCTATCGTCAGTGCTGTTTCATCTTGGAGGACGCTGAAGCGATTCTTCAGGGCGACACAGAATTCTTTCTTTGTTGTTGGATCTTTTAGCTTGGCAACATCAAAGCGCAGGTTCCGACTGTCCCCAACTTTTGCCTTCCTCAGTTTGAGGGTCAGTTTCGCTACCAGTAGTTCATGGTCACTACCAACATCTGCATGTCGCATCACACGTACATTTGTAGGGAGCGCCTCCATTTTCCGTTGATAATGATGTGGTCAATTTGGTTCTTTGTCTTTCCGTCAGGGGATGTCCATGTTAGCTTGTGGATGGTTTTGTGAGCGAAAAGAGTACCGCCAATGACAAGATCATTTTCTTCACAGAAGTCGATGAGTCGTTCGCCGTTGTCAGTCATGTCTCCTATTCCATGTTTCCCCATTGTTGCTACCAACTCTTGCGTTGAAGTCCCCCATCAGGAGAAGAACATCGTGTCTTGGTATGTCATCTAATGTTGCTTGGAGCGCACTGTAGAACTGAACCTTGTCCTCCTCGTCAGCGTTGTCTATTGGTGCATAGGCCACTATAACTGATAGCTTGGCACACTTGGAGTTCATTCTCACATACAGTAGGCGTTCGTTGATCGGTTTCCATTTCAGCACGGTATTGGCATGTTTCTTAGCAATAATGAGGGCAACTCCTCCCTGATGGATGTCATCTTGCCTTCCTGACCAGATGATGGTTTCTCCAGTACTCAGTCTCTGTTTTCCTGTTTTCGTCCATCTTGCCTCTGTGACCCCTAGTAGGCTCAGGTTGTAGTTCTTCATCTCATTTACAGTTTGTGCTAATCTTCCAGCTTGGTACAAGGTCCGCACAATCCAAAATCCAACTCGCATGTGGCGTTTTGGCGTTAGGAGATCTGCTATCGGGCTGGAGACGTCCTTTCAGCTTTGGTCCCCCTCCTTCATAAGTCCAATTGCTTGGTCTGCTTCACTCCCTCTGCCAGATGAAGTAGTTTCTCTTGCTGTCGTTTCCGTAGTGGTAATGTTTTTACGGCGTGGGGTTGCTAGCCGCACGCCCAACTCTCCTCCTTTACCCGGGCTTGAGACAGGCAAGTGGCTCCGAAGAACCACCAGGCAGAGTTATGTATATATATATATATATATATATATATATATATATATATATGTTAAAAATAAGGTTTAAAAGGCAATCTACAAATTTGTTTCCAGCTTGCGCTGTCGTCAGGATGATTTTGGTTTGCCCACCGCCAGTGTTATATAGCGTGTGGGCTCCCGTTTGCGGTTGTTTGCACGTGCGGGTTGGCTGCACGTGTTTTTTTGAGGTTTTCAGGTTTTTGTTTTGGGTGTATTCACTAACAACGATTTCCATTTATGCCTGCAGTTGTTTATTATTTCTATTTTGGTGTTTAGAGTTGCTAAGTGTGGTTTGCATAGTGTTAACCATTTTTCAGTTAAACATAGATTGCACCTTTTTGAAATATTGCTGTATGATGATGCTCTTTTTATGATTTTCCAGGATATATTGTAGTTTGTTTTTCCGTCTTTAAGTTTCCAGATATATTTGCTCAGTTCTGTTTGGTTTTTGTATTTTTCTTTATTAAATGACTGTTTGTGGTTTGCATATCTTGTTTTGTAGTGGTTTTCAGTGATCCCTATGTATGTTTCTTTTTCATTTTCTGATGTCACAGTGGCTTGGTATACAATGTTGTTGTAAAGGCATTTATTGCTTAGGGGGCACTGCTCTTTTTTGATGCAATTGCAAGTTTCCTATCAAACCTGTCATGCAATGAAAGAGTATTCAACAATGCAGCAGTAGAATACCAAGAAGCACTGCAAAAAAGTGGGTACAACAAAAAACTACAATACAACCCAGACAACAACACAAATAGAAATGAGAAAAACAGAAAAAGAAAAACCATATGGTACAACCCACCATACGAAGGGAAACTCAAAACAAACATAGGGAAAGAATTCTTTAAAATTTTAACAACTTCGTTCCCAAAAGAACACAAACTATATAAAATATTCAACAAAAACACCGTCAAACTATCGTATTCATGTATGCCCAACCTCAAAAATTTAATTGACGCATTTAACAAAATGAAAACCAACACAGCAAAGAAGGGTGAAGAAAGGAAATCTTGCAATTGCATCAAAAAAGAGCAGTGCCCCCTAAGCAATAAATGCCTTTACAACAACATTGTATACCAAGCCACTGTGACATCAGAAAATGAAAAAGAAACATACATAGGGATCACTGAAAACCACTTCAAAACAAGATATGCAAACCACAAACAGTCATTTAATAAAGAAAAATACAAAAACCAAACAGAACTGAGCAAATATATCTGGAAACTTAAAGACGGAAAAACAAACTACAATATATCCTGGAAAATCATAAAAAGAGCATCATCATACAGCAATATTTCAAAAAGGTGCAATCTATGTTTAACTGAAAAATGGTTAATACTATGCAAACCACACTTAGCAACTCTAAACACCAAAACAGAAATAGTAAACAACTGCAGGCATAAATGGAAATCGTTGTTAGTGAATACACCCAAAACAAAAACCTGTAAACCTCAAAAAACACGTGCAGCCAACCCGCACGTGCAAACAACCGCAAACGGGAGCCCACACGCTATATAACATAGGCGGTGGGCAAACCAAAATCATCCTGACGACAGCGCAAGCTAGAAACAAATTTGTAGATTGCCTTTTAAACCTTATTTTTAACAAATGTTGCTCCCCAAGGGGTTGAGCACTCTCAAAATCGTTTTAGGAATTCTAATCTTATTGATCTCTCTCTCTCTCTATCTCTCTCTCTCTCTCTCTCTCTCTCTCTCTCTATATATATATATATATATATATATATATATATAAGAGAGAGAGAGAGAGAGAGAGAGAGAGAGAGAGAGAGAGATCCATTCCTACTCATCTGGTGCATTATTACGTACTGGGTACGCACAGATTTTCTATGTCTCCAATTATGAACATTTCCTTATCCCTCCCCTCTCCCCCCTACCCCATCGCCTTTTCTTCTCTGTATATCAAACCTTCTCCCCCACCCTTCCTCAGTTCGGCTCTGCGAGTTTCCACCTCGTCCACACAGTCACATGTCTCATTCCCACTTCTCACCCGCTACAGATGCCACCCCTCCCCCCCCCCCCCCCCCCCCCCCACACACACACACACACACACACACGCTCATTTTTTTGTTGAATGACTATTTCTGTGGGCTATGTTTCTCGTGCATTAGATGTCTGCTCAGACTGTTTTCAATCTTTAGTTTAATGTATGTGTGTTATGTCATTTTCTGGCTCAGTTGACATAGTTGCTGCTAGTCTAACTTAATGAATCCCTTTTAATGTCTGTGGCTTGAGATAAACAGCATGTTGCCTGTAATTTACTTTTTATTTCTTTATTCAACTTCTGGAATTGATTGGATCCAGAATGTCACGTTTGTTGCCTTTTTTGCCAAAGAATGACCAGAACGTTTCTCTATAACGAGATCCCATAATGTAATAGACAAAGAAGTTGAAAGTGGAGTTGACAACAATGAAGACTTGAATCAACCAGTTACTTACAAGAAAGAAATTGTGATGACGTCGACCAGAATTCATCTCCGGTAAAAACAGCCAGCTGAAATTAATGACAGCCACAGGAGAAATACAAGCAATAAAGAAGATGGAATTTGTCACCAGTGTCTTCGTCAGAGCCAGTTCTTTCGGTGAGATTAAAGAGGATGTTCCAGATCTCCACGTCACTGCCTGACGTAATTTCACAATCGTCATTATTGTTGTTGTCGTCACCACAATCATCACCATCAAAGGTAACCCAGCACCAAATAGTAAACTGTACAGATGATCAATTACTCCTTTATGAGCTTTGTAGAACGTTCCTTCTATGGCTGTTGTAATCACTAATTGTGATACAGGGTCATACACACATCCAATACGATATCGAAAAACCACTATGAAATACAGACCTGTCATCACAATACCCATCACGATGATTGTGACCGCCATTGTTTTCGTACGTAGGAGGGTTTGAAATTTGAGTGGATTGAAAACGCAAAGGCATCTCTCTGTTGAAATTATGGCAGATATTACAGGAGAGATAAAAGCTGCCACTCCAAGAACAACCAAATTTGTGTTGGTCAGAAAAGTAAATATGGGACCAAACATTTCCTTCGTGGTGAATTGTAAATACAGTTGCTCACCATTCAATAGCACTGACGCAATCAAATACAGCTCATCAGCTAGAGACAAAGCAAACAGACACAGGTTGACACGGTCCTGAAGATCATGTTTGTAGAACACCGCCATGTTGACGACGTTAGCTGGGCCACCAATCAGAAACAGCAACACAAGCAGGATGTTTTTTATTTGACGGACAATGGTCTCTACTTCCGCGCTGACAATGTTATCAGGATTGTCCCATGGTAAGAACTCCATTTCACTGAATACGACTTTGAGGCAGTCATCTCTCGGTGACGTGGTATTCCATGTAACAGTTTGTACATGATCAGAAGAGTTACTATGAAAGACCAGTCTGTCAGTCACATTCATTATTGCAACTAAATAAATGACCAACGTAAAACGATGGTGAAAACCTCTAGTATTGTAGTTTAATGCACATAGGCTTTGATTTTCTGTGGAATAGATAAAGTAATTTTGTCGTTTCAATCTCTATAAACGTGCATGGTTTGTTTATAAAACATGATTCAATAGTTTCCATGCACAAGCAAGAGATTGACAGTCATTATATAAGCCTTCTTCCATATCTCAAGCCCCTCCCCCTGCCTCCCCTCGCCCTCTTTTCATCCCTTCCGCCCACTACCCTAATGCTCTGACACATTGATGGAGGAACTGTTTGGCTGTCATTGTATTCTCCTTCTTCTCTCTGTTTATTAGTTCCACATGCCAAAATACTTGTGTGTTTTTTTTATTAGTGGTACAAGTGTTTTTGCGTGTAGCATTTTTTTTTTATCTAGTTTTTACAATTAAGTATTGGGTTAACATAGTGAATCCAAGAAACTGAACACTGCATATGCTAAATACGTGGAAACCAACTGTCACTGTGGAATAAACATCTCCTGGATCGCCCATCACCAGATCTGATTTTTGAACAAACAAAGAAAGAAGGAAAAAAAGCAAAACAAAACAAACAAAAACTCACTTTCACTCCTCTCGTGCTATAAGCAATCCAACAAATCAAACAGTGATGGAACATAAGCATGGTGATAATAATAACTTGAACCATGGGTTTCAA
>CM065747.1:26562933-26597933 GCA_033310375.1 Conus canariensis
GGGTATGTAACATAGACATACCACATGTATCATAGGGGTTTTCTTAGCACCCCAGGAGTACATGATAATGTGAGTGCGATAGTCCATCCATGTGAAATGATTTGTAAGAGAGATACACCGTCTGTAACTTAGTGGGTTTGAGCACCTCATGGTAACTCACAATGTGAGCAAGAAGAAACTCAATGGACTGCTTGACAGCAGATGGTCTTCAGAGGAGAAACCTCCCCATGAGACATGTGTTTTAGTCTTGAACTCCTAACCCTCTAAGAGGACCAGGTCGTATCAAGGTCATGACTCCCAGATGCCGTTCTACTACCGAGATTTTTACCTGGCTCTGCCGGGATTCCAACCCGCAGCTTTTGGATGAGTGGGCGTCTCAAGGCATTGCCTTTTTCGATGGATGTCTTACCCCACTGCTGAGGGACACCTGTTCTAAGCTGTGAAATTTAAGCCTTATGAAGTTCATTTTTATTCCTCCTCGACCAGATCCAACTGAAACTCTTTTCAGCTGCCTGTGCTATTGCCTTCTGGGTTCTGGTCCTCTTCTTACCTGAAATCCTGAGTCTGAGGTCATAGGCTGATGAGCCTGCAAATCCCCTTGCTCCAACCTTTTTGGCGAGAACCTGGGCCTGGAATCCAGATTCCTTCAAGCTGGCACACTTCTCAGTCTTATAGGTGTGAGCTTGCCCCATTGTGCTTTCGCAGTGAGTTTGAATCACAATCATTTGAAGCAAAATTTAGAAAGAGAGGGGGTAAGTTACCGCCAAGGACACAGACAAACATAGCACAGGACAAGACACAATGCATTTCGACCTCTTGGGTCTTCTTCAGGCGAAAACAAATAACGCTTAGGACAGTGAAGATGAATAAAGAAAAAACACCTATCTAGTCATGGTCGCCATGCATTCAAAATGGCCGCCAGGTGGAAACAGGGCCACCCAGCAAGGGATCATGGGAGAGGAGATGGTTGGAAAAAAAAAAGAAATCAATGAAAAAGATATAATAAAAAATAATAAATGAAAAAAAATAAATGAATGAAAAATAAATAAATAAGAATAGAAAAAGATGAAATAACTAAAATAGTAAGAAGATAATAATAATAATAATAATAATAATAATGAAAATGACTAAATAATAAACAAATTAGAAAATATATAACAAATGAAATAAAACAGCATAATAGAAAATGAAATAAAATGAAATAAATGGGGGGTGGTACCCTCCATGTGTTTATTTTATTTCATTTCATTTGTTTCATTTTATTTCGTTTTATTTTATTCTATTTTATTTCATTGTTATATATTTTCTAATTCATTTATTATTACCATTATCATTATTACTATTACTGTCTTCTTACTATTCTCATTTACTTTATTTTTATTTTTATTCTTATTTATGAAATTGTTTACTTATTCATTTACTTTATTTATTTATTTATTTATTTATTTTTCAAATGTGTTCATTTATTTTTTGAATAAATTATTTATTAATTTGTCCGCCCCCCCCCCCCCCCCCTCCACCTCCCCACTATTTCCTTTCCCATGAACCCTGCTGGGTGGCCCTGTTTCCACCCAGCGGCCATTTTGAACGCATGGCAACCATGACTAGATGAGTGATTTTTCTTTATTCATCTTCACTGTCCTAAGCGTTGTATTCGCCTGGAGCAGACCCAAAAGGTCAAAATGCATTGTGTCTTGTCCTGTGCTATGTTTGTCTGTGCCCTTGGCGGTAACTAACCCCCTCTCTTTCTAAATTTTGCTTCATTTTCCGCCCTCAGACACTCCGTTTTGAAACAGAATCATTTCGTTTGATGAACCTAAATGGGGGATAGACCACTTATGTTAAATGACACACTGCCTGTGTTACGGATGGTGTGCAGTGCGTGTTTTGCTGTCTGACTCTCGCTCTCAAAAGTTTGGATGCATGTAATAATTATTCCCTACGCACACCCACACCAAACGCACATGGATAGCCAGGCAACACACGAGTTAGATTTTTTTTCTTTATAATTATGCTGCCTGAACCATCAAACATACATTCATGTGAACTGGTACAAATCAATACATGTCACTACATAGCATATAGATCAAGATATCAATACATAGGAACTTCAATCATCAGATATCAGCATATCATAGTATATATCTTGATATCACTCACAGATCTCGCCGGCGCCGTCCACAGTGTCTCACATATGCAGTCAACACACTCGGTTCCACAGTACCCAAGCCACAGTCTACAACACTAAAAGAAGACAAATAAGGATAACCAAGGTCCCCACATGATAAGCACAGCCGTTCACAAATACAAGCGATGAAGAAGAAACAGGGTCTCCACACAAGAAGCACAATAAATCACGTCAAACTATCAGAAGAAGAACCGCAAATTCACAAGGCACAGTAATCCATAGCAGAAGAACCGCAGATTCACAAAGCACAGCAATCCACAGAAGAAGAGCCGCAGATTCATAAAGCACAGTAATCCACAGAAGAACCGCAGATTCATAAAGCACAGCAATCCATAGAAGAAGAACCACAGATTCACAAAGCACAGCAATCCATAGAAGAAGAGCCGCAGATTCATAAAGCACAGTAAACCATAGAAGAACTGTAGATTCACAAGGCACAGCAACTAATATTGAATCCCCGGAGAACACGATTTCAGCAAAGTCCCATAGAACACAATAAACTTCGATTCCACGTATTGTTGATCTAAAACAAAAATTAATTAGCTTCTCCGTGTATTGATATTACAATGTTCACATCAATAAATTCAGCCCACCGACGCACATGAGGTGGTACAATTAGAGCACATAAATATTCTTGCAGTAGTTTTAAGTCACTCTCGGCGACACAGCATTCACAACATTTCTATAACAATTAAATTTCCTGGTACATATTTCGCTCGTACCGTCATCAGAAGTATCGCACATACACAGTGAACATCAACGTACTACTGACTTGAAACTCAGCCTCTCCACATAGTAACACTACGGAGAAAACGACGATTAAAACAAAATAAATTAGGCTGGACACCAAAGCCTCGGCCCTTAGTTCTTGCTCTCCTCTTCCGTCAAAATTTTTATTATTTTCATCATGTTCTTATGTCATTTCAAGTTGACGTCATAATTTACGTTGACGTCACAATAGTCCCCCTCCTCAAAAAAAAACAATGACCGAATTGTTTTTTTGAAGAAGTAAACAAACAGCAGAATACACAAACCCAGAAATCATACATCAAAACAGCTTCATAAAACTACAGTTCACACAAGGAACCTCACTTCCTAAGGGATCAATTGATTTTCACATGAACGGGAGAGAAGGTCAGCGAAAACATTCGCCGAACCAGGAACTGGCTGGACTTCAAACGAGAATTCCTGCAACGACAACGCCCATCTCATAATTATTGAGTTCTTAAAGTTTGACGTTCGCAGGTACGTCAAGGGACGATGATCCGTCTGCAGGATAAATCTGACTCCCCAAAGGAACCTAACAAACTTCTGCACAGCCCAGACAATGGCTAAACATTCCCGCTCAATAGTACTGTACGCCTTCCCACGATCCAGCAACTTTCGACTAGCGAACACGACTGGGTGAAGGACATCATCACTCTCCTGAAGCAATACAGCACCCAAACCAACAGAACTAGCATCAGTCCTGAGAACAAAAGGATTACCCAACCTAGGTAACAACAACACAGGTGCAGAAGACAAGACACCCTGAATCTTCTTCAAAGCTTCAGCACACTCAGGAGTCCAAGAAATAGACCTTCCAGCACGATCAGCATCTTTGATCAAATCCGACAGTGTAGCACTCAAAGTAGCGAACCCAGGAACATATCTCCTGTAAAAACTGAGCAACCCCAACAAAGACCTGACCTGCTTCCTGGTAGTAGGAGTGGATATATTCAAAATCTTATCAACCTTCTTACCTTCAGGACGCATAGTACCACCTCCAACAACATGACCAAGGAACTCAAGTGAACGAAAGCCTGCCTCGATCTTCGAAGGACGAGCTGTGAGGTTGAAAGACCTCAGACGAGAGAGCACACCCTTCACATGTTTAAGGTGAGCATCCCATGACATACTGTACACAAGAATATCGTCAAAAAAATTGATGGCAGAAAACTGATCTAATGCCAGCATACGCATCATACGTGCAAACACTGCAGGAGCCGATGTAAGTCCAAAAGGCATCCTGACAAACTGGAATAGACCCATGTGTGTTGTAAAAGCCGTCTTCGGACGATCCTCGGGCTTAACCACGATCTGCCAATATCCTTTTGCAAGATCTATCTTTGTGAAAAACTGAGCATCAGCTAGCCTTGCAAAAAGACTCTCAACATCAGGAATAGGTTCGGCATCAAAGACGGTAATCTTGTTCAAAGATCTGAAATCAATGCAAAATCGACATGTACCATCTTTCTTCCTGACCAACACAACTGGAGAGGCATACGGACTATTTGATGGCTCAATGATACCAAGATCTAACATGATACTGATCTCTCTCTCGACAACCTCTCTGGCAAAAAAAGGGATATCATAACGTTTCTTTCTAACAGGTACATCTGAAGTAAGAGGGATATCTAATAGTACATCACCTGAGAAAGAACCTGGTTTAGGAGTCAAAATGTCCTGAAAATCATCAAAGACTGCACGCAACTCCCTGGAACTGCTGTCAGACAAAGCACAATCAAACTGTACAGAACGAACATCTTCATCTGGCATAGAAGACGCCATCGGAACAGTTAAAGTGGGAATGGGTAAAGCGTCATCACAGTCCTGGACGACACCAACTGTACAAACTACTTCATGAACAGTACAAACGGACTCCAGAGAGGGATCCACAGAAAGACCAACTCCTGGAGAACACTCAAGAGAAACCTGTTCCTGCTCCGGTGCTATCTCTGACCAAGGCACTGAAGTACCTTGTGAAAGAACAACTGTAGGTACAACATCAGAAGTAAGATACAACAGCACGACGAATATACTTTTTGAGCATATTCGCATGAAAGATCTTTTCCTTGCCCTTAACAAAAACCTTGTAATCTGGATGCAAGACTTTGACTACTGGGAAAGGCCCTGACCAACTGGCTAACAACTTGTTAGAATCAGTCGGTAACAAAACTAAAACTTCATCATCAACTTTGAAACGGCGTTCCCTGGCCTTCTTGTCAAAGTACTTTTTACCCTTCAAAGCGGAATCAGCAAAATTCTCCATGGCTAACTTACATGAGTCAGCAATGACATTCTTGAGTTCAAACAAGTACGAATAGAGAGGTTTTGCTTCAACATCCTGAGCATCTGACTGAGTCCACGACTCCTGTAGTAAAGCAATAGGACCACGAACCTGCCGACCAAACAGCAACTGAAAGGGAGAGAAACCTGTACTCTCAGAGGGCAACTCTCTGCACGCAAACAACAGTGCAGGCAAATAACGATGCCACGCCTTTGGGTGAGTGCGGACAATCTTTTTCAACATGGACTTCAAAGTCTCATGAAACCTCTCAACATGACCATTTGCCTGCGGATGATACGGCGATGTACGTATGCCCTTTGCACCACACAAAGCATGAAACTGCTTCATAAGCTCAGAGTTGAACTGTGTACCCTGATCAGATAGAATCTCCTTGGGAAAACCTAAACGAGAAAAGATTCCCAACAATGCTTCTGCCACAGCAACAGAGGAGATATCCTTCAACAGAACAGCCTCCGGAAAACGGGTAGCAATGTCAATCATGGTCAAGATGTAACGATGACCTTGTTCCGAAGGAGGAGACAGTGGACCAACAAGATCAACAGCCACACGATCAAATGGAGTACTGATGATTGGAACAGACGCATGAGGTACTGGACAAACTCTACCCTTTGATACCGTCTTCTGACACACATCACAGGAAGCAACATACTTCGCTACATCCACAGTCACTCCAGGCCAAAAGAACTTGTTAAGGATTCTAAACAGAGTACGCCGAGAACCACAATGACCCGACAAAATCAGATCATGCGCCACAGATAACACTGTAGGTCGAAGTTCAAGAGGAACAACAACCTGATCAAAAGAGATATCATTTTGGACAAAATGTCTGTACAGAACACCATCAGACAAGAAGTAATAAAAGGTAGTTGTACCTGACTTCTTCACCTCACCAGAAGACGCTGATTGGAAGCACGACTTCAATGACGCATCATCTTTCTGTTTCTGAACAAGGTCAGAACGGGAAATGTTCAGATCATCAGGAATCTGACACAAAGGCTTTTTTTTCCACAACATGCTTAGCTCTAGCCCTCGTAACGGCGGCTAAAGAGAAAGGTTCACCAGATACATCACTAAACTCATCGCTCACAGAAACTCCAGGTACATTACCCACAATGAGATCTGCGACAGGGCTATCCAAGACACAACAAGTCAAATCACCCACAAAATAAGGACAACTGACTGAAACTGTAGCCAGTGGAAACTCATCCACACGACCACCAAAAGAAACACACTTCACTGTGGTTCCTAACATCTGACTGTCAGAAACTAACCGTTTGCGAACGCCACAAATAGTAGCACCAGTATCACGCAGAACAGAACTCAAAGTGCCATTCACAGAACCAGACTCCAAATGTAATTTGCCTGTGAACTCACCAGCAGCAAGACAAGCAAAAGGAGTATCAAGAACAGAGCAACAAGCACTGGACTGTTTGCTGTCAGCTGAGTTCTCGACAAAAGTAGAATTACCAACCACAAAAGGACACGTGTCTGGGTGGCTAAGGGTGCAAATTCTACAAGGGTTTCTACCTGACTTTCATGGACACCTAGCAGCTACATGTCCTGTCTTTTTACACAAAAAACACACAACACTTGCAAACTAATCAGAAGCACTTTCTGAGGAACTCTTACTGCCAGAGATATAACGGGCGCCACGACCACGATAACGGCTACCGCCAAAGTTATTTCCACGACCAGCTGAGTAACCAAAGCTCTGATGACCACAATAACAGCTACCACCAAAGTTACTTCCACGATCAGCTGAGGAACCAGAGTAGTGGCCACTGTTTTGAAAAGTAGAGTATCTGTTTCCTCTGTCAGACTGACCACAGTATGGAGTTCTATCAGACTGACCGGGATACGGATTTCTATCAAATTGACCAGGAGTTTTGTATCCAACAGAAGCAAAAATGTTTACATCAGCTTTCCTAGAAAGCACCTTAGTGGGATGAGCATGTCTGTATGACTCTGCAGACTTGATCATTTCATCAAACGTTTTCACATCTTTTTCACACAAAAAAGTAGCCAAGTCCTTAGAGACACACTCCAAAAACTGCTCACGCAAGATAAGATCCACCAGACCTTCAAAAGACTTATCATTTTTTGACAAAGAGAACCAACGGTCAAACAAACGTCTAAGTTCAACTGCAAAGGTCTCGAAAGGTTCATCTGAGCTAGGTTTAGCCTCATGAAAACGCTTACGAAAACCATCTGGAGTACATTGAAAATTTTTCAGCAAGCTCTCTTTCAAAAGCTCGTAAGACATAACATTATTTTCAGCGAGACTGTGATAGAGAGTTAAAGCGGAACCCTCAAGTAGTGCAGACAGGTATGTAACCCACAAACTCTCAGACCATCCTAAGGACCGAGCATGGGTTTCAAAACGAAACAAGTAACTGTCTATATTATCGGTTCTTTCCTTGAAAGGGGGCAACTTAGGAAAAGTAGGACGAGGGGCGTTAAACCTGGGAAAACCAGAACCCTGACTCTCACTGTCGTGTCCTGAGACCGCACTCTGCTGAGAAGTTATTTGTAACTGTATTCTTTTAGTTTCCTCTATCTCTCTTTGCTGAATTCTTTTTGTTTCCTCTTCCTCTTGCATTCTTTTTGTTTCCTCTTGCATTCTTTTTGTTTCCTCTTCCTCTTGCATTCTTTTTGTTTCCTCTTGCATTCTTTTTGTTTCTTCTTGCTCTTGTATTTGTATCTGCTCTCTTTTAGTTATCTCTTGTATCTGCTCTCTTTTAGTTATCTCTTCTTCCTGTACTCTCAACTGAAATTCTTTCAATCGCATTCTTTCCTCTCTTTCCATGTCCTGGGCAATACATTTGTCAACATAGTCCAACAGAGCTGGTCCCTCCAAACCACATACCTTACCTCGTTGTAAATATTTAGCGAAAACTTTGTCCTCGTCCACAGAGGACACAACAGGACTTTCTTCCTTAGCCTTCTGTGCCATGTTGAAAATATGAAATATTGTCCTGTCAAACCCGACACACACACTAGTGGATCAAATACAAACAATTGCTATCACAAGCAAAAAAGGTTTGAAACCCCTGTCCACTAAAATATATATATGAATTCCAAAGAGGATTTTTTTTTCAAACAAACATTAACGACAATCACTCCTTAAAAGACTAAGTATTATCAAACCCAACCAACAAAAGATAGAGATAAACAATGAAACAGGATTTCAGGGATATGGGGAGAAAGAAAAACACAATCGATAATCAATGCCAAATTTTCAGCAACAAGTATAAATCAAGCAATGACATGAGAGTAATAACGAATATAATCAATGTATTGTTGTTGTTGTTATTTTATTTATTTATTTTTTTTTTTACACACTAAGCATTCAAAATGAAACAACTAATAACTTTTTTTTTTTTTTAACTGGTTCAGGGCAGCCACTCACACACTCATTTATTCAAGAGAAAAGAACCCTAAGAATGCTGAAGAAGCAACACAATCCCCAAGTAAAGATAAAAACAGAAATAATCAAAGAGATAACTGAAGATAATGAAAATAAAGCCCACAAAGGAAGGAAGAACTAGGAACTAGGCCCTCGTATCTCCAGAAACTATACAGAATGAGATACCCCGTTACGCTGGAGACGGGAAAGAAAGTAGACAAGAACAGTCATAAAACAAAACAATACAACACAACTCAATTGTTCAAAAGAAAAGTCTGTGAACGTGTCCTATTACTTCTAATTGGGCAATTATAGGTGTACAAAAATAAATCCTACCACTAAGGCAATTTTTAATTCAATAGCAAAAGAAATTTAACTACGGGGTCACCAGATCT
Source organism: Conus canariensis (assembly GCA_033310375.1). NCBI lineage: Eukaryota > Metazoa > Mollusca > Gastropoda > Neogastropoda > Conidae > Conus > Conus canariensis. The sequence goes on from CM065747.1 coordinate 26,571,993, forward strand.
TACGGATGGAGTGCGGTGCGTGTTTTGCTGTCTGACTCTCGCTCTCAAAAGTTTGGATGCATGTAATAATTATTCCCTACGCACACCCACACCAAACGCACATGGATAGCCAGGCAACACACGAGTTAGATTTTTTTTTCTTTATAATTATGCTGCCTGAACCATCAAACATACATTCATGTGAACTGGTACAAATCAATACATGTCACTACATAGCATATAGATCAAGATATCAATACATAGGAACTTCAATCATCAGATATCAGCATATCATAGTACATATCTTGATATCACTCACAGATCTCGCCGGCGCCGTCCACAGTATCTCACATATGCAGTCAACACACTCGGTTCCACAGTACCCAAGCCACAGTCTACAACACTAAAAGAAGACAAATAAGGATAACCAAGGTCCCCACATGATAAGCACAGCCGTTCACAAACACAAGCGATGAAGAAGAAGAAACAGGGTCTCCACACAAGAAGCACAATAAATCACGTCAAACCATCAGAAGAAGAACCGCAAATTCACAAGGCACAGTAATCCATAGCAGAAGAACCGCAGATTCACAAAGCACAGCAATCCACAGAAGAAGAGCCGCAGATTCATAAAGCACAGTAATCCACAGAAGAACCGCAGATTCATAAAGCACAGCAATCCATAGAAGAAGAACCGCAGATTCACAAAGCACAGCAATCCACAGAAGAAGAGCCACAGATTCATAAAGCACAGTAAACCATAGAAGAACTGTAGATTCACAAGGCACAGCAATCAATATTGAATCCCCGGAGAACACGATTTCAGCAAAGTCCCATAGAACACAATAAACTTCGATTCCACGTATTGTTGATCTAAAACAAAAATTAATTAGCTTCTCCGTGTATTGATATTACAATGTTCACATCAATAAATTCAGCCCACCGACGCACATGAGGTGGTACAATTAGAGCACATAAATATTCTTGCAGTAGTTTTAAGTCACTCTCGGCGACACAGCATTCACAACATTTCTATAACAATTAAATTTCCTGGTAAATGTTTCGCTGGTACCGTCATCAGAAGTATCACACATACACAGTGAACATCAACGTACTACTGACTTGAAACTCAGCCTCTCCACATAGTAGCACTGCGGAGAAAACGACGATTAAAACAAAATAAATTAGGCTGGACACCAAAGCCTCGGCCGTTAATTCTTGCTCTCCTCTTCCGTCAAAATTTTTATTATTTTCATCATGTTCTTATGTCATTTCAAGTTGACGTCATAATTTACGTTGACGTCACAGCCTGTAATGTAGTGATTTTCTTAGGATTTCAGGAGTAAATCACAGCCTGACTGCAATGGTCCGCCATTAGTGGATGATATCTTCAGGAAACACATCCCCTCCATGGTATTATTTACTCCGACAGGGAGAGGTGAATCACAATCCAGTGCCTTTTCTTTATTGTCTGGGTGCTGGAAGTGTCCAGCGGTTGAGTTGACACGGACTAAATCAAGAACAATCTTCCCATATGCTGTGAATACTGAAGTCGATCGAACCATAGTCTGACTTTTATTTAATATCTTTTGTTAATAAAAACACATGTTCAAATAGATTCTGGGTATGCTTGTTTGATAATTAATGTTTATGTAAGCAGAGCATTGTCTGGTTCAGGCTTACGTTATTGTCAAAGAGAAATGAATCGTCGGCATGTTCGCTGTTGAGTTCTGTTCTGAATCTGTTGTGTTTTAGTAGAAGAACTGATCTAAATGTGAAGCTTGGACTCTGTGCGGGGCAGTTCGAAGATCAGCGTAGATTTCTGACGCACTGATGACGACGTCACGTAACAGTCTGTGTTTTGTTGTCAGCAAGCCGTGGTTGTCGTCTGTTAGAGTAAAGCAGTGACGTCAGGATGAAGGTGTGTTAGGCTTGGTGGTTCCTGTGTCCTGTGTCTGGCACCCGTGTACAACACACGGCGTGAGTCCTCTTTCCCACCCTGTCTCTCATCTTTTATTTTCTGCTAGTTACGCTATTTTTATTTGTTAAAGTTTGATCTGCTTGACTTGTTGGTTTAAGCGTTGTACATGGTTTCATGAATGGGTATATTCATAACGTTTAATTGCTTGGAACTGTTTTGTGTACTATGCGCCATTGTACTGGACTACAGTTTACGTCTGATATTAATTCCAGCAAGTACTTATCTTATCATTATCATGTGTGCTGTTCTTAAATGACTATTGACATCTGAATAACTGCACATAATACATTGATCTGTTAATAAGTTAAGATCAATATAGATCTCTGTACATATATTTCCACGTAAAAAACGAAGAAAACAAAGATGGTCAGCACTTGGACATGTTACACCCATCTCTTGAGATGTTTAAAACGATGGGAACAACAGCCTAGAATAGCATAACGTACAATCCTTTGCCTAGGGAGGAGTTAAAGGGAGCACAATTGATAATCACTGTTATTAGTTGACAGTATGTAAGAGACTGAAATATCATTTGGAACATGTGCTGTTGTGAAGGATAATTACAAGAATATGAGCGCTAGCTAGGAGACTCTGATCATGTTACAACAGCGGACAGATACTGGCTGGCCGGCCTGCCCAGTGATGGGAGAATAGTATAGACCAAGTTGCTGGAAATGTTTGAACTCTCTCTCTCTCTCTCTCTCTCTCTCTCTCTCTCTCTCTCTCTCTCTCTCTCTCTCTCTCTCTCTCTCTCTCTGTTGATTTGTTCACATGTGATGTATTGGTTTCGTCTATACCTACCTTACTTTCATTTTGCTGTCAGTAGATTTTGAACACTTTGTACATGTTTAGCTGACCATCGTCATTAAGTTAGATAATTTCATATTACCATCATTATCATAACAGACAATGTTATTGGCGGTGAAATTACCATCGTTATTACAATAAATTTTATTGGCAGTGATTTTACCACTGTTATTACAACAGATGATTTTATTGGCAGGGATATTACCATCGTTAGTACAATAGATGTTTTTATATGCAGGGTTATCACTATCGTTATTATAACTTATCATAACCATTATCACCGTCATGGACTTACACCATTAAATCATGTTTAATCAGCTGACTGTTTAGCGGCTCTTTCGAAGAAAGCAGCATCGTGTCACTGCTTCACACACACACACCCTCCCACCCACCCACCACCCCCCCTTCCCCCCCCCCTCCCCCCCGCCCACACATACACACAGAATCTGCATCACGGACACTGTTGTGTATGCATGCTTGTGTGGGTGCGTGTGTGCATGCGGGCACATATGTGTGGTTATGTGTGTGTGTGTGTGTGTGTGTGTGTGTGTGTGTGTGTGTGTGTGTGTGTGTGTGTGTGTGTAAGTGCAGGTGAGCACATGCATGCGCATGCATGTGTGTAAGAATTTTTCAAAATGTCAACTCCATTATCCTAAAAAAAAAAAAAGCATTTTCCAGGTATACGGTTTTTGCTTCAAGCCATCTATATATACATATGTCATAAAATTGACCTGAAATTTGGTTTCAACCCAGACGGAAATTAACACAGGATTAAAAACAGAATCACTGTGAATGAGAGAGCAAACAAATTTGAAAACAAAATATATACCTTAATTAAATTGGTTTAAAGTAATTATTAGTAACATTTCATAGAGTGCACCATGGACACTGGAGCACAGCTGGTCATCTCATAAAAACAAGAACAAAGAAAAACTGCCACTCAGACCACCACCAAAGTTCCAGTGGAAAAAGAGGAGGAAAAACATACATTGGTTTTTATTGTTTCACCTGAAAGACTAGCACTCCAAGCACTGCTCACTGTCTAGAGGAATGGGGAGAAGGCGATGTTATGTTATTTTCTCCGGGCATGGTCAATTCTTGGCACACTGGTTTTCTGTCATCTGACAAGGCTGGACCCTCCAACGATGATGTGTAGACTGTGCAGGGTGAGATGATGAAAAGAGCAAGAAGGAAAACAAGCGACTGCACTGTTCTTGTCCACCTTTAATCTGCACAGCATGATCTGATGTTGGCTTGTTGGCAACATAAATGGTAAGCCCAGCCAGGCAAGACCAACAACAACATCAAGAATGTGTGTGTCATGCGACGGGAACGCATGATGTATAGGCCAGAAAGAGTTAAGGTGAAAAAGAAGATAAAGGGTTAATGAGGGTAAATACAGATTAACAATTTTGTTAGTAAGTGGACAGGCAATAGAGTTCACTGCCTCTGTATGTTTTGCATGCAATTTGTTTTATTTTAGCAACTTGCCCTTAACTGGGTGAGTAGGGTTCAGATAGAAAGGAAAAAAAGCAAGTTAGTTGGTGTGTGGGAGAAGAGAGATGAACAGATTGAGAGAAGGGTCAAACATGAAAAGTGTAGGAGTTTTTGCTTGAAAAAAAAAGAAGGAAAGATGAAATATGTAGAGAGGAGAGGCGGAGGAGAGTGTAGTTTGCTGTGTCCCAAGGTGAAGTCAAAAAGTGTACTGTGACCGAAAGGAAATGCTGGAAGAGACTCCTTTTGATTTAGAGATGGTGACGGAGGAAGAAAAGTTACCACAGAAGATGCAGTGAGGGACGGTGAATGAAAATAAAGAGACAGTAGATGAGGAAGGAGAGACAGTAGACAGGAAGAAGAGAAAATAAACTGGGAAGAAAAGACAGAAGTCAAAGAAGAGAAGGAAGAAGAAGAAGAAGTCAGAGAAGATGAAGGAAAAGAAGAAGTCAGAGAAGAAGAAGAAGAAGGAAAAGGAGAAGGAGAGTAAGGAGAAGGGGAACAAGAAGAAATCGGAGAAGAAGAAGAAGGAAAAGGAGAAGGAGAATTAGGAGAAAGGGAACAAGAAGAAGTCAAAGAGGAAGAGGACAAAGGCGAAGAAGAAGGGAAAGAGGAAGGAGAAGTGGAACGAGAAGAACTGACGACTGGAGGTAAATGTGTAGAAAGGGTGAGACTCTGAGCAAGATCAAGACTGAAGATGTGCAAGAGGAGACTGGGTATGTTAGTGTGGAACTTGGGGGAAAAATAACTTAGGGATTCACGGAATTTTCAGGTCATGGTTTTCTTTGTGCTGAAAGGACATGTCATTCAAAAAATAGTTATGACAGTTTGAGAAAAATTATCCCTTGAAGAATGTGGGTTGTGGAGAAAGACTAAAATAGAGGGTAAACAGTAAACAAGTGGGGTATTTTTTTGCTCCCATAAGAAAACCTAACACAGAGTAACTTTTATTCAAGACTGGCACAGCCTTTTAAACTTGAATAAAGTCAGACAAATACATAGACGAACAGTAGAAAGAAACTCGTGGAGAGCGTGGCAGCAGAGAGTCCTCAGAAGAGAAGTCCCCTTCAAGCAAGTGTTTCGGCCCTTATCTCCTGACACTCTAGGGGGGTTGGGCCACACCCGGTTCATGACTCCGGATGTCCCTCTGCTGCCCCTTTTTTCCCATCTTGGGACGAGCTATGGCTGGGATTCGAACCCATGACCCTCTGGACATGCTCATTTTCCACTTAATGCCTCGCGCTTTAACCACTGAGCCACAGGGACACCTGATATTTGTAGGAAAGTTAAGCCTTATGAAGTTCACTTTTGTTCCTCCTTGACCAGATCCAGCTTGAACACCTCTCTGCCGCTTCTGCCATTGCTTTCAGGGCTCTGGTTTTTTCCTTCCCTGCAACTGAGAGCTGTTTCATGAGGCTGTATGCAGACGTTCCTACAAACCCCCTAGCTCCAATTTCTGCAGTGAGGACTTTGACCTGATAGCCTTCTCTCCTCAGGCTGTTTGCCAGATCAGCATACTTTTCAGTCTTGTAGATTTGAGCTGCCTCCATTCTGTTCTCATATGGCACCGTGAGCTCGATCATGATCAGCTGCTTGGTTGACTTAGAGTGGACTACTATGTCTGGTCTCATGCCACTCTTGCTGATGATCTCTGGGTGACTCTTCCATTCTGGGAGGTCTGCAGTGCACTCCCAGTCATCTGCGCCGTCCAGCAGACTCTGCCTGCATGTTTCGAGTGGCACTGTTGTTCTTGGCCATGATTTGCTGCCTCCTGCCGTGAAGAATGTTGCGGGTACTTTTGGAGTCCTGATTTTCCCTTTTGTGGTGTTGGTACTAGCCCAGACTACTTGTACAATTTCTTTGAGCACTTGGTTGTGCCTCCATGTGTACCTTCCTTGAGCCAGGGCTACTTTACATGAGCTTAGGACATGCTCCACTGTTTGTTTTTCATGGCAGAGGGGCATGCAGGATCGTCTGTTTTCCCCCACTTCACCAGGTTTGCATTTGAGGGCAGAAGGTCATATGCAGATCTGAGAATGAAGCTGATCCTGAGAGGGGCCATGTGCCAAATGTCATTCCAAGTGAGACTTCTTTGGAGTGCATTCTCCCACGTTGTCCATTGCCCTTGCTGGCTCTGCTGGACTGCTTTTTGGAGTCTTTTTTGGTCTTCTTCTTTTCTCATCTCCTGAATCATCATGTCTCTTTTGGCTTTTCCTTTGGCCTTTGACCACCATTCAGTTTTGGTCACCCCCAGTCCCTGTCTGTTGGTCTGTGTGTGTCCTGTTATTTCTCTGATCTTGAGACTTTCTTTTGCAGAATCCATCGCCTCTTGAACTTTCCATTTTCTGCCTGTCTTCAGCTGGGGCTTAATTGCTTCTACCACCTTGTCTCCTGAGTCCTCCAGCATGCTTTGAAGTCTGATCTTCCCTGCTTTGTATTCCTCCAGGATGGATTTCAGGGTAGTTTCAGCTTTGCTTGGCGACAGTACAGCGCTATGTCAGTCAGACAGGGTGGGACACCAAGCCATTTCCTTGTGAACTTGTTGATTTTGGCTTCCATTGCCTCCACTATGCTGGTGCAGATGTCGTATATCATCAGAGGCCATAGCAGCTTTGGTATCAGCATGAACTGCAGACACCAGACCTTGTATTTGCCAGGGAGCCCACACTGGTCAATGGTCTCCAAGCCTTCCTCCGCCATCTGCTTGGTTTCTTTTGCTCTTTGTGTGTCTTTCAGCGTATCATCATACCATCTTCCAAGGCTCTTGACTGGTTCTTCTGTGACTGTTGGAATGGCCTGGTTGGCAACGCTGAAGACCACAGATCCGGCCACTTTTCCTTTCCTCAGTGAGAGACTCCGTGATTTCTTTGGCTTGAACTTCATTCTGGATGAGGAAACTATGTCGTCCAGCCTCTCCAGCACATGACGTGTCTCGTCTTCTCTGGATGAAATCACTGTAGTGTCATCCATGAAGGCCTTGAGAGGAGGCATCTTGTATCCATCGCCAAGGTCTGTTTGTCTCGCGTTGTTTGTTGCTGCTTTCAAGATGAGTTCCATTGCCAGCACGAACAGTATTGGGGAAATTGCACAGCCCATTGCAATACCCACTTCCAAGTTGATCCAGTCTGTTGTGTACTCCTTGGTAGAGAACCGCATTGAGAAGCCATTGAAGTACTTCTTGAGCATGTCGCGGATGTTCTTTGGCACATGGTACATCTCAAGAGCCAACTGTATCATCTCATGGGGCACAGATCCATATGCGTTTGCCAGATCAAGCCACACTACGTCCAGACTGGCACAGCCTTTTAAACTTGAATAAAGTCAGACAAATACATAGACGAACAATCTAATAGTGGGGAAAAAAAACAAGCGCAGGCCAACAATTGAACTGTTTTCATAGTAATGACTTGGCAAAGATTTGGACTTAAGGAGGGGGGGGGGAGTTTGAAGATGGAGAAACTGGGAACATGAAATTAAGAAAATATGTTACAGATATGAAAACTCTTCACTAGCTGCATAAGGGAACCATCGCAACCCCTTTTGAAGGCAGATATATTTGTATTGCCTGCTCCGAGGCCTTTCGTCCGCTGGGTCGGAACTCATCAGGGAGACACGGCTGGTTGTGTGTGCGCTCCTGGCGTCAAATAGAGACACACCACAGTCCATAATACTGTGGTGTTCTCACCACCAAGGTGCAAAAAAGAAGAATCCAACAGCACCCCCAAAGCAGCCAGCGAAGAGTAGTAAATGAAACCAAACGAAAGTGTGGGGAGGAAAAAAGTTGCTGAAAAACTAAAGACATTATGCAGATAGTATAAAATGTAGGGGACAATCTTTGAGCCTACGCTTGAGGATCCACCCAAAGATGCAAGGGAGATCAAAAGACAAACACACAGACGGACAGAAACAAATACAAATAACCTCAATTTAATCAAAACAAAATCGGAAATGAAATGAGGCAGGGAACAGTAAACGATAAACAGTAAACAAGTGGGGTATTTTTTGCTCCCATAAGAAAACCTAGCACAGAGTAACTTTTATTCAAGACTGGCACAGCCTTTTAAACTTGAATAAAGTCAGACAAATACATAGACGAACAATCTAATAGTGGGGGAAAAAACAAGCGCAGGCCAACAACTGAACTGCTTTGGGGGTGCTATTGGATTCTTTTTTGCACCCTTGGTGGTGAGAACACCACAGTATTATGGACTGTGGTGTGTCTCTATTTGATGCCAGGAGCACACACACAACCAGCCGTGTCTCCCTGATGAGTTCCGACCCAGCGGACGAAAGGCCTCGGAGCAGGCAATACAAATATATCTGCCTTCAAAAGGGATTGCGATGGTTCCCTTATGCAGCTAGTGAAGAGTTTTCATATATGTAACACATTTTCTTAATTTCATGTTCCCAGTTTCTCCATCTTCAAACTCTCTCTCTCTCTCTCTCCCCCCCCCCCCCCCCCCCCCCCCTCCTTAAGTCCAAATCTTTGCCAAGTCATTACTATGAAAACAGTTCAGTTGTTGGCCTGCGCTTGTTTTTCCCCACTATTAGATTGTTCGTCTATGTATTTGTCTGACTTTATTCAAGTTTAAAAGGCTGTGCCAGTCTTGAATAAAAGTTACTCTGTGTTAGGTTTTCTTATGGGAGCAAAAATACCTCACTTGTTTACTGTTTATCGTTTACTGTTCCCTGCCTCATTTCATTTCCGATTTAAAATAGAGGGGTTACAAACGTAAATTCTACTATGTACGTGAAAGGTGTTGCTGACATGTTGATAAAGATGTGAACTGTTGACATATTATGGTTGCGTTACTTATGAAATTATAGAGTGGAATTACACATTTGTTGGACTTGGTTGTGAAGCCAGATAGTGCTTTTTGTCAAATGGAGTTAAGATGCTATGGTGAGGATCTAGTTTGTTAAAAAAAAAAAATGAATGGTATATGTGTGTTTGTGTATGTAGACCCGACCCACAACATTACAGTGGTGACCACGACTAGGGCGAGCTTAGCACAGAATATTTTTTTTAAATGTCATCACTTGCTAGGAGTCTAAGATATACAATTTTGGCTACGCTGGACATCAAAATTTGGCTACTTTGACATTAAGATTTCCTTTAGAGAAGTTAGAGATATAATTCCCTTTAGTACCCCCCCTCCCCCCCCCCCCCCCCCCCCCCTACTATAGTGACATTTCGTTTTATGTATATGTGTATGAGTTAATTAAGAATTTTGTCCCCCATTTTCACAATTAGGTTAGGCCAGAGGTAAGAGAACTTAGGGACATTTTTTTGTTCTTATTCTCTCAAATTCAGTGTAGACTTAAGACTTGGAAATTTATTAAAGTTATTTTATTTTCCCCATCTCCAGATTTACGGGAGGTTTTCGCCATTAGGGCACTACCTGCGGACTTCCTTTTTCTTTGGCTTTTTCTGCCTAGTGCTGTCTAGTTCTTTACTTATTTCTCTTTTCCCACTTTTGAAAAAAACATCGTCCCCACGTTTCTCAGAAAATAGGCACCTGTCTAACTTTAAGATTTTGAAACGTTTTAAGTGAGGGTTCTGTTAGTCTGTGTTTATGTCATAGAGTGTTGTAGTGTGCTGTATTACGTTGTGTGACTGAGAGAGCGAATGATATTCTAAACAATGAAAAATGTTTATTGTTAAGACAATTTTAAAAACAGTATATTGTTGCATTGTTCATATTCACAAAGTTTTTCTTCGTATGATTTTCACGATGGAAGAAGTCACAGATAACAAGGACAAGTGTGAATTCGACATCATCTAGACACGTTTGTTTGCCGTTTGTTTTTTGCTTTTGCGTGTTGTCATAAGGTACCAAAACGTCAGACTTTGAGACTTGGATGCAATAGGCGAATGCGTTGGGCCTGAAGGATGAAGCTATAGCTAGTTATGTACAACAGTGCCAAGAAAGAGGTGATAGAATGGTGGAAAGTGAAGCACGAAAACAAACAGCGGAAAGGGAAGCACAAAAACAAAAAGAGGAAAGGGAACTAGAAGAAAAGAGAATAGAGTTAGAACAACAGAAAATAGAAAACGTCAAGGAGCTGAAGAAGTTAAGGTTGATTCATGAACATGAAGAAGAACTTAGGGAGCTAGAAACTAGAGCAGCCATGACCTCAGCAAGGAGAAACTCAGACAGGGAGGCTTCCTTTCAGACCAATAACTACATTCCCAAGCTCCCACAATTTGAGGAAACAAAGGATGAGATTGACTCCTTCTTGTTCAGGTTTGAGAATCATGCCAAATCCTGCAATTGGCCTGCAGATAAATGGACGCTATATATTGCCTCTCTCTTCAAGGAGAGTGCTCTCACACTGTACCATACGCTAGCAGCAAATGAGGGTCTGATTTGGACGGAGCTCAAAGCGGAACTGCTCAAGAAGTTCCAATGTACAGACGAAGGAAAAGGGTGAATCCTTCGCCACATACCTCATCCACATAAGTCATTTGTTGGATCGCTGGATTGACCTTTCGAAAACCACAAAAACTTTCGATAACCTTCTCGATCTATTCCTGAGGGAACAAATCATCAACAGCGTATCAAAAGATCTCGCGATTTTTCTCGAAGAGCGCTCATTTCAATCCGCCGAAGAGTGGTGCAAATTGGCTGATCAATACTGTACAGCACACCCAGACAGATCTTGCGCAAAAACCAGCCAAATTCAGTCTGTGTTTGATGCAAATGTCAGTGCCCAAGTGCAAAACAATCGGTTCACAAGAGGGAGTTTCCACCGGTTCGCATCAGGTCCACCTTATGGAAAGGGCAAAGGAAACTACAGACCACCGGGACTGTCACAAGATTTCAGAGCACCACGCCCATTTCATACCTCTCCTCAAAATTCAAATCGCGGAAGTTTCACCAGTCGGGGGCAACACACGTACCCATCACGCGGTGGTTTCCAAAATTTCGTTTCACGTGGCACAAGAGGCGGCAGAGGTCAAACATTCCAACAGTGCAGGTCCAATGCAGATGTCACATGTTGGAATTGTGGGGGCAGATTCCACGTGCGCAGGCAGTGCCCAGCCACCTTTGCAAATGTTGCAGCGCAGGTTGAAAATGCCAACACAATCCCAAAGATGTGGGAAACATATGCTGAAAATGAACAGCAAAACCAAGGTGAAGAGGGGGTGAAACATGCCTGTGTATTTGGTACCTCCACAGAGGGCCTCATGACTAAACCATGCACTGTAAATGGATGCGAGACTTCTCTGCTGAGAGATACTGGGTGTACCACAGCAGGGGTAAAGAAAACACTTGTCAGAGAGGACCAGTACACTGGTGAAGAACAACAGTGCCGCACTTTTGGAGGTAGAGTAGAAAGCTTCCCACTGGCCAAGTTAGAAGTTTCTTGTCCGCATTACACTGGCATCCTATTGGCATGTGTCATTGAGGAGCCAGTCACAGATTTCATACTGGGGAACCTTGAGGGAGTCACTTCTACACATGGGGGACAAAGTGGGTCGTACATACATACAATGTAGCGACTCACCAACAGACAAAGAACCAGACTGGTAGCAAACCCCTCCCCAACTCTGACATTCCCTTCCTGGACACCACCTCAGAAGACATACGGCGATTACGACAATCTGACCACACTCTGACGACGGTACTTAAAGAAGCATTTCCCCAGACTCCACTTGTCGTCTGAGATGTCTGTTTTGTGGTAGACCAGGGTATCCTCTTCAGGTTGTTCCCAAAGAACGGGGAGTTTATCAAACAGTTGGTAGTCCCTACCTCGCTGCATGACACTGTCCTCAAGACAGCTAATGATGCCATGCTGGCAGGTCATTGTGGAGTTAAGCAAACTCTCCAAGGAGTCCAGTCAACATTCTACTGGCCAGGTATGTCTCGGTCAGTGGCGCAGTACTGTCGCTCTTGTGACATCTGTCAAAAAAACATCCCAAGAGGCCGAATCCCCACAGTACCCCTTTGTCAGATGCCAACCATCTCCATCCCTTTTGATCGCCTGGCTGTTGACTTGGCAGGTCCATTCCCTGTGTCAGAGTCCGGTCATCGTTACGTGTTGACCGTTGTGGATGTTGCCACACGCTATCCAGAAGCCATCCCACTCAAGAGGACAGACTCTGTCTCCGTTGCTGAAGCACTTGTGACAGTGTTAAGTCGTGTCGGTCTGCCCAAGGAGAGTCTGTCTGACTGTGGCACACAGTTTGTTTCAGACCTCATGAAGGAGGTGTATAGACTCTTGTCAGTGTCTTCAGTCACCACCACTCCATACCATCCTCAGTCAAACGGAATGGTTGAGCGGTTCAATGGTACGCTCAATATGATGTTGCGGCGTGTCAGTAAAAACAGTCTGTCAAACTGGGATGGGTACATACCTGCAGTTCTTTTCGCGTACAGAGAGTTACCGAATGAGAGTACAGGGTTTTCTCCTTTCGAGTTGCTATTCGGACACTCCCCTCGTGGTCCCATCTTGCATCTGGCAGACAGTTGGTCTGGATAATTTCCCCTGACAGCAAGAACGTATTCCAGTATGTCCTCGACCTACAGAACAAAATAGAGACAGGATGCGAAATAGCACAACAAAACGCTGTCACCAGCGCCAAAAAGCACAAAATGTTCGCGGATCGAAAATCAAAAGCCTGTTCGCTCAAAGTCGGTGACCGAGTGCTAGTCTTGCTCTCCGAAGATAAAACAAGATGCAAAGCATATAAACGTACTCCCAGTTTATCCTGAATACACGTGAGATATTCTATAAAGAGGAAAAACCGTCTTGGACTGATGTAACTGTTAGTAATGGCTATTCTGGTAAACATCAGCCATCGTCTGTGACCTATAATGAACATACTTACAAATTTTCAGAAAGATCGGCCAAGAACTTTCTAAGATTTTCCATAAAGAAGAAAACCATTATGGGCCGTTAGTAATGGCTATAACGGTACACTTAAACATCGGGCATCATCCGTGACCCATAATGAATATACCTACAAATTTTCAGAAATATCGGCCACGTACTTTCTGAGATATTCCATAAAGAAGAAAAGCCGTTACAGGCCGTTACAGCCGTTGGTAACAGCTATAACGGTAAACATCGGGCATCATCCGTAACCCATAATGAACATACATGCTAATTTTCAGAAAGATCGGCCAAGTACAGTCTGAGATATTCTATAAAGAAGAAAAAGCGTTACAGGCCGTTACAGCCGTTAGTAACGGTATAACGGTAAACTAAAACATCGGGCATCATCCGTGACCCATAGTGAACATACTTGCTGATGTTCACAAAGATCAGCCAAGTACTTTCTGAGATATTCCATAAAGAAAAAAAAATGTTACAGGCCGTTACAGCCGTTAGTAATGGCTGTAACGGTAAACTAAAACATCGGGCATCATCCGTGACCCATAACGAACATACCTGCTAATTTTCACAAAGATCGGCCCAGTACTTTCTGAGATATTCCATGAAGAAAAACAACCGCTACAGGCCGTTACACCGATTAGTAACGGCTATAACGGTAAACTAAAACATCGGGCATTATTCGTGACCCATAATGAACATACCTGCTAATGTTAACAAAGATCAGCCAAGCACTTTCTGAGATATTCCATGAAGAAGAAAAAGCGTTACAGGCCGTTACAGCCGTTAGTAACGGTATATATGGTAAACTAAAACATCGGGCATTATTTGTGACCCATAATGAACATACCTACAAATTTTCAGAAAGATCGGCCAAGTGCTTTCTGAGATATTCCATGAAGAAGAAAAACCGTTACAGGCCGTTACAGCCGTTAGTAACGGCTATAACGGGGTAAACTAAAACATCGGGCATCATCCGAGACCCATAATGAACATACCTGCTAATTTTCACAAAGATCGGCCAAGTACTTTCTGAGATATTCCATGGAGAAGAAAAACCGTTACGGGCCGTTACAGCCGTTAGTAACGGCTGTAGCGGTAAACTAAAACATCGGGCATCATCCGTGACCCATAATGAACGTACCTACAAATTTTCAGAATGATCGGCCAAGTGCTTTCTGAGATATTCTATAAAGAAGAAAAACCGTTACAGGCCGTTACAGCCGTTACTAACGGCTATAACAGGTAAACTAAAACATCAGGCATTATTCGTGACGCATAATACACATACCTACACATTTTCAGAAAGATCGGCCAAGTACCTATTGAGATATTCTATAAGGAAGAAAAACCGTTACAGGCCGTTAAGGCTGTTAATAACGGCTGTAACGGTAAACTGAAGCATCGGGCATCATACCTACAAATTTTCAGAAAGATCGGCCAAGTACTTTTTGAGATATTCTATAAAGAAGAAAAATCGTTACAGGCCGTTACAGCCGTTAGTAATGGCTGTAACGGTAAACTAAAACATCGGGCATCATCCGTGACCCATAGTGAACATACCTACACATATTCAGAAAGATCGGCCAAGTACGTTTTGAGATATTCTATAAAGAAGGAAAACCGTTACAGGCTGTTACAGCCGTTAGTAACGGCTATAACGGGGTAAACTAAAACATCGGGCATCATCCGTGACCCATAATGAACATACCTGCTAATTTTCACAAAGATCGGCCAAGTACTTTCTGAGATATTCCATAAAGAAGAAAAGGCGTTACAGGCTGTAACGGTAAACTAAAACATCGGGCATCATCCGCGACCCATAATGAACATACCTATAAATTTTCAGAAAGATCAGCCCAGTAGTTTAGTCTGGAGCGAGTGGAACACATTTTGACCACGAACACACACACACACACACACACACACACACACACACACACACACACACACACACACACACACAGAGCATTTCTTCATTCCCATTCTAAAGTACTCCCTGTTCTTTAAGAACTGGGAGTACAAAAAGGTTACTTCTAAAATGGAAAGGTCCGTATTCCGTGTCAGAAAAGCTCTCAGCCATCAACTACCGCATTGACATGGACGGAGTGACCAAGATCTTCCACATTAACATGTTAAAACACTATGTGGAGCGTGTGAATGTGGCTGTGAACATGTGTGACAACAGAAGCGCAATAGATGCGCAGGCGACTGACGTGTCTGACATCCCACCCGTCAACACTATCAGCACACCTACCTCTGTCCCCAGTGTACAACCGAAGAGTGAGGGTGTCACTGCTTGTGCGAATGTTGGTGTAATTGTGGACCAAGAAGACATAGTCAAACTCCCAACTCTGACGGTAAAATGTGAGACATGCCAGGACGTGGTAGTAGACGAAAACTTATCACCAGAGCATAGAGCAAAATTGACAGATCTTCTCAAAGACCACAAGGATGTGCTGACAAACCAGGTAGCGGCCACAACGTAGATCCCCATCGCTTAATGTTGACGACTGAGAAGCCTGTTTTTGTGAAGCCATATCCCCTACCATTCGCAAAAGAAAGATCGTAGAGAGGGAAGACCAAACAATGCTCGACCTGGGTGTCATTGAACCATCCCCTTTGTACTTGTCCTAAAGCTGGAAGGTTCGGTGAGATTCTGCATCGATAACAGGACACTGAATAAATACACTGTCTTCGATGCAGAACCAGTCCCTGATTTGGAAGAGCTTTTGTGCCAACTATCCCAAGTGCAGTACTTCGTGAAAATCGATTTAACAAAGGGATATTGGCAAATCCCCATGGCACCAGAAGACAAAGAAAAAACCGCATTCCAAATTCCAAGCGGATTGTTCCAATGGATTCGCATGCCTTTCGGATTACAAAACGCTCCCGCAACTTTTGCCCGCATGATGCCAAAATTGCGCCTACACGAGCCCGGGGCTGTCAGTTTGGGCGTTTCCGACTGGACAACGTTGATGGTGTCACTTCAGAAACTTTTGGATCGCTTGCGTCAGTTTGGACTCACGGCCAGACTGTCCAAAATCCTTGCCGGATTCCATGAACTCGTCTTCCTCAGTCACACTATCTCAGTGGGTCAGATAAAAGCCGAGAAACAAAAGGTAGAGAAAATCCTACAACTGCAAAAGCCCACCAACATCAAGCAGGTTAGATCTGTTCTTGGCCTACTCTCATATTACAGGCGCTATGTCCTAAACTTCGCTACCCTCACTGCCCCCCCTCACCAACCTCACTAAGGGAGGAAGCAAGCGTACAATAGAATGGACTGAGGAGTGCCAGGAAAGTTTGAGTACCATTCAGAAGATCTTGAACACCTTCCCCATTCTTGCCTTGCCTGACCTTACAAAGCCCTTTGTCTTGAGAACAGATGCAAGTAGTATGGGAATGGGAGCAGTACTTCTTCAAGAAAGAACAGGCCTGTTGCATCCCATTCATTTTGCGAGCAAGCAGCTCTCCCTGGCTCAGCAGAAATATTTTGCCATTGAAAGAGAGTGTCTTGCCATTGTGTGGGGATGTTCCAAGTTTGAGCGCTTCCTTTCAGGGAAATGCTTCATGCTACAGACGGACCATCGTCCGCTGACTTTCCTGAAGGCCTCTAAATGTAAGAACAGTCACCTTCTCAGAGGGTCTCTGGCCTAGCATGAATACATTTTCCAAGTTGAACCCATTGCTGGCACTGACAATACAATGGCAGATCTGCTACCCAGGGAATAGATGTTAGAAATCCGTGTGTGTTTGTTTGGGAGGCCCTGCGTGACCTGGGTGACTTAAGTCGATGTAGATTGTTGTGGTGAAACAGGCATCTCAGAAAGAAAACTTAGCATTGATGGCTTTTTGAGATTTGTGAATTATTGTATAATTGACATGTTTATAACTCTCTACAAATTTTGCATGGATGATTATGTGTTTCATTATTTTTTCCTAAGGGAAATTTCATGTTTTCTAGACCTCTTTGCTCAAGGAGATAAACATTGTGTTTTCATGTCTGCAAATGACAGTTCAAATTTTGTGCGGATGTAAGGAACACACTATCTTTTGATTTTGATGGGACACTCATGATTACATTTTTTGCATATATCTGCATGTTGGGATTTGCTTCAGGAACCTAAGACTTTTTTTTTTTGCGTATACTTTTTTTTTTTTTTTTTCAGACTGAAAATTTTTATTTTTGTGGGTTTTATTCACATATTTTAAGCTGCTGAACATCCTTGGATGTAAGTTGTGAGTTTGAATGCTATGCTGGGTTGTATGTTGTCTTTGGATGTACTTACATATTGGAAGTGATAAACTGATGGAAATGACCATGGTTTAAAAAGAAGATAGTGAATATGTTGTAATGGTCACAGTCTAGTATGGTCAAACAGATAGTGTTGTTTTTTTTTTGTTTTTTTTTGCATCACTTTGAGTGTTACAAGATTTTGAAATTTGTCGCGTCCATTTTGGAAAGATTGCTGGGGGTGAATGAGAACCTTTTTTGATGAGGAAAACTGGGAATCGAAAAGAATGTCTGTATAATGAGGACCACAAATAATTTAGGAAGTTTGATATTTGCGATGTTGTGTTTTTGATTATTGAGACGTACTGCATTGATGTTTATAGTGGACATTTTCAATACTTCATCGAGGATGTGTTTGACAGACTTGTGACCTTGACTGGGCTACACAGTTTATTTCAGAATGTGATACAAGGCCCTACATTTTTTTACAAGAAAAATGATGTGAAAATGGGTACCGACTTGATGAGGTTTTGTGTATGAGATTTTTGCCCATTGAGGGTTTGGGATATGTGTGTGTGTTTCATATTTAGGCATGCTTAGCGTATAAAAACTTTTTCAATTTCTATAACAATTTTTTTTGGACAGGTCTGCTATGCCTTTCTATTTCAAATGAGTCAGCTCACAGCAAGGGTCTCAGAATATACCTGAATAGTTTCATCACCACGATCATGTGTTGCCTGTTTACAGAGGATAGACAACTCTCTCTTGCTAATGGCAGAATTCAATCTTCTGAACCAGAGAATGCTACCTGTAATTACGTTTTCAACCCCAAATACTACTGTAAAGCAGAGAGACGAAAACAGCCACTGAATAGTCAAATGCACGTATTGCTGCTTGCGGTACCTTCTCACCTAAAATACACGCAGCCAAGAAATCCAAAGAGCAAACAAGGAAACTAACCCCAAAAGGAAGCTACAAACAGTCCTATATAATGGGCGGACACCTGCACACACCAGCAACAGCAGAAGAGATGTACAATAACACGTCAACATATATTCAAGGTTGATGAAGTGTTTTGGTGTTGAATACTGACACAGGACACGTTCTCATTCCAGAACAAGTAAACCAGAGTGGACTGAAACAAAATGACCTGCCTTGCCCTGGGTAGAATGTGTATTAGTTATTAAATGCCGACTGTCTTGAATGTTTGCACACAGCATACTTTTGAACAAACCATATTTCTGTAGAATCTGGATTTTCTACTAGTACGAAGTCCAAATGCAAAAACATTTTGTGCTGGAATAAAATCTAAACGATTTCTTTTGCCGAGGACTGTTTCTGGTACTGGGATGGATACAACATGACTTGAAGCGTTGGTTCCTTTGCAAAATATCTCCCCTTCTGTGGTGTAAACAGAAAAGAACAAAATGTGATCTATGTCTTAGTGCTGTACAAATCTAAAATGATATAGAATGCGAAGAGGCATTCGCCATCATGTAACAGAGAACATGATTGCAGAGGTAGTTCATAGCAACAGTTCACGATGTAACTGTGTGAGACTTAGTTATATGAACTGCCCCACTGTCAAGATGCTGTTGGTGACCAGCCAGGCAGGTGTTTGGTGCTTTATACAAAACTTGGAGATGTTCTACTTGGTCTGATGGTTGTAAAGCAGAGTTTGCTGACTGCAGACACTGCTCACGATTGACCATGAGCACGATGCCACGTCCTGTGTTGTCATCTATTTGACGAGCATCAAAAGCAGAATTGATCATTTAATCACCTCGTGAATCAAGGAAAATCAAAGTTCATCAATGTACATCTCAATCAGTAAAACATGTTCACATGACGCAAAAGATAGGATTTGTCTTCGTTGGCTCAGCTGGAATTAGTCGTCGTTGAAAGTCAAATTACATTTTAATTATGTTCAGTTAATGTTTTATCATTGGATAACTGTTGGATAACTGGATTTTCTAGTTAACTCTAGGTTGTCCTGTGATATTTGAAGGTTGTTGTTAATGTATGTATAATCTGTATCAATGATAATGATGCTCAACTCCGCGACCAGAAGGCTGGCTTTCACAAGGATCGATCCTGCACAGACCAGATCGCAACGCTTTGCATCATTGTTGAGCAATCGAATGAGTGGAATGTCAACTTTATTGACTACAAGAAAGCCTTTAACAGCGTAGATGGAGACACCCTGTGGAAGCTTCTGCGAAATTACAGTGTGCCGGCCAAGATCACCACCATCATCAGAAACTCGTGCGCGAGTCTGACGTGCAGAGTCATCCATGGAAGGCAGATCACGAAAGCATTGGAAGTGAGGACTGGTGTCAGACAAGGTTGCCTACTTTCACCATTTCTTTCTACTGGCAATCAACTGGATCATGAGGACCTGAACAGCTCAGAGAAGACATGGGATCCAGTGGACACTCTGGGCACAGCTCGACGATCTAGACTTCGCCGACGACCTGGTACTACTCTCGCACACCCAACAGCAGAGGCAAGAGAAGACAAGCAATATAGCAGCCACTTCAGCACAAGTCGGGACCAACATCCATAAAGGCCAGAGCAAGATTCGCAAGATTCTCAGGACAGTGAGATGCTAATGTCATCGACAAGCAGAGGGGCTCAGATGCCAACATCAGAGCAAGGATCGGAAAGGCCAGGGCAGCGTTCGTACAGCTACAGAACATCTGGAGCTCCAAGGAACTGTCAGTAAACACCAAAGTCAGGCTCTTCAACACCAACATAAAGGCACTTCTACAGTACGATGTGGAGACCTGGAGAACTGCAATCGCTTTCACCAAGAAAGTACAGGTCTTTGTCAATAGCTGCCTGAACAAGATTCTACGCACCTGATGGCCAGACACTATCAACAACAACGAGCTCTGGGAGAGAACAAATCAGCTGCTCGCAGAACAGGAAATCAAAACACGATGTTGGGGCTGGATTGGACATACACTGCGGAAGCTTTCAAGCAACATCACCAGACAACCTGTAACACGGAACCCCAAAGGAAAGCGAAACAGACGTCGGCTAAGGAACACCTGGCGCCAGGACTTGGAAGCAGACATCAGGAACATGGGGATGAATTGGAACCAGCTGGAAAGAGAGCCCTTGCAGAGACGCCTGGAACTCCTTGATCAGCAGCCTGTGCAGGGTGTGTGTGTGTGTGTGTGTGTGTAGACATTCATATATATATATATATATATATATATAAAGAGAGAGAGAGAGACAGACAGACAGACAGAGAGACAGACAGACAGAGAGATCCATACTTACTCATCTGGTCCATTATTATGTACTGGGTACACAGTTTTTCTATGTCTCCAATTATGAACATGTCCTTATCCCTCCCCTCTCCCCCCTCGCCTTTTCTTCTCTGTATATCAAACCTTCTCCCCCACCCTTCCTCAGCTCGGCTTTGCGAGTTTCCCACCTCATTCACACAGCCACATGTCTCATCCCCACTTCTTACCCGCTACATGCCCCCCCCCCCCCCCCCCCCCACTCGTTTTTTTTTTGTGTTTTTTTTTTTTTGTTTGTTTGTTGAATGATTATTTCTGTGGGCTATGTTTCTCGTGCATTAGATGTCTGCTCAGCTTGTTTTCAATCTTTAGTTTAATTGTATGCGTGTATATGTCATTTTCTGGCTCAGTTGACATAGTTGCTGCTAGTCTAACGTAATGAATCCCTTTTAATGTCTGTGGCTTGAGATAAACAGCATGTTGCCTGTAATTTACTTTTTATTTTCTTTATTCAATTTCTGGAATTGATTGGATCCTGAAGGTCACGTTTGTTGCCTTTTTTGCCAAACAACGACCAGAACGTTTCTCTATAACGAGATCCCATAATGTAATAGACAAAGAAATTGAAAGTGGAGTTGACAATAGTGAAGACTTGAATCAACCAGTTACTTACAAGAAAGAAATTGTGATGACGTCGACCAGAATTCATCTCTGGTAAAAACAACCAGCTGAAATTAATCACAGCCACAGGAGAAATACAAGCAATAAAGAAGATGGAATTTACCACCAGTATCTTCGTCAGAGCCAGCTCTTTGGGTGAGATTAAAGAGGATGTTCCAGATCTCCACGTCACTGCCTGACGTAATTTTAAAATCGTCATTATTGTTGTTGTCGTCACCACAATCATTTCCATACCAGGTAACCCAACACCAAATAGTAAACTGTACAGATGATCGACTACTTCTTTATGAGCTTTGTAAAACGTTCCTTCAATGGCCGTTATAATCACTGTTTGTGATACAGGGTCATACACACACCCAGCACGATATCGAAAAACCATTACGAAAAACAGACCTGTCATCATAATACTCACCACAATAATTATGACTGCCATTGTTTTTGTACGTAGGAGAGTTTGAAATTTGAGTGGATTGAAAACACAAAGGCATCTTTCTGTGGAAATAATGGCAGATATTACAGGAGAGATAAAACCTGAAACTAGAAGGACACTCAAATTTGTGTTTATCATAAAAGTAAACATAGGACCGTATATTTCCTCCGTGAATTGTAAATACAGTTGCTCGCCATTTATTAGCACTGCCGCAATCAAAGACAGTTCATCAGCTAGAGACAAAGCAAACAGACACAGGTTGACACGGTCCTGAAGACCATGTTTGTAGAACACCACCATGTTGAAGACGTTAGCTGGTCCTCCAATCAGAAACAGCAACACAAGCAGGTTGTTTTTAACTTGAACGACAATGGCTTCCACTTCTGCACTGACAATATTATCAGGATTGTCCCATGGGAAGAACTCCATCTCACTGAACACGACTGTGATACAGTCATCTCGCAGTACCGTGGTGTTTTGTGTGACAGTTGGTGAATGATTTGACGTGCTTGTGGAGAACACCACTTCGTCAGGCATACTCATAAGTGCAAGTGGATGAATATTCACCTCCTTAACTGGCAAAAAACCCTGTTATTTTCCGTTTATTAAAAATTCGCTGAATCTTCCATGGAAGAAATCAAATAATACAGTTAAAATTTCATGGTGATACACGCGTATGGTTTACTTCAAATGGACGATTTCGATGCCTGTCGTAAACTGAGCGAAGGGTTTCATATTAACCCTTCAGTGCCTTCTTCATAACCCCGAACGCCAAACCCATCCACATCACCTCCCCTGTCTGCTTGTCTGTCTGTCTGTCTGTCTGTCTGTCTGTCCTCTTTCTCCTCGCCCTCCACCCTCTGTCCTCTCTCTCTCTCTCTGTCTCTGTCTCTGTCTCTCTCTGTCTCTCTCTGTCTCTCTCTCTCTCTTTCTCTCTCTCTCCCTCTCTCTTGCACACACACATATCATGAACCTTATGATTACTGACTTTGTTAATGCATTGTCGCTAAATGATTACCATTTTTAGTACCGTTTATTTATGCATAATTATCATATCATCATGATTGTGTATGACATGTTGATATTATTGATGCGTGGCAGCTGTAAAACAACCAGCAGTATGTAGTCTGTGAACATTTTAGAAAGGAATGTAACATTCTCTCTTTCTCTCTCTCTCTCTCTCTCTCTCTCTCTCTCTCTCTCTCTCTCTCTGTCTGTCTGTCTGTCTGTCTGTCTCTCTCTCTCTCTCTCTCTCTCTCTCTCTCTCTCTCTCTCTCTCTCTCTCTCTCATGATCTCTTAACTGATCAGTTAGATTTGACACGGGACATTGAGTTCGATCGGGTACATAGATTAAATGCCAAACCTGATTCTCCCATCATCGCTCGATGTTCATCTTACAAAGACAAAACGAAAATCTTAAGAGCGAAGAGAAAATTAAAAGGGAGTAATATCTTTGTGGGCGAGGACTTCTCCTCTCGCGTTAGGAAGATAAGGCGTGGTCTTTCCCCCAATCTGAAGAAAGCAAGGTCAGAAGGCAAAAGAGCGGCGATGATCTTTGATCATCTCCTCATTGACGGGACAAAGTATTTCCTCGACGACCAAAGCAGATTAGTTGAATCCAGATAGGGGGGTGGCCGGCCACTTGATGAAAATTTGACCTACAACTGTGTGGCAGAAGAAGGTACTGACAAAAACGCTACACCGGTAAAATCGCCTGTCACTTGTGGCAGTGTCAACGGTGAACCGTTTTTTGTGGGTCAGAGTGGTGAGTCCGGACATACTGTGAAAAACACGTGCAAACAAGTGAACGGCACAGCGTGTACAAATGCAAAGAAACCTTTTTCTTTCCTGTTGTGGAATGTGAATGGCTTATATTCTAAACTTACCGACTGTGATTTTATGTCGTTTATTTACGAGTTTGATTTCATATGTTTGATTGAAACATTTATGGACGAATGTCGTGCTGATATGTTTGTGGGTTATGAAGTATTTTGTAAATCTGCAGTTAAATTTTCTAAACAAGGGAGGCGATCAGGCGGAGTGATTTGTTTATTCAGAAAAGAATTGTCTCCCTTCGTTAAAATCATCGACGTTAATCATTCAAACTTTTGTGTGTTCTTGATCGATAAAAGATTATTTGGAATAGATAAGGATGTTTTGTACTTTTGTGCCTATATACCTCCAGAAGGTTCACCTTTTTATGCCCATTTTGATATTGATAATGGTATTAATTTACTTGAAGAATATCTCGTTGATTTATTGTTACCTAGGGATGTTTATGTGATAATAAATGGTGACCTCAATAGCAGAATCTCTAACATTTCACAAGACATATCTGTGAACGATGTTCTTGATGAGCATTTCCATAGCCGGCCTCTCAGTATTGATCGACACTCCGAAGATTGTACATTGAATAATTATGGTAAATTGCTACTGAATGTGTGCACTGCTGTAGATCTGTGCATTCTTAATGGCGTGTGTAAAGGTGACCTTGAAGGTCGCTATACATACATGTCTGATACTGGTTCCAGTGTTGTAGATTATTTCATATTTTCTAAAGAACTTTTTGCTCTTTTGCATGATTCATGTATGCTTAATGTTTTAGAACGTAGAGATTCTGACCACTTACCTGTATCGCTTTCTATTGCTTTTCCTAAAGAAAATACTGTACATGCCAGTAACAAGATTGAAAAACAGGTTATAGAAAAACTCGTCTGGAATGATGAACACGCTAATTTGTTTCATAGTACATTATGTAGTGACAGAATTCGTACAAAGATAGATGTTGCTATAGGTTTATTAGATGTGGATATAAATTATGCGCTAAATATGTTTAATGATGGCATGAAAGAAAGTGCAGACTGCATGAGAAGGTGTATATATATTAATAGTAACAAAAAACCTTGTGATTGGTATGATAAAGAATGTGATGCTAGTAAAAGAAAAGCCAGGAGGTTACTTTGTATCAGTCGTCGCACTTTAAAGACAGAGGACAAAAATGCTTACTCAGTTGCAAGGCGAGAATATAAATATTTATTGAAGAGAAAAGAGAAAGACTTCAACAATTCTTTAGTTCAAAAACTTGTATCATCTATAAACTGTCAAAAGGAATTTTGGGATACTATTCAGAGGATTTCTTTCAAAAGAAAACAGCCCAGGAATAACATTAGTATTGATACATGGTTTCAACATTTCCAGGCTCTACTAGAATCTGATGTTAGTAACATGTGTGTTGACCAAACACTTGATGTCAACAATGATAGTTATATGAATCGACCAATTACACAAGAGGAAGTAGTATTAGCGTGTAGAAAATTGAAAAATCGTAAGGCGGCTGGCCCAGACGGCATTATTGGTGAACTATTTAAACATGCTTCTGATCAGGTAATGCAATTCTTTCTGAAATTGTTTAATATATTATTTGATAAAGGTACTTTTCCAGAAAACTGGACTGAATCAGTTATTTTGCCAATTTTTAAAAAGGGTGATGTTAATAACCCCAACAATTACAGAGGGATCTCTATTAGTGATATTAGTAGTAAAATCTTTGGGACAATTATTAATAACCGATTGCAAGAATGGGTAGAGGAAAATAATATCACAGGTGATTATCAAGCAGGCTTTAAGAAGGGTTACTCAACTACTGATCACATGTTTACATTGCTTGCACTTGTGCAGAAGCAGTTTTCTTACAATAGGAAGTTATACGTAGCTTTTATAGATTTTGAAAAAGCGTTTGACTCCATTAATAGAAATCTCCTCTGGCCCATTTTGACAAAAAAATGGTATTAAAGGTAAACTCCATAGATGTATTAGAAGTATGTATGATAGAGTAAGAACCAGAGTCCGTTGTGGAGCGAAACTTACTGACTATATTAATTGTTCTAGAGGAGTCAAGCAGGGAGATGCATGCAGCCCTATCTTATTTTCTTTGTTTATCAATGAGTTAGCTCTTGATGTAATCAATAATGGTAAACATGGTGCTTTATTATCGCTCGATGCTTTTGAATTGTTTATCCTTCTGTTGGCCGACGATGTTGTTTTGATGTCCGAAACTGTTATAGGGTTACAAACACAATTGAATAGCTTGCACCGTGCCGCTAAATCATTGCAGTTGAAAGTCAACATGAAAAAAAGCAATATCATAGTATTCCGTAAAGGTGGTTATCTAAGTGTAAGGGAAAGGTGGGTATACGATGGTACTCCTATGCCAGTTGTCAATGCCTATAAATATTT